>CP092089.1:29027625-29405125 GCA_029203775.1 Neoneuromus ignobilis
ATAAATATGCACATAGTTAATGTAATTAATGTAACTTGACAATATTGAGAAGTAAACTATATCTTCTGTCTGGTCATTTTGACGTCGGTTGTTTTGTTACAAACGGAGAATACATAAATACGATTACGCGGCCTATGTAGACAACAAACCATAAGCAGGAACGTGATCTGCTCCTTATTATGTAGTTCGTTTTATCTTGTTATTTCATGGCCTCTGTCTAAAACTTGTCGTAAATCAAATATATCTTCATAATGTAATAATAACTTCGAAAACAATTACGAAACTCTAGACGGAGACGGAATATAATTAAATGTCGTTTTACATTTTAATGTCTTCGTGCATCGCGACTCGACGACGTACCTCGACAACGTCGTCGACATTATTTACATTACGTTTTAATTGAAAGCTGATAATGAATTAACGATTTAAATAATAATCGACGATGCTGAGTAAGAATTTGAATGTGAAAGTAATAATAATCATGGAAATTGTAATAAAAAGCAAATTTGAGAACTTGATTCATAAATTAAACTTTATGATAATAAAATTATTTTATTTATGTGATTTTATCTTAATTATAAATTTATAAACATAACAATGAATATAAATTTATATTATTTAACACACACACACACACAAATACACACACACACACACACATATATATATATATATATATATTTTTCTGCTTTGTATATAATTTTTAAAGTACTGATATTGTGATATATAATAAAATAATGTATGCTGTGTTAAAAAATATTTTGTTTATAGAGTTATCTTCAAATTTTAACTGTTAAAATATTGAAAAATTAGTTAATATTCAAACTAATTTTGTTAAGTATGTATTATGTTAAAAAGGTTATTATGTACAGTAGTACATAATAACCTTTTTAGTATGTACTACTGTATAGTGAATAATTTAAATCTCTCTCTCTCTCTCTCTCTCTCTCTCTCTCTCTATATATATATATATATATATATATATATATATATATGAAACTGAAGAGTTTAAACCAGCGGTCGGCAACCTATGACCCATTTGATAATTTCAAATGACCCACTTTAGTTCCGAAAATAAAGTACTACTTCAAAATTTTTACTTCAAAATTAATATTATTTGAAACTGACATAAAAACTAAAAAAAATTCATTTTTTTCCCTTGTTTCAAAGGGAACATGAAAAAGAAAATATCGATGAAAGCAATCTAAATATGTTCGAAAGTTGGATTTTCGTCATTAAAAGTGAATATGAAAGTCGGTTTCAAAGTTTTAAGAAGCATGGAGAAATGTTTACGTTTATAATAAAGCCCGAGAAAATAGAAGAGAATGTTTTAAATTTGCAGTATTTTCAATATCTAAAAATTGACAATTTTAGTTTAGAAATGATTGATTTTAAAAGTTCAACGTTATGGACGAATAAATTCAAGAAATTTCGGAAAGATTTGGAAAAAACAGAAGATAATCATCTTCTCATGATATCAACATGTTGGGCATCACTTCCTACGAAGTTTTCATCTTTGAAAAAAATTGGCTTTGCCATTTTGTCCACATTCGGTTCAACTTATAAATGTGAGCAAATATTTTCACAAATGAAATTTATATTAAGCAAAAACAGGAACAGGTTAACTACCTAAAATTCAGATGCTTGTATTCATCTTAAAACGACTAACTATAAACCAGACTTGACTAAATTGACGTCACAAGTTCAACATCAGGGGAGCCATTGATATCGAAGAGAACGTTTATAAATAAAGTTCATTCAACTATGTTTGTAATTATTTTCTTAATAAAATATATCTTATTATTTACTAAAAGACTGTTTTAATACGAAAATATCTCTGACCCAAACGTCTCTTTAATACTCACATTTTGGTTGATTTTGACCTGCGGTCAAAACAGGTTGCCGACCCCTGGTTTAAACTGTATATTTATTAGTTTATATCATGTACTAACATTTACTATTATTTAGTTTCATTTGGGTCACGTTTATCTACATATTATTTCACTTGAATGTTGTTTCGTACGTAAGAAATATGATTATTTCCAATACTAATTTATTTTCTTGTTCTATGGCTCTGTATAAATTTTATATAACAAGTGTAAAAATCGAATCATCCAGTTAGTTACGTATTTAGTCGGTACATAGCACATTGCATTTAGTGTACAGTGACCGTTGAATCAGTGTTATAGTGTCTATGGTTGATTTGAGTGTAAATAGTGTTTTAGGTGTACAAAATAAATTGTTATCATTAATTTGTACGAAAATTGATTGTTCATGGTTTAAATTAACATTTTTATTCAATTTAAATAAGTGTTTATTTATGGTGATAATTTTTTGTGAGTTTGAAACAAAATTGCAGTGTTTCCAAAGGTAAGACTAAAATCTATATTATACTTTTATTATTTATCTATATTTACTTGTTATATATATGTATATATATATATATATATATATATATATATATATATAATATGTTTGTGTTTTTACCACATTGTAAATTAATTTTTACAAAAGAGAAAGAACGATAAAGAAATAAAAGGTTTTATAATTGAGTAGAAAAGTTATCGATTGACAAATTGAAATTGAATTCTGTAGCTCAATAATACTTTCTTATATGCAGTGTTATTCAAACTATTCAATTATATTTCCACTTTCAACGTTGTGAGCTGTTAAGTAGTTGATATGCAGATAGGAAATGTACGCGACGTAGAAGAGCAAAATTATACATTAACGAATGTAATTCTGTTTACAAATACTTTGAAGTATAGTTATTAACAAAGCTACTCTATTTTCTGTTGTATTTATTGTGTTTAACTTGAAGTGCACAAATGTTGATTAAATTACTGATTTCTAATTACAAAGTATATAATGTTATACACACACACACATACACACACACACACACATATATATATATGTGTAATTTTGTATGTATAACATTGTTTTGTTTATATATTCATTTTTAGATTAAATTATAAATATAATATAATAGAATGATAGAAACCGAATTATTCTGAAATTTTATGTTAAATAATAGACAGTGAATGGTTTAAGGTGTATTTAATTTATAATGAAAATACATATTAATATTAAATATATCGAAAAAAATGTATATTTTTTTTGTTAATGTGATTAAAATCAAATATCTTTATAAAGAAGGAAACATACATTGAAATTATTATAACATTAAAAATAATAATACAATATAATATTATTTGTATATTGTATCTATTTTAAAAAAAACTTATTTTAGTACTATCTGTCTAGTAGATAGGAAAAATAAAAATCCTTTTAAAGCATTGTATGTACCAGACAGGTAGGTAAGGATTATATTAAGCTTATATATTCCGAACATGCATTATTATGATCATTTAAAAAAATATATTCTATAGTCGACACAACAATACAATATTTCAATTTAAAGTGGAAATGAAACGGGTTGTAAATGTACGCTTTAGAATATATATATATATATATATATATATATATATATATATATATATATATATATATATATATATATATATATATATATGAGAGTAACTTTGCTACTGTAATTTATTTATTTACTTATTTTATTTAAAGGGCGTTCAGTTAAAAAAATTCTGATAATAGAAAATTATTTCTATTTTTAAATTTTTATTTATATTTTTACACAGATTGTATTTACGGAAATATATTTTGAAACATATTATACAGGCGAATTGAATATTTATGTATGTACAGTAATTTGTTTGATCATAATGTATTATAAATAGATTTGAATGAAAAATATGAGTGTATGAAATTGTTTACATTTATTTTCAATGTATATTCGTTGAAAAATACTTGTTTGTAATATATGTTGAAGAGTAAATTTTACTTCAGATGTTAATCAAATAAAATAAATTTTGCCCAATATTTTTTTATATGATGTGCAAACATAACTGTATAATTCTATATATATATATATAGTTTGTACACTTATATATTATAAAGTTGTGTTCGGTGATAAGCGTAATGGAGAAAAAGCACGAGCAGTATATTAGCCATATCGAATAACAAATTAACGAACGATGGAGAGCACGAGATAATACATTGCCAACGCATTCGAACTCTGGTGCGCTAGGTAGGTAGGTAGGTAGCGCGCGCTTTATGTTATCAAGTAAACGACGACAAACCGCTTTCTCTTAATAGCGACAAGGCCTAATCAAACTTGTGCAAAAAGTTGAACGTCCAAAATCCTCGACGCCACCGCATCTAACCACCCATCCACTAACCAACCACCACACGTCGACTTCGAGCCGATGCGGTGACGTCTTTGAACCGACTTCAAACTGCAAAAGTTACCCCCGGCGGCAGCAACAGGGCATTTCGCAAAAAGTTTTCTAAGTGGAAAATTCGTCCTGATATACAATTGGTACTGAATACTGACTACTTGCTGAAGTACATAATCAAGCTAAAGTTTCTTCATAGTACGCCGTTCGTATCAGAATCATTTAGATTCATTTATGGCGGTTTTAAAGTATCGCCCTTGTCGGCGTTTGTAAATTATGTGAATATATGCGTGTATATATATATATATATATATATATATATATATATATAATTTTATTGTATTTGAATATTGTTTATAATTTCAATGCGGGGCATTAATTTAATTTATCATCTTAGTACGTATATATATATATATATATATATATATATATATATATATATATATATTAATTGAGATTAATTATCACACAGTTAAGTTTAACTAGTATGCAATTCCCTAAATGTTTTAGTATAAAATTAATATTTTATTACTAATCTAAAAACATTACGTGTTTATAATTATCATGCAATGCACAATTTGAGTTTTAATGAATTTATTCTAAATATGATATTTATTTATTTTATTCAGCTCTTTTTATTTTATTCAGCTCTTTTTATTTTATTTTGCTCTCAATTCATATTTAAAGGAAGGTATTACATATTGTAATTATCAATACATTTTATTAAATTAAAACCAATTTTATTATGCTTACAAAAAGAATAAAATCGTTTTATGTTAGAGAAATGTTGTAATTCGATTAAAGTATGTATTGAAAATAACTTTTTTACTTAAAATTAAATTATTGCAGAATAATATTTTCGATTTAAGAAAGTTGATATATGCTCGTATATATACGAATTTAATTTGTTTAAAAATAATAACGTCCTTTGATAACTATTTTTGATTATGAAATATTAAGTAATTATTATTATTCTAATATTTCTTCTTTAGTATATTATTAAAATATTTATGGTTGAAATTTCTATTTATTGAATAGTTTTCAGTTTTATTAATTCAATTATACATTTCTACTCAAACATAGATTTTAATTGTATACACGAAAAGATTTCTGATTATAAATAAATTTATTGTAGATCAACGATTAAATTTAATAAAAAAATATTCATATTATGAAAAGTAAAAAAATATTTATAAATATTTTTTATTTAAATTGTAGTCAAAGTAAATAGGTTAGATTAAATCATTTAAATTTTTCTAAACAGTCTTTATATTTAAAATTAAACTTTATCGTTTTTATAATTACTTATTTTTTTCTGTGGCCTTTTGATTATTTTATATTTAATTTAATTTTGAATAGAATTACAATTACATATTTTTGGATATATATATATATATATATATATATATATATATATATATATATATATATATATATATATATATATATATATATATATATATGTGTGTGTGTGTGTGTATGCGTGTATGGACATAGTAGATTATTATAGCGATGAACTGAAAATTGTAGATAGTTTTTTTGATTTTGCCCTATTATTGAATATTATTTCCAGATAACAACGTATGAAATATGTTAGACACATTTAAGATAAAATAAAAGTATCAAATGGACCGTCCGCGTACGGGAAAAAGTACACTCAATCAGATTCATATCAATCTTTCTTCCTGCACCAACCTGTAGAACTTTACAAATCTGTTGCGATGTGATCGCACCAATGGACATCTTGTATGACACACGTAGATATTTTTCAAGTAGACACCGGCAACTCAAATGCTGTACTATCGATTACCGAAGTGGGATGCGAGTGCAGAGTGCAAACATATCTTAGAATGTTGTCTATTTGTATTTGTATGAGTGTAATACACACATAAACAAGTATATATATATATATATATATATATATATACTATATTGATGCATGTATATGTATGTGTGATACTTGTCTACTACGAACGAAACGCGCCTATTATTGCAGACGTCGGTGAAACATTGCAAGCTATTTCCCAGCTCAACGCCTCTTCTCATATCCGTACCCTCCAAAGATTCAACTGTGTTTTTTCAATGGTATGGCGAACCACCTTCAACGAGTGCTTATGTGACGTATCAAAGACTCGTATCGCAGAGATGAGAATTTCCGTATATTTCTTTTAGAAACTAAATGGTCTCTATGTGTATAAGTGTTTATTTTACTCCATGTCTTTGCTATATGCTTTTGATTGTTAAGTTGAAGTAACCTAGTGATAAAATAAAAAAATAATTTCTAGACATACATTATACGCACACAAATATTATATATATATATATGACTGAAAAATCTGGAACTAATGATAAAAAATATTTTTGTTTAGAGGTAAAAAATACATTAAGACTAATTGAAAAGATTGATATATTTTACTTAGTAGACGTCAGAGATCGATCCAGAAAAATATGCAATAACACAACTGAATTGATTTTTTTTGGATATTTAGTATTAATAACTTATATGTTTCTTCTTTCTGGGTCTATTTCTGATGATAAGTAAGAAGGACTATATTCACCTTTTTATCCAGTTTTATCTTTATGTATACATATAAATATTAATATAATTATGTTAGTAATTCCAGATATTTCGAATATATTATGTACATATATATATATATATATATATATATATATATATATATATATTTTTTTTGTACATAGCTGCGAAATATATATATATAGATTTTTATATATATATATATATATATATATATATATTCACCAGATTTTTTGAAACTTTTCCTAGTCCACCCACATTAACATTAAAAACAAACTCCTACCATTACAATCACCCACATCATATATTAGTATAAAGCTAAGTTTTGTATTACACATATGTACCTCTACATGTATATCAACTCCTATAATAAATGTATATTTGAATTTGAAAATTTGAATTTGAATATATCTATACATACATACGCACATATATACATACACACACATACACACACACTTAAACACACTTGAACACACTTAAACACACATACACACACACACAAGAAATCCATATAAGGAGCGAAATAAAAATTTAATAAAATGAAAAATGAAGCTATATAACTAAAGATAATAGAATCTCAAGGAGATAAACAAGAGACTATGTTTGGAAATTTCTACTTTCCAGAAAAAACAACATCTATTAATTAAGAATTATATTAGTTTAGACATGAAAAAAATATTTATAAAAAAATATTTGGTGTGCCCTGATATAGCTAAAGCTTGGTTAAGCAAGAGAGAAATGGAATAGAGGGGGTATAACATTGGTATGGAGAATGTTAATGAGAACAAGTTAGATAAATAGAAAAACGAATATTTATGATTTGAAAGACGTAGAAAAAAGGTATTTTAAAACGTATAGAAAGAAGAAAAATTAAACTTATAGGACACCTGATTGATATAATGATTTTTTTACGAACATTTGCGAGTGTAAAGTGCTGGGTAAAAAAAAGAGAATTTCTAAAAATAATTTATCTAAGGAGGGTTATGGAAATAATGGATTTTGAATCTTACGAGGAAATGAAAAGAATGTTTCAGACATGATTGCGCGACAGGCATTGCCTTCAATGTAAGTTATATATATATATATATATATATATATATATATATATGATATTGATTAAATTTCTTATATTGACTAATACACTAACTTCGACGATCATGCGTAATTATTATAGATCAAGGATAATTATTATTAATATTTCATATGAAGATAATTTTTTTTAATTGATAATATGTAGAACTTATGTACTATAAATACATGTTTGTTATTATAGATACATATACATTAGGGTCATTGAAATGTGACTCCTAGATTTGTGTTTTATTTTTTTAAAAAAACAAGAGAAAATATACACATGTTTCCCTCTACACCACTCTGTACATATGTTTATTTTTAATAAAACACAAACTTAGGCGTTACATTTGGATGACAATATACAATAAAATTGATTAATTTAGGATAGATTAAACATAGAAATAGGATGATGAAAGAATTTCATAAAATAATTATTATTATGTTCTATATAAATTTATGTACGTTAGGATTGTATAAAATCTATTTATTGATTTGTAAATTCAAAAAAATATTCTATTTAAAAACAAATATTTTAGTCTATTCTTTTTTAAAAAACTACGTATTTTTTATATTAGTAAATATTTGTTTTATTTAATTTAAACAGAAAGTTCAATTAACTGAACTGTTAATTAATTCATTTTTAATTAAAAGTAGTTAGTACGTATATAAATGTTTGTAATTGAAATGATGGTAGGTAAGTACAAAACAACGATTTGTTAATCTAAACATTGAATTTGTACATTGATCTTTTAATTTATATTTTTCTAAAAAAAATCTACTGGAACAATATTGTAAATATAGATAGTGTATATGTTTTAATAAAAAAATAAATTCAGTTTTAGTAAATATTAGTTTAAATAGTAATTGAAATTTCGTAAAACTAAGATAATGATTTTTAAATCTACGTTTTCAAACTAAAATGTATTTAAAAATTAGAATTATTATTTTAATTTATATTGGCGCTTATAAGATTTATAAATTATAAAAGTAATAAATTCGAAAGAAATTAATTATTGGTAGTAAAAAAATAAAAAAATATTTTTTATAAATTTGTACTGTACTTTAATATAATTATTATTTTTAATATAAGAGGACATATGTTTATGTATACATACATACATACATACATTTATATATATATATATATAAATAAGGCAATGGTATTTCTAATTTATCTCAAATTTTATGTTGTTATTTATTTTGACTTCGATCTAACAATGTTATTGTTTCTAGAGACATATGTTGATTCAGTTGTATTTCTCTTACTCATATTTATTTTATTTATTCTTGTTTATGAAAGTCTTTGGTTGCATTGTATAAATATAATTCTATTTCAAAGTTTAATATTTGTTTTCTGATAGAATATACATTTTCATTCATATTAATTTTCACTAGGAATTATTCAAAGGAAGCAATTTTGAAAATATAACTCATTTATATTTATTTAACGAAGTTAACTCTACTAATTACGGATATTATTATTAGGTAAACATTTTATTTGTTTCTATAATGAGTAATGACTGGAATTATCAGTTTATTTCGCGATTTATATTCTTTTTTCAATTTAACATTTAATATTCATATAGTTTGTATAAAAATAAGAGAATTTTTTTTTAATATTTTGATTTAAGGAATATTTTGTTATATCTGTAGTTAATTTAGATATTGAGGTTTTAAACTTTTGCTATACGTTGTTATTATTTCTTTATGTACTTAATATATTATAGGTATTAATATGTGTAATAGAACGTGAGGGAAGATAGATTTGTAATTTGACTATAATATTTTTTTTCAAATTTATTATTTATACTGTCATGTTATAATTGTTGGTTTTGATGTATAAAATAAATAATATAATTAATGATTAATCAATATGAATTGTTAGAGATTCTTATTTTACAAACGTAATAAAATGGCTTTAATGAAATCTATATATTTGACGCTATTTCCTGGAACGTTAAAAAGATATTGCTGGTAATTTCAGGAAAATTGATTGAGTTTTTTTTAGAAACAAACAAGGTACTTTATATATTTATATAGACTTGTAAAATAATATTTTTATCCCGGTTTTAATTCTAATGAAGGATAAACTTGTATAAAAAAGCGAAAAACAATATATTGACTTTGTCTAAAAAGATTGATTTATATAACGAAAACAAACAAATGTAATTAAAAACTGTTTCCAATTTAATATTTCATTAATTTTTTATACTGATAGAATATAAAATAATACACTTTAAAGTCAACTTCTCTTTATTTGGATGTTTTTAATTAAATAAAATTAGTGATATTGCAAAAAAATGCTGTTTGTCGAAATGTTAACAATAATACAATATTTAAAAAAAATTCTAGAATAAATTTGATAGAAATAATAAAAACTGATTTTATAATTGAAAATTATAATTCAGAATTTTCGTTATAACTAATTTTGGATATATTAAAGAATAATCAGGTTTAAATTATATTATAATTAAATAATTTGGATTGAGTGTAAAAGGTATTTTCGTTATATTAGTCACGCTAGCGTTCTCTCTCTCTCTCTCTCTCTCTCTCTCTCTCTCTCTATATATATATATATATATATATATATATATAATACAACAAACTTAAATATGTATTAAAAATATCTAAAAAATAATATAAATTTTCAAGATAGCCAAATTAAATAAAGAAAATTATTTAAAAAAATAAAATCCCTAATATATATTTTTTCTATTTGAACGGAAATTAAATTCTTGTCAATACGTTTTTAAAGATAGTGTTTCATGGTTTAAATAAAGAATTTATTTGAATATTTGACTACAGAGGTGTAAAAGTTCAAGTTATTGGGAAAAAAGCGACAGAATCGCATCTTTTTAGATCTTTTGTATAATTTTATTATATTAAAAAATAATTATCGAAATGTTTTATTATTACATTTAGATAATTGAAATTATTGGTATGATTAATGTGTTTATCTTAATATTTTTAATAAGACATTTATATTTGCGTTAGTTAAGTACTAAACAGGATGTTTTAATTTTAAACATTTTGATATAATATCAGATAAATAAAAGTTTTTAATCTTGCCTGTCAGTGAAAGAGTTTATTAAAATTAGTTTAAAATGTTTTTCCTGAATCCAACGAGTGGTTTATCAATAAGGAGAATGTGATAAAAACCATATCGTGTAATTAATTACATAAAGTGCGAAAGAGAGAGCAAAAGAGTTCTCCCGCATTGCAAAATTAAACCATTTACTCGTTTCTACGCTGCTCGCTCTCTCACTAATCTTCTAGATAACACGAAATTGATCACACTGAAGATATACAGAATGACAGATACACTGAAGCCATGACTGATCTTTTCTAAATGACTTTTGAACACACACGCTCTCGTATAGAAACACAAGCGGAACTGACAGGAGTAAATCTGTTAATACCATGTCTGTCGGTCATACGTTAATAATAACCATTACTGTTCGACTTGTAAATATTTGATTGGACGCGCAGAATGAATTATTACGGTATTAGCCCAGTGTTTGATCAAAACTTCTCCGTCTGTGTATAATCCTATCGATTAGTTGCGCGTCTAGTAACTGACAAAATTCTCGCCATTATACGATTGAAACTGAATCAACTCGATGTCAACCGATAAATGAACGGATTTCGACGGTAATCGATATCTTCTCGACATGTCTGACGAATGGGGCTACTGTTCAGTTACTTTTTAGTGCTATTTTTTCCTTCCATTCGTTTCTATTCACTTTATTCAATTTGAACATTGTTTACTTATTTTTCAAATATTCGTATGTGTTGGGGAAGGTCATGAGATTGCTCGAAAAATATTTTTGGGCATTTATTTTCCATTATATATATATATATATATATATATTTATACAAAGATCTACCGAAAGTTCTATCCACTTAGTGCACAATTATTTTAAGCACTTTGAAAAATATTTTGATAAAAGCTATATGAGTCATTGTTATAACTGTTACATTTTGTAACTAGTACCCTTTAAAATACACTAAAACAAGTGTTTTATCATACGTTTTTATCTAGGAATATTAAAGAAAATATGTTTGTCAATATGGTTTATTTACAGTATTGTATATTTTACAAATAATAACAAGGAAAAAATCTGTAGAAGAATATAGAAATTTGTTAAAAGTTTCTGGAGCAAACACAGTATTTAAAAGGATGTACCTAAAATAATTTGAGAAATTTTAGAATGAAAATTTTTAACTTGGAAAATGAATCACATTCTGAAAGATGTGTGATCGAAGATGATATTCTTTGCAACGTCTTGGAAAACCCATTTTATTCCATATCAGAGATACGAGCAAATATGCAAGATAGGTACTACATGAATGAACGGTAGGAACAGGCAGGACTGTATAACTGTTTGCTACTTTAATGCAATAAAAATGAACCATTTTTAAAACGTTTTATAATTTGATAAGAAAATATAGTGAGGAAAAGAGCATACTGAAAAGCTGTATAACCCCTTCCATCGACATCTAAACAGAGTTTAAGTGTGGAAAAGAGAATGTTGGTTTTTATGGTGGGATACGAGAGGACTAATTTATTATGAACTTCTAAAGACTAAAGAAGGGATGAATTTTAAAAAATATTGTTACTAATTTGGTAGTTTGAATAATGAACTTAAAAAAAGAGTCCTGTTCATTAATACGAAATTAGTTATATTATAGCATGACTACACTAGATTACATGTTTCTTCAGCAACCCAGAAAAAAATAGTAAAATTTTGTTGGGAGGTTCTAAGTTATTCAGTATATTTTCGAATTATAGAATCTTTCGACTATAATTTATTTTTGACTTTAAAAAAATTTTTAAATAAAAAAACATATGAAAATAGAAATGTGAAAAAAACACTGTATGAGTTTTGAACTTATAATGGCAAGTAATTTTATCGGAGAGGAGTTTAAAAACTTCTATCAAGATGGGAAGAAATTATTATTCATGGAAATTACACTGTTAATTCAATATTAATTAACTTTATAAAAAATTATTATTTTCTTTTACTCTAAAATAGACAGAACTTTTTAGTGAACCTAATATATATATATATATATATATATATACCATTAAATAATTAATATTAATTGTAAATTTATTTGTGCTCGTACTGTTGATTTATATACATGTTACTTACAAATTAAAATATTTTACCTAAGTTTATAGTAAATTTAGCAATTGATTTAGTCTTTTCTAAGGTTGTATGTGTTTGTGTACTTGTATGTGTTTGTATATTTTATTGTATTAAAAAAGAAAAATATTTCTTTAATCGTTCTAAATTTCAGTTTTTATTAATTATTACTGATTAAAATTGTTTTAAAAATAAAATTAGTTATTGAATATAAAACTAAATTTAGTTTCAGAATAAAGAAATATAATTTGTAATAATGTTATCAATGAATAATAGAATTAAATGATTTAAAATTCAATAACGTAATTTACTTTTTCAAAAATTAAATTTAAATTTTCAAAACTTGAACCTTTATATAAAATATATCAAATGAATATTTATTAAGTATGAGTAATATTTTTAAACTTCTATTATATTAAAAATCTTTTTGATAAAACAAATGTCTATTGATTTAGCTTTGTGGTATAATAAACATATATGTTATTATGAGTAATAGTAATGTTAGATAAAAATTCACTTCAATATATATTCGTAAAATGTAAGTATTATCTAATATTCAATGTAAGTTGAAAAATAGATAAAAGAAATTTATACGTCTATAAATTGTTATTATATATATAGTATATTTATAATATGGTTTTAACTATTGTTTTCAAATATAATATGTTATTGCTTTAAAAAAGTGACTTAATGTATAAAAATTAGTTTTTTTGGTAGAATATCTTTAAATTTAAATAAAAAAATAGTACATTAAAAATAAGATGTATTTTTTATATCGTATGAGTAATATTAATTTATTCTGTTTATAATATTTACAAATCAAGAAAATAAAATGAACAAGGTTTTCTTACGTGCTTAGATATTTATAATAATAATAAGCTGATAAATTTAAAATGAATGATAAATAAAATACATTTAGAGCTATTATACGTATCAATAAATGTTAGAAATACTCTTATAATAAAGAATAAAATAAAAAATATTCGATGATACATATATTTTGATTGAAAATTATTTGCATTAGAAATAATTTTAAATAAATATCTGTTAATATAATTATATTTTAGTATATAGTGACATATTTTTAAAAATGAAAATTGTTTTATGTGAAGAATTTCCATAAAAAGTAAAATTCGTTGACAAAATACCGACGAAAAAATAATTCCTTTCTCATTTTAAAAAACTTGATAAATTGTTTAATTGAAGTACAATTTGTAATTACTTACTGCTTATATTTTTTCATTAAGCCCATATACTTTCGTAAATATTCAGTCAATTGTGCTGTCCCTGTTCGACGTATCTACTGATTATTTAACGTTCGTCCCGTCATTATTTCGTAGCGTTAATTAATCTTTTCATGTCGGTGATTTGTTTTAATTATTCTCTAAATTAGTTTAAAATCATAACAAAGACTGTTCAGTTCAGTTTTGCTAATGAATTGTTCGAAATTTTGATGTTGAATTATTATATACCTTTTTACTCTTCTACGAGTAAAGTGAAAGAAGTCGTCGTCGCAACAAATGGGTGCACTTTGAAATTAATTAATAATTGGCTTCATGGAGCCGATTGATTCAATTTATGTATTAACGTAGAATGTGACTCTGATTTCGTTTAATAAAAAGTTACAACTTATTGTATACATATAATAAATTTTACAGAATAGAGAAGTATATTTGTTATATGGTATAAAATATTATTATTTACGTTTGCAATGTTTAAGTAATTTTTTAAAAATAGTAACAAGTTAATATTTGTTGATGTTTTTTATTATTAAATTTTTAACAAAACTTAGTTCAGTAGTCCGCATAATGGGAGCATTAAAAATATTTAAAAGGAAAGAATTATATAATTGTTACTTTATTTTATATATATATATATATATATATATATTTGTGTGTGTGTGTGTGTGAATAAATATATTTTATAAATATAATATATAAATATAATGGTAAAATAACTACATGTTGCTATGTTACTAAGAAAAATGACAAGCCGTTATTAAAATATTAAAAATGTTATTTTCTAGATATAAAAAATTATTAATTTAATAATTAATGTTTTCTCTTTTAACGATAAATATTCCATATCAGTGTAAATAGCAAAACTAACGTTGATATAATTGTTATAATCTTATTTATGTCAAAGTAGATTTTCTAAACTATATTAACCGTTATATACAGTTAATAATTTAACAAAAAAACTCTGATGATGATGGCGTCGCCATCGAAATGGATCAGCCGATATATTTATGAATAATAAGTTAACAATAAGTGATTATTAAACACTTTAAATTATTGTAGTGTTGGGGTTAAAATTCAATTGTTACAGTTAATAATATTATATAATAGGCCATCCAAATGTGATGCCTAGATTTGTGTTTTACAATATTAAAAAGAAATAAAAGAAATTATACACATGTTTCCCTAAATACCATCATATACAAATGTTTTTTTAATCAAACACAAATGTAGGTATCACATTTGGATGACCCTATATTATCATATTTGAATCAATATATATCAAATATTGATTGAAATAAATTTTATCAAATTTCAATGAAACTATATTATAATAATAAAATAATGTTTTTTTATTTAAATTCTAAAGTTTATTAAATATGTGTTTGTAATATTATTTATACACAGAATATAAATACTTTTCGTATAATTGTATGTGCCATTATACTGTACATTGATTTTAATCCACTTCGACTGATACAATATCTTTTTCTTCCAAACCATTTTAACGAACCTTTCTATCCTATCTATCTATCTACGAGTCTTTTCTTGGGCCTTTATTTATATATATATATATATATATATATATATATATATCTAGCTTCCCCATCAATAATGACCACTGTCCACCGGTGGTCTCCTTTCTTGCCATTTGGTAGAATATTTTACATTTCAAACCTTTCACTTCTGTTATAACATTCATAACTTGTTTTTTTTCTAATTCATTCATTTTTCTTCTTATCTTCTCGTATAATTCCTAATATATATCTTTCTACACTCCTTTGAATTGTTTGGAGTCGATGAATTATTTTAGTATTCAAGATACATGTTTCATTACCATAAGTGAGAAGAGATAAGATGTGTTGATTGAAAATTTTTTTACTTCATAATATGCGAATTTTCTTCAAACTTATGTCCTATTTTTATTCTCTTGTTTACTTCATCTATAAATGTTTCCTTATATATACGAGAGTCGTTTAATAAGTATGGTAAAAAAGTAAAAAAAAACTAAATTAAAAAATTTAATTAAATTAATTAATAAATTAAATTAAACAATAAATAAATTTACCATACTTATCAAACGACCCTTGTATATATATATATATACATATAAATGGCAGAGTAATTCAGCATCTCCAGATAATATAAAAGAGGAAAGATGAATATTAGGAATAATATAAAAAGAGAAATGAATAGATCAGAAAGAAAATTAGTTATGGATGTTATGGCAAAAGTTAAAAGTTTGAAATATCGATGTAAAAAAGAATTTATAAATTGGGAACTTACATGTATATAAAAGGGTTCAGGAAGATATTCATAATTAGATGAGATTGATATATAAGGAAATTTGTCGGAATGAGTTAAAAGAGGAAGGTACTGGATTGGTGGAAGTAAAAAATTTTAGAAGAGATTTTTATAGAACAATAGATAGAGAGAAGCTGATTATGACGATGATTATAATAGTTATATATATATATATATATATATATATATATATATATAAAGTGTCCCGTCTGGAACGCACATCTTAATTTTGAAATAGTACGCATCTTTTTTTGAATAACTGGTGATGAGTACGCTCCTGATGGGACATATATATATATATATATATATATATATATATATATATATATAAATATAAGAATATAGATTATGATTGCAGAGAAGAGAGAAGTTTAAATGTAAAAACAATTATAATCAAACTACGGGAATTTAATTAAAGTTCTAAGGTTATGAATTACATAGAAGAGTTCATAATGTTAAAACTTTAACAATAGTTTTTTTATGAACAATATCTGCTATTCTTAATAGAGAATGAGAATAATTATTTTCCGAGAAAAAATATAAAAGGAAAATTAATTTATTCATGTGGTAAATTTTTGTTTTGGCACATTTGGTGTATTGTATAATCATAGTGAATGACTATGTTTTATATATATATATATATATATATATATATATATATATATATATATATAATATGAAGTAATTACAGTTTCTAATATACTGTTGATGATATTTCAATTTGTTGAATGGATTTAGATTTGAAAATATACATATGTATATGCATATACATATGTATAAAGGCAAATAACTTGTTTATTAATATTTCATTCATATTGTCAAATATTACTGCTTGTTAATTACTATATGTATTTATATATAATATTTGTATATTATTAAAGACTGCTATCGTGAAATGGCCTTTGTCTTCAATTGCATTATACTTATTCTGAAATCTGCAAAAAGTAATGAAAAGATTTAAATATATAATTCTTTTTTTTAAATATATATTTTTTTACTTAATATTTCAGAGATAATATATCAAGGAATAAAAAGCCGCATTAGTAGCTTTTATATTATATATATATATATATATATATATATATATATATATATTTGTATGTGTGTGTGAGAGTAAGAAGGTTCATTTTGTTAAAGTGGTTTTGCAGAATCTGGGTAATTTCGCGACCGTTAAGAGATCACGATCAAGTGTTACGACGCGCAGCAATATCTTCCAGTCGACATTCTCAAGGTAATAATAATAGAGGCCAAAATTCAGCAGACCCTTAAGAAAATTAATTGGCATATAATTCTCCTTAACTTGAAATAAAGCTACCATTAGTGGCGGCAATTAAAATATATGGTACTTTCCGTCAAATAATCACCCTAACTCATACGTTTCAACAGCGTTTACCCTTACTACTAACAATCATTCCGCCGACTGCTGCTACCACCTCGTTTGACTCTTCTTCTTTGGTATGTAGCGGATAATCACGAACTATGTAATCGTCCTGTTGAAAACTCGATCTTCTCGTTTATTTCTCTCTCTCTTATATATATATATATATATATATATATACAATTTGTAAGTGTACCATAAAAGATGTTTCTTATTTTCTTGTACACGAGTTCGCGGTTCATTCTAATTGTAGTCTAGCGCATTTATAAAAGAACGGCTCTATATATCGGTACATAAATTCTCTTATTATGAAATGTGTTCCAAGGAATTAATTTGTCATGCAAATATGCTTCGCTTCACAAAGTCATTGACGTATCTTGTCTTTTACAGACTTACTGGTAATGAAGAGGATAGATTTCAGTCTCACCGTGACGATAAATAATGTACGAAAATGTAGTAAATCTGGTAAGTGCAAATATATTTCTATTTTAAAAACGTACATAACAATCAACATAAATTTATCATTTTTGTGTTGACATCGTTCGTATTTATGATTTTTATGCGGTTCGTTTATTTAGTTGTTTTGCTGAGAAAATATTCTAGTGTTAAAAACTGTTTATGTGTCACAGATATGTATAATATTTGTTTGACGGTGTTATACGAGAATATTAAAGTCCGACGATTTGTTTAGTGTCTAGACATGATATATATATATCTATGTAAATATAATATTTATGTATCTAGATGAATTATCATTTTTACTGAATTTTACTCACTTGTTATACATTATTTTCTTAGGAAGATTGTTTTTATTCATATTATTCATTTTTCTTAGAAATTAAGATAAAGAAAATAAATATTTTTTTAAATAAATATTAACTTTAAATTAATAATTTAAATATGTATCAACAATTATATATATACTCGTATATATATCTTTGAATTTTTAATATATTTTTTCATGTAATTTTTCAATAAATACTTTTGTTGGAATTTATAACAAACAAATGTATATTTTTTTAAGAGAGCATGAACAAAATTATGTCTCAAATTTATTATTTTTTAGTATCTAATTTAATAACAATTTTTTACTGCTGTAGACCAGTCATAATAATTTTATTATTAAAATAAGCACCAAATACAATAAAAAAATGAAAATGTTTTCCAAGAGAATTCTTTTTATTTTTTTAATATTATTACTGTTCTTGAGTTATTAACTTTTCTTAAATTTAATTATTTTTTATTTTAATATTTACATTGCAGTTCATGTTTGTGTTTTATATTTTTTAATTTGAACTAGAATGTTACTCTTTTTATTAAGTACACACACACATAATACATACATACATAATATTTACATTCATATATATAAATATATATATATATATATATATATATATATACATATATATGTGTGTGTGTGTGTGTGTGTGTGTATGTGTTTGTATATATAAAATCTATTTATATATTACATTCGTATTATTTTGCTTTTATTAATAGTCTATAAATGATTACTAATTATAGATCCTTTTATTTATATTAATAAAAGTATTCATATGTTAATTAAATGGTTATACTATATTATAAATTTTAAGTACTTTATTTTTAATATATATTAATCGAAAATTTTCAAAGCATGGAATATTTTGTTTAAGAGCAGTTTCTATTTCATATATCAAAATGATTTTTTTATGCTATAGTTGTGTTGTTTTATTTTAAATTTGTAGAAAAAAGTATTATTGAAATATTGAGAGATACCTTTTTATATAAAACTGTCAAATGTACAAAAATCATTTTAACTTAATATTGAAAGAAAATTAAAAACATAGATAAAATAAAACAATATCATACAATAAACTTTAATAATACAATTTTTTTTAAAAAAACATTACTTTGTTCTGTGAAATTTATATATATATATATATATATATATATATATATATATATATATATATATATATATATATAATCATCACAAAAGTCAGTATCATCTCATTGATTCAAATTGGGCAAAAGCCTCATCGAATGTCATTAGATTTTTTTAAATGTTTTTTGTTTATGGTTAATTTCTTCTACTAAACTTCACCTTTACTCAAATTCACAATATCATCTCCCCATATTTAATAAGGTATTTTCTATGACCTCATTTTGTATTTTTGTGGCCAATCCATAATTATGTTTGTCTATTTTTTTTATTATGTATTTTCTTCTTTTTATGTCTCTTGCGTATACCCATATGTGTATATATATATATATATATATATATATATATATATATATATATAATACATACACTGATTTGCACTAAAGAATTTTTTCAAACTTAATGTTGATATCGAATTCAAAGAAATGAACCGTTCCGGATCTGCAATATCATGCGTTTGTGTATATGTGAGACAACGTTTGTACGATGGTCGAACGTTCGTCATTTAAACGTGGCGACCGGCGACCTCGAGATCTCATTTCAAGATTCTTGCCTTCGTAGCTATGGCCGCACGCACGCTAGGAATTTACAATCGCGAAACTATTTTGCGCACTAGGTGTCATTAAGAATCCATACGTCGAAGACAGCAACTCTCACTTGTTGGTACCATTTAAAGAGCGATATTGTCAAATGATGCAGATTTTCATCGCACTAAAGTTGAGTTCACATATTTTGAAGGACTGTTTTATAGACATGTTGTGTTCTAATAGATAAACTTTTATGATGTTTAGTTTTGAATATACGCAATACGGCAAGGATTTACTATGTATACATATGTTTTTTTTTGCAAACAAGTATCTATATAAATGAAAGATTTTGATAGAAAAATATTTGTTTACTTTAGTATAAAAAAATTTATATGTATATATACATACATACATATATATATATATATATGCGTGTGTGTATGTGTGTGTGTACATAAATATTAAATTTTTGTAATTATTCCTTAAATATACGTAACATTTTTTTAGTATTTTTTTTAGTTTAGGTAAATGTATAAATTTAAATATAGGGTCATCCACATGTGACATATAGATTTATTTTTTTATTAAAAAGGAATATTTGTATAGGGTGGTGTATAGGGAAACGTGTGTATAGTTTTTTTGTTTGTTTTTAATAAAATATAAATCTATTAGTCAAATTTCGATGATTTTGTATATGCAAATTTATTTTATATGCGAATATAAAAATTATATTGAAGATTTTTATTTTGATTTAGTGAAGATTTTAATTGCAAATACAATATTAAGAAGTTCAATTGACTGAGTTAAATAAAATTATAATTAATAGAATTTGACTTAAAAAAAAGTTAGATTGCTTTTTATTATTATAATCTTTGAAATAAATGTTATAAAAAAATATACACGATAGAAAGAAGTGTAAGTTGTTCAGATTTTTCAAAACTATTTGCCAATATATTTCTGTTAGTTGTTGAATGGATATCGTAAACAGAATACTAGTATGCTTTCAGGGCGTGTGTTACTCGATGTGAGAGTATCAATCGATAAAATAGGTCATCTAGGTCGACTAACGCTAAGATAAATCATTGTCGTCGCACTTTTTATATCACTTCAATGTATTTTATTCGGGAAAACATACGATAATATAAGAAAATATATAGATAAATTTATTAGATTATAAAAATCGTTTTTGCACCGTTGAAAAATAATCTTATGGAAACTTTTAACACAAATTTTATTTTCGTAATATATGTACACACAAACACACACACACACACACACACACACACATATATATATATATATATATATATATATATATATTTGTACGTTTGCTTGTATGTGAATATATAAAAAATAAATGCTATTGGCAAGTAGTTTTAAATTGGAGTCATGCATCATTAAAATAAAATTTGATTTTTAAAATCGAGCATTTATTTTGAAACATTTTTATTAATTAAATATTGAATTGCATAGTGTGTCTAATTTTCAACTGTGATATTTTCAACTGTGATATTTTCATAGTAAATGAATCTATTGTTGAATTACATTAATAAAATAATACCGTAAATCGTAAATACTTGTGAAATAAAAAAAATTATACAAACTATATTTTCAGTTTAGTTTGTAAAAAAAATAAATTATTCAAATTAATTTGTTACAAATAGAAAAAAAATTGCATTGAAAATTATTTAAAATTTGTAAAAATATTTATTGAAATTACAAAAAACAAGATTTAGCTCAGTTAACTAAATATAAAAAAATTCCTTAATCTATTTAATATCTAAGATATTTGTGTTGTAATACTACAGAAAAAATCTATTTTTAATTTTAAATTAAAATATATTGTTGATTTAACTAATTAATTAATAATCTTAAATTAAACATGAGTGCGTATTTATTAATAGTATTATAATTATTTATTGAAATTTACTAAATAGTGCTTTTTGTATTCGTCAATTATTAAGTTTTATTATTATATTTAGTTCAATTTAAATCCTTGTTAGATATTTTGATTGTTTTAAGAATATATATTTCTGAAACACATTTTAGAGTGAATTATTTTAGATTTGTGTTACTAAAATATTAAATTTATTTACTAATTATACACATTTTTTTATTATTTAAAAAATTAAAACAGATATAAGATAAAGTAATTTTGATTTGTATTTTAATGCAATAAATTATTTTAAATCAATAATTTAATTAATTTATCTAATAAAAATAACTAAATAAAATCACGTGTATTTAGTAAAATAACAGACAAATATAATCCTCAAATAATAATTAATGGTCAATCCTCTTATAATTGTGTATTTAATTTGAATAAAACAAGGAAAATATAGATTGAAACGTAATTAATACTTTAGATAAATATTAAACGTTTTGAATTCACGAATAAAATTTGCCTGTAATAATTTCAATTAGGAATTATCAATGAATATGAAAATAAGATAACGGATAAAACAAAAATGTTAGTGTTCTTTTATGTTCGAAAGTCACAATGACTGCATAAAATTTAATATAAATATTAATAGAGTAATGAAAACAGTGAAACGAACGTGAGTGAGCTTTAGAAGCCGCACAAAAGTGCTGGAAATCAACTCACGAACTTATATAAACGTAATTTTCGGTGCATTCACATGATAATGCCGTAATAGTCAACTCGGCACGTGTATATATATATATATATATATATATATATATATATATATATATATATATATATGTTTGTGTATGTATGTATGTATGTATAAATGTATTTATAGTTATGTGAATACAAAGAGTTAATGTAAGTAAACGTTACTACTACTGTACATGCATTCGTGGCAAAAAGCAGCGAGCACAAGAGTTCGTTGTCGCACATACAATTGTGTTGAGTAAAGAAAAATGTCCACACAAACTTCAACTATAATAATTGCACGAAACTAAGTTTCCCAGAACAATCTTAAAATGTAATTTCGTGTTGGGAAACTGTAGGTAATTTGGCCGTGTGTTCAGTAGTTATTGTGCGAGTGTGTGGCGTTTTCTCATCGTCGTGCACGCGTTCATAACAGGTGAGAGGGTGCGCGCGCGTTCACCCGTCTGCCTGTTCATCCGCTTCTCGTGAGCCCCCCTTGATTCGCCCCACATAATGACAATGGTTCTGCGATGTCGCACCTGTTTGTACGTACTAATTAGGGTCAGTGGTGATCAGTGTCGGTGTCACCTCTAGCCGCCACCAGATGGATTGTCGCAAAGTTTTATTATATAACTGTAACGCGGCGCCGGATGTGCGGGCCGTCACCCCATGCCCGTTACACTGGTCTCATACTCCCCGACACTTACCAGTTCGTGGTGGATTTGAAGCGATGTCATTAGTTCTGATCCAATGTCACGTGAAATGATAAATTATTTTTGGGAAAGTTCGCGCCACGTCAACGGTTGTACACTTTTTCGATAAATGTTACGTACAATATTTTCCCTAGTGACAACTTTCTGTGGTTAGTATTTTTTTTTTTGTTAGCGTCTCGTTTATATCACGTTATTATTTATGTGCAGATTTTTATAAACACTTCTATTATTTATGAACATAGATATTTGATTGATTTTTTTAAGAAAACAGAATTTGTTGAAGAAAAACAATTGTTTTGAATTATTTATATTTATTTACTTAATATTTTGAGATATATTTTTTCTCAGATTTTTTTATTGAATTTTATTTTTTGAATTATTAATAAAAAATAATGTATTTATTTCATAATTATATTTTGCAAGGTATAATTTCAAGTAATCTTCAATTTATTTTTTATATTCTATTAAACTTTTATAATGTTGTTTTATATTGATTTTTTTAAAAACAATCTAAGATTTTTGAAGTAATGTACTTTCTCTGTACAAAATTATAAAATGAAATATAAATATATACAATACCTAATTTAATTTTATAGTTAATTTTTTTTATATGAAGTTTCTTTTGGTAGTTTAAGTTATGTATTATAAATATCCAATAGTGTAATTAAAAGTTATGAATTTTGCCTTTTTTCTCTTAAGAAATATTTTTTTTAATAAATTTTATTTTATATTTATATAAAATTATAATTACTTCTGTAAATAATGAATGTCTATCATACTTTAGTAAATTTACATTTTTTATTAGAATAGAACTGTCCATCTTTGTCAATTACGAATTTCTCTTCTTTCGTTTAAACATGTTTTTAATTTTAATATTTTTTTTCGGAGATTCAATTAAATATTGAACTGATGAAATATTTGAAGAGTATATTAGAAAAGTGTGTATTAGATTAATTTTTGTTAATGTTTTTTTTTTGTATCGTATTGTTTAGAGATTAAGCGATAGAAGATAATAATTTTTCATTTGAACAAATTTGGAAGAATATTTTTTTAATCAAATTATCGAGCTATACACAATGAAAAAAATATTATATTGGTTTTATTACTTATATGATTATTAAATTATATTGTTTTTAAATAATATATTGAGTTCATAATATACAGTCATTTGCAATTTTCCAAAAATATAATACAAGCTTTTTTAATGATGCATTTAAAATTTACATTTAAGTTTCTGTTTAATAACTATATGCTTTCTACTAATTACATATCTACATTATTTTTAATTTCTATTAACTAAGTAGATTAAAAATAGTTATGTGTTTTGGTTAAAAAATAAAAAAACACATTGACTTTAATCGATTTAATTCTTTTAGATTAATTGTTGATACAAATCAAATTTGTTTAATATATCAATGATTTTATTTGACAGATTTTAACCTAAAAACTGAATCTATAGATTTTGTAATAAAACCTTTAACACTACAAGATATTAGAAAGCTGCTAGTAATCACTGATTGCTTACTTTGTGTGATTATAACAGTAATAAGATAATAAACATTTTAATAGCGATGTTATAATTGTCAGAGAATTACATTATTAATTTCATAATACAATGTTTTGAGGATAATTGCGTCGTCATCGAAATGCATTTTATCCTATTGTTATTATAAACAAATAAAGTGAACAATAAGAGATTATTGAAGACTCTGTGAGATCTTGTGGTATTGGGGGTGATAATTCATTTGTGTCTCTTTCAAGTATTTGATAGTTTCTCTCTTTCTTTATGTATGTATGTATGTATGTATATATATATATATATATATATATATATATATAGTTAATTTATGATAGATATCTTAATGATATTTTAATTGTTTAAGGAAAACTAAAACTACGATTTTTAGTAAAATACTAAACGTCAATTTCTTGCTTCTATAGTATGACTTTCTTTGATAAAACTTTAGGGCAATTTGTACAGGAGTTCGAGTTAAACAAACAAAGTTGAAAAGTTGTACGAAGGTACCTGTTTATTTCATCATGTTATTTTCTCAACTTGTTAATTTCGATTTTCTTGAACCAACAGTTTATTAAGAGTAAAAAATAATATTTTAACTGAAGAACTTTTTATACAAAACAATTCATTATTGTTTCTCAAGTGTTAATATTTGTGTATGAATAAAATTACATTTAAAAAAACAAGTAAGAAAATGAAATATAATTTTCATTTGAAATTGTATGTTTTTGAATGTCAAACAAAATAAAATAATTATACATAACATATACGGAGTTGTGGATGTAAAAAATTATAAAGCGACTTCATATTAGATATGCATCTAATTCAACATAATGTAAGCAATTTTTAATTATAATATATGTAGATTTTTTCACAGTTTTATTACAAATACAGAGACAGTCAATATAATACTCTGGCATTTTCTCTTTGCATCAATATAGGAGATTAAGTACTTTTCGCAACACATTATATGTCGGAACATAACAGTATTTTGATATTGTGGTTAATCTTTTTCCAATATGCCTGGGCGCTTTTATAACAGCATTAGGGATTTCAGCCAAAACATTCGAGTGTTACGTTATTTTCAAAATATTTGTATGGTGTACATTTTTTATGTATCCCTTGTCGGAGCTTCAACAGTGTATTCGACGTTATTATTTATGTAAACATATTACTGTTGATTATTTCTCTATGTTACAATATATATATATATATATATATATATATATATATATATATATATATATATAGTTGAAATTTACTGAAAAAGAAATCTTGCAATGTTTGATATCAATTCTCAACCGAATAAGTGAAATAAAAAATGAAATTGATTTTTTTTAGATGTACATATATATATATGAAAAGTTCAATATTTACTTCACTGTTTACTTATGTTTAAAACGATGATTAAGTATTTGTAAAATACTTTGATCCAAACAAAAGTAAATTTAATATAAATTGGTTGAAAGTTGTAATTATCTTTATAGGTAAATTCATATTTTGATTGAATCGTTTAATAAATCTAAAGAAAAATATGTATATAAATATCTGTATAAAATTTTCGTATTTTATTAGTTTATAATAATATTACAGATGTTTTATTTTAATCAATAATTAAAATTTAATTTAATTAAATAAAATTGTAATAATTAATAATTTAATTTCCTACGAATTGTATAGTCACTTTTTTTTAAAAAAAATACGAGAAATATAATAATTTTAAATTTAAAAAAATGTATATAAATAACTACATTTTATTAAAATGTGTAATTTTATTTTTAAATATATTAATATTTTTAATTTATAGATTAGAGCTTTTTCAGATTTTTCCATAAATAATCTCTCTTAATAATAAAAATAAATTTAAATGAAATTTAATATTTATTATATATATATATATATATATATATGTAAATATATGTAAATATATAAACAAATACATCATGAATAATTATCAAACCTAGCTGATACTGGTTAATGTTGCATATGTTACCATCGCTCAATAGTGTACTTAAGATAATGTATAAATTACGTATACATTTCTATTACTATTCATTCGATTGTTGAAAGTGCTTTTTTAATTTAAATGAATACATAAATTATAAACACGTTCAAAAAGCAGAGGGTTCTTTTTTTCATTAAAAAACACGTTTATTCTTATTGTACATTAGATTAACTATCTAAAAAATGTTAGTTACTTTTTTCAAAGTAAATTGTATTTTAAATTAAAAATAAACAAATGTATTTTTTACAATTAATTTGAATTTTTGGTAACAATTAATAATATTGTGAACTATAATTTTTAATTTATAAATTTTATTTCATTTAATGAACTGTAAAACTATGTTTTAAATTACAAAGCTTTATCAAAAGAGGTATGTAATTGAAGAAGCGATAATCATTTCAAGTGCTTTTCATTCGATTTTCGTTGTTAGTTATTTATTATTTTATTTAATAATAAATTAGAGGAAAAACAATATATATATATATATATATATATATATATATTAATACGTATGTTATTGTCAATCAGTATCATGTTTCTAGTTATCTCACTTCAATTTAACAATCTCGCTAAAGCTCTGAGGTTTTCGCCGACATGCAAAATACTTCTAACATTACGGAGAAGTCTCATTATCAGTAGACCTATTTTATTACCGATTCTAATGACAAAATTCGATAGCTATAGCATTCCAAGAATACGAGTCTGCTAAAGTAGATAATGGCTATGTGGTTTGTCCACGTATATCGATGTATAAAGCATGTGACATGCTTACCAATCGATATTTATCTTTATATTTGTTTTACATAGGTATTTATGTATGTATATAAGAATAAACAGTTATATACGTAGTTATATAGTTATATGTATATATATATATATATATATATATATATATATATATAATATTTGTATAAAGATAGAATGAATGAGTGTTTTACGTAGATATTGATAAGAGTCAATAGTAGGAAGAATTTCGAGCGACGCCTAGTCCTGTTTAAATATATATTTTGAATTTTATGATAATACCCTTACAGAATTATCAAATTACACAGAGATAATGAAGGTTTTTGGTAATGTTTGTTTTCGACAAACTGCTGTTGACTTACTATGATATTATTACTTTTAATATTGAACAAAATTTAATATTTTGTACCTTATCTTCTACATTTCTCATATATATATATATATATATATATATATATATATATATATATATATAAAAAAATATTTAATGTAAACTTATATTGTGTTTATCTTTAATATAAATTTATATATTATAAATCCGAAAATTATAATATTATAATTAAATTTTCAAATAAATTATTATGAGTAATTTAAATAATGAATAAGTATGAAATAATAAATACGATTAAATATGAATATAATTGAGAAAAAATAATTAATTTTATATAAAATAATTTCATGATAAAAATGTTTCGTATATTTTTGCCAAACAGTATGCAAAGAATAATTATAGCTGTAAAAATATTTATTAAATTGTACTTGATTTTATTATCAATCTAAAATATTGTTGAAATTAATTAGAAATTATTTTGTACACAATGAGATAAAAATATAATTTATGTATATTTTAAGCTGTAGAATATTTCTAATTAAATATATTCATCCGAACATGAAACGAAGGAAAAAATAAGCTCATCAATTCTGAAAATACATTAGGATTTGAACTTAAAATTAACGGCTTACAACACATTTCACTTTAAAGTTGAGCTATAAAATCCGACGGCCAACATCATTGATGTTGCTGTTGCTCGCTGTTGCGTCTTTCTGTAGTAGCCGTGCACAAGTTTTGTTGCCAAATTGTCATGTTTATTGCATGATGTTTCTTGTGCCGAGTTAAGGTTGATCACATAGAAACGAAGGAAGGATTGGTCCGGTCAGGCAACTCTAATTATACTTTATAATGAGGAATGTACAGAGCAGTAGTACTACTTGAAAGATTCAATGGTACCTCAAGTACCTTTTATTCACGAAACTCTGTGAAAATTGAATGATTTCAAAACGGGTTTATTTACTGGAATTTTCCTATTTTATTATATGCCTATAAATTTTATGAGGAAATTATTAGATTAGTAAATGATATACTATGAAATTTTGTTGATTGTATATATTTGGAATTTAAATTGAAAGAATGTAAAAAAAATAAAAATAAATAATCGTTGGTTGTGACAACTAAATTAAGTTAATAAAAATTATGGGTATGGATATGTACGTGGGTGTGTTTATATATATATATATATATATATATATATATATATATATATACATGCATGTATGTATTTGTTTGTGTAGAATTATAAATAAATAAATATTTCGTTAAATAATATTTTTTACTTGTATTTCAATATATTAAAGTAAAAATTTATTAAATTATTTGTCTTCATTATTGAAAAGGTTATTAACGTGTTTGTTCTTTAATTTTTTATATATTTCATTAAATTTATTTGAAAATTACTATTTTATAACTCAGTATATGAAATTAGATAAATATTTTAAATTAAATCTTTAAAATAGTTTTTAATTAAAATATAATAACGAGAGTAATTTTAATTTAATTTTAAGAGTTAACTTAAATATTTTTTTTACATTTATTTATCTAACTTTTATGATTCATTAAAAAAAACATGTATTTTGAAATGTATATACAATATTTATATATAAATAATGAAATAGAGTTTCAGTGTTATATAATATTATACTTAAATTTAATAATTAATTAAAGTCGAGGAAATAATTATGATGTTGAATTTAATACATTTTAAATATTTTATTATGCCTCTTGAAAACCTATGATAGCTTATACATTAATTAATTTACGTTATTTATAAAGAACTGTAAGATTTTGAATAAGAGATATTAATTAAATTATTATTATTTTTGAGTGAAATTACGTTTATTTGTGATTATTTTCGATTCTTTTTTTAAAGAATTGTAACTTGTTAGTCTGTTTTTGATAATATGTTTTTATAATAAAATAACCTTTTGTTACTAGTGTCAACAGAACTCACTAATTTTAATTTTCCAGATTAAAATGTTAAGGGGTAATTAAGTTATCATCCTTTTGAAGTCAAATTAAGTTTCTTTAAAATTATCTGTAGTTCTTTTCTTAAAAATAATAGTAACTTATTGGATTGTCTTTGTAGGTAAATTCTTATAATATAATCATTTTTTGTTTTTACTTATAGCATAATTCAATAATTTTAATTTTTTAGATTAAAAAATTAGGTTTAAATTAGAAAGAAAATATTTGTTTGCAATCTCTACACACACACACACACATATATATATATATATATATATATATATATTTGTTAATAGAATATTTATTATGAAGTGTAGAGAAAAAACTTGAATTTTTTTCGTTTTTAATATTGGACTAGAAGTAGTATATATTAGGTTGGCAAGTATCTCCCTTCCGCTTTTTTTTTGTCATTAGCTGCGAAATTCAAAAGACCAGAAGGCGGAAGGGAGATATTTGCCAACCTAATATATATTTTTATTAATATTATTGATGAAAATAATTAATTGCATTTATTAATTTCACATATATGTAAATATTTTATTATGCTGTTTAAAGCATTTTTTTATTCAATTTACCATTACATAGATTTGTTTTGGAATTTAATTATTTATTGCATATATCAAGTACAACACTGTTTTTATTTAATACGATAAAATATATTTTATTTCGGTATTAAATATTAATTTAGTGCAATTTGTACGTTCTGTACAAATTAATAAAAATATTTTTTAATTAAAATTTTAACATGAATATGAAATATTGAATTCAAAAATGTGTATAAAAATAAGTAAAGTAATAATTAAAATTTATTTTTTAATTTACCAATGTCATTTTATATTCTTATGATATTAATTTTTTTATTTTTATTTAAAAGATTTTGTTTTATTAATTATACTAATTTGCCGAATATTTAAAATTATTTTGTGTAAATATAGGTACGTAAATGTATATATAATGTATAAAGACAGAGAACAATATTGTGTTAGTCTGCAGTAAGCACACACACAATTCGATTGATAGTTGTTCACGAATCTGTTCCACTTGTGTGTTGTGTACTGTCAAACAATAAACTTGTTAACGCTCATATAGGCATTCAATCAATATATATATATATATATATATATATATATATATATATGTGTATGTATGTGCACATATGTATACAGATGTTTGAAATTAACGTGACCTCTAATTGCTTGTTGTCAACTCACACACAGATTTCATTGAACGATTCAAATAATTAATATTGGTGAATGATGTCTATAAGTTTACCAATTTACATTTACACATATACGTTTCTCATATTTGATTATTTACATGTTTCAACCAGAGTAAGATGTATAGAAATGTAAATGAATTATATTTAGAGCTTACATTTTCGAACTTTGTTATTGTTGACGAGTAGAGTATTAATTTGGTTGTGGAACTTTATATATTTAAAACAAAAGTTAATGTTCTTCAAAAAATTTTTTTTAATAAATATTCGAAATATCTTTAATAGAATCCTAAATTATACGTTTTTCATAAATAAATATTTACTTTAGAGAGATTTGAATGAAGATATTTATCGAATAAAAAATTTATAGTAATTATGTACGTTTATTGATTTTTTTGTATTTATAATTTAATTGATATGCTCTTTATAATTATTTTTAATAAAGTTATGTACTTTAATAGTTTTTTAAAAAAATATTTTATTCTGTGAATGCAATTAGGAAAATAAGAAAAAATATTTATTTTATTAATTGTATTGGGAATAAATCAGAACTAATTGATATGTTACAAAAAGTAATAAATAGAACATATTTTTAATATTTAGATAATATTATTTTACAAAATCTATTAAATTCAGACATTATTTCCTAATGAAATGTTTAAAAAATATTAAAATTATTTATAGCATTGCCTTATTTAAAATAATAAACTTTTTTGAGAAAGTTAGAATATTTTTAAAGAATTGAAAGTATTATTATTAACTTTAATATTAACATTAAAAAACTATAAAACTCTAAATAGTTAGATATAAAGCATTACTGTTTGATGTTCAAACATCAGTTCCAATTAGCAGTAATCACACCTTGACTAAACCTTAATTGTTACGATATTACAATATAACAAAGCCAACGTTAATGGATGCCACATGTAGTTACTACTACAAATTTGAATATACAGATATGGCAGCATTAATTGTATAAATGCAGCGAATCTTGGTTGAATGAAGATCCCGAATTTAATTATTAATGCACCCTAAAATAATATCTAACTTTGTAATTAAATTAAATTATTTTCAACGAGTTTTTCTTAGAAATTTGATTAAAGATCGCAACTCATATATTTTATAGCAAGATTAAAAATTATTTGTAAAGTTGGTAAATTGGAGAAGATGCTTAAAATTAAAAAAAAATTAAATATTAATCATAACACTTATGTTTTTTTATAGATATTCATTTGGATTAATATTAGAATTATTAATTTAATAAATACTTTTGTCTTTTATTTTATTGCCCTGTTAATTTTTTTTATTATATATTCATAATTTGAAAAATAATGTATAAAGATGAAGCAAAATAATGAATAACGTATTTATGTTAGAAATATAAGTACATTACTTAATGTTTAAGTGTATTATAAAGTAAAACAAAGGTATAATAATACTATAAACATTAACTGCACATAAATAGTAAGTACATAAAGATTTAAACTGACGATTGGATTTTATTATCTCATTCTGTTTATGTTACATCTTTATTATATTTTCCTTTATTTGTTTCAAACAAAAAAAGTATTGAATATAATATATATATATATATATATATATATATACATACACATATATATATTATTCACCAACTTATATGGTCAGTGTTGCGAATATGACCAAATACCAATGAATGTTAACATTCAAGAATTTCACTCAGTTCACACATAGACCGAAGGATAGTAAAGAATATATATTTTAAGAAATATGTAAAATATACATTAAGTGGGTTTTATAATTGTGTATATTTTAAATTAAACTTTGTGATTTTAAAAAATAAATTTTTAAAGAAATTATACTTGAGTTTGTGAATATTGGATTTTATTGTGTTAATCTTTGAAATCATCATAAAATTGATTGTTGTTTATGTGTTTGGTATATTAACACTTTTTTTAATATAATAATGTTACTATTTTTTACTGCATGACTTAAATGGGATTTAAGTGTTTAGATATATAAAAGAATAAAAATGTGTGAATATTTTTACTTGTTTATTATCATTTATTATTCTTAACTATTCTTCAGTCTCATTTGGGATATTCAATATTGTTATATGTTTTTTTGAGTAGTAAAGATGTTCGTATTCATTAAATTATCTTTCAGAAATATTTATTGAAAGAGTATGATATAAGTCTTTTTTTTCTGAAAATATTCTTTTAAATTGATATGTTTGTATATATTTTACCAATATAATTCTATTATAAAAATGTTATTATTTTCTAGGAATAATAGAAAAAGAGAATATAAGTAATATTATTCGATGTACGTTTATATATATATATATATATATATATATATATATATATATATATATAAATATAATATTTGAGATTAAATCGGAATAATTTATTTTATTTTAAGGTAAGCAAGTCGATGGTGGTGTTTTGATCATCTTTTATATTTCAAGCTCTTGCGTATTGATAAAATATGACTTTCCGAAATGAAGTAAAATGATTCATGTTCTAAATTATCGTGAAAAATGGATATGCCCTGTGTTTTTATTGGTGTTTTTCTGCAGTCGATATTTTATCGACTGTATCGGAACACTTTATTGAAGGTTTCTGTAAAAAGGCATGAAATTTCATTTCAGACGAAAAGTTAGCAAACGTATACACACATACAAATACAAATTTACAGCTATTGATCGGTTCTGATACCAATTTTGAACACGATACTCTTATAAATATATATAAGTGTTTATATATATATATATATATATATATATATATATATATATATATATATATATGTATGTAATATTATTATACAGATATTTTTAAGTAGTTAATAAACATATCTGATGTAATCAACTTTTTTAATTATAAAATTTTCTTTAATTAGTAGTTCATATAAAGTGAATAGAAAGATACTAATGATGGTGATAATATGTACATATATACATACATACATACATAATATATATATATATATATATATATATATATATATATATATATATATATGTATATATAATATTTGAAACTCTAAGGAAAATAATAAATGTTTTGATATTTTTTATTGTTGAAATGAACTTATTTGTTAATTTTAAAGTGCTACTAAAATATTAAAAGCAATAGTTTTCTTCAAAGGTTTAGTGTTTTTATGAATTTATAATTTTTAAAAAATTTAATCATAACTGTTAAATCTATATTAATGTTAAGAACTTATAATTAAAAATTATTATTTCTCACTGATATTAATTAAAATATTTAGTATATTTTATAATTTAAATTGACTTTAGCATAGTTTTGAAAAGTTGTTTAATTCTATTTAAATAAATTTTATTAGTCACAATAAATATTTTACACGATTATTTTAAAACATTGTTTTTAATTTCTCAACTTGAATAGATCTACTTAAATAATATTTATTTTTATTAAAATGATTGGAATTATCTTACATATTTTTTAAAAAGTATCTTTTTTTTCAAAAAAATATTTTATTTTAAGTTTAAATTAGTTTTGAGTGGAAAAACATCATTTATATTATTTTTCTTATTGTTTTTTAAATATAAAAGATAAAGCAGCATGCCTCAAAATGCTCAGAACATATTGAATTTTAGATTTTAGTTTTAAAATTTATATATATATATATATATATATATATATATATATATATATACATATATGTATAAAGTATGTGTTTTTTTAAAAAAATAAAGAAAATATTATATGTAATAGATTTATTAAAATTGTAAGTATGTAAATACTGTCTAAAAAATTGGTACCGAAAAATGTACGTTTGATTTTAACATTTTCTTTTTTATTCTTTTTAATTAATGAGTTATTTTGTATTTTTATTGAAGAGTATGTTTATTTTTATGTTTTTAACTAACATCTTGAGTTTGTAAATTTAATGTAAAGATTAAATTCTTATTAAGTGTTTTTCAGGAAAATGTTCTTTATAAAAATAATTTAGAATTAGTCATCATAATTATTTTAACACTAAACCTACCACGAGGGGTCAAATGACCCTTTTTAAACTTTTTTTCAAAATTTTTCACATAAAGCGTTATCACATCGCTAGTTTACTTTATGACTTTTAATATAATTTACATACAATGCATTTTTCAATATTTGCTCCTCTCTTGTTATTTTTTTTATCGAGATATATATGTAATCTGCCTTAACTACCGCAACGGGTCATTTGACCCCTGCAAAGATTCATATGATATCATGAAGATTTGTATGTGTGGTTGTGATACAAAACCATTGCATTATACATTTTTGCTATTCCATCATATATTTTGCTGTATTGCATTATATTTATTGTTGGCTGACGAATGAATAGCGAATTTCACTCTACTCCAAGCGAGCGATAAAAAAGTCAACGAAGCCAGCGTTTACAAACAGATAAATTGGATTTAATCTCTGAAGTATGGTACAAATTCATCGAGAATATCCAAAATTGTTACAAGCCTGGGGAACATGTAACTATCGATGAACAGCTTTTCCCAACCAAAGAGAGGTGTAGGTTTACGCAATATATGCCGAACAAACCGGATAAGTTTGGTATCAAATTCTGGCTAGCATCTGACGTCAGCACCAAATACATTATAAATGGATTTTTATATTTGGGAAAGGATGAAAACAGAGGAGCTTCATCTCCGCTTGGGGAATTCGTTAGCCAAACAAAAAAGTGCTTCTACTAAGCTCAAAGCATAAATCTATAAACATCGAAAAAAACGGTAAGCGTATACCTGAAACGATTAGATTCTACAATAATACTAAATACGGTGTAGATATGACGGATCAAATGGCAAGAAAATATTCAGTGAAATCGAAATCACAAAGATGGCCTGCGCAAATTTTCTTCAATATTCTTGACCTGGCTGGAATCAACTCGTGGGTTTTATACAAAGAAACAATCGGCGAAAAAATTTCTAGACAATAATTTTTATTCCAATTAGTTGAAGAACTTGCCGAAGATTTTCAACATGAGTAACAGGAAGAAAAAGAAATTATACAGAAAACGTCAACAAATTCAAGTTCGGATTCTCGTGTGCAAATGCGAAAAAGGTGCCAAATAGGTTTTATAAATAAATAAATAAATAAACAATTTTGAATCGTTATTTGAAAAAAATTGTTTTATTCATGTACCAAATTGTGCTAAATGATATATTTTTTGCTATACATAGTAATATATATATATAACATTTTAAAGAGGGGTCATTTGACCCCGCTGTGGTAGGAATAGGTATACATGAAGTATCGGTAGGTTTAGTGTTAATAAGATATGTGTGTGTATGTGTAAAAATTGCAAATAAATTTATAAAGATGCTTTAGTTATTTATAGTTAAAAACTGATGTAATTTTGATATTTAATTCGAAAATTGTAAGATCCCAACTTTACATTTCATTACATCGACAATAGGCCCGGTAACCAAAACAACAATATCTACGCGCAACTAAGTCTACCATAAGCCTTGTCCTTAGCAAATAATGATGTTCCTAAATAAATTACAACCCTCTCGACGATAGTTCACAAGACTTAACGGATACGAGCGGCGTAAAATCGTGTTTGATTTAAGTAGGGATCGAAACTAGTCGCATAAAACTTTTTTCTGATAGAGTACAGTTCAGCTCTAAATACGAATTAGTTTAAGGAAACACGGATAATTTTTTCATAACGTAACGTTTAAAATAAAATTTCACCGAAGAAAAGAAAACGTTAATAATATACAAAAAATTCTGTTTCGTTAATACTCGACTCGACATTAAAAAAAAAAAACTTAAATGTTAAATTCTTCAAAAGCTGTTTATTAACTGAAATATTATTCATTCTCGTCCATACCGTAAATACATACCAGAACATTGTTTACATAATTCACATATCTCTGAATACGGCAACGCTTTCATAATCAGCAATTTTAACGAATTTAAGTCTTGAAAATGAGAGAGTAAGTGAGCATTGTGCGTTTGAGAGAGACGAGAGAAAAAGTCTTATTATAAACACAGAATAATGCCCGAAACGCAGCAAAACCACACTACGCGGGCGGTGGATACAACAGGTCGTCGGGTGTCTCAGCGTTCTGCCCTTGTCTTCGTTTTGCCCGTAAGCGTCGCATTGTCTACGAATGACATTAAAGTCGAAATACGTGGACGTTTTGTTACGATCTTATTATTATATTTATCGTGAAGTAATGTCAATAATTAAATTAGAGATTTCGTTGTGTTGGTTCGTTAATACGATTTCGCCTTTTTCACAAACATAATAATAATAATTTCAAATTAATCTTATATATATATATATATATATATATATATATAAGCATACATTTATTTATGCCTCTAAATTTCTAATTTTTGACAAGCAGATTTTTAGCTCATTTAATATATATATATATATATATATGCGAATTTCGTATTAAATTATAATATATTCTTTGTAAAATGTATTATACAATCTAGATTTATTATATACAGTCTTATATATATATATATATATATATATATATATATATATATATATATATATATATATATGTATAGTATTTTTTTAAAAATGTTAATGCGACATTAATTATGTTATTTTTATATGGTTTCTATTTTTATTTTTATAACTACTTATTAAAATAAAACTTTTAGAAGTGAGTTAATTAATTGAAAAGTATTTTGTACGTTTTTGAGATTTTAAATTGAAAAGTTAGAAAATTAAAAATAGGGTTTTAATTTGTAATTACTTTTTTCCTATGGCAATTATTATGGTTTCAATAAATTATATATTTCAATTAATTGAAATATATGTAGTTTTTTTGACATTATTAAATATTTATAAAAAAATTAAAATAAAGTATAAAAGATTGAAACTTTTTTTTATTATTTTTAAATTTTTTATTAGTTTATTACGACTATCCAAGTAAAATATATATTTAAAACAAAATTGCTTTTTTTATTCTTTCAACTCTTTTTTTATATTAGTATGTGAATTCTATTCGTTTTAAGAAATACACAAACTATTATTTCAATCGAGACAATTAACCTTTTTATTATTCTACAATTGTAAAACTAGTTTCATTTAAATATAAAGTTGAAATTCTTATGATTCTGCTCGCCATATTGTTAATATATCCTTTCTATCATTATGATAAAAGTAATTAAATACCAAATCATTTTTATAAATCAATGGTTACAATGTCTATTTCATTAACAAAGAAGTAAAAAAATCAAATTTCTTCATTTTAAAACTTTACAAAAGTATTTTAAACAGTTAAATCACTTATTTATATAACAATATAAGTTAATTAATATTATTTTGTAAGTGTCAAGTGTTTAAGTTTAGTTTTATTTTTCTATTATTAACACGGTCATTAGATAATAGAAAAATTAATCCAATCTAAAAGATCGTTAATAAACAGGATGAATAAACGTATATATATATATATCTAAAAACATCAACGAAAAGATGTTCAATTGGGGGTAATATGGATTTACATTGGTCCAGTGAAACTTCGAAACAGTTTATCTCACAAGATAATCGCAATCCTCGACGACCACCATTGCCGCTGTGTATAGTAACTGAGCGTATACCAACATGAAAGTTCTCTAGAAGACGAAACTTATGTAACAACTCACTATGTTGGATATGGTGACGGTATGGGGTGGATGAACGGCTAGACTAGGGTTTACACAACTCCGCCTTACTAGTTAAAGGTTACGAACAAATATAATTATCTTTATTATACTTTAGTTATCTCATCTTAAAATAACCATTTTGCTGACCATGTATGCTCTTTTTACACGTAGTAATATTTAATAATTAAAGTTTATGTAATTGGGAATAAAAATATAGAAGTGTAACTTCATTTTGACTAATTAAAACATTAATTAATCTGAAACTATAGTTTAAAAAATTACTTTAAATATAAGAGTTAATGAATATTTTGAATAGAACTTTTTAATCTCTAATTTCATTCTTTTTATCTAAATGCAAATAATTATATTTATTACATATTTCTTTAATAATATATTTCATGTCATCAGTTTTGTTTAATTCATAAGAGGTATATTTAATCATTTCAATAAAGTTCAGTTCATAAATTGGTTTACTATATACATACACACCTTTATATATATATTGTATATAAATGGTGTAAAAATATTTTAATGAGTTAAAATGTATGTTATTGTTAATGATTTTGTAATAAAATTTTTAAATATAAAAACTAATATGTCTTATATTTAGATATAAAAACTAATGGTCAAAACATAGTAAAACTTTACCATTGTATTTTTTTCTATGAAATAACTTTTAAATACTTATTTAAAAAGTATAAATTTATTCCGAAATAAATATAAAAGTTCATATTAGATATAAATATTGTATCTAAAATAAAGAATATATAATCATATATTTATTTTACTTCGATTTATAAATATTTATAATAATAAGATAATAACGAATATTAAATTTTTTACACTAATGTGTAAGTGAAACGTCGTTTTATTTATATTTATTTGAAGTTATAATTTTCATATTAATAATATAATAGCGAAGCTTTTAGTGTTACATCAACGATAATTTTATTGACTTGACTTAAAGCTCATTTTTTTTATAATATTGGAACAAACATAATCTTATGTTTTTCGAACAGAAAATAAAACAATCTGAATACTCATTGTACAAGAGCTGTGACGTTAAAACCACGCTAGGAATTGAACAACTCGCTTTCGTAACTTTCATTGTAGTAATCCTCTTAAGAGTTAGTACTGAATACTAAACTTCGCGTATTCGACAACAATGAAAATTTAATCGTACTCAAAAACCGCATTTGTTTAAATTCGATTCTATCTAAAAATATTATATCTATCCATCTGTATACAAACACATATACATACACACATAAATATATGCATATATGTATGTATGTATATATGTGTGCACATTTGAATTTATATAAACGTAATTTTTTAATTTCTTTATTTTAAATTATTATTTAATTATAAGACATTTCCATAAACAAAGAATTCATTTAATATTTCTGTTGATTTACATAGATAGAGATTTATTTACATGTTTGAAATAGTGTTTTTAATAGATGATCAGAAATGTTTTGCCTTTATTAAAAAATATTTTTTTATGATTAGTTTGAGTTGATATATTCGTATGAAGAAAGAATTTGTATGTATTTTTAAAATTGACTAATTTTGTAATTAGTTGTGAATTTTAAAGAAAATTCAGGATGAATTAAAGTTTCGTCACATTGAATTTAGTTTGAATAGTAGCAAAAAAACGAATTTGGATACATATCTACAAAAAATATGAAAGAACTAAAACAATAAATTATACATTTTGAAAGAATATTTTTTGTTAAATCATTTTTATAAAGCAGACATATGTATAGAGATTTATGGAAAATGATATACATCTAAAATGCTGTTTCTTTTCAATATTAGTGAAAATTTGAACAAAATATAACAGAAAAGTTAAGGAAATAAATCTTAGAAATAAATAATAATAAATATAATTATTTAATTTTTTAGAAAACATTATGATTATTATTTTTATTTAATTATTTCATTTTTAATCCATAAAAATTTTAAATCAGTTCTTTTTATTTTCTTCAATTATAATATAATTTTGTTTTATGATTTTGGAGACAAAACAGAAAAATAAAAATTTCAAAATGAAAATTTAAAATGAATAACAAAATTTAAAATAAAAATCTGAAATTATAAATATTTATGATTATTGTTAAAAAAATTAATAGTTATGTGATATATTATATACTATAATTAGGTTTATTTAATTTATATTATTATTTAACAAAACTAATGAAGTGATTTTTTTAAATAATTAAAAAATTGCATAATGGAATTTATAAATACAGGTTTATATATATATATATATATATATATATATATATATATATATATATATATATGTCTGTGTGTGTATTCATATACATTTGTATCAATTTTATATATTTCTCGTTTATTATTCGACTACAAAGAGAAACTTCTAGTTGAATTGCTATAAGAATCTGAAAATCGAAAAGAACCATTCAGAGAGACATATGAATAGAAAAAAGGATATTTTAAGTGTACGTTCGTGTGTGGCTGAAAACCTTTATTAACCAAATTGAGTATTTCAAGACTGTATAAGTGGACAACAACATAAAAGGAGAACCAAATGAAATGATTTATGGAAATTCAGATCGAACGATTTGTGTTTAAAGAGAAAAGAAACGAATTCATATATATGTATGCATTTAAATTTATATATGAGCTTAATATTGTAAGATATGTATAAAAAAATCAATCAATTCGCAATAATTTTTAAGTAAATACTACACACTTATCACCACAATAATGGTTACTTTCTCATTGTGACTAGCGTAGGAGTTGTTGTGCGAACGTCACATTATTATTTCAACAATATGAGTGAAAAGGTCGGAAGTGGAGTTCGTTGAATGGTGAACGGGTAATGCCGTTAGCCACGTTACAATGAGACCGTCTCGTAAAGTAGCTTTTAATGTTGTATTTAGTGTCACCACTACGTCATAACAATATTTAATTCGTACGTTGTGCTATTGCCACTACCATTCCATTCCTGCTTTCACTACAAGTACCGATCGAACTGCTGCCTGTCGTTGTACATCGAAAGTTTGTTTTTGAATTGGAAATACGAATGCTGAACGTGATTTTTTCAGTTAAACATCATAGTTGACGCATTTTTTAATGTTTTCTTCAGATTTATTCTTGTCTCAGTTTTATATATTTTTTAGTATATCTGAAATAATCAGGGATTATTGAGTCTTTATTTTCCTTTTTTGTACTTTATTTGAAAGCTGTTCATTTTGTCAGTGTACCTTTTTGCGTATTTAAATCCTTCAGTTTCAATTGAGACATTTATATATATATATATATATATATATATATATATATATATATATGAGGATCATTTGATAAGTATGGTAAAAAAGTAAGAAAAACTAAATTGAAAAATTAAATTAAATTAATTAATTAAATTAAACAATAAATAAATTACCATACTTATCAAACGATCCTCGTGTATATATATATATATATAGACCTACTAGAAAATATTTTTTTTTATGTAGAAATATAAACATAGAGCAATATCAGATTCAAATAATTTTTATCTACACATCTTAGTCATTGATATTAATATGTTTAAGTTTAATGATAAAATTTTAAATATTCATAATTTATTAAATTGATTAATAGCTTCTAATTACATATATTTATCATTTTTATCATCAAATTTTTCTTTTCCATTACTAAATAAAGACTTCTTTTAATCTCTACTTCAGTAATCTAATGTTTTTCTATTTAATTTAACATCGATGAATTTTCATATTTTTATTTCATCTATCCATGTGTCAGAACAAATTAACGTTTACTTCTTAAATTCATATATATATATATATGTATATATATATATATATATATATACCGATGTCTTAGAAATAATTTAAATTTTCTTATGTAAAAATATAAATATACAGAAATATCAAATTCCAATATTTTTTTATCTTCATATTTTAGTTACTGATATTAAAATTTTCAAATTTAATAATAAAATATATTATTTAATAAACTGATTAAAAGATTATATATATATATATATATATATATATATTTATCAGAATTTTTCTGTCCATTACTGGATGAAAGTCTTTTTCAAAATTTTCCACTTCCAAAGATTCAATGCTTTTTTTAATTCCACATCGATAATTTTTATGTCTCTACCCTCTATATTCATGGGTCAAAACAAGTTGATGTTTATCTTTTGAAATAATATATATATATATATATATATATATATATATATATATATATTTATGTATGTATGTATAATATATTATTAAAAATCAAATAAATAATATTTTTCATATCTTTTAATGTATGTATATAAAGTTTATATTAAAAAATCATTCTAATTAAGTTAGTATTTAATTATGAAACAAAACTCCAGTAGGGTCTTTGTAACTTTTTTCCTGTGAAAAAACTATAAAGAAGAATAAAAGTATAAATTATTAGGCTAAGCTAGAACTTAAAATGTTGTCATATAGATATAATATCTAGATATAGGAAACTTAGTTGTAATTAAATAATCACATGTTAATTTAATTCAAGTACATAGATTCATAGCAATAAAGATTTCGTATTCCTTATATAATCATTCTTACTTAAAAATTAGTATGTATTAATACAATCATTCTTTCAAATGTTTATTACTCAAAATACGTTTATTACTCCATTTTCGCATTACGAAGAAAATATTTTAAGAGTCGATTTGGGTGCATTTATAGTTATTGTGATGTTTGTAATAAAAAGTAAAAACGATGTAAGTTATCGAAAACAAATTGATTATTATTTCGACTGAAATGAATTACGAGTAATTGAGATAAGTATGTCGTATGGACCCGCCTCACTGGCCTCAAAGCATGTATTAGACATAAAAAATGTTATTTTTATTTAAGAAAGGTGGAAGTCTAATATAGTAGCAATACAATCAGCTTTATATAGTACAATAAAACTTACGGCCCGAACCAATCACACTACATCAGTCGTTCAGTTCAATCATAAGACCATAAAAAGCACAACATTCGCTGTCCTTGGGGTCAAATACGATATATTTCTGGTAGTAATAATTTGGCAAACAGACTTGTAATGTGTTTGTTCGTTATGAGATCAATTTGATACATCTCTTTTATTATCATTAAATTATATCATTTGGAATGGATTTCTTATTGCTACTACAATAAGTTTCTCTTATAATATAGACAAACAAATATAAGTATAAACATATACATACAGGCACACACGTACACGATTGTATATATATATATATATATATATATATATATATTTATATATTTATCTTTAATAGCTTTACGGAAACTTAATTATTTTCTTCTGTAAACATGTCAGTTAAAAATTGTTTTCCAATTACTTTGCGATGTTATTTAAGAACTAATTTGATGTTACAGTACAATATCCAGCCATGTTAGGTTTTATGAATTTTGTATACAAAAATCCTTTTCTGGTCGATGTGCTTGATTATTACATTTTTAATACTTTTTCTTATTCTAAGGTAATATTCTATTTAAAAAAGATATTGTTTATATAAACAATATTGCAGAGAGAAATGAAAAATATTTTTTTCAATGTTTAATAATTAATTTTTTATATAAATTACTGTTTTAGAAAATAAATTCTATTTACAGTTATAAAATTACAATATAGAAGTAAGTTACTTTAATATTATAATCTGGTTTCTAGATTTTTATTAATTTTTCAAATCGATTTAGTAGTTGACAAATATTAAAACTTAATATGAATTTAAGATGAATACTTATAATAACTAAGATGAATGAGTATAATAGGAAATATAATAAAAATATAGAATATTTGTTGTAAATTATTAATAATACTATTCTGCTTTTTTATTTTTTTGAGTTTTTTAAATATTTTTTAGATATTTGTTCATTTATCCAAAAAATATATTATAATAACATTTAATTGATAAATTGAATTCATTTTTTTGATTCTCATTTAAAATCTTACAAAAATTTTATTTTTTAATTTAATTTTAAATATTTAAATTATATCGTGAAATATTTTTAAAACAAATTAAATAAAATATATGAAATTTTGAAAAAATACTTATTGCTAATATTTTATTCACACTTTTTTCAATCTAAAAAATTATTTTCATATTATTTATTTTTTAAAAGAATTTTATTACTGCTAAGTAGTTTTTAAAATTATTAATTTTTATTTTTTGTAACTATAGATATGCAGCCAATATGAAAAAAAAATATATTAAACGATTTCAGTGATATATAAATATTATTAGAGAATCATTTCCTAACATGATTGGTATCTACTTTGAATGAATTTACATGAATGTTCGGACAACCTTACCCAATTAATATATTTAATTATGTTCTAGGTCAATTTATATTTTAATGTTATTGCTAAAGGGCAATTAGGTAATTTTCTCCTTTGATCGATTTAATTAATAGAGTTTTAATTAAGTTGAAAGATTTGAAAAGTTATTAGTTTAGATAACTCATAATAATATTTCGGATTACATATTATTTAAAAATATTTTTCTATATAGTAATAAGTAATAAAATTAATTGAAATATCAACTATTGATAAAAATTTTATTCTTATACATATTTTTTGAATATCAGATAATATAATTTCTTAGGGAACTGAAATATCGTAGAGAGTAAATTTGTTAGGAAAGAGTGTTCAACGTTTTCATTTGACAAATTAATTATTGTTTATATAATTATTTTAAATGGAAAATTTACACAATATAATGTTAATTTGTTTGCTATATGTCATTTTATTAATAAATTATGAACATTGAAAAACAATATAAATTGTAAACAATATAAAAAATTGATATATGATAATTGTTTATATAAGTTAATAATTCTAAAAACAATATAAATTGACTAAAATTATTTATATATTTATATAGATTTTTTTAAAATATAAATTAACATTTGTGTTAGTAAGTGAGAAGAACTAAAAAATATCAAATTATGATGTTTATTGAATTATTAATATGAAATATTATAGATGAAAGAGAATTAAAGTTTTAAATAGAATGTCAGAAACAGAATCATGTATATTTAAAATACCAAAAAATTCTATAAAGCTGAGTTTCCTAATATTTTAACGTTAAAATTCTCTTTTCCTTAGTATGTATCAAAATATAAACTTGCATATAAAAATTTAAATTTGTTTATGTTTAAATATACTTTATTTTGAAAAAACACAAAAATATATTTTAAAAATAACTTTAAATGTAAATTTATTACAAAAGTATAAGGTACCAAAAAAGTAGTCATTAAAATCCAATTCGAACCTATACTTCCTTATATACTTTATGTAAATCATTAATAACAAAATATTTCTCTAAATAAAAATATAACTATAATTTAAAATTTCGCTTAATTTATATTTATTCATGTTAATGATTTATTCAATACAGGTGGCTCAAATAAGACTGAAGGATATAAAATACAAAGAACTTTTTCAAATATTTTTTAAACAATTTTGTTAGGAAATATATTTTATAGACATTTTAGAGCTATATATATATGAAATATTACATATCTAAAACACCTCTCTATTTTTTTGCTGATAAATACTAATGCTTTTTAAAGCATTTTCTAGAACTAAATGCAAGGTTTCAGGGTTCAAATTTTTTATTTCGTTACGAATTTTGTTCTTGAGTTTTTGATTTCTAAATCCTTAATTGGGTGAAACGATGACGAGTAGAGATAAATGGAACATCGTTTATATTCTGACGCATAGCCTCTACTACTGCCTTAATGTTTACAGAACGATGAGCACCTCTTCTCGGATTTTTTGAGATTGTTCCCTGTTTCTGAAACTGAGAGACTGAGTTCTTAATTATGTTATCATTAGGTACTGTTCTGAAATTAAAATGTTGCCCGTATTTATGTTGAATTAAAAAATAGATTGTTGAGTAAAATAAAAAAAATATCAATGATTATTACTCGTTGTTGCATGTCATAAGTAGTCATTATAAATCTTCAAATTATTTTATAACCTGCATAAAAGAAAAAGAAAAATAATTATAAATTTTTCAAACTCATTATTTGTATTTGGGTCACCTGAATTTGAATTTCAAATTCTTGTTATAAATATTATAGTGAGAAGTGAAATCCTTAAAAGAGCGATGGATTTTTATTTCTTAATCAAAAATATATAATAATATGTTACGTTATTTATGTTGATAACTATTGATTTTTCTTTAATTTTCATCAAAAATCAAATATTTCTCTTAAATGATGTTCAGTTTTATAAAAAAATATTATTTTATTTATTAGTATGGTATGCATGTTAAATATCTATTTAATTTATTAAGTAAATGACATACGTGAAATATAGATATCGTTATTTCCAAATTTATGGTAAACTGATGTTCATCATTGAGATTGACCATTTGATTTTATGATAATAATTTATCGTTCCATAATTAACTTGTTTTTATTGAACTCTACTTGAATATTATTTGATCATATTTTTTCAAAATCATTAAAGAGATTTCATACAAATAATTTGATAGGTATTGAGTTGTAAGTACATGTATAGAATTAGTTTGAATGAATGCTATCTATCATAATAATTCAATGATTGGAATATTTATTATTGAAATATTTTCAGATCAATTGAAAAATTTATTACTGGCATCATAATTTTTTGAATAACTGAAAAAATATCCGTATATAGTTTTTTACCATCGACGAATGATATTTGAAATATTGAATTGGTTTATTATGATTTTCTAATTAACTTAATTGATTTTATATATCAGTATTAAAATTAAATTTTAATTAATTCATCCAAATAATAGAAAATATGTTTGATTTATAAATATATAGATATGAACTGAATATTTTACAATTTATAAAATGTATTTAATAATAATTATTAATTTTTTTTTTAATTATTAAGTGTTGATTTATTAGCAGGAATAATTTTCCTACTGAAGATTTTTTAAATTGTTTTGGTAATTATATATTAATGTCAATATAAAATCTATTTAAACACATTCATCACAATTAATAATTAAAATATACATTAATTGTATTATAGGTAACAATATATAATTTTATATAAAAATAATAATAACACGAAAATTATTATTTGAATAAAATTGCATTAGAATAATAATCATATTTTTTTGTTATGTAAATAATAGTTTTTATAGCTGTTCCAAATGAAAGAAAGTAAATGATATTAGGTAAGTAAATGTATGTCTAAACCCTTCAGTCTTATTCGGACCACTCTATATAATTTCAATAAAGTTTCGTATTTTTCAAATTTTCAGAATGTTCGAAAATACTAAGAACTGTAATATTTTTTTATTATTATTTCGGATCGAGAATTAATTATTCGGCGAAATTTTGGTATTTAATTTAGTTGAAATGAAATTTATGAATTCACTTTTTCGTGTTATTTACGAAACCTGAAATTGTTTTTGTAAATATTAAGAATTTTTAGAAGTTTTGTTTATTAAAGCAAATAATTATTTTCAATTGGGAAATATTATATATAAAGATTTTTCTAAGTTATTTTCTATCGATTAAATATATATATATATATATATATATATATATATATATATATATATAATGATTTGATTTTGAAAAAATATATCACTTTCTTAGTAAAATAAACAAGTACTAATGTTTAATCGTCAAGTTCATGAAAATCCTATATGTTAAAATTTATTACTTTTGAGCAATCTTTAAATAATTTAAAATAAACTTCTTGAATATATAGATTTCTTTCAAACATTCACATTATTATATATACATTTAATACCAAGTGAATGTTCAGTTGATTGCAATTGATCATAGGTCTTGACCTACCTCGTTCTCAATTTGTGAAACTTATATCGTTAGACTGAAATTTCTCAAAACGATGATTTATAGAGTCTTCTCTTGTTACATTATTGGTAAAAGCCTTATTATTCTAAATTACTCTCCTTATATAATGATTAACTTGAACTTTAAAGGTATCACTTGAAAATCAGTGGTTTATATTGTAAACATAATATTGGATATTAGATTATGTTACATTTAAATAAAAATAAATATAGAAGAATTGAAAATAAAAAATTCTCTGAATTTTTTTTATATATGTATAATTTTTTACATTGAATTTAAAAAAATTAATCACTTTCTACCATTATAAACTGAATATTTTTAATATTAAAGTTAATCATCAAAGTGAAACTAAAAATATTTTCTATAAAATTACTACTCATGTTATGACAAAAAATAATTTAATTAAACAAGATATTTGCTTAATTTAATTTTTTATTTATTTGTGTTTATAAATTTGTATAACATTTCAGTTTGAGAGTAATTTATAACATGTAAAACTTTAGAATTTTTTTTAATGAGTTAATATTTCATTTATTAAAATTTCATGATCTCAGTTTTTACTGCATCCAATTTTTTTTATTTGTTTGGCTATATAAATATGTTTGTATGCGTTTAAATCGAATACATGGAAAGAAATATTAATTAATGTTTTTATCCATATTTAGTAAGTAATTTTAAAATTATTAATTAAAAAGATTATTATTTTTATTTTGGTAAAATGTGAAACAAGTTGAATTCAATATTTTTTTTATATTTAAAAGATTTTTTCTATTTGCTTTGTTTCTGAAATAGAATAAGAAACGAATGCTGTTTGAAATTATTTTGTATTAATTTTTATTCGAATTGTTCAAGAATTATATAAATTCATGAATTTGATGTCAGAAACGAAAACTTCTGAAAAGATTGTAAGCGTTTTATGTTGTCAATAGCTGAAGAGTTTAAAACAAAAATCAAGATAATGAATGTTTAGAGTATTTTTCTTTTATGTCATGCTGTAAAAATGCGAACGTTATATTTATGTCTGAAAATGATTTGGAATCGACCTTGGCGTATTTTCCAAATACTGTACACACAATTTACAAATTCATTTATTAAATGTTTCCAGTGGGTATAAAAGTCTTATCATATTTGAAAACTTTGACAGATATGACATACACATATATACATATAAGCATATACAAAACACAAACTATAAACTCGAGTGAACTGACGAACGAGCTGAGAAGATCTATTGCTAAGATAGATAGAAATAGATGTAGTGAAGAAATGAACGTAGAAAATTGGCGTGGAAAGTCGTAACGGCAGCCCATCAGCCGGCTTCATTGGGTTTAATGGTGTATAGCGTGGCTAGTAGTGAAACGATCTCACTATATCTCGTGTACTAACTTGACTTTCAAGATCATTCGCGTGCATCACTATTACGTTAGTGTGGATGTACAGCTGAGAGCAGAGTACACGTGACCTGTACAAATTTGCGTGAGAATTTATGACATATATATATATATATATATATATATATATATATATATATATATATACACATATACATTTATATAAGTGTTAAAAATATACAAGACTAATCGTGTGCTTTAGTTAATTGCATACTAGAAATCCTCGACAAAAGTTACCTTTTTATTATATATATATATATATATATATATATATATATATATATATATATATATATATACATACACACATAAATACATACATACAATAATACCATTTCAACCTTAAAAGTAGCGTTATTACGTTTTTAATGTAATTTAATCTCATAATTATACATTGGTGTTGATAATATATCAAAAACTGTTTTTCTTTTATTTAATAATTTATAGTATGAATTACATACACTATAATTACTTGATAATAATTTGTTGATTATAAAATTCCAAAGTATAAAAGTATATTTTTAATTTTATTATGTTATTTTATAACGTTTTTTTATCTTTATATACAACGACACGATACTTTTTATTCAGGGCTGATATTATTGAAAAATAATTTTATATTGATTTATTTAATGGAAATATTCACTTCATAATATTTAATTTGATAAACTGTAAATATTTTTCCTTTTTTAAATACATTAATTTGTATGATATATTTAAAATAAAAATAGAAATAGAAATAAGAACATAGTTTTCAATTTATTTTCGAATATTTAAAAATAATTCAACTATATTCTGTTCATGAAATTTAATTTCATAATTAAATATCTATATTTGTGATGAGATTTTTTTTTGAAAAAAATATAAATTACTGTTATGTATAATGTATTGATTTTTAAGTACCTTAAAATATTATATTTTAAAAAAAATATTTTTACATATATACATATATAAATGAAAAAGTTAAAATTATTTAGTATACAAAAACGATCGTTATTTTAATGATAATATGTTTTAATTTAAATAATGAAGAAAGGTAAATTAAATAAGATATATTTTTAAGTAGAAATGATGCGTTTTTTATATAGGGTTTTCCAATAAGTACTTCAGAAGTTTAAATGGAAATAAAATAAAAAGTTTTTAAATAATCAGTTTTTTTCATTTTTAAGCATATTCTATGACATTAATGATGGAATCCAATTTCATTCATATGACCACCACTGCTTCTCTTTACATAGTGTATTCATTTAGTCCAATTTTAGTCACTTTTTCATATAATTGTGATCCAATTTCATGAATTACAAGTACAATGTTTATTTTTAATGCTTATGTTGTTTATTATGATTTATCAACATAAACCAATGATTTCACATAACCCCATAAAAAATAATCCAATAGAGTTAGATTACGTGATTTTTGTGACCAACTGATGGGTCCATTTTGTGAAATAATGGACTCATTAAACTCTTGTTTTAATAAGTCTATTAAAGTTTTTACACTTTCTAAATGTTGTTGAAGTGTTAAACGTTCCATGATAATTTTCCAAACAATACCAAGTTGAAACATCAAAATAAGCTTAAAAAAATTCAATCATGTCTGCCACTAACTGTCAAAGTTCTGACATTCTTATTGGAAAACCCTATATATGTAATTATATTTTATAATGTTTTTTTTAATATTGTTATTGTTAATAGGAATTCAAACTTATTTTTAAAAAATAATATTCGACTACTGTAATAAAATAAATATAATATTAATTTTAAATAGACATATAATAGTTTGAATTTCTGAATAATAATCAAATTAGAGAAATTTAAAGAATGATAAAACGTATATTAAATAATTATGATTTACAATAATTACGAAATAATGATATTTTATTAAAATAATTTGAATAGAATATCAAAATTATATATATTTATTTTTCAAATTGTTGACAAAATAAAGATTTATTTGTCTCAGACATGCATTTATTTCATTTCATACAGACAAATTTGCGACAAAAAATTATTTATTTCAAATTTTCATATATTTCTGTTGTATTTCTTAAATGTTGACAGTATAATCTAAATGATTCTTTTGTTGTATTCTTGATACAGGTTGTTTTCAATTATTTATATTCCAGACAGCACTGAATTTTTTTAGAATTTTAAATAATGTTACTTTTTATTCGTTCATCTTTATGTATTAAATTCATGATTTCTTTGTTACTAAAGTATTCTCAGAATATAACACTTCGTGTTCCACGTTTGATATAAAACATTTATCAGACAGTTTTCTAACTAAAATGTCTGACAACTAATAAACATACAGCTATGTATTTCGAATAATCATATTTAAAATTATCGATATTCGTAGAATTTGTATTTATTATAGTAATATATTTTTTTATTTTACATTTTAAGCTACGGTTTTTATATAGATTTTCTTTTTTAAATCTCATTTTGATAGTCATTGTTTGACTTTAGTTACCGACAATGCCTTTTTTCGTTCGTTTTATTGTATTTAATTTACAGCATCTAGTGATTCTAACTTCAAAGTTTAGCATTTGTATAATAATAAATGGATTATCATTTTTTTATAATTTTTTGAATTATTTTAAAATAGATAAATTTGCAATTTTCTTTTTTCAATTTTCTTCCAAATATTAAATATATTTTCTATTCAAATAGAACAAACGACACGTATATAGTATTAAAACACATTTAATTTTTGTAAATCCTATTTTTTCAATAAATGTGTTCTTAAACGACTCATTTTTATTAAAATATTCAAGCAAAAAATTGTATAATTAATATATTGTCAAATAATGAAGAGCATTTAATTTAAATTTTTTGTTATTTTAGTTAGTAAAAAAACTAGAAAAAATCAAATTGTTCATAATATTTTATTTTTATTTGAACAGAATTATTCAGTAAACTATCATTAAAGAAATTTTTATATTTCTCATAAGATTTTAATTGAAACCAAATAAATAAGTGTTATATGTTAGAAAAATCTATTTTTTGATTATTTCAATAATTGTATGATTCGACTGGAAAAAATATATTTATTATAACATGTATAGATAGAGTAGTATAAATTCATGCATAAGATGTTTCATTTATATGTATGTATATATATATATATATATATATATATATATATATATATATATATATATTCTGAAATGAAGTGTAAATTAAACCTAATAGATAACTTCATAAAATTAATTAAGGGTACAAAGTACACATTTATTAAAATTTACCGTTGTAAATAAGAATATATATATATATATATATATATATATATATATATATATATATTGTATATATTTATAATATTTTTGATGCGTACAATAATTTCATTTCGAAGATAAAAAATCGTTTTATAATTCACAACGTATCTGGTAGCATAACACGGTAATCTTTAGGCACCACATAAGACTATAATAAAAAAATATCCTTTTGTAGCCGTGCTCGGCGCTGAGCTCCTCAATAAAACCGCAGTTAACGACAAGGTACCCTTAACGACTGGCTCTCACCTTCGCATCGCGTCCTGTTTCTGCCACCTCATCAAACTCTAATGCCCTGCTTCATGACTGTATGTGTGTGTTATGTGCGCGCGTTAGAGTGGAGTGTGGATATTTTTTTATGAGCGAAACGAGTAACATCGTTAAAAATATAACAGCGATTAATTACGTTTACAACAGGTATAAAATTCAAATTTTATTACTGGAAACTTTTCCAAACATACATATACATTTCATTGTATGAGATTTTTGTTTATTTTCGACACGGATTCTATAAATGTGTACATTTTTTTAGATATATTTGATAAAAATATTGTCAATGAATTTTGTTCTTTAATTATATTTGACTTTTGGTAATTATGAATTTATTTACGTTTATATATACGAGTATACTTATATGTGTGAAGTTATTGTTCAAATATTTTTATTTAATAATTTTTTTATTTGATATTAGATTTAAAAAAGGATTAAAAATTATTATTATTATATTTATAAAAATAGATTTTAAAATAAAAATTGATTATTAAAAGTATTTTTTTATTTTATTAAAAAGTATACATTATTGTAAAAAAACGTTTCAGTTGCTTTTTTCTGTTTTTAAAGTTGATTTTATTTTAATTAAACTCTCTCTCTCTCTCCCCCCTCCCGACTTACTCACGCCTCTCTCTCTCTCTCTCTCTATATATATATATATATATTCATATATAATTTTTATTCAAAGAAAATTTATTTGGTTAAAAAATAATATAGAAATTAATAATTGAAGTAAGAAGTACAAATGTATTATTCACCCTAAATATTACAAGATTAAAAAAAAAATTCCAATAATCACTTATTATGCATTAAATTTCATTTGATGATACATATTTTCATTACCATGCTATCATTATTGAAGTTCTGTATTGTAAAAGAAATTTTATAATGCAGTACTCTAATAATGATGAATTTTTTTCAAACTGCACATCAGGGAATAAAGTAAACAGCAGTTATTATTGATTTTTTTTAATAATTTTGGTGTTGGGATGAGAGTTTTATTTTAAGAAAAAGTAAATTTATTATAATACTGAAACGAATGGAAAAGAAAGTAAGTAAACGTTTGTCAAACCATTTTTATTTTCTTGTATTTGAAAAAAAAATATAATTAACATCTTAAATTATATTTTGTGTAAAGTAAAAAGAATTAACATTATTTCCTCCTAGTTATATTAAATTCTTTTATGTAAGATTCAATCACAGTTATTTTGCAATTTATAGATCTATAAATTAATTGTAAATGACATAAATAATAAACAAATCCAAAATAAAAATCTTTCATAATATTTTAATATGTAAAGAGTAAAAAAAGAAAAAGAAATTGAAATTAATAATTAAGTGATTTCGTTCATCATTATTAATAAATTTGTTACATAAAATTTTGATAATGTAAGGTAGAAATAATTATCTTAAGGTCTTGCTTAGAAAAATTAAGTAATAAATTCCAAAACAAGTCATTGTTTATTTATCGCCCTATATATTTGTGTTAAACTGATGTGATGGTGACTGCGTGGCAATAATGTAACCAGCTAGCTTATTTGGGTATTGCTCTTGATTGAAACTTAGCGTGTTAAAATTTCAATCTAAAATATTTTTTGTAACATTGTTTTTTGAATTTAGTAAAAATTTATTTAACTTTAGAAGATATTTTTTATTGTATTTTTTAATATATCTACAAATGCTTTTTGAAATACTGATGAAAGAATGTTTTATGTACTAAGTTACACTTTATTCAGATTTATTAAATTTTATATTCAGATTCATTGAATTAAATAAAATATGTTATTAATTTTTAGTAATAAAATTTGATTATAGTTCGGTATGTTAAATTTGTATTCCAGTTTAAAAATAGTTGTGGCATTTGATTTTAAATGGTATTTTAACTAAATTTATTTTTTGAGAAATTAAATCGAAATAGAAAAGTCACTATGATAAAAGTAAAAAATATAATATAGTTCTTTTTGCACATTTATTGTTGTATTGTCAACATTAAAATAGTTATTGGTTATTTTTATTGCTTATAAAATTGTTATTTATATCTTTCTACTGTAAAAGTTGTTTTATAAATTTAATTTATATGTTATTAGGAATTTATACTGATTTTTATATAAGGTTTATATTTTACTAGAAATAATTTCCAATGTTCGATGAACAAATATTTATTAACAAACTAATAAATTTATCAATTTTCTTTAACGAAAGATTTCTTTCACGTCGTAGTTTTACAAAGTTATTTCATTACAAAACGATTTACCATGTCTCCGACAACTATTTCTTGCTTAGTACATATATGAAACACACACAAACACAATCTCCTATTGAATTTGATATGGGATATATCATATGTCTAATAAGTGAAGTAAGTTCAACTATTGCACTTTGTCGACAAAGTCTCGAACCTCAGCGTCAAGGGTTATTGACTCCGGGAGCGGAAATCAAGTTCAATTAAAAGGCAATCCCTTGATAACGGTTTCGAGAATCGTGATTCCGAGTCGAGAACGCAATGGGACTATTTAACACAGTGTTCTATGTATAGACAAAATGGCGTACAACATAGTAAATATAGTTTATTGCCGGTATTATAACTAGTATGGACCTTTAAATGAAGACCGTTCTTGTATTGATCGGATGGATAAGATATATTAAATAGGCTATGTTGTAAAGAACCTTTATTTCATATAGTTACAATATTTTGGATTCTCATTATAATTAGTTCCATTTTTATCAAATATATATATATATATATATATATATATATATAGAGAGAGAGAGAGAGAGAGAGAGAGAGAGATTTATACACATGTACAATTTTTTTTCTGAGAAAAAACAATAACCGTACAAAAATCTAATTCACAACAATATAATTATTAAACACTTCAAATTTTGTATTTTTATGACTATGAATAATTTGTAATTTATTTATATTGACTTTAACTATAAACCTTTGAACTAATTTAATATTTTTTTTAATTTACTTTTATTGGAAATTACTTTTCTCTCAAAAATGAATTTGATAAAATGATGTATTTTAAAATTTTCACTATATTCAAAAAATGTTTATAAAATCAAATATAAATAACAAAAATCCAAATTGTTTAAATACATATTTTTGTTAATAATGAAATATAAATTACATATATGTTTAAATATATAATATGTTACAAAACTTTACATTAGAGACATGAAAATTACTTTAAGTGATCATATCTTTCAAAATATTATTTTACGATCTATGTTACTGCAGATTTTCTTACGGTTATTATATTTTTATTCTTAAAATAATATATAACAATGTAAATCATTTTTAAGTGAGTACATGTGATTAAAGTAGAGGTAAAATTTAAAAATGTTTTAAATTTGGAATGCTATTTTTTCTATGAAAAAGTGTTCAGAAAAGTTTATAATAAAGATGATGTGTTATTGATTAACTGGGCATAGGAAAGTTCTTCTGAATATACCATGAAATGAAGAAATCATGATGATAGATAATTATTTAATCATTTAAAAAGAATTAAGTATTGAAAAAGTGAAAAAATAAGAATTTTGTGGAGGTATTTATAACTTTTGACAAAATATGGCTGCTTTATGTAAAATTCTTGTTATTTTGTTTGATAGTTTGATATCGATGAGACTTCGAAACAAATTCCAATAACAAAATTAAATTAAATAAATGTATTTAACCATTTGATGATTTGAAATTAGTATTTGTTTATTATATTTTATTGAAATAAAGTTCAAGTATAAATAGAAGTATATTTCTACTTTGTAGACAAATAAAAATATACAAAAAGAAATATGCATTAACTAGTAAATATGGAGTTTTATATATACAATACATCATAAATGGCGGTTCAAATACTATTTAAAGTACTAAACTTTTTCATTTACTATACTTATTGAACTTGTCATCGATAAATTACCACTTATTTAAGAATGTAGACTATTTATAACGGCAAAAACATTCGTTAATACTTATGGAGAATTCATCGACTGCAAACTTTTAAGTATTTTTAAAATTGGTACATACTTATTTATATCTATTTGGAAAAAATGTATTGAATTTATAGAAGCCAATATGAATTAATAGAGTTTATTTTAACGGGTTTTCAATGTGTTATTAAATATTTTAAAGTATTTTTTTTGTTCATTGAAACTTGATAAAAAGTTTAATCATTTTTCTTTATCCTGATTGTTTCAATAGAGTTGAAATGGATATGCTAAGAAAATATCTATTACTATATAAAAATTCAATGATGTATTATGCATTTTTAATTCATTTGTATATATATATATAAATATATATATATATATATATATATTTATTATAGTAAAATAATATTAACGTCTTCAAAATTTATATGTTTTTTATAAACTGTATATATTTTTATTAATGTTTATTTACTTATGAAAAGTATTTATATACTTTTGTATTGACTTGTATCATTTTTTAATATTTATTTGAGAATAGTTTTAAATTAAATTAAATAAAAAATATATACGGGTAATAAATATTGAATAACAAATAACTTTTAGTTTGAATAAATTTAAAGACAAAATATATTTTTCAGTTATACAATAAGATTCATTTAGAAGTAAAATTAATACTAAGCTATATTACATAGTTTTATAGAATTGTATGACTGTACAGATGAGTTACTATGCTATGAGATCAAGTTAATAGTTAATTTCATCCTTGTATTGGTTCTTAGAGATTCTTGATCACTTTGTCGTTTCAGTCAGGAAGTTTTGATCGCATGTTAGGTCTGCAGAAATCACTTGATTATCGAATATAGTGCTTTTGTTGTAATTGCCTTATATATTGTACAAGTCGTGACTCCATCCACCCTATAAACTCATCTTTTATATATCGTCTATTGTTAATATTTGTTCAATAGTTGAACTTTATGTATTTTTTTGTTTGAAGAACGTTTTCATTTTTTATGGTATTTACTGTATATATATATATATATATATATATATATATATACATATTTATATGTAGTATATTTATAACAACAATATATATTTTGAACAATAGTTTAATTTTTTAATATAATATAATACATTGTGATTATTGTATGGATATTATTTAAATTAAAATCTATATTAAAATAATATTTTAATTTTCATTGTAAAATAAGCTATTTTAATGCTAAACCAGATTGTTATTTCCATTGTCCTTAATTCAGATGAATTTTGACAGTTATTAAAGGTAATTAAGTAATTCTATAAAAATGACTAATAATAATTCTATAAAATTATAAAAATGATATAAACAGAGTAATAATACTAATAGATTAATATAGTTATATAAAATATTTGTTAAATAGCACTTTTATTAAACAAGTGTTGAAAAAATCATATCAAAAATGTGATTATATATATAATTATATTTTTGAAATTTGTTTTTCAATTCAACAAATGGAGTCTATTTATTGAATTTTTAAAATGATATTGAAACTGAAATATTTTTATATTATTTGTGAACGAATTTCTAATTAATGAATTATAAGATATGTAAGAAATATAGTAAAATTTATTTAGCTCGACTTGTTATTTTTCTTAATCAGAAGTGCTTCTGATTTAAAAATAACTAAGTTGTTCTTATCTATCTTACAGATAATAATAAAATTATTCTTAATTAAATTAATTGGCGTATGATAATTTTATGATACAAGTAAAAAGTCTGTAAAGTTAAATAATTTTATGTATTAATTAAAAGTAAATTACATTATTGTTAACATTGAGTAACTTTGAAACAAATTATAGATGCTAATTTCTCAAAAGAAAATCGATAAATAATGTATTTCTTAATATAGAAGAAGGATAAATGGTTTATTAGAAAAAGTTTCGTTAATTCAGATAATTTCAAATTTGTTACAAAGTATATAAAGAAAAAAATATAATTATTTTCTACTTGAAAATGTATTTACGAGTACTACTAAGTGGTTATTTTTAAATTTGTAGTTTACTTTTTGGCTAATTCTATTTAGTTCTTAAAGATAAGATCTTATGATCATTGCTTTTGTGGTGTTTTGGCATGACTATATATATATATATATATATATATATATATATATATATATATATATATATATATATATATATTGGAAATACGTATACATTTATCTCCTTGACATTTTATATTGCAACACTTAATCATTGTTGAAACATAGGTCGAATATTAAACGGAAATGCAGAATCGTCATTTTACGCTTCACACACGTCTTTGGTGGCCTCTAGACGACGGTAGCACCGCAAGTTCATATTATAATTACGGCTATTTATTACTACAAACATAATCTGCATGCTATTAGCTTATAAGGTTCAGTGCCTCGCGTCCTATTTGTGTCTGTATTACTGACCTAACTCGTGCTAGCAATTTAGTGGTAACGACTAACGATCTACCAGTCAGCGTCACAATATAAGATTATATGTAGCGAACGTGTTCCGAATCTTTCTATAGAATGATTCAAATAAACTTGGTATACTGATAGCAGTTAGAAATGTGACAATTGAGTGAAATTATAGAAAACGTACTAATGAAACTTACAGTTTTCGTATGGATTCAATAAATACACAGTAATGAACTACGATTAAAATATTATTTGCCCTGTGTTTTACATGAATATTTAGTTACAAAAAAGGAACAATTCTTGCAAATGGTTGTTTTGAAAGGCAATGTTTAATTCATGCAATATTAACAGTTCTTTTTCTGGTTATTAGATTGTAAATAATAACGATTTCTACAAAAATGAAGAACTTTTACAAAAATGATTTTTGCTCATATAACATTGAATCCCATTTTTTATTTAACTTAAATGTTTAGTTTCAAATTACAAATATTGTGTCGTTTATTGTGATTTATTTTCTGTCAATTTATTAAAAAATCTGCATTATAAGTTCGTGAAAAAATATATATCAAAAATTATATTACGAATGTTAATTTTAAATATTTAAAATGGAAATTTGATTTTATTTTTGCGTTTTTAAATATTTGTAAAGTTTTTATTCAAAATTAATATTTTCTACATATAATTTTTATAATGTATGAACATTGACTAATAGAATAACTAAACGATAACATTTTTGACAATTATGTAATATTTATTGTTTTTCTCTCATATCCATTTATCAGTTTATCAAACAAGAGAACGTTTATTAATTAGTTAATCGAATAATGTTCAAGTTTGAAGATCATATATAATTAATTTGAATTTACAAACTACAATAAGTAAGTAGTCAATTATAGAGAACTGATTAAAATAAGACTAACGAAGTTCAATGTATCCGTTAGAGCATGATTGAGATTGTTGTTGGTAAGTTACTTATAGAAAGCTTAATGATACTAAGACCTTTTACGCCTGTAACTTCTTTGTTAATTTGAAGTACTTGCTCTGAAATGGAGTCACAGATATTCATGCATATAATGATTCTAAATATATATTTATTGGAAAATATGTATGATAGTAATTTTATCACAGTATAATTTGTAGTATTTTACTTTTACCATATCTCTTATAATTAAAGTATCATTTATATATTAATTTAATTTCAAACATAGTCATATTTTATATAATTTGTGTATTTTTTTAAACAAAGCGTTTTAAAATTAAAAGTATATAATAAAAAGTATATGTTATTAAGTGAATTTATGAAATTTTATTTATATATGAATATAATAGAAGTAAATTATAATTTATTTTATACGAGATTTTATTTATATTAATTAATTATGTCATGTATTCAATTGTTAAGAATTTCTTGTATATTTATGTAAAATGAATAGTTAAACATTTATAGACTTTTATTTTTTATAGTAATAAATCAATATTTATATATCAATATAAAAAAATCTTTTTTTAAAATAAGAGAAATAAATTAATATTTAACAATTATATTTCTGTTATTAATAGTAAAGTTAAGGTTTATATTTTAAATAAAAATATGTAAATAAATTAATTTCAATACTAATCAGTAACACATAATTCAGTAAATTTGTATTTGTCAGGGTGGATGATATGAGACTGAAGAATAATAAAAAATAGTAAATAATAGTAAACAAGTAAATGTATGTCTGAACCCTTCAGTATCATTTAATGGCTTTATATATAAATATTTTTGATTCTGAAATCACATATGTATTAATATTCGTATATTATTAATTAAAATACCAAATATTATTATTCCCATATTCACAAAGGTAGCCTAAAAATAATTATAAGACTAAAATATGTTACATTTGAATGTAATTTTATTTAAATTGTAATAATTTCAGAATATTAATGTGAAGGTAATTTATTTTATCAATATTGACAATTTTCGAAATTTTGCTAATATAAAGATGATATTTTATTTAGGTAAAATAATTTACATACATATATATTTATAATTCATTGTGTTAAATCATAGTTTATCTAATTTCTATGTACATATGGGTGTATTAATATAAGTATTAGTATTTATTTTATAAATGCCTTTTGTACGAGTATATGTAATAATATTATATATATAAATATATAGAAAGACAGAGAGAGAGAGAAGAGAGATTAAATTTATACTTGTATGTTTAAAAAAGCTCATATTCTCGTATAGTGATATAAAGGTCAAATAAATCATACGGATGCTTTATTTAAGTTCAATTCATAAATTATTTTACATTGTATCGTAAATACGAATTTATTTTATTCTTTAAATGATATTCGTGTATCGTCTCTCTAAACTTCTGAAACCGTATTACAGTCTTATTCAATAATTAAAATAAAATCAATTTATATAAAGTTTAAAATACTTATTTTGATTTCTGTAATGAAGTATTTATTTTAACGTATGAATATGTATGTACACATATATACATATACATACATATATAATGAAAAGTATATATATATAAGGGAATTTATTATTTTCTCAACTTTTAATGAATATGACTATCACCATTTTTCACTGTGTATAGAATTAATTTTAATCATTACATATATAAATTCTCAAGTGTATATTTTGCTAAATTCCATTCGTAAATATAATATTATAATACAATGGATAATTCTATACATAAAGTGTTTTAGTAAACCACATCAGTGGATGAGGTCGTGACCCGTAATTTTCATAGCAGGTTTTCATAATTGCAGTAAATTAAGGTCGGTGTATTAATAAACATTATAATTAATAATATAATTTTTTTAATACAACAATCGTTTGTTATACATAAACGAAATATTTAAAAAGAAGTTTTTAATTGAATATATATATATATATATAACTGTCACTGCAATAACTTAAAAAAAATTATTGTATAAATAAAAGACAATGTTTATTAAAATAAAAATTGATTTTAGAAATATTATTTTAAAAATATGAATAACAGATTATTTTGTTTGTATATATATATATATATATATATATATATATATATATATATATATATATATATATATATATATATATATATATATATACAAAAATGAACGAAAATTCTGTTACAATTTGACCAAATGACCACCGTTTATTCGATACAAGATAACATCGGTTATAGCCTGAAACGTAACATAACCGGAATATGTGATGGGCAACAACTGGCCGGCACTAAAAAAATATTTTTCGCTGAGAAAAATCATAAAAATCCACGTCGTAACAATAAAACGTCCTCTGCCACATCAAACAAGGTACCGACGGACATGTATTTCCACATCCATAAACCGCAATTCAATCAGATTGCGGCTAACCCAATTTATAAGTGACGACGATCCATAATGTCATAACCGGTTATCAGCTACAAGGCAGATCTGGAATAAATTCACGATTGAATCGGATACCTTTTGACTATATCATGACTTAATTTTTTTCTGATGAAATGCTCTTCTTTTTACGAAATATTCAATGAGACTAAAGAATTATTTTTCATTTGATACATACACACACAAATATATATATATATATATATATATATATATATATATATATATATATATATATATATATATATACCTTTGAATAAAATATAAAGGATACAATTTTTATACAATATATGAAATAAATATACAACACTTAAATATTAGATGAAATTATTTATTTTTTTTAAAAATAAAACAAGAGTTTGGTAAATTTATATCGTAATGCAATAATCCAATGTCAGCTTACGCGAAAGGAGATACTTTTTACTTTAAATACATTTCAAAATGTGATTCAAAAAACCATTTATCGTTACGATACAACGATTCTCAGATAGAATTTCTAACATCAAAAGGAAAGGAAATAAAAAATTGTTTGCGTAAAGATTTATATTTGAAAATATATTTTTTATTTTGCGAAAACGTAGAAGCATATAATAATATATATTTAAAATCTAAAATATTATATTTACAGAATATACTACTGCAAGGTACAGATACATAAATGTGTATTATATTTATTTGTATATACATTTATACTTATACATATATATATATATATATATATATATATATACATATACATATATATATATATATATATATATATATATATAATAATATAATATATATATATATATATATATATATATTTCAAATATATATATATATTATATATATATGTAATTTATATTTAATTATTTTCAAATAATATTTGTTGTGTAATTGAAAATAGCAACTTGTGTATATAATAATTAATATATTATTTTTACTGATAATATTTCAGGGAGTTAACTGTTTTTGTTTAAAAAATATTGTTTTCTTTCTTTTATTCTAAATGGCACTAAAAATAATTATTTAACAATGTAGTATAAAAAATATTAAAAAAAAATTGTAATAATAATAAAAATCATTAGTAATTTAATTATTTATTGATGGTGTTATACGAATTTTAATATATATATATATATATATATATATATATATATATATATATTAAATAACTATTAAATATGTAAATATATATGTAAAAAACATACAAATATATAGTTTAATATTTTATAAACGAATGAAATTATTTTTCTTGCATTTATTAATTACACTAATATACGTATCATAGTATATAAAAAATAAAAAAAATTATCGACAATTTTATTAAGTTTATAAAAGAACATGCAGTTCTATCAGTTTCAATAGCTATATTTCAAGTAGAGTTAATTTCTTTCTATACTTGATCTTAGAAATTTCTAGAATCATCTCAAAGTATAAATGTTATTTCTTGTACGCGTTTTAAAAGAAGTTTGACATAATGATATTTGTGATGCTAAAGGTTAGTTTCATGTTATACAAGTTCAAACTAGTCTGAAAAGCATGTAAAAAAAACTCTAACAAATTGAAAATAAGAACATTACATTGAAATAGAAAGCTTTGGCTTTATAGGTTTCTAAAAACATTAAAGATGTATTTGGAAATGTTGAAAAGATAAAAAAAATAAATGAGGGATATTCGAAGACATTTCGTCTCTATTTGATATAATAAAGTATAATTAATTCAATTTAATTGTTTACATTTATTTTTTTGTAATGTTTATACGTTGGTAGAGGTATTTATTTCTTGAACTTTTGTAAATTAATTTATCTGATAATTATAAACTGTACAAAGTATTTATATTTATTATAAAATATATCGTTAGTTAAAACTTATAATTTTAAGAAAATACTCTATATAAAATATTTTTATTACTCCAAAAAATAAATACAAAACTTATAAAAAAAATGACCTGATATTATTTTTTTATTCATTAAAAATCGGAAAATCTGTCATTTATTCAATATAGCACATGTATTTTTTTAACGGATATTGTGACTAAATGTTAACATTGTAAGTATTTACAAGTTTTGTAAACACTTAAATTTCTTTAAAGAAACAATTATTTTATATTGAAAGGTTTATTGAAACAGAATTAGAAATAATATAAGAAATCATCTATATTATATTTCGAATTTTTTAAGTTTTTATTTATTCAAACAAAATTGTTTATTCTTAAAGGTAGTTACGTTTATTTTTTTATGTTTTACTACAGACTGAAACTTTAGTATAGTATATATTTTAAAACTATCAAAAGATATAGTTTACAGAAGATTATATTTTGAACTTTATTATTTCTATTAAGCTTGAGAGATTTTATTTAGTTGTTATAAACTCTAATATTCTATTATATTATTGAAATTATAACATATCAATAATGTTTTGTAATATAATATATATTAAATACTGAAAATAGCCAATATTTGTTAGCAATAAAAAGGGAAGGGGGAATTAAAGATGTGATATTTCATATATAGCTCTAAAAATGTCCATGAAATATATTTTTTAATAAAATTAAAAAAAATGAGAAATCTGTTTGTATCATATATTTTTTAGTTTTATCTCGGCCAACCTGTATACAGTGACATAAAAAATTATAAATAATATATATATATATATATATAACTTACATCTACTTATATTAAATAAATCTTTAATTAAAGTCTGATATTGTACGTACATATGTACTTAATTTTTAATCATCTTTTTATACACAAGCATATGGCCATATTTTTATTGATATTTTATTTTAACAGATTCGTATACAATTTATTATTGTTTTGAAAAAAAAATTACACGGCGAAAATTCCGGCACGAAATATAATTCAATTTCGTTTTAATCGCGCAGTTAGAATATTTTTTCCCAGACAACACCGTTATGAGAACGTACTACATATTATTTTACACTTTGTGCTGTTGCCGACATAGCATCTGAAGTCTGGAGATTTTCACATAAAATTTTATGCCGTGTAATTTAATTTTGTATCGAAAAACACTATTGCCAGCCGAGCATGCAAAGCACATGGCCATGAGGTATTGACTTTATGAATATATATATATATATATATATATATATATATATATATATATATATATATATATATATATATATATATATATATATATATATATATATATATATATATATATATATGAGTATGTATAAAGGGAAAACATCTAAAAGATGTAAACACCAATCATATGTACTACACGATGGCTTCAAAGTGAGTTAACCCGTTTCATTGTTTGCAAGATAAATATTGGATCGAGAGCTGAACGAATTGTAATAGGATAAGCACAATAACAGTTTCGGTTTTTAGTGTACATATATAAATACGACATTTTCAATTGAGATACACGACAAGCACATTTCAAAATATAATTCTACACGTCTATGTACATACATATATACATACATATATATATATATATATATATATATATATATATATACATATATGTACTAAGTATGAATGAAAGAGAAATATGTTTTTAAATAAATACTTTTCGAGGCAAAGTATTTCTTTTTATAAACGTCTGAACGTATTCTTGAATCATTCCAAACGACATGTTTTTATCTGTAATCATATTTGAAATTAAATAGTATAATGTTTTTTTGTGGAACATAATATTACTTATGATGTAAGATGCCATTTTTTTTAAAAAAAAATAAGGATATTCTGTAACAGATTTGAAATTTTTTTATTTAACAAAATTAACTTATTAAATATACGAGTACTGTACTAACTTTGATGATAAAATAAATTCCTTGATTTTAATGTTTATAAGTAAATTACAATGTGTATATGTGTATAAGAAATTGTGACAGATTTAATTATTTATATTATTATAATCTTAAATCTTTGAGGATTTTGCTAGTATACGATTTTCCAATAAGAATATCAGAACTTTGACAGCTGGTGGTAGCCATGTTTGAATTTTTTGAACTCATTTTGACATTTTCACTAAGTATAGTTTGGAAAATTATCATGGAACGTTTAATATTTCAAAAACGCTTATAAATTGTAAAAATTTTAATAGACTTATTAAAACTATAGTTTAATGAGTCCATTATTTCACGAAATGAACCCATCAATTGGCCATCAAGATGTGATATAACTCCATTGAATTATTTTCTGTAGGGTTATATAAAATTATTGGTTTATGATCATAAATCAAAAACAACAGAAGTATTAAAAATAAACATTGAACGTGTCATTAATGAAATTTGACCACAATTATGTGAAAAAAATGGACTAAACGAATATACTATTTCAAGCAAAGTCTTGGTGGTCATATGAGTGAATTTTATTTCATCATTAATGCCATAAAATATGCTTGAAAATAAAAAAAACACTAGCTAATTAAATACTTTTGCTTTATTTCCATTTAAACTTCTGGAGTTTTATTGTAAAATCTCATGTTTAGAGATAAATGTAACATTCATTATAATCTCTCTCTCTCTTTGTATATATATATATACGTATCACATTCAAGTAATAAAGGAAATTACTAGTCGATGCAACGAGTATCAAATACTACTCTGTCTCGACTTTATAGATTTGAAAAAACCTTCAACTCAGTCAATATGTCAACTAGGGAGAATCAAAGAATTAAAAAGATTTATGTTGAGCTCTCAGGAAATGTTTATAGAAATACTACACCCTCTGTACAAGTACACGAAGAAATAGAGAATTTTAAAATTATGAAATGACTAAGACAGGTGATGCGATATCACCAAAACTATTTACATTTTTGTTAGAAGTATATGAGATTAAACTAGGAATATGGAGGAATAAAAATAAATTGAGAAGTGCTTAATTACTTAAGGCTTACTCACGATATCATTTCCTCAACGAGTCTAATTGGATTAAAAAAAAGAAGAGTTGGATAAAGTAAATAAAAATAATGGTCTTATGATAAACCTCAACAACATAAAAGTAATATTAAATGAATTTGCAGATCAAGAAAAAATAGAATTGAAAAAAGAGAAATAAAAGAAATCCAAATATGTACATTTAAGACAATTCATTAATACTAAAGGAATATTTATAGATAAAGTGAATAGGAGAATTAAAATGCGATTGTATTTGTTTGAAATAAGTTGGTATATTATGAAGTCGAATATTTTTCTATTTTTAGAAAGAAAAGTTTTTAATCAATAAATCCTATCTATTCTCACTTATGGCAAAGAAACATGAGTCTTGAGTTCTAAAACAATTCAGATACTTCAAATAACACAAAGAAGCATGGAAACATATATGTTTATAGTAACATGAAATTATAGGAAATAAAATAAATAGTTTAGAAATAAAACAAAATTTACAAAAGTTGTGGTAAAAGTAAAAAAAATGTAGTGGAAATGGGTCAATTATATAGCAAGAAATTGATGAAAAAGAAAAATTATTTGTTGGGAACCCAATTATATATGAAGGCTTAGGAAGAGATTCATGTATAGATGAGACAGAGATATGAGGAAATTTACGAGAATGGAAGAGAAACCTGTTGTATCGGTTGAAGTGGAAAATTTTAGAAAAGACCTTCATCCAGTAATGGACAGAAAGAGGCTGTTGCTGTTGATTATATATAGATATAAATATGTATATATTGAAAACAGAAAAACATTATAAAGTAAACATAGAAAAATTTCTAATTTTTTCATAATGTTATTATAAAATATTTTATTTAATGCGAAACTAACGTACAAAAATATGAAATTAGCTTTTATTAAGTCGTCTTTATTTCACAGAAAATAAAATTAAATTACTAGATTATTAATAATTGTACAAAGCAGGTTAAATGGTGAAAAAGTTTCTTATATTTCATTTTTATACAAAATTATAACGTTGTAACCATTTAAAAATGATAAAATGCGTTTAAAATTAATGTACATTAGAATGTACACAAAATGTTAAATGGCTATTATTTTACTCATAAAAGAGAGTACTTTAATTAGAGATGTGTGTAAAATTAGGTTTAATTTTTCAAAAAAATATTAAAATAATTTAATACCTCAATGGGAATAGAATAATTTAAAATGAAATTGTTTTTTTAAGACTTAGTAAAATTGAGAGAATCACTCTTGTTTCATACACATGCAAAGTTTCAAATTCATATTTTTCGAAATAATATTTAAAAATGCTTCAATGGTGATCGATGGTAAAAAGATACATATAAGCATGTAATAGTGCTTGAGAATGGGAGCGAAAAAAGAAAATATTTCGAACAAAACGTATAAAATTTATAAACAAACGAAAAATATATTCTTGTCGATAATTTATTGGCGTAGTTTTAGTTTAAGAAATTCTTCCGATCATTAATCTTAGAAATGAAAACTAGCCGAGCGCTTGTTTTATGTTTTTGCGAATGCACACAGTTCCTCGTAGTGTCTTTCGGACTCGGTGTATTGGTGTAACTTGCACATCGAGTGAGACGGTTTTATGATTTCCGCACAATATCGGATAATGTCATCTCATCAAATACGACGATCCAGTTCTCATTCTCGTCTTCTCTCAACTAGTTCCATTGCGTTCGCCATTGCGGCCGAGTTTTCTAGATAAGATAGGTGATGCGAGATGACAAATGAACCGCAAATCTTGCGTCTTGGCTTCAAAAACTCCCTACACCAACAGATTTGGTCGTTCAGTGGTTTATATCACTTTCACATACACATCTTTGCAATCAATAAACAATATACAATACAATGCGCTAATGTCGAGTGTTTTGACATTGATTTTTAAGAAATGTAATTTTATGTTATATGCATTTTGACATATATTACTTACATATAACATTATAGAAAAATATAAATTAGAATTCAATAAAAAATAGTTATTAATTTGTAGATAAAGGTAATTTTAATTTTTAAAAAATCATCAAAAACAATTTATAGAAATTAACAATATTTACTTTTTTACAATATTATTTTAAACAAAATTTTGTGGTTATTATATAAAGTATGTTTAAATAATTTAATATTTTTTTATAGATTTATTTTATATTATAACAATGATAATTATATTTTTTATTAATGAAATACTTGTGTTTGAAAATTAATTAAAGTGAAAAAAATTAATTACGTTTCTAATAAAGATTACTATTATTTTTTAAGAAAATACGAAATGTTAGGATTTTTTTAGTAAATTTTTTCATTAAATACTTTTTAGTTTTTTTTTAATATACATATTTTTATATACAAACAAAAAATAAAGTTATTTTTGAATGTAATTATAATTTACTAAATTTTTAACATTTTGTTTTAAATTATTATATAAAAAATATTTGAATAAAAGACTAAAGATATTTGAAAAACAATAATTTTGATATTTAATTACGAATTTAATTTTAATTAAGAGAAATCACATTGTCTGTATATGTATAAACAAACATTAAATAATAAATAAATAATCTGTCGACAATGGCATAATCATATCCGATGAACATGTATTTATAAGCTGAAACAGACTAATGGGTATTTTATACATGTACTTTGTGAACAGTACGCTTGAATCTTTCAGAGTTTCTCTACAGAGTAAAGTTATATTGTTTGATTCATACGAATATAGTTGACTGAGTATTCGATTCGAGATTCAAACTATGTATGCTGAACTTTTTTCTATTGTTAATAAGACTAATAATAAATTTTTGTCAATAATTTCCAGAACATAAATATACAAATGCATACATATACAAACATGTACATATAAATATTAATAGACACAAATATACATTTATACATATTCCCATGTACATATATATATACATATATATATATATATATATATATATATATATATATATATATATATATATATATATATATATATATATGTACGATATGTATATGAAAAGTTTTTATGTTTTTTTTTTTGATATAAGCTTAATCGTCATTATATGAGAATGTAATTAACAAAATATAATTCAATTAGTCTTTAATGACTTAAACTTACTTTTTTTTTAATTTTGGACATCTATAACGCTTCCATATGATATACAAAATTGAAATTATTTATTTATTATAATCAATTTTATTTTCATTCTCAGTTGTTTAAAACATATTTTCAATGATTTTCTTTTGTAGATTTTTACTAGGCACTGAATTGTTTAGAATGAACTTACAAGCGATGGTAATAATTTTGAAATTTATACATCAATATGGATTATTGGAATATAAAATTTCAATCATCATGGAATATTTCTGTATTATCAATTATTTTCTCAAGTATCTATTTGATTTCTCAAGGATTGTCGATTTGATTTTTTACATTTTTTGTTAGTTTTCCATTTCTTATTGACTGTTTACGACCTTTGAAACAATTATTTGTGCTATTTAAATATTAATGTTTGTGATGTGATAGAATTATTAGAATACACTGAATCATAGTATTTCAATTTTTTGAACTATTTTTTAACTGTAATAAAAAAATTAAAACATTAATTTCTTTTTATGAATCACATTTTAAAAATTGAAAAAGTAAATTAAAATTGATATACCTGAATTTTTTGATTTCATAATATGTCAATTTTATTTTTATTAAATATGTTTATGTAAATTAATCAACTTGGGAACATGGTTACAGTATACATACAAAATAATATTTAGATTTTATATTTAAAGGAAAAATGTTATTTTTTTTAAATTCATAGTAATTTTTTAATTTTTATTACTTTTGAATCCTTAATGTATATTTGGATTCTACTTTTTAAAAATATATTCCCTTTATACATATGTGTATAATATTTATATATATATATATATATATATATATATATATATATATATATATGTGTGTGTGTGTGTGTGTGTGTGTGTGTGTGTGTAAATACAGATTATTTATTTATAAAATAATGAAGAATGATAAATTCATTAAAGAACAATAATTTTTAGTTCTCATTCCCTGAACTTTATTTTATTCTATATTAAATTTAGTACGACAAACTGTCATTCTTTTTAGTAGAATTAATTGTTTACGGGTAATATTGTTTTATGGTGAGAATTTTACAATTTTAGTTTTTAGTGTTTTGCACTTTTTTATTAGTTTTTGCTGTTTTATGTAAAAACTAAATTAAGCACTTTTTTAGTTTGATTTCTTTCAAGTATATATATATATAAATATATAAAGCGTCTTTCAAATGTAACGTCTAGATTTATGTATAATTAAAAAGAAACTATACACATGTTTACATATACATAACCCTATACACATGTATTTTTTAATAAAACGTAAATCTAGGCGACACATTTGGATGATTCTCTCTCTCTCTCTCTCTCTGTCTGTCTCTATTTATATATATATATATATATATATATATATCATTATTATTATAAAAGCTTATATAAGTCTGCTTTTCGGTGAAATCCTTATCGAATGTCATTAGGTTCTTTGGAATATTTTCCCAAAAATTTTTCTATTATATCTTGTCTGCAGCTAATATTATCCAACGCTAATCTTCACAATACTTTACAATATTACTGTTTGATGACTGATAGGGTGTCTTTTTGGGCTACTTTTTGTAGCTTGGTCGCCATTCTATAATAATTTTTGTCCATTGTATTTTCTTTATATATATATATATATATATATATATATATATATATATATAGTAAAAATATTATTTTATGACGATTTATAAACTAGTACTTAAATATTTACATACAAAAACACTTCTATCTCAGAAACTGTTTAATGCAAATGATTACAATTTTTAGTTGCTGAAAAATGTTAGTAAATGTTTATCATTTATGAATGTTCACTTTTAATGTATCATTAGTGTTCAAGTGAGTAATGTATATAAGCCACATTTTTGTTACAAATACTTCACAAGGAATTCAAATGGAGGCAGAACTGTTTTATTAGTACTAGTATATTTTAATTATAATATTAATAGAATTATTTGCATAATTTTTTCGTTTTAATTTGTTTAACGTTGATAATTATTTTATTAATATAACTGAGGTACACTTATTCTATATATTTTTGTTTGTCTTCATATAAAATCATTACTAATTCATAATCTATGTTTAATATATATTATAGTACTTATATGAATTTGTCTTCGAATATTTATTTAATTCTTATTAAAATGCTAATGTAACTTTAATTACATTTTTATGATTATTATTTGAAAATAAGTATTTTTTTAAATATATGGTTATCCAATTGTGACATATATATTTGTGTTTTATTAAAAAGAAACAAAAAAACTATACACATGTTTCTTTTTAATAAAACACAAATCTAGGCGTCACTTTTGGATGACCCATTATAAATGTGTATATATATATATATCAATATTGCATTTTATGATATCAAACTAACTTTTAAGTATAACATTTTCTATATTTTTCCAATTAACAGAAATGTAATGTGAAAATAAAAATACATATACGAACATATTTAATTTAGAATAAAAAATAGATATTAAATTCGCCTAATTTTACATATATTGGATAATTAAATTTAATTTATGTGTAGTTTATGAAATTTGACTAATGACGTTATAATAAAAAACTGTTATGAATAATATTATTTATATTTGTTTATGAACATTTTAAAATTATATTCAATAAAGTTTAATTTGTTGCTTTGATATTACAAAAAAAATCAACTTTAATACAATACACAAATATAATACTAATAGTATGTTGTATAAATAAAATAAGAGTAATGTACAGAAATTCTATTCACAATAAGTTAATTTTGTAACAAAACATTGAACAACTGAAAATTCTAAAAAACAAACACTCTAAATGAAAACTAAAACCAACGGGCTTTCAGAACAATATAATTATATTGTTTGTACATTTCTGTATGTCTTTTTGTTTCGATTGATCACAATTTCCGTCGTGTTGACGACACAATAAGATTTTACGTCAAGCACTCTCTCGACTTCATATTGAAAATTATATAAAAATATATTACGTGGATACATATTCATTTAAAAGATCATCCATCATCTGTTTTGAAACACGATGACTATAACAAGAACAACACACTATTCGGATGGACATTGAGCGCCGTCTCCCACAGGATACTGTGAAATATACATTTATATTATATATATATATATATATATATATATATATATATATATATATATATAAGAGATCTGACGAGGCACTAATGCAATTATCTTTTAATATGATTTCCTGACTTCACCGTCTGTCTGAAATGAGAAAACTGACGTTGAAAATAGAAAATGTACGTTTCGCGATAACATGAGACAAGACGCCCTGCAAGGAATAGTACACGTAATATAAGAAAAAAAACATCTTTGTTGATAATTTACTGTAATACGATTATCTTGTGTATATTATTTTTAAATTGTAGAATCATTTACTTAACGATTGTTAACAACTGTGTAAATAGATAATTTTGTAGATATAATACAGTGTAAATAAAGATAATATTTTGAAATTATGAATAAATGGGGAATAAATCTTAATTATTAAAGATCTGAAAAAAATGTATAAAATAATCTGGAAAAAATAGATGCTATTAATAAAAATTTTAATCTTATTAGTATTAATGATTTTTTTTATTATTTTTAATTTTTATTTGTTTGATAATATTGTATTTTTACACCGATGACAGTTTTTTTTATTAAAAATTAAATAATTAAAAAATAGTTAATAAGTTTTTGTCGATAACTCGATGTTAATTAAAATATTTTATATTCATTCATTTGAAACATTTTGAGTTTGGTTCATACTTTAGATGATTAAATAATTTATATAAAATATGCTTAAAAAATTTATAGTTGAGACTTAAAATTTTTATTAAGCAATGAGAAGAGAAATATATTTATTGTTTGTAAGGTATCTTATTACGTTTGAAGTACTTGTTATTCAGAAAATAATATTCCTTTTTGATAATTTGTATTTTTTGAGTTTTTAATATTTTGAATTATGTTCATATTTTTTTATAATTTCATATATAAAATAGTAATTATTGTTACTAAAGTTATTTTTAATTGCATTTAATATAGTATTTAATATTACATTGCAATTGATTGATTTAAATGTGATTATATTTTTAAATTGCTAATATATGTTTCAAATTCAATTTTCCGAAGAAAAAACTTAACAATAAAAATGTACTTATTTATAAAAAAACAAATATATTTCTCTTAAAGTTGAAAAAAAGATTAAAAATAGTCTACAAAATAAGAATTGTCACATCGAGACTTGTTCACGAAAGATTCGTCTTGATTAGTTCCGTATATAAGTAAGATATATGGATTTGTGTACGAAAAATAGGTACTGTATTACTGCGTGCCAACGTCTTGTGTGCCCATTCGAAACAAAGATCGAAGAAACGAAGTGAAGAAGCCACAGATTGTGTCGAAATGTCGTACACAGAAAAAAGTACACTTTTTCATTCAATGTCCCTCACTTCGTCGCTGTGAATGTATGTCTATATGTGTGGTTTCATATCGACCCCAATCTCAATTTTTTATATATCTACATTTTGTCGAATAGCATACAAGAAAAGAATACGAGTAAAAATATCAAAATTCAAATTCGTTTTACAATTCTTATTTGAACGTGTCTTTCGACGCGGAAGCCAAGAATAAAACTTGAGATAAAGACGTTATATTTCGACTACATTTTTTCTTGTTTAAAAGCATCAAAGGAAAGTTATTGCACCCTATATATACATACTGTCTTTGTCATATGTACATATATACATACATACATACATGCATATATATATATATATAATATTGTATATATTTGTTATTAGAAAAGAAACTAAATCAATATAGTATATTAATGGACGTGTTTGACATTTAATAAATAATGTTTTATTTTTCATGCAAAAAAAATTGTTTATTTTTTTCATTATTTATTACAACAGTTAGGTTAGATACGTTTAAAAAATGATTTTTCTTTTTAGAATATTTGTAATAACTGTTTATTATTTATTTTTATTAACATTTATCGTTTTCGCTTAGATAAATTTAAATGATTCTGTAGGTAGATATTTATAAATGTTTTTATATATTAAAAAGGTAATTTAAATAAATATTGAAGTCGATATGGTTTAATATTATTTGCTTTTCCTTTAAACTACTGATTTTTAATTATTCATAATGTTTTAGAATAATACTGTATTTAATTTTGTGTATATTGTCGTCATTGGTATAGAAATATTTTATAACAATTAAAAAAAGATTATTTTTAAGTAATTTTAATTTATTGGTTTTATTAAGTGGAAAATTTTAAAATAAATTTCATATTATGATAAACAATGTTACTTTTTATTCTCTTCTTAATTTTAAATTCTTTGACATTGGTAATTTACATTTAAATTACATTTTATGGAATACTAGTATGTTTTGTTTAGATTCAATAATATAAACTAGAGCTCTAATAACAAATTAAAGATTTAGTTTATAAGTAGGTAGATATTTCAAACTATATATATATATATATATATATATATATATATATATATATATATATATATATATATATATATTTATATACATATATACGAGGGTCATTTGATAAGTATGGTAAATTTATTTATTGTTTAATTTAATTAATTTAATAAAATTTTTCAATTTAGTTTTTCTTACTTTTCTACCATACTTCTCAAGCGACCCTCGTATATATATATATATATATATATATATATATATATATATATACCGTTTACATGAATGAATGTTCATAAGTATATAAGTATTTATATAGTCATCCAAGTGTGATGCCTAGATTTGTGTTTTATTAAAAAGAAACAAAGGTAACTATACATATGTTTCTTTTTAATAAAACAAAAATCTAGGCGTTACATTTTGATGACCCTATATATTGTATTTATGTGTGCAATAATTTTCTTATTAGCTTATAAACCAAGAGTTGTGTATAGAGTATTTTATTAAGGAGATCATTTATATTCTGAAAAGCATATTAAGAATGTAATATTAATAATTGTTTCCTTTTAAAAAAAAAAATAATTTGTGACATTTTTACAAATTTTGATATGAAAAATTGATTTGACAGTACATTTATGGAAAATAAGTAACAATATATTAAAAATTAAAGAAACTTACATACCCAAGCAATATATATATATGTATATATATATATATGTATATATATATATATATATATATATATATATATGTATATATATATATATGTATATGTGTATATGTGTATATGTGTATATGTATATATGTATGTATGTATCTATATTTATAAAGTAACTCGAATCTGCTGTTTTCAATAAAAGCAATGGTGGAAAAACAATTTTATTTATCAGACATTCACATTTCAACATAAGCGTCCATCCAGATAAAGAGCTAAATCCTATCACAAAGTGATTGTGATGATGTTTGATCCCGAGTCGTTTCAGATCAGACAACTATTGTAAATCCGGGCTTCCATCGAAGTCTGTCACCATCCGATTTTGTTTTGATTTTTTATCTTTTTATATTTATAAAAATCTCATAGACGATTTTCTTACGCTTTTACGTATTGTTGAATGTGTCTTTCCCTTTATTGCTCATTCATATATTCAATTTTTTTCTTTAGTAGAATTTTACTTATTACATATGTATAAGTTCTATATTTCGATTCTCAATTACATGATCGACGCATTATTATTGGTAGTTCTTATATTAAACAATTTAAATTTATATAGGTTTTAGTTTGAAATTGATTTTATTTTCTTGAAATTGAAATGTGACGTACCGTGTTGCTACAAAGAAATCACATTTTGAAGAAAGAAAGAGAAAATGCGATAAACTATGTGTGAAAGTTTAATATTATACATTTTTAAAGAAAAAATCAACTTCAAATGGTGGTAGCTTTTAAAAATGTGTAAAATCATGTCATCCTGTTCGTTAATTAGGAATAATCTTTAATCTGATTTGAATTTTAATCAATATTATATATATATACGAGGTGTGATCAAAAAATAAGGTGAATTTTTATTTTTTTCGAAGAATATTTATTTATTCATCAATTTTTATTTTGTCTTCTTCAAAGTAATCCCCCTCGGATATAATGCACTTGTGCCAACGCTTTTTCCAATCCTCAAAGCATTTCAAAAAATCATTTTTTGTGATCTTGTTCAGCTCCTCTTTCGATGCCGTCTTTATTTCCTCAATCGTTGCAAAACGCCGTCCTTTCATGGGCCTCTTCAGTTTTGGGAACAAGAAGAAGTCACAGAGGGCCAGGTCTGGGGAATACGGTGCCTGCGACATCATTAGTGTGTTGGTTTTAGCCAAAAATTCGCGCACAAGCAACGATGTGTGAGCAGGGGCGTTATCATGGTGCAAAAGCCAATTTTTGTTCTTCCACAAATTCGGACGTTTCTGGCAGATTGCTTCGCGCAAATTGCGCATAACTTGCAGGTAATATTCCTTATTTATTGTTCTACCCTGTGGCAAGAACTCATGATGCACCACGCCCCTGCAATCAAAGAAAACTGTAAGCAAAACCTTCACATTTGATCGAACTTGGCGTGCTTTTTTTGGTCTTGGTGATCCGGAATGCCTCCACTGGGACGATTGAGTCTTAGTTTCGACGTCATAACCGTATACCTATGTTTCGTCACCTGTTATGACCCTGTCGAGTAAATCTGGGTCGTCGTTGACGTCATTCAATAGCTCTTGGCGATGCTCATGCGACGGTACTTTTGGTCGAAATTGAGCAATTTCGGAACAAACTTCGCTGACACACGTCTCATGTCTAAAACACCCGTTAAAATTGATTGGCACGAACCAAACGAGATGCCAATATCATCAGCAATTTCTCTAATGGTAATTCGACGATTCCCCAATACTATTTTCTTCACTTCTTCAACGTTCTCATCAGTTGTTGACGTGCTGGGGTGTCCAGAACGAGGTTCGTCGTTGGTGTCTTCTCGGCCTTCTTGGAAGAGTTTATACCACTTGTAAACATTTTTTTGGCTTAAAGTAGACTCATCGTATGCCACTTTCAACATTTCAAGTGTTTTGGAGCACTTGATTCCATTTTTCACACAAAATTTAATGCAAACTCTTTGATCCATGATTTTTGACAGCGGAAAATCGTGGAGCCTGCAAAACACTTCTAACTTTTTTGCCTCTCACCAACAAACTAAACATGCTACATAGCTGAAATTTGGAACATATATTTGAGACGAGTGTACCAACATAACTAAATAAAAAAATCGAAGATCGAACGGATGTAGCCCGCTAAATTTCAAAATTCACCTTACTTTTTGATCACACCTCGTATATATATATATATATATATATATATATATATATATATATATATGAATGTATGTGTGTGTGTGTCTGTAAATGTACATAATATGTCTTAGAAGAAATAAACAAAATATATGTAACGTATCTTTATCATTTTTTAGGTATTTATTTATTTTCTTATAAAATTCTATATATAATTATAACAAAAATTTCTTCTAAATTTTCAAAATTGTTTCGTTTTTGATTCTGTTTTTATTAAATGAAATTTGCTTTATTTACGATATTTGATTTATTTGTAAATAAAATTCTATATATTGAGGAAAATGAATTAGATATTGATTTATTAGTTTATTATTTAACCTTTTGGTTTTCGCTGAGGAAGGAAAGATTTTTATTTTTATCAGTATCGCAAGTTGTCTTTTTACAAGCAATATTTTAACTATAACTTCTTACATCATTATTAGGAGTGTCTTATTTTTTCGTAAATTTTGTTAAATTAAATTATAAAAAATGTTTAAAAATATTTTAAGATAACTATTTTATTAGATATTAATACAAATTGAATGTACAACTTTTGTTCAAATATTTTTTTTCAATCCTTCTAATGTTTTGTATAATTTACATATTGTTTGGTAAATTATGTTTAAATAAATCTTTTATTTTGTTATTGTTAATTTATATACATGGTTTTAATAATATTTTAATTGCTATGTATATATTAGGTTTATTTAAGTTTAATAAATACAAATAAGTATTAAGGTGGTTGGTCATAGTCTTACAGGGACGCGAGGTAAGGAGTAGTGGTCTATACTTTTGTATGGGCTAAAATAATGTTTTCCAACTGCAAATAAATAATTTTGTAGAGTATACATGGTAATGAACACGACTAACACGCGCATCGTATGTGTCACGTGCCTACAGTGCTGCGCCGTGATTCGTTCTGGCTATAAAATTCGTACTGCCTGTCACTTTAAAATCATTCATTTACAATTCTTTTTCAACTAAAAACTTGCAAACGGCGTTGTGAAGATTTGTTTTACTCGAGTGATAATACTATTAAAAATATAAGCTTTACAATAAAAGATCTTTTAAAAAATTCTCGGCATTTTTTAGTGGAGTTTCAATGACTTAAGTTTCAATTTATACCACACCGCCATAAGAGCCCATGTTAAAGACACAATTTTCATGTTTTAATTTTTCTAAAACGGGATGGAGAAAAATTTAAAAAAAAATTCCTGAAGAATTTGATCATTATTATGATCATTATATTAAAATTTTAGACTAATGTTATCATATTTTTTAACAGACCAACCTCCTTAAAACCTAATATTTAGGATTAGAACAAAAATTGAATTTTTCAGAGATTTAATTTTAAATTTCTGTTATTCGTGCAATAAAAACGTTAAATTTCACAATTATTTTTTTTTATTTTCCTCGAAAAATAAATTTTAAATTTGTAAAATACATTTTGTTGACTATCTAAATTTTTCATTTTTTGTTTCAAATATTCCCATACCTTCAAAATAATTAACAGGCATTTGAATAATTACTGATTTTAAATGAAAAAGTTGTAAGGGGTAAATTTATCATTAGGGGTATATATATTCATTAAAATTTAAATGTCATGTTCATGCATTCTCTCCCCTATGCATATACCTACACATAAACAGATTTTTACCGTAATTTAGGTGGTTTGAAAAGTACGAATACAAATTTTTTTGTAAATAAAATAAGTGTTTCTCTTGTAATATTTCAAATGTTTCATTGAAAATATTTAGTTTTTAATATAATAAATTTTACATAGAAAAATAATAATTGATTTTTAAACATAGATATTTTTTTAAATAGTCAGGGGGCTCCGTCTCCTGTTCGTTAGGCTCCTTGACTCTTTCTAGGATTACACTCTCCGCTCAATTCATTCATCCTCCCACTCGCTTTGCACGCTTCCTCGTGATACTTGAAATTAAGAAGGTTTTTTTATAATTGTTAAAGTTCGAAGGCAATCGTTCACAATCGGAGTGTATTAATGACGGTAATTTTGCGATGAAATTATTTTATATATATAGAAATATACTAGACATTTTGAAAAAATAATTTGTTTGTAATAAGTAATATAAAAATATAAAACGTATATTTATGTAGAAACAAAAATACTTTGATAGAATAAAATTGAAGAGTTAATAAAATAATCATAATAAAGTTTATTAAGACGTTTATCGTAATTTATTGAATTATTTTTTGTGTATTAAAACTTATATATATTTATAATCTAGTGTAAAAAATATTAAAATAAAAATATTCGCTTTAAGTTTGTAAAATTGAAAAAATAAATAAATCAAAGCTAGTATTAATATTCTAATATACAAAGAATTAAAGTATCAATAAAAGGCAAGAATTAATCTTCTGATTTGCTTAATCTTTTGGGATACAATTAAAAGTAACCGTTTTCTGAACGAAAATCAATGTCATGCAAGTTAATAATGCAGAATAGTGTTTTTTTCTTTTCTAATGTGAACCAAAAAAAAAAAAAAACCTCGAGCGAACATTAACATTCGTGACGTGAGTGGCTGAACCTGTCCACAATTTAATTTGAGTGAATGCTTCCATCTTCTCAACATTGCCGACGCTGTTTCTACTTGCGGACACATAATCTTTGTCGTTTTTTCACCGTCACGCGACGCACTTATCTCACATGTATCAGCGTCGAACAGCACCCGGTGTTGGTTTTTCATGGCCTCGCGGCCGTGTCAGCAACCCTTGACCACCGTTTCTAGTATCTTACCACCCTAACTTGGAACAAGTCGTGGGCCATATTACACATACATATTTTAATAAATGAAATGTTATATATAAAATTTAAATATATGACAAATAAAATAAAAATATAATATATAAAACGAAATGACAAATTTAATTAAAGTTTTATTAAAAGATTTTGGCGTATTTTTTAGTCAAATAATCATTGTTATTATATAGGATATTTTTTTTAAGCTTTATAGAACTTTAAATTGAATCCCTATCGAATTTTCTATCCAACCTAAAAAACAGCCTTTGTATATACCTATGTGTGTTTGTATATACAAAGGTTGTTTGATAAGTATGGTAAATTTATTTATTGTTTAATTTAATTAAATTTTTCAATTTAGTTTTTCTTACTTTTTTACCATACTTTTCAAACGACCCTCATATTTATAAAGGTATGACAAAGATATTTTTTAGGTTAGATAGAACTTTTGATAGAATTCAGTTTAAAGTTCTATCAAGCTTAAAAGAACAATCTATATTTCATATAAAACATTGAATGTTACGTAACTAGCATATAATGGAAAATAAACAAATATCACGTTTTCGTTTTTTATATTTGTAAATATTTTTAATACTTTTTTAAAATAACAAAATTTAATGTTTTAAAAATTTAATTAAAAAAAATATAAAATAAAAAAGGGCATGTGTACTTATGAACACATGCCAGAAGTGAAACTTCTTTTCTGTAAAGTAATAAAAAGGTACACGGACAAGCGTATTCCTAAAACTCGTAGATGAACAAATTCTTCAGGATAAAATAAGTAACAAAATAAAGAAATGTAGTAGGGAGAGAAGCGGTAAATACACGGGATAAAAATCTAAGTAGAAAATGATCAATGTTTTAAATAAATTAAATTTTTACAATTATTTTATATTAACACATCGTAAGCGGACAACGCGTCTCCACAACGTCTTTCGTGCTCTAGTAATAAATTATTAAAACTTTTATAAAATTATGAATTATGAAAATCTATTCGTTTTTGTTTGGAATTTCTTCGATTTCCATTGCTTCTTCCGGTGGTGACTATCGTTTATAGGTATAAACGATAAAATTGGTTTTTGATATGTAAAATTTTTGCGCATTAGAATTTATATTTAAAGACTGTAAAATTTTTTTTTTAATTACTATTATATTACTATTGTATAATATATAATATACAATTGATCAATGTTTTAAAAATAAAACAATTAAAGGAAATACTCACAAATAATATATAACTGCAATAAAAAGCATCTATTTAGATATTATTTATAGATAATTGATAATTTTATAACACCACATAAAATTCAATAAATCTTCAAAATGATACCTGAGATCTATTCAGTCACCACCGGAGGAAGCAACGGTCCGACATAAATCGGTCCGACTTTTATCGGTCCAACTTTTATCGGTCCGACTTTTATCGGTCCGACATTTTATTAGTCCGACATTTTGTCGGTCCGACATTTATCGGTCCGACATTTTATCGGTCCGAAATTTATCGGTCCGAAATTTTATCGGTCCGACATTTATCGGTCCGACATTTTATCGGTTCGACAGTTATCGGTCCGACATTTATTGGTCCGACATTATATGATATAAAAGTTTTAATTTGAAAATAAATATTAATCCTAACACATTGTATGCGGACAACGTCTCGACGACGTCTTAGCATACTATTACTAGTCTGCATACGATATGTTAATATGAAATAATTGTAAAAATGTAATTTATTTAAAACATTGATCATTTTCTACTTAAATTTTTATCTCGTGTATTTACCGCTTCTCTCCCTACTACATTTCTTCATTTTGTTACTTTCTTTTATTCTGAAGAATTTTTTCATCTACGAGTTTTAGGCATACGTTTGTCCGTGTACCTTTTGATTACTTTATTAAATTAAAGTAATAAAAAAATAAGAAAATTTAATCGTTGGAAATTTGTCCGATATCCATTGCTTCCTCCGGTGGTGATTGGGCGGGTATAAATGATAAAATTGGTTTATGATACGTAAAGTAAGATATGAATGCCTTTGACGTCACATTTTCTAAATTCTTTGTGAATACGGCATCAATTGTAGTACCATATCTTGTCGTTGCAACAGTTGGATCGTTGGACATTGTTAAATTTAAATATTCTTTAAGAAAATCAATAATTGCCCGAGAATTTTCTGACGAAAAATCGATATTAAAATCTCCACTATGAATCATTGGTAACTTACGAGAGTCGTTTGATAAGTCCGTGTAAATTCCGAAAGATGGCACCACTGGTGCATATCGAGGTTATTTTTAATTAGTAGCACCTCTTGGAAGAACACACATCAAGTTTCAGCCATATCGGTCTATTCCTTTGTGTTTGACAATCGTTGGAATCAAGGAAATCGAGTGATTGTCAAATAATGGACGAAAAAGAATTTCGCGTGTTGATTAAACACTACTTCATTAAAGGCAAAACGCCTCAGGAGACTAAACAGAACCTTGATAAACATTATGGTGACTCTGCACCTTCGATTAGTGCGGTTTATAAGTGGTTTCAAAATTTTCGGAGTGGCCATATGAGCACAAGAGACGCTGAACGTTCTAGACGCCCTGTTGAGGTCACCACTCCAGAAATCATTGATAAAATCTATGATATGGTGATGGATGACAGAAGAGTGAAAGTGCGTGAGATTACTAGTGCTGTAGGCATCTCGTGTGAACGGGTACATAATATTTTGCACCAACATTTGGACATGAAAAAGCTATCCGCCAGGTGGGTGCCGCGATTGCTACGATCGACCAAAACGAGGTCGTGTGAAGTGTTGCAAGAACGGTTTGCAGCTGTTTCAGCGAAATCCGCAGGACTTTAAGCGTCGTTTCATCACTGTAGATGAAACATGGATACATCACTACACTCCTGAGACCAAAGAGCAGTCTATACAATGGGTTATCAAGGGGGAATCTGCTTCGAAATAGGCGAAGACAATTCCTTCGGCCGGGAAGGTTATGGCGACTGTCTTTTGGGATTCGCAAGGAATAATCTTTATCGACTATTTGGAAAAGGGTAAAACCATTACAGGTGCATATTATTCATAGTTATTGGATCGTTTGAAAACCGAGTTGAAGGAAAAACGTCCTTGATTAGCCCACAAAAAAGTCCTCTTTCATCACGACAACGCACCAGCTCACACCTCAGCAGTTGTGGCCGCAAAACTAATGGAAATAGGGTTCCAAATCGTTTCACATCCCCTCTATTCTCCAGACTTGGCTCCATCGGACTATTATTTGTTCCCTAATATGAAGAAATGGCTCGCGGGAAAAAGATTTTATTCGAACGAGGAGGTGATTGCAGGAACGAATGACTATTTTACAGACTTGGACAAATCCTATTATTCGGAAGGGATTAACAAACTAGAGCAGCGTTGGATGAAGTGTATAAGCCTAAAAGGAGACTATGTTGAAAAATAAAAACGATTTATTCAAAAAAATTAAGCAGTTTTTATTTTTACACGGACTTATCAAACAACCCCTCGTAAATGTATACGTGTATAATCTATCTAATAGATATATACTATCGTAGACTAATGTCTTAAAGTACATTAAATCCAATGAAGTTGTTAAGAATGTTTTTGTACAGCGTTCAGAGTTTTTTAATCGTTGATTAAGCGACGGAATGTTGAGTAAATTCTGTCTTGTAACATAACCTTAACACATTCATCCAACTGGTGTTTGTGTACATTTACGTGTATGTGTGTCGTTCACGCTTTGAGTCACATGCTCACAATTCCATTCTCTGGTCACAGAACAACACTTAGTTTACCAATGTGCGGACTTTTGTCTTGCGAAGTGATTTTTTCCCTTCTGAAATATATTTATTGTGCACTATAAACGTAAATGCTCTTTATTTATCTATGATGACTGTATTTAAATAAATCATTGTTGTTTTTTCTTCAGTTTTAATATATGTTACTGAATTGCTTTTAAGAAATATGTGTTTTTTTTTGTAATTTTTATGTATTTTATTATTAATGGTTACAATTGATTTTTTTATCGTATTTTTTTGGAAATCTTGTATTTCAAATATTTTTATGATGCCTTATTAAATTATTTATGTATTTATATATATTTTTTTAAATTTTATTTATATGTTATTTATTATTGTTTAATGAAATTAAACAATTTTTGAAGAGTATATGTTATAAGACAGTTAAATATAACTTTTAAATACTCATAATTAAAAATAATATCAAATTATAATTCAATTTCAGTTCTTTAATATGTATTGCTGAATATCAATTTTTTCATTTTTATTTTTAAAATCATACTCTAACGAGTGTAGGCCACGGTGTGACACTCACAATGAGGGGTAGTGATATTGACTTATGCATCACGAATAAGTACAGGATGGTGAGAGTGGTCAGAGCTAACAAGCGTCAAATTGAATACTGAAGTTACCGGGTCGACGAGCTGAATGTGCGAATCTTGCAATTCGCAGCCTCATATCGATTGTCGATAATACAGTAATACTGTAATAATTATTTTTTAAATCCAACTAATAATTCTATAAAAAATTAATACCTTTCTCAAGCTTTATAAACGAATTTAATAATCGGAATGAAAAAAAGTTAAATAAGTGATTATAGTGTACATTTATAAAATATAGCAGAAATGGAGAAATATTTTATTGTAAAAAAGTGAATTAGCTACAATACAAAACCAATTATAACAAAATTATATTAGATGGAAATTATATTTGAATTAGTCAGTTGATTTATTTTATATTCTTTTTCTCCCCGAAATTCTTAGGAAAAAAGTGTATATCTATATATATATATATAACATTGATAACTGATTTTTTATTTACTGTATTAATAAATTAATTAATATTTTGGCGAGACACAAAAAGGTAATAAAATACGAGATTCACATTATTGTACAAATGATTCTGTCAATTCAATGAAATAACATATTGAATAATTGTAATTCATATATTAGTCAGTTACAATAAACTTTATTTTATATAAGGTGGCCCAAATGAGAATGAAGGAAAGTAAATGATAATAAACAGGTATAAAATGTAAAATAATCATATATTGGGTATTTAAGATGCAATTAATCTGAAATATTTTCAAAGAATTAAGAAAATTCATAACATGCTACTATTATTTTATTTATATTTTTGTTATTCAATGGAATATTTCACAATATATTTGAAAAAAATTAGTTCTACATTAAATTGTATTTGTATAAAATTCACATTTCATTCTTTTGGTAAAGTTACTTATTTTATAGATACATTTTGGTGGTCTAAATAGATGATGATTGTGAAGGGTTTAGTTAGAGCTATAGGGAATGTGTGATGGTACATTTAAATTGATAAGGGTAACAGTTATTAAATTGCTAGATCGTGGGCGAGTGTTAATGTGAAAAGATAGATCTTACCTTCATTAATTTTACGTCTTAAACAAACTAATAGCCTCAATAATACTTTAACTCTTAAAGTATTTTGCAAACCAGAATACATTTTAATTTGTAATATTAATTAATATATAATTTATTTGTAAAATAATAATGTAAAAGATAAATAAATGGTGTTAAATATTATCAAATTTCAATTTTAACAAAAGTATTCATTATTTTTAGTATTCTATTCAATATTTTTAATAATACTCGTACAGTTTTATGTACATTAACATATTAAATTTATTATTTTTTAATTTTCAATATATATATATATATATATAATTATCAATAATTAAAATATAATTTATTTAAAAAATAATAATTATCAACCCTATATCAGCCTACTGCTAGGAAAAATCTTCATCGTTTTCTCTCTGTAAATAATCATATATAATCCTTACTTTCACTATACTTCACAAATTTCATCCCTCTATCTTTGTTAAAGCCTCTTCTTTGGTACTTTTTACTCTTGGCCATCATTTCTTTTTTTATTTTTGTCTAATTATTGTGTTTTATTATTGCTATGTATCCTGCTAATGTAGATTTGGTCATTGATTTCATTTGTTCTGTTATATCAGTACATATACATACATAATTATGTACATACATACATACATATATATATATATATATATATATATATATATATATATATATAATTTTACATTTTAGATTTCTTTTTTACAAATTTGGAAAAAAATATAATTGTAAACATTAAGGGAAGTGAATATGAAGTTTTAAATCATCAAGTTGTTCAGTAAGTTAGATAATACAAATATGGTAGATATTTATACATATAAATATATATATATATCCTTTTGATTTTGGCATTAATACACCTCGTATATTTTAGAACACATTCAAATGATCCACTTATAAGTGGATAGAATTCACGTTGGATACACTCTCCAAATTTACATTCTCATATATATGTATATGATTTATGAAGTCATTTATGATCTCAATACATTTCAGTTTTGAAAGCGTTTTGAGTCAGCTCTGGTGGCACTAGATAGGCTAGTGTAATAATTTGTTAATCCTTAAGAGCTTCAGTTGTAGTCCTCATAAATCTAATTACGGTAACAGAGTGCTCCCATAGCGTAGTGGTTGCACACTATTTCCTTGACAGAGCGAATGTAACTAAATTGAATTTTGTTAGATACGTCGTTAACTTACCGTCATTTCGTTGTTAGGATATTGCTGCATAGTTTACCGTCAATTAAATATCATTGTTTTGTATTCGAACATTTATTTAAATGTACTTGATATTTGGTTGAAAATATTTAAATGTTGTTTATATTGTGTATTCATAAAGGTGTTGAATATTGATGTTGTACAATCAAATTAAAATATGTATGATGTGTCATTTTAAAACAATAAACACTATTAAAAAAAATAAATTTATTGTTCATTACATTAATTTTAATATTGTTAATTATTAAAAATTATCTATATATCTATAGAGTGAACCAAATGCGATTGAAGGGTTTAGATGTACATTTAGTTCCTTAATATCATTTACTATCCTTTATCCTTATTAGGGCCACCCGATACATATAATAATTTTTGTGTACAAAGGTGTAGTCAGAAGTCTGCGAAAAAAATCTCGTTTGCTATAAACTAGTTTAAACATATTCAATTCTAATACATTTAAGTTTCCATTGATTTTGACTGACTTTTGTATAAATTATTATAAATAAAAATCAAATAATTTTACATATATCGATTATGGTGTAGATATTGTTATATAGTTTTTAATCAATTAATTAATGTTAATGTAATAAATTTTTATTTTGTAATATTATTAACTTTCAATTATTGTTTATAATTCAGGTATAAACAAATATATGTATACATAAAATATCTCTAAACGTTTCTTTACTTTAAATATATATATATATATATATATATATATATATATATATATATATATATATATATATATATATATATACATTAATTTAAAATAATTGAGTATTTCGAAGTATTTCTACATTAATGCTTGTTTGATGTATTTAAGTGTTTATTTTGTATTTCTTGATTAACTTAATGATATTATGAGTGCTATTTTAAATTATGGAAAATATAAAGGCTTATAAGAACTATATAAATTTGAATAGAGTGAGTTTGAAATTTGCCACATTTTAGAAAATCAACTTCTCTAATTTATTATCTCTGAAGTGAGGATAAATATATTTGTTAAATAATTAATTATACTAGATTTTATATACTTGTCAATAGTAGTAGTAGTTTTATAAGACAAATGATATATTAAATTGGCGAAGAAGTGCTTTATACATAGTCGTTTATATCAAAAAGGAATATTTAAACCCATTGATGTGTAGATAATTATTAATTATATAGTAATATTTATTCTGAATATAAAATTTAAATTAGTTCTTTGTAAGATAAAATAATTTAAAATATAAAGGTAGATTATTAATTGAATAAGAGAAGAAAATGTATTTTAACTATATTCCTCACATTTCTTTATTTTAAATCATTCAACGATAAAATAAACGTAAACGATAAGTTTATACAGGAAATCAATTAAATTGCACGTTGTAATTACTCTTGTTGATCAAATAAGTACATTGTACAGTTTGAATAATAAATTAATGAAAAGTAAATAATGTATTTGAAATAACATATATTTTTAAGGGTTTTAAAGTATGTTAGAATATTTTATAAGAAGACTGATATTTTAACAAAATATTTGAATTCATTATAGACAAATGTTTGAATGTATTTTTTTATATAATTGCATTAATATATATATATATATATATATATATATATATATATATATATATATATAGGAGAAATCAAAATTAATTTCTTAAAAAAATATACTTCATTTTTCAATATAGCAATTACAAAGCTTAATCTACTTTACTTATCAATGTGCATCTAAAGTTATCAAAATTATGTTAGCTAAAAAGGTCATTATCATCTTTTGTTCATTTCTAAATGGCCGAAATAAAATCAAAAACATTAAGAGAATTTGCTATGCTAGAAAACAATCGTTAATTTTATAAAAATGATTTACTTTGTCCATTTTTTCATTAATTAAATAAATTTAAAAATTAACAGTTTATTTATATTTAACTATGTTATTTAACTTTTAACAATCCTATTCTCAAAAGGTCCTTTATTATTCTTTTCATTTTAAAAACAGCCATTGTGATATATTACTATTTACGTTGAGCAATTCTCATTTAAATCTATGACATTTTATTTTATAATTAGAGATATTCGTCCCTTGTACAAGATTGTGCTGTAAGTAATTAAGGAACAGAGGAAAAATTAACGCCGTAAAATTAATTACATTTGTAAAATAATTGCATTGCTATTTACATTTGTTAAATTCAAAGTAAAACTCAATTTTATATTAGAATATTTTATTAAAATTTATTTTATGTTAGTTAATTGTCATATTAAAAAAAAAACAATTATTTATATTCCATAGTAATATAATTAGTTTCGGATTTTTTATAATATAAATTTGTTTAGTTTAATTAAAATATGTATAAAATACTATTCAAATATACATATATACACATACACACAAATTATATACATAATGTGTGTGAGTATAAGTGCGTGTATCAAAATTTTTAAAACATTTACTTCTGAATTTTTTGAACTTATTTCTGAATAATTTATAATTTTAAAATTTTCATAATTATCTCTAAGAACAGTTTTTTTTATTTTTCTTATCTTAGATTTGTTTTTTTTTTAAAAAATAATCTAACTCAAAATTAATAATTTTTATTTTTAAATATAAAATTAATTCATTTTATAATAATTGTAATTGTACATTGTTTGATTGTTCATTAAAGAAATTTTAAATGTTAAAGAATTCGACTTTGACTTGCAATTTTTTAGAGCGAGAAGCTTTTTTTGGGTATATAATCCTTTTTTGTAGATGAAAGAAGATTAAATGACTACACATTTTTGGTACAATTCGATTATAAATAAGTTCATTTGAAATGTAAATTGTATCGTTGGAATAAAAACAAGTTACAAGATTGAATTTAAATGAATAGTCTATTAAATGTAGGTTTATATTTATGTTAACTTTGTCTCGTAATACAATACATTAATTTTTTTATTAAACTACTAAATGTAAGTTTATTAACTACACATTTAAAAATAATGGTCTAACTAAAAAACTGAAAATACATATCAATTATTTCTTTTTATTTTAATGATAAGTAATGAAAGATGAATAGGTTTTCATTGATTTAAATCTTGTCCTAATAATTTATTTTTCCATTCAAATGGAATAATAGTTTATAAGGAAAAATACTCAACTATAATTTTAATTTAATGAAACATATTTTGATATTAATAAATTAGTTCACATGGTAATTATGTCGATATATCAGATTTCTTATATATTTTACTATCATGAATATAAGAAACTTATTTTTCTAGCTTTTAGCTCATTTAACCAGTTGCGCTGGCAATTAATTAACATGCACGCGTGGCAAATCCGTCCAAAGCAATTCGCAGCGAGTTGGTATTTGAAATCAGTTTTTTATAAAGTTTTAGACACACACACATTAACATTATAGTAAAATTCTTAAATTGATTAACAAATTTATTAATAATTATTTAAAAAAAGTATTTCTTGAGTTTTGGTACGTTTGTTATTTTACCGAATAGAATAGATGTATTAAAAAATTCCATATCCATTAGATGAAAGAATATTTTTTTGTAACTTTTTGCAAATTTTCTCATTAAAGGAAAAGATGATAAATAACTATCTTGCAGGTCTACTCCACCCATACCATCAGTGTAATCTAAAACTATATTAGGTTTTGTAATGTTTCCATTTTGGTCTGTATAATTTCTACATTTTTTCTTTTTTGTTACAATCATTTCTGTTTTGGAATGTTTTGAAGAAAGTAAATGTATATCTTTTTTGTCCTTCCATTTTATAGCTAAGATACCATTGTAAGATCTTAAAAGAACTTAAAATGTTTTTAATTTTGTCGCTGCGAGATCTTTTAACATATTCTTTCTATTATATCTGACTATTCCGATAGAATTAATTTTTTGCAAATGTAATTTCCAATACAGTTTTGGTGACGAATACCAGTTATCTAAAAAGAGGGTGTGTACAAAATCAACTAAAGGTCTACATAAATCCAGTACAACATTTTCTAATGCGCTATTATCAGAATAAAATAGTTATTTGATAAAATAGTTTTTTATAATAATAAAAAAAAATATTGTGTTTTGTAGTTACTTGATTATTATTTAATGAAAATATGTAAAATTAATGAAATTCTACAAAAAAGCACTTGTATGCCTTCAAAACAGAAGTGTGACACTTGCTAACTGAACTCCGATGCTATTTTAACTTAGCAAAAATCACACGACGTGCTATGTACGTCTTATCGACATTTGGTACAGATAACAGTTGACGTACATAGCACGTCATTCCAGCGCAACTGGTTAATATTAAAATTAAATGGTCATCTAATATAACACCTAGATTTGTGTTTTATTAAAAAGAAACATGTGTATAGGGGAACATGTATATAGTTTGTTTTTAATAAAACACAAACTTAGGTATCACATTTGGATGATTATATATTTAAGAGTAATATTTTCTGAGAAATATGGTTTATTTTAACAAAATGATTAATTTATTAGATTTTTTTATCAATAAGAAATTACAATTAGTTCGTTTAAGTATGATTCCAATATTACAAAATAATTAAGTAACAAAAAACTAATTGTAGGAAAATGTAAATTAAATACTCTCTCTCTCTCTCTCTCTATTTATATATATATATATAGAGAGAGAGAGAGAGAGAAAGAGAGAGAGACACTCAAAATGATGGGATTGTAGAATTGATTAAGTTAAAATCTATAATTAATTTATGTCTCTAATATTAAACTATAATCTTTTTACTTTTGGCATAATAAAATTTTTAAATTATTTTTTATTAATAATATTGGTTTGATATCGTTTATTTTTGTTGCTGATTCATATTTGTGTTACATTGTGTATTTAATTTATAATTATTATTTTGTGTTTAAAAAAATACTTTTGCAATTTAGGATGTCATATATACGGTGAACCAAATGAGACTGAAGGATAATAAAGATTAGTAAATGATCGTAAGTAAATGTATGTCTAAATCCTGTTATTTAGGTCACCCTATTTATATATATATATATATACACACGTAGTCTAGCAGCTGTATAAGCTTTAAATGTATTATGACATTTATGAGTGTAGTTGTAGACCGGACAATTTACGTTCGATACAATTCCATATATATCCATGTCCGTGAAATCGACCATTGCACTGTTCGGAATATCTCCCTAGCGTCGAACTGCTTCAATCAAATCCGGCCAGGCGCCTGTGCCCCATGGGCACTACTGGCATCTCTAACACAACGATAGACGAAAGTAAGAAGTATATTTTTTCGTTTTCCTTTTTCTTCTTATACGTTTTTTTCACCATAGCGAAGTCGAAAGCACGTCCCGTGAGACTATGACGAGAAAACTCATAGTAGACGAACTTTCACTGTGTGATTCTAGTACTGTCAGAAGGTATTGACAGTATTGGTTGTAGTTGTTGCAGTAAGAGGTGTTTTTTGTTATATATACATACATACATACCTATTTATAGAAGACAGATCATTCAGACATATGTACACGTGCGTACATATGTATATTGGAATGTAATATTTGTAACATTTTTTTCTCTTTTGAAACTGTATTTTTATGGTATCAATGTGAGGAATATACGCATAGTAATGTTTCTTATTAAATCAGAATCTTCGATGTGAAACGAAGAGTGAAAATTTGATTATAATTTCAATAGAATAGTTTTATTTGAAAATGTAGAGTGACATTTTATTTTATGAACCATCATGTAAATGTATATACATATATATATATATATATATATATATATATAGATAGATAGATAAAGTGAGCAGGAAAAAAATAAATTCTATATTCTATGATATTGACTTCAAAAAATAGTTTTTGATCAGTTCATATCATTTATGGTATTGAAATGAGGGTTTCAAAGACCAGAATCATTCATCTATTTCATACAATTTAAAAAAGTATGAAAATATGTACATGTGCTATTATGTATAGCCAGAAAGAGAATTTAATGGATAAGTAAGAAAATTAAAGTTACGAATTTAAAACAGGAGTCAAAAGTTTAAAATGTAAATAGGTTTCTAAGATAACAAGGTGAGAAGGCTATCGGTGAATAAGAGGAATTATTGATTGAAGATTTAGAAACATAAAAAAACCCTAAAAGAGATCCATAAGTTAGGCATATTAGAGACATGAAAAAATTCGTTGTTATGAATTGGGAGAAAAAAACATTAGAACATTTTTTTTGAATAGTTTTGGGAAATGACTTTTTTCAACAGTGGATAGAATATTATATATATATATATATATATATATATATATATATATATATATATATATATATAGAGAGAGAGAGAGAGAGAGAGAGAGCTAAAAAGATTCTACATTTAACAGTTGTAAAAATATATAATTTTTAGTTAATTTTCAAATTTTTCATTCTAAAATAAGGGTCCAAATTGGAAATATTATAGCTTGAATAACGAAATAAGTTTTGATTAATCTTTTTTATTTAACTAAATTGTTTTTTTTAAGAAAAATATTTATTTGTAATTGTTTTTTTATTAAAAATATTACATACACACAAGCATCTATCAGCATTTATCATTATCATCATCAGTCTGTTTCTATTCATAGTTAGATGAAGAACTCTTCCAAAATCTTTTATTTCGATCAATCTAATGCTTTTATCTTCCAGCCGATTCCGATGAATCTCCCTGTCTCTATTCCATCTATCCATGGGCCTCTTCTTAGATCTTTTAAATAAATGGATTTCCAATCAATAATATTTCTCGTTCATTAGCGGTCTTATGTTCTTGCTATATGATTGGCCTATTTCTATTTTAATTTTTTTTATTTTGTTATAACGTGTGTAGTTTTTGTTTTCTTTTTGATTGAGTCAGTTTTCTTTTTATTTCTGTGTATTATTCCTAATATACATTTTTCTATGCTTCTTTGTGTTGTACACGTATATATATATATATATATGCAATAAAAAGTATTTTTTTTAATTATTATATGTTTAAAATATGGTTGAAATAAAATTGATAAAAAAATGAAATATAATTTTTGGTATTTAAAAAGATGTTTTTTTTATTAATATTATTATTAATTAGATTAATTTTAAAGTTAATGAAATTAACTCAGAGAAAATATTTTCTACAATATAATAAAGTATCAAATTGCAAAATTGTCGTATCGTATAGCAATTAATGTTAAAATATCCAGCGAACAAACAGGTATGTCGTCTATTGCGTTAGAACTGCGAACGGAAAGAACTAGAAGGTCACCGACGTTGAATGAGGTCGATATCCATAAGAACCATTTTAACAATTGAACGGTCCCGAGCAGTTCAAGTCGGTGAACCGCACAATTAATTTCATTGCTCGAGAGTGTAAAATCGAGATGTCTGCGAAGGAAGCAGACACATTCTAGCATTATTCAGGTCTTCAGCTTCAATAAAGGTGCGTTGCGTTGATTAATTCGACGAACGGACGTCGAACGAAACGGTTCGGTCGTTAAACGAAAAGAACGTTCTGTACTTACGTGGCATTCTGCACGTTACGGTCATAAACTTTTTGAGGTTGAATTTATAATACCATTTAACCGCGTTACTCTTTTTCTCGATACTGCTGTAAATATACAACGGAATTTCGACTTTACCATTCACTCATTTACCCACTCACATACAAAAGTGTGTATGTGTATGGTTGGGTATTCGTGGTAGGTGCATTCCATGGTCATGCTTTATAATGTTTTTATTTCATTCGAATTACGTGAATTATACGAGAGATTATTCTATGCCTGCAATGCGTTTCAAACGAAATGCGATCAGAGTAATCTATAGTCGTATAAATAATCCTTTTAATGCTCTTGTCTTTTTGTTTCTTTTTTCTTCTTCGCTATAATACGTTTTCTCTGTGCACGAATATATTTTATAAACGTAAATTTTATTCGACGTTCAAATATTCACTATAAAATTTTTATAATCAGAGGAAGTGAACTAATCTGTAAAGTATTTGTTGATTTTTGCAATTTTTCCAAAAACATGTATTAACAAATTGTTTCTTTGGTTTAATTTGTATTCGTTAACATTTATCTGATCGATTGATAAAGATATTTTCAATATTCAATAAAAACTAATTTTGAATAAATAAAATTCTTGCAAATTGGTAAACGTTCACAAAAAGATTTTAACTATTTAATATTTAACTTAAATACTATTTCATTTATATATGATATAATAAAATAAATTACAATTAAGTATGGGCATTTCTGGAAAAGAGCCAATTCTTCTTAGACATATTGTACTACTTTGTTATTATTATTTATGCATAGCAGTAATATAATTTCTGTTTAAAGAAATAACTTACTTTTTAAACTACGAAATAAAGATTCTTCTGAAGTTTTAAAATAAATTTATTGTCAGATAATAATATGTCTATTTTGAATTGAAGATTCGATTATATGGGTTACAATTTTGAAACATTTTTTATTTTATTACATTTTACTTCTCTTAATATCATTTTTAAAAGTATTAATTTGGAAACGAGTGTTTTTAAAAATACAGGAAAGAATAATATTTCAATATTAAACACTTTCATGGAAGATTGAAGTTTACTAACTATTTTTTATTACCTGATTTATTTTAACATATGATTATTTATTTAATAAAAAGAAGGAGAAACTATTCTTTGATTAAAATATCCTAGGTCTGATATTTCACAAATGCTTTAAACATATAAAACAAAGTCGTGGATCTCTGTTTATTTTCCCAACTCTTCTACTCGAGTTATTTTATCAAAAAAAAAAATTTAAAAAGAACATCCTTTCTGATTTGTCTATTAGAATTAAACAGTTTTTTTAAAAAAATGTTTATGTGTCACGCATTAGTAACTAAATTGGCATTCTATTCTTTTTTCCATCACTCAAGCATATGTTTTATGTACAATATTTACGTTAAATAATTCATTATAAATAATACTTAACGTAATATTGTAAATAAAAAATATTCATTATAAATAATTCATTATGTATTTACATTTTCACGCGAAGGAAATTATATTTTTTTTAATATTGTTTAAAATTAAAATAGAATTTCTGATTTAGTTTTGTAGAAAGTATTCAAAAATGATGTATTTTTTAAAAAGAATGGATTTATTATAAATAATTCAGTTTAAGTGTATTTCATAAACATGGCAATTAATTTATATATATATATATATATATATATATATATATATATATATGTGTGTGTGTGTGTGTGTGTGTGTGTGTGTGTGTGTGTGTGTGTGTGTGTGCATGCATGTGTATAAATTAAAAGCATAGTGTATATAACTAAAAATGATCTTAATATAAATGTTCCAATGTGTAAAATCGTTGAAAGATGCACCATATTGTCCGCACCTGACCCGAAGCGTTTTTTTTGTGCTTGTCGTTATCTTTATCTCGAACAGAATTGAGTTGCTGTGGTGTATAGTAGCTCGATGTTTCCTCGCTAGCAGCATTTCTAAACGCTTAATCTCTATTCGTAGTGTTAGGATATTCGAAAAGAAAAAATTGCTACAAGGAACACTATTTATATAACGCGCACTATCGTAACGGATTCAAGTATAGATTTCGGATGTAAATTTTGTGAATATCGAATCTATTTACTATACTTAATTACAAACATATATATATATATATATATATATATATATATATATTCATATTTGTTTACGTAAACATAAACACACGAATATGTATTAATACGTGTTCCACAGGAACATATATTTGTAATTTTTATTCAATGCCATATTTTTACTAGTTTTTTGCCAATATTGATCATACACATGTCAGGATAAAATGATTTTTATGTTTGCGGTTACAATGTAATTAAAAATAAACATGTGCACACATATGCACACACGTACAGACACATACACACACACATGCATATATATATATATATATATATATATATATTTGTGTGTATTATCAGCTTCTTTCTTTCCACTGTTGGATAAAGGTCTCTTCTAAAAATTTTCACCAATTCAGTGTTTGTGACCAATTCAGTGTTTTTCTTTTTCACTCTATTACAACGATTTTTTTATATTTCTGTCCCATATATCAACTGGTCTCTCTGGACCTATTTATATCCCTGGATTCTTGATCAATAATTTTTTTGTGCATCGATGATCTTCCTTTCTTGGTGTATGGCCAGCCAATTTCCATTTTAAATCTTTCACTTTTGCTGTAGCATTTATAGCTTCTGTTTTTTCTTATCTACTTGGTACTTTTTATTTTCCTACATGTTATATAGCATTCTTTTTCAATACTTTTTTGTGCTATCTGTATATGTATATATATAATATGTGTGTGTATGTATGACTGTGTTTATATGCATAACATAAATAATTTATTACTTAAAGATCATTTGATTGGTAACCGTACAGTAATTGCTTTTATTATTTTTTGAGTCCAAATTAATATATCTCTTAAAATTTCAATTAAATAGGTAACATTAAACTTTTAAAAAGAAAGCATTTATTTTTATCGTTTTGTTTTTAACATATAATTAATTTTATATATTTTAGTGATTTAATTAAAAGTTATAAGCTATTAATTATAAAATATAATTTTATACGTTCAGCACTGATATTTATAAAACTATAGGATACATTTCTGAATAGGATTTAATTATGTTTTAATTTCAAAAATAATCTATATATTGAAATTGATCTAAAATATGAATATTCTATATAATATTATTCAGAGTAGTTTTTGTATTAATTATGTCGAATTTTATTTTCAGTTTGTCAAGATATTGTATTTCTTTATAATTGAATTTCTTTGGTATAGTCATTAAAACAAATTATTGTTATTTGTTAATGTGTCTAAGAATATTTAGAAATAATTTGAATGAAAAATCTATTTTGTGAATAAATTTTTAACTAATATTTTATAGTTGTTATTTTATTCAATTGAAATATTCTGTACAGTGATTTAAATTATTACATAACAATCATAGTTTTTATTTTAAAATATTCATTTTCCTAAATCGTTAATTTCGAATTTAATGATTACCTTTTTTCAAATTTAGAAAATGTTTAAACACTAAGAATAGAAGATTAGAAATACAAAAGAATTAAGTGATTTTATTGACGATATTGGTCAAAATATAAAAATACCTAATTTGAAACAAAAAAAAGTTCAGATATATTTGTAACTAAAAATATAATTAACTATTTCAAAAACTATTTATATAAAAAATGAAAACATCTATTCATTAAATTATGAACAGAAATATTTGTAAACAATTTTAAAATACATTTAAAATATTAATTATCGTAGTAATTTTAAAGAATATAATATTTATATGTTTATAATTTTATATGAGCTTTTTATAAATTTAATTCATATATTTATTTTAAATGCTAAGTGTAATTGAAATAAAAACATATAGAAAATAATCAAAAAACAAACATTCTAGATATAAACATGTTTCAAAGTTACAATTTGGTAATAAACAATAAAAGAAGTATAGAGTGGAACAAACATTTAATTGCTTAATATTATTTACTCTTCTTTGTTTTCCTTTAGTTTTATTTGGGACATCTATATCAATAGAAAAATACACATATATACGAAAATAAAAATATGAATTAGATTTATTTCATTATGAACATAATAAATTTACGATCAAAAAGAAAATATAATTTTATAAAAACTCTAATTAGGTACTTTCTTAATCATGAACACACACACACAATATATATATATATATATATATATATATATATATAAATGAAATTAAATACATATGTACACATGCTGAAAAACGAAATACTTTCTATTAAAAAAAATAAACACCTGATTTATTATGTGTGCTATAAAATGAAACATTATTATTTTGTACACAATTTACTATTGTAAATATTTCCCGTTAAAAACGTTTAATATTACTAGACTCATAAAGTATCAATAAATTTTAGATTTTTTAATTGCTTGTTGTACGTTTTCATACTTTATAAACTATACCAAATATTATAAATGATTTAGTGAATAATAAGCTGTATTAATTTATAAAATGTATTTTTTATATTAGTAGCATTAAATTATATTTAACAATATTGATATTTATTTCATTAAAAAATTATATATAAATATATATAATTATAAAATAAAAGGGCATTATATATTAAAATTTTCTAATGTATAATAAAAAAGTCGAATGAAATATATACGTCTGAATATGAAAGTACGATTTTGTGTATATTAAAAAAAATATTTTAAAAACAATGATAGTAGAAAAAAAATATTAATGAAGTAAACTTGTTTGAAATATGTTTTTAAGGATTATTCTACTTGACATGAGATATATACATATTCAACCTTAGAAACAGAGTAAATTTACCATTTAAAAGCTAGACTTTTAGAACAAAAAATTTGTAAATCCGATTAAAAGATATTTCAGAATTTATTTATTCAGTAAGAAATATTAGAAAGAATATATATTTGTTATTATAGTATTTTTAAAATTAATATTAAATGTTGTTAATTATTGCTTAGAATTAGATTTTTAGTATTATTTTATTATTGTTGATTTTAATAAAATTTAATATTATTTTTTTATTTAACAAAAAATAGAAAGTTAAATATATTATTTTAATGAAATTATTTTATTTTTAATTATTAACATTTAGTTATTTAATGAACAATTAATGATATAAATAGTTATTTATTAATCATTATTCCCAGAAATTAATATAATTAGGTACAAAAATTAATTTAATTAATTAATTGTTCATATTATTTTAATAAGAGTATATTACATGATAAAACATTTTTTATTTAAGTATGTTAATTTGGAAAACTTTATTTTGATATATATATATATATATATATATATATATATATATATATATATATATATATATATATATATATATATATATATATATATATATATATATATATATATATAAGGAATATGTAGATGAATTTAGTAATTTTACAAAGAAGGTAAAAAAGTATTAATAAACTAAACACGTTTTTACCTTTGCACATGCAATGCTTACATATACATATATTCAAGTCTTTGTACACATGTAAATGAACATTTTTATATAAGCAGACAGAAAATTATATTAGACATTTTCGTGTCACTGCTACTGTTAAAATATACAAAACACTGAATGTATATGAAATATTTAATAAATTCATATATATATATATGTAATCATCATTGGTTTCTCTTCTATCTATTGTTGAATGAATGTCTCTTTGAATAATTTCCACTTCCAGCAATCCTGTGCTTTTTTCTTTCATTCTATTTCAACAATTTTAAGTTTTTGTCCGATCTATCTAAGGGTCGTTTTCTGAACATTTTATATTTGTAGGTTCACAAACAGTATTTTTCTGCCCATTGATGGGTTTTTCTTATTAACATTTACATGATTAACTCATTCCTATTTTTAAATTATTAGTTTAATAATATCATCATCATTATAAGTTCCTCTTAATCCACTGCTAGAAAAAATTTCTAACTCAGACCAATTCAATACATTTTGTTTTTCATTTATTAATATATATATATATATATATATATATATATATATATATATATATATATATATATATAGATTAAAATAGAAAAGATGGTATGTTGGAAATTTATAATATTACTGTAATTCATATATTTAATCTTTTTGATGTTTTTATTTGTGTAATAGTATCTTATTATTAAATTTTGATATTGTTATATTTATGTTTTTGTATTTGTATAAAGAAAAATCAGTTAAAATTTTTCTTAGATATAAATATTGATATAATTATATAATATTTTTATTTATTATTACATACATGCATATAATATATATATATATATATATATATATATATATATATATATATATATATATATATATATATATATATATTCATAGTAAATACACTTGAAAAGATATATAAAAATTGAAATTGTTTAAAATTTTTTATACCATTATATATATATATATATATATATATATATATATATATATATATATATAGATGTAAAGTAAATAATTTTAAAAAGATACACATATGATAAATTAAAATTTATTCAAACTGTTTATATTATTTTATGTATATATATATATATATATATATATATATATATATATATATATATATATATATATATGTATATGTATATGTGTGTGTGTGTATGTATAATAATATAAACAGTTTAAATAAATTCTAGTTTTTCTTTATATTTACTTAAAATTAAATGTTATATATTTTCTTTGATTTGTATTTGAGTTTAAAAATTGTATACGTCTAATTAAACATTTGTGAGTATAAAGTATGTGTTTATGTACGCAAAAAGAGAGAGACAGAGGACAGAATAAAATTTACGCTGATGACAACGAATTTAATAAACAATCAATTTTATGTCTTCTACAAATATTAGGTAGTACGTTCACAAAAAAGAATTTTAATGAAAGCGGCAAAATAAAATTTTTTATATATATATATCAAGTAAATAGCCTGTCAGTTTGAAGAATATAAATCTCATTAAAATTTTCTTTCTTTTACGACGTTTGTAAAGATATTCTCAATGTTATCTCGCGTCTCAATTTCGTTTGATATATTCATTGGAAATATATACTTATACACACTCATACCTCCTTAAACACAATTATATATATAAATATATATATATATATATATATATATATATATATATATATATATATATATATATATATCAGTATATAAAAGTAAAAGAAAATATTTTTAATGAAAAATTTGAATGAGCAAAACAAATTAGAAAAGAAAAATAAACTTTTTTTTCAATGTTATTGAAGTAAGCTCAATGTAGATTTAATTAAACATTTTTTTAATAATTTCGTTTTCATTTATGGAAAAGAATCTTTGTATATTTGTAATAAATAAATGAATTTTTAGTAAATATGTATGAATTTTTATATAAGACTAAATTGCGTTTTTTTCTTGCATCAAGAATTTTAAATTTATTTATGTATTTTAATTGATTTTATGGCTCATTCATTTTATAAAAGATACTGTTTGTAATAATAAAATGCGGATTTGATTTTAATGGATTTCATTTAATCATTACATACACAAATATATATATATATATATATATATATATATATATATATATATATATATATATATATATAGAAGGCATAAATAGAACTGAAGGATAGTAAAGACTAGTAAATGGTAGTAGGAAGAAAACTTTACTGTCTTATTTGTGCCCCTCTCTCTCTCTCTCTCTCTCTCTCTATATATATATATATATATATATATATATATATAAAATATATGTATATATAATATGTGTGTATATGATAGCATAATTTTATTGATAATATTTTTTCAATTAAATATAATAAACAAATTCTTTCCAAATTATTAAAATTTAAAAATATAATTTTTAGTTTTTAATACAGAAAGTTTTTACTGTTATTAATTATATTTCTTATTTACTTTCTGTTTATTTTATGAACATGTCTTTTTATTATTCTAAAATAAAACCAAGAGACTTTTATTTTAATGACATTAAAGTAATTCAAAATTTTATTACTGATTTTTCAGAGGATATTTTAAAATTTTTTGTATTTTTTACGAATTTCAACTGAAAAACCAAATAGCTAATAAGTTAAAATATGTTACGATTGTAAGTTATAATAAAAATGTTTCTCTTATGTATTACTCATAAATATTCGATTAGTCAATATAATTTAATAGTTGAAAATGATTTTCAATGATGCATTGAAATATTTTTATAGAGTGTTTATACATTTCATATTTGTGGTTAAATTTTGTTTTATTGTCATCAATTGAATAGAAACTGTTATTGATATTCTATTTTAGGTATAGAAACTGTTATTGATATAAATTATTTATATTTAGAATTGTAAATAATAACAAATAGTTATTGAAAGGTAATTTTTTAATTAATTTTAATTTTTATACAACCTTTGTTTTCATAATTATTGTAGTTTCGATTTGATTTAAAACAATATATTTTTTGGTATGACGAATTATATAGCGTCATCCAAATGTGACGCTTAGATTTGTGTTTTATTAAAAAGAAACAAAAGAAACTATACAAATGTCTCCATAGATACCACCCTATACATATGTTTCTTTCTAATAAAACACAAATCTAGGCGTCACATTTGGATGACCCTATATAATGTTAAAACAAATTATATAGGATGGTTCAAATGAGATTAAATGGTTTAGAAATACATTTACTTAATTATTATCATATGTTATTGTTAATTATCATTCAGTTTCATTTGGGCCACCTAATAATTTCATTTTCAATAAAAATAAGTTTTCACTTTTAAGAAATTGTGTACGATTAATTTCATAGGTTATTAAAGTTAGTGTTTAAACAGTGTTGAGAAAATTAATTTTATTCACCAATTATTGTATACATGCAAGTTTATTATTGAAAATAAACATAGCCTGAAACAAAGAAACGAATTATTTATGTTTATTCGACGAACTATCTAAAAATGTCCAATTTCATTTACAAACAGTTATTAGGTCAATATTTCCTGTTATCGAAAGAGTACAATATAATATTCATACGAATAATATCGACGGTCGGTTATATAATAACATGTTATTGACAATAAATCGAAAAAGTAATATTAATTAGTATGTGGTTATAGCGATAAACAAATAATAATTACAATACATGAATTGCAAATGTTTGTTATCAATGGGGTAATCAATGAAACCAAAATGAGTTAATTATTATAGGGGTATAAACATAACACTCACAAAGTGCTATAGTTTTCCACAAATTTATGCTGTAGCATCAACGTTGCAATGACATGTATGCATATAACGAATAATATACGAAATATTCATATATGCATACAAATAAACATGTGTGTATGTACGAAAAATGATTAATTTTTTACTTCCCTTACACGATAAAAATATTCTGTTGTTATTTCATTAAACATTTTTTTCAAAATTTATATTTTATTAAAATATCATGTACTGAGGTATAGTCTTTCATGTGATTAAAATTTTAATATTATTATTTACCTTTAACATATTTATTCTCTTAGACCAAAATGCCAGCTTAGTATGTAATAGAAACAAAGGATGTTGAAAAGTAATTCATTTATGATATTATTTTTTTGGTAGTTGGTATACAAAAGTTGGTAAACAAATGGTATTAAAAGTAATTAATTTATAATATTATTTGTTTCATATTGTAGCTAAAAGTGATGTATTAATTATTTCTTGCATGATGTATTTTAATCAAGTATATGGTAAAATTTAATTAAATAATTCTAAATTGATTGATTTTCCGAAAACGGTATTTAATGCACTTAATTATTAGAGCTTAAGATGATTATATAAAAAGTGCATGTTGTTGTATAAGCTAATCATAATCTTAAATTTCATACTGTTTTACAAAGTAAGAATCAAAATGCAAAAAATTGAATAGAGTTTTTACTTCAAACTTATTTACTAACATTTTGATTTTAGTAGTAATGTAATTTGAAATTTGAAGTATAATATGATTTAACAAAAGATTTAAATTAAATATTACTGAATAGCAAAATTGATAAAATAATTAAAAATGAATGATATTTAAATATACTAGATACTTTATTATATAGAGTTTTCCAATAAGAATGTCAGAACTTTGACAACTGGTGGCAGCCATGTTTGATTTTTTTAATCTTATTTTGATATTTCAACTCAGTGTAGTTTGGTAAATTTATTATGGAACATTTAACACTTCAACAACGTTTAGAAATTGTAAAAAATTCAGTAGAATTATTCAAACAAGAGTTTAATAAGTCTATTATTTTACGAAATGGGCCCATAAATTTGCCACCAAGATCATGTGATTTAACTCTATTGGATTATTTTCTATGGGGTTATGTGATATCATTGATCTATGCTGATAAACCTCAAATAACAGAAGTATTAAAAATAAACATTGAACGTATAATTTATGAAATTAGACCAGAATTATATGAAAGAGTGACTAAAATTGTAGTAAATATGAGTGAAATTTGTTCAATCATTAATGTCATAGAATATGCTTAAAAAATAATTAATCAATTATTTACTTTTTGTTTTATTTCCATTTAAACGTCTGAAGCTCTTATTGGAAAACCCTATATAATATTTATTATAATTTTAATTTCTTTTCGAAACAATAAAAATTGGGAGAAATTATTTTACAAATATTTGTTTTATGATAAAAATATTTTTATTTAAAATATGATATACTCTTTGAAATATTATACCTTTAATAATAAGAGAAGATTATTTAGTTTGAAGACTTTTTTTAAATTTTTAATTTAGAATCGAGTGAGATTATTTTTTTAATGTAATATATTATTTATATAATAAATTTAGACGAAAGTAAGAAATTATTATTGTACATTTAAGGATTTTCTTATATATTATATTCTGATACTTGTTGAATAAGTATATTGCGATGTAAGTTTAAAAAAATATAGGAATAAAGTGTGTTTAGCTACAAACAAACATTTATTATAAAGAACAACATAGAAAACGAGTGAATGAGTTATTTTCAAAGATTAAGTAAAATAAATAGAACGGTAAATATATTGACTGTTATCGAAAAACACGTAACATAGAGAATAGACGGGAATATCGTCGGAATCATGAATTCGAACTCCTTCGTACAACACAGCCGTAAGATAAGAAATCAGATTGATAGACAACGTTGGGACGTGTAAAAAATGTTAACCAACGCCTTCGACGACCATCGTCAGCTGTTAGTAGAGCAAATGGCTGTAACCATGACGACGATCTGGTTGACTCACCTAATCAGCAGCGGCCAACGCGACGTTACAGAACGCGAAAACACACACTGTCGCAGAAAAATATCGTCCTACTTTTCACTACTGTCTTGACATCTATTGCCCGACGGCTAACCTATATTTGTGCGCCGGAGGACGTGATGTTATGACGCAATATCCTCTTTATCCGTAAGCAAACTTGGTACGGCTGACGACGGACACTTATTTTTCATCATTCCCGAGGATTATTTAAATATTGAAATAAGACTCTGGGGCGCTCTCGAAAACGAAACGAATAAGGGAAAGAGCGCGGGACATAAGCCACGTCTGACCTTTTTTCCGTGCGAATTGAGAAAAATGAATGGCCGAAAACGATAAATATAAATTATTGAAACGTTTAAAAAGGAAATCTGATGTACACGGCAATAAAGACACATAATTCAAACATTTACGTAATCACTATATAGTGAAAAAACATTTTGTACTTGGGTACTCTTTTTTTAACAGAAATTTATTATAACATTCAGTACTAGACGGCGCCAGTTATATCTATTTTATTTTAAATTTATATCTGTATTCATTTTTTAAAAAAATAAAACATATGTATGTATATCAACAAATATTCCAAATAAAATCGTATTTATCTTAAAAGCTAACTTAGCAATTCTAAAACAAATTTTATAGTTTTATATAGTTATATTTTAGATTCATTATACTTTTTCCATACACCAGTTTCATCTATTTTTATGGGAATAATATAAAAAGGAGTAATGTAATATTAGTCAAGAATTTTTAAAACTGTATTTTTTAAAAAAGATGAAACAGGTATTTTTATTTCCATATGTACAACGTACCTACTTCCAGCGATTACATTTACTTTTTCCATTTTGAATCGATAATTTTTTTTATGTTTCTGTTACATATGTCTGTAAGTTTCTTCTTGGGCATTTGTCCACCTTATTTTAATTTTTAATCTTTTCACTTAGACTATAACGTCCATATATTTAGTTTTCTTTAGATATATATTTATAGAAATACGTACACACGCACATACAGACACACACACACACACACACACACACACACATATATATATATATATATATATATATATATATATATGTATATCGTTTGATAAGTACGGTAAAAAAGTAAAAAAAACTAAATTGAAAAATTTAATTGAATTAAACAATAAATAAATTTACCATACTTATCAAACGACCCTCGTATTTATATATAAACTTGTTACTATAAACATATTGTTCAACATATGTATGTTACTCTCATTGTTTAGTAATTTAGTTTTACATTAAAATCTGAATATGATAGGTTTAAACCCCAAATCAGTCATGTGAATTTTTCATTAATGAAATTGTGGTATACTTATAAATTATAGATCGACTTTGAGGGCAGCATTGACGTCTTCCCTTCAGGGTTAACCTTCGTCACGAGAACTTTTAGTATATAGTATAATGGCCTTGGCCCTCAATTGCTGTCTTCTCATTGATAATGCCAATATATTGTGTGTGTGTATGTATATATATATATATATATATATATATATATATATATATATATATATATAAACAATATATGCGTGTGTGTAATATACAATTATGCAAAATAAATTTGAGTACCAATTTACCAATTATTTTTTTACTTTATTAATGAAAAGTATCATTACTCACAATTTTACTTTTCATTGATATACTGTAGTAAAATATTTATAAACGCATACAAGAACGTCCGTATATATATATATATATATATATATATATATATATATATATATATATATATATGTATATAAATGGATAGATAGGTAGATAGATTGATATATGGATATGTTGTGTGTATATTTATTCAGTAAAAGTTATTTCATTACATTTAATTAAAGTTTGATAACTAAATTAAAAGAAAGGAATTGTAAATATAACTTGTAAATTATTTAATTACAAATGTCGTTTTTGTGTATTTTTCATTTCTGTGTGATAAATAGTTTCTCTAAACACGAGTCCTGAACAAATATACATTGAAAATAATAAGTTTTGTAATTTGAATATAATAACGTTCATTATTGCTCATACACGTGAATATTATAGGAACATGTTAACATTTTATATATTCTCCTTTTAATGTCTTGTTATAAAGGGCGATTATAAATTTATGATAACATAAACTGGTTTTGACTGCCAACCGATTAAGTACTCGTATAGTGAGTTCAATTTAATTAATTAATTTGTTATTACGGTATTTTAATTATACAATGAACACTTAATATTGGTAAAATTGCAATAATTCTGTCCTTTTTAATAAACTCTCACACACACACACACACACACACACACATATATATATATATATATATATATATATAATATTGTTGTTTCTGAGATGTTATTTATAGATTTCAATGAACATTATAATATCAATAAAGCCTGAATATATATATATATATATATATATATATATATATATATATATATAATGCTTTATATTAAAATATTTAATAAATGCATCATTTGAATTAACAAATAAATTGTAGGAAATAAAACAATACCAAGAATATAAACAGTATTTTTATTTCTGTATTTGAAAAGAGTGTTAATAGAATAAAATGATTTTTTTTTCATTCATAGTTTCTGGTATTCTCATTTAGATATTATAATATTGACTCTACAGTACCAGTAAAGTGTTCAAATAATTGAAATGTATTAGTTTTGTTAAAAAGGGGGCAATTTATGATAGTACTTTGTTTATTAAAATCAGTTATTGGATATTTAGCATGTAATAAATGATATTATAAATACGTATTCAATTTTATGGTATGATCGTTTGGAACTTTCAAATTGTTGGTAGAACAAAGTAGAAAAATATTAATTAAGTATAAGTGCATGTTAAATAAATATGTAAGATAAAAGCCATGTTATGAATATATTATTTAATTTAATATAGTATTTTTTTAGAAAAAATAAGATCAATATTTAAAAAAAATATATTATATTTTTATAAAACTATTATGTAAAATAACTAATACAGTAAATTGATAAAAATATTTATTATGCTCGTTGGTAAAATATAATAATAATTATATTAATGTCATGTTGTTTTTTTTATAAAATTTTAAAAATATTTAAAGTATATAATAATTTATCAAAATCTGTAAAATTTTAACAACTAACGTTTTGAAATACTTCTGATTTATCGAATTTCTATAAACCAGTAAATGTTATTATACGAAAATGTTGAGTTTTAATACCTCTATAATTAAAAAAATTAACATGAAAAATTTATTTAAAAAGGGTAAAATGATTTAGAATGTTTGAGTACAGTTTAATGTGGAATATTTAACTTTTGTATATATCTTTGGAAAATAATAAGAAAATAGAAATTTCTTATAAGAGATTTGATATTTTGATGCAATTAGAATCTGCGATAAAAATTATTTTTTTTAAATAAAAAACATTGTTATTATTTTTATTACATATTAGCTTTGAGGTAAAATATGAAAATATAGGGTTTTACAATAAGAATGTCAGAACTTTTACAGCTGGTGGCAGCTATGTTTAAATGTTTTTTTAAATTCATTTTGACATTTCAACTCAGTATAGTTTGGCAAATTAATATGGAATGTTTAACACTTCAATAACTCTTAGACATTGTAAAAACTTCGAAAGATTTATTTAAACAAGAGTTCAATGAGTCCATTATTTCAAGGAATGGACTCATCAATTGGCCACCAAGATTATGTGTTATAACTCCATTGGATTATTTTCTGTGGGGTTATGTGAAATTATTGGCTTATTCTGATAAACCACCAACAACAGAAGCATTAAAAATAAACAATAAACGTGTAATTCGTAAAATTGGACCACAAATATATGAAAGAGTGACTAAAAATTGGATCAAACGAATGCACTATGTCAAGCGAAGTCGTGAAATTGTTTTTCATCATTAATTCCATAAAATATGCTTAAAAATAAGAAAAATAAATAACTAAATTATTAAATACGTTTCCATTTAAATTTTTCAAGTGCTTATTGGAAAACGCTATATATTGTAATTAATTGTAGAGTTTTTAGTTAATATTCGTGAATTTTAAAAAAATATGAACGTTCCTGTTTTTGGAAAACGATCCTAAAACTATTTGTTGTTATTAATTTAATATCAAAATATTTACAACTATAAGTTATTAAATTAGTTCAATATATTATAATTATTTTCAATCTTAGAAATACTTTTTAGTTAAAATTTAGATTTTTTTTATTTTTTTTCTAATTATTTTATAGATAAATTATAACTACCGTTACTGAAACTATTTTAATAAAGTTTTTTTAAAATAACAATCTGTTAATTGGCGAATTAAATGTTAGAAATAGGGTTATATATGATTTTTTAAATATTTTTATTAAATTTCATTATATATATATATATATATATATATATATATATATATATATATATATATATATATATATATGGTGGAAGAGAGAAATGTTACTAAAATTTGTGATAATTATTATTAAAAGAAACAACCTTTAGTTCATAACTTGAAAAACATATTTCCTGAAAAATAAATCGTTCCACTATCTGTTAACTCTTTCTTTATCCATAGTGTACAATTGTCTTTATCGAATTCTTATACGTTCATTGTATCAACGGTGTTTCTTTCAAAAGTTGTCGAACTGTAAGAAAATGCTTGATTAAAAACGATGTGCGTTGTTGTTGTTGTCGTCGTTGTTACTGATATCGAGAGGTTCAACACAGTTTATGTTATTGCATCTATCGGCTTTCAGTCCGAGTTCAGTAGATATTGGCGATCATTATTTACTAAATAATGAAGCGAGTTTTTGTTCCAGACATAAAATGTTATATTTACACGCGGCTTGATTAAATGATACTAACGAGAAACAGTCGGTTTGTTCTATTCTTTTTATCTTCACTTTTTCTTAAGTTTTATGTTTCAATTTTATTCTATTTTTTACATTTTTATATCATAATTTTTTGAAACATGTCTGTGTTTCTATATTACTAAACTTTATAAAGAATTATAAGTGTTTTTATATTAAATTTAGACAGGTAAATAAATGATAGATTGAGTATATAAGAATTTTTGTCGAAACTAAAAATACTATGTTCTTCAAACCTTTATTTTATTTTGAGATAATTTCAAAGTTTATAAGCTGCAATCAATCAAATGTTTGTTGATGTATTTTATTGTTATTGTTGTTTCAGTTTTTTTTCTAAATATAAATATTTATGATTAACGCGAGAATTGTTCATAGATAAATATTTATACACATATAAATTTGCTTCAATTTTAAATGAAATATCTACCTAATAAGAAAATTTGTTATTCTGTTTTTTAATATTGTATTTCATACATTCATAAAAAAATATGAAAAAAAATATATATAAGTTTTGATTAAGTATGTTTGAAATTATTTTTAGGGAAAGTTGTATAGAATATATTTCTTTAGTTATTAATTTATTTATATGTGTATTATTAATCAAATATATTTGGTAGTAATCAAATCATAACCTCTTGAAGTTAGATACAGGTTAGATAATATTATTCATTTTATTTATAAAAATATATTTTAATTATACAAATTGTACATTTTGTTTCAAGTATAATTATTTATAATTATGAGGTGGCTCAAATAAGACTGAATGTTTTAAACATACATTTACTTGCTTACTATCTTTTACTACCCTTTAGTTTTATTTGAACCATTTGATATTTTCTTCAAATATAATAAAAATAATTAATAGTTCTTTTAGTGAATTTTTATAATTATATAAACACTGAAATAAAAAAAAATCATAGAATATATATCACAGGTGCTATTTTTATTTGTGTGTGTGTAATTTTCTCTTTTTCAATAAAAATCTGTTGATTTATTTTTTTTGAGCTAGGTATTTTTATTATTTAAATAGAACTGAATAATTCAATTGTAATTTATAATAATTTTTTTTAATTAGAACATTCTTTTAATTTTAAATATGTACTATTTCAATGAGAGTAGTATGTTGTACCTATGTAATTGAATAGTTGATAAATTAAAAATTCTTAATATTTACTGATGCAAAATATAAAAAGTTAATTATTACCTTCATATGTAGTATTTTAAATTGCTAGCGTGTAATTTTACGTTTATTTAATTTGATTTCATTACAACAAAATTTTTATTAAAATAAATTATTTTGTCTGATTAAATTTTTCGAAAAAATGATTAAAGTAGTTTACATCAAAAATAATAATTGTAATTTTTTAAATTAATAATCTATTTTTTATTGGAAATATTTTTATTAAATAAATTTTAATTATATTTTAAATAATAGTATAATGAAATATTAAATGTTTAATTATTGGTTATTTTTAATCTCATACAAGTAAAAAATTAAACAATAATTAAAAATGAGCTATTTTTAAGAAATGAAAATTTAAAAAAATAGTTTAAATTTTTCTATTCTTTAGAATATTTCAGTTTATAATTATAGAAATTTATTTATAAATATAATGACTTTTCGATTTTTAATTTGTAAAATTATTCGATTTAGAGAGCACGTCTTACTCTATTATTTGTTTTAAAACTAAATAGGATTTAAAGTGTTTCAATTAATACGTATCTCGTATCTTCTGACCTATTAAAAGCGAACATAAAGACTCCACTGTTAGTGGCGTGAATGTTAATCAAAAAAGACAACATTAAAATCACCAACTTACCAGTACTGGCAAGACAATCGATAACGAAACAGATTAATTTTAAGCACTGAATCACTTCTGTCGACTTTTAGTAGTTGTTAGTATTATAATACGTTTTCAAGTATAGAAAAGTTCACGGCACGTGGGATAACTGTGTTGTTCCTATAATTTATGTATGTCTGCGCAATATATATTGGTTTATGTGTCCATTAAACAATTTGGAAATTGGTTTTATATCACATTTTGTACGTTTATTGGTTTTAACGGTAGAATTCAGGTCGGGATTATTTTTTTTCTCATAAGAAAGTTAAAATTAACAAAGAATATATTTTGAAGAATTTATTTAAATATTTATTACAGAGTTTTAGTATACATTGGAATAATGTTTATTCAATTAAATAAATATTTTAGAATGATATACTTATTTTAGAATTTTAATAGTACACGAGTTCAATTTTTTTTGTTTTACAATGAACGGCTATATTGTTATAAAAAAATGATAAATATCTTCCTTAAATGTAAAATGAAATTGGTTTATATAAATATTATAAAGATAATTATAAAAATTAACTATAAATTTACATATTTGGAACAGTTATTGACTGTTTCTCTGAAATTGACAAAATTTCAATTTAAAGGAAAAAAGAAGTAATGTCAGGCCATTTTTAAGGATGAGTTTTATAACAGGATACTATTATCTATTATGTAAAGAAAGAAGAAGAATTTAATTATCACAGCCATTTTCAGTCTCAGTGATTCAATGTCTTTATCTTTCATTTTAAGCAGACGAATTTTCTCATATCTCTATTCCATCTATCCATGGTTCTTTTAAGCCTTTTTGTATCTGTGGGGTTCCAATCAATAATATATGCTATTTGTCAATGGTCTTCTATCTAGTTATATGATCGACCTATTTTCTTTTAAATTTTTCTCCATTTCAATGACATCTATTACTTTAATTTTCTTTTAATCCATTCGTTGTTTCTCTTTTTACCTCTAAATATTATGCATATTTCTCTGCTTCTTTGTGTCTGGAGACATTGAATTATTTTGGCATTTTAGATATATGTTTCACTTATATATATATATATATATATATATATATATATATATATATATATATATCAGCTTCTTCTTATCCATTGATAGATGAAAGCCTTTCTTACAAATTTATTATTCTCAGTGATTTAATGCCTTTCTCTACACTATTTTATACCCATAAATATCTTGATTTGTATATTCCATCGATTTATTAGTGTTTTTTGAATATGTACATTTTTGTGTTTCCAATTAATAAATTCTGTTAATTATGGAAGATTTACATTTTTTGTGATATGATTGAATTTTTTCTATTTTAAAATTTTTACTGTTGTAATGTTCATAAATTTGTTTTTCTTGGAATTCTTACTTATGTATATATATATATATATATATATATATATATATATATACATATAATATAATTTATATATATATATATATATATGTATATAATATTTATTAAGATAATTATTTAAAAGCAACTACATGTAAAATTAGAAGTTTATTAAATGAATTAATGTATTTTTCTTAAAAAAATAATATTGTATTAATTGTTTTATATATTTTATAGTCAATTATTGATTTTCATTCCAAATTTAGTTAATTTTTTTATCATTTTTATATGCATTTACATATGTATTTCATTAGAAGAGATTATTTCTCATTTAATAATTATTTTTTTTAATTAATTATTTTTTTTATGTAAATTTATTTCGAATATGTGTATTATATATATTTGATATAATAATTAGAGTAAAATTTAAGTGATTCATAAATATGTCAGTTAAATTATGTGAGAACTTTCAGACCATTATATATATATATATATATATATATATATATATATATATATATATATATATATACATAAATATATTAAAACATTAACTATATTTTACATATTTATATCATAGTTACATTTTACTTTGTTATTTTTATTGATATTAAATAAAAATCAAAAAAACACAAACTTATTTTTTACACTTGTAATTTAATAAAGATGTAGTCTTATATTGTTAGATTTCGGCTAGTGGTTGTACACTAAATGGAATTGTTCGTTTTATGATTCGTCAGTAGAATAGAACGTAATGGTTAGTTACATTCTCTTACTGATCCTCCGTATCTGTTTGAATCTACTTAGACCGTTTTATTATTAGGGATCAACAGTTTTGTTATTTTACGTCTCTAAGAAGACTTTCATGGATTTTAGTTTCCAAAGTCTCATCAAAATATTTTGATTACGTTAACAGCAAAATAAATCATAAGTTTATGGAGAAACTTTTGATATTTTTGCGTGTTTATTTTTAACGTTGATAAGAAATTCATGATTGTGTGTTATTTAATAATAATCTAAATATAAGTAAAAATATTATATTATCAAGTTTATATAAAAAATAATATTATTTTTATAAGTAATAATTCTATTTTGTATTTGAATACTTATTTAAAAAAATGAGTTTTAATATATTTTAAATTATTATACAATAAATTGAATCACAAACAGTATTTAAATCTAATGTAATTTGACAAGAATGATTATAAAGTTTCTAACATCTTGAATTATTTTGTTTTGCTTTCATTTACATTAATTAAAATTGTTATTGTAAAATGTAAATTCAATCTATGTAAATAATATTTCTATTACTTTATATAAACCTAATATTTGAATTAAATTTGTATCTCATTTAGCTCTCAAATATTGAAAGTTGGTATATTTTATATAGAATGATATCAAATAATAAAAAATGTGCTATTTCATATTTAAATTACAAAAAAATACACTCTTATGAAAATATACCTGTACACATTTACTTATTTAATGAATTGAAAAAAATTAATATTTAAAAAAGAGTTTTTATTTTCTCTGGTATAAAATGTTTTAGTCTATTGTGCATTTATTTATTTTACTTAAGATTTGTATATCTTTATCGATTTAAGGAAATAAAAAATTATTAGTATAAAAAATGTCATAAAAATTGAAATAATATATATGATTATTTATATTAAATAAGGCACTAATTTATTATTGTAATTAAATTGAAAAATTTATTTGTATTACGGTATAAATATTAATAATTATGATTTTGAATTTTACAGCATTTAAAATATTTATTTAGTAATTAATATGTGATTAAATTATTAAATTAAATATTTCAATTAAATTACAAAATTAAGTTGTTTATAAGAAGTTTAATTCTTGTACAATATATAAATTTTCATGAGTATTTTTTAATAATATCTAATATTTTGTTTACAATTTTTTAATCAAATGTATGCTACCAAATTCTAGTTCTGAAATAATATTTAATTTACTTTTAGATCTTTATTCATATTTTATTTAATTTTTGAGTTCTTTTTGAATATTGTGAAAAGTTTTGAACGAAATTCAAACTGAATAAAGTTATTTCACTTTTCTTTTAAGGAATAAATATTTTAAAGATAAATTATCAATTTACAAATAATAGTTATTGTGCTTATTTAAAAAGATAATTAGAAAATTAATTTTAAATTTAAATAACATGATTATAATTTGCTTTCATAATATTGGTTTGTTATTACAAAGCTGTAAGTTTTCATAAAAATTGCTTTAATTTCAATATTTCAAACAAATTTGTATAAAAAATAGAATTAAAGCACAAAGTATCAATTTTTCCATAAAAAGTGTCTAGATTTAATAATTTTACAAACAAAGAAAAATCATTGAATGCGAATTTGTAGGTAAAAGTTGAAACAAAAGTTGAAGTTATCGAATGGTGAACGGTTCGTTACGTCCCTATGAAATTTTTTTTTGTACCTTACGAGTATATTTTCGAATATGATTGGAAAATAGTAGATTTGAGTACGAAAAATAATTTAAAATTAGCATATTTTTAAAAGTCTTTTGTAAATTTTAATATCAAAATTTAAGATAAGTTATGATTAATTAATTTGAACAATTTTATTAAATTATTCTTTGATAATATTTATTCTAAACTGTGTGCCTGCATTGTAGAACTTGGGAGCTTAGAAACATTTATGAAAATGTTAATTAATAATAAATGAATTGCTAGATGCTTTATTATTATAGTTATATTGACATTATTTATATCTGTGAATTAATTTGTATAAAAATCTTTGTTTTCTATTTTAATTAGCAACAATATAGAATTAATGTTAGTTTATTGAAATATTTTTGACGTAATTGATTTATTGTGCTTTTCAATTACATATCAAATTACTTTTATAAATAAAAAAAGGCTATAAATAAATAATTTCTTTTATTATATATATATATATATATATATATATATATATATATATATATATATATAAATGATCATCTAAATGTGATGCTTAGATTTGTGTTTTATTAAAAAAAATATATACATGTTTTCCTATACATCAGTCTATAAATATGTTTCTTTTTAATAAAACACAAATATAGGCGTCACATTTGGATGACCATATATATATATATATATATATATATATATACACAATATATTAACAATAATTAATTATTAATGACGATGCAAAATTCTAGTTCTTATTTTTCCAGTTCATAGTCAATAATTACCAAATGCATTAAATTTTATAAATATTTATTATTTTTATAAAAGAAACTAGATATTATTAATGCAAAAAATAATTGCTGATTTAAATTTTAATAGAAGTTTAGTTGTTTCTATTAAACTTTTATATTACAACATGATTATTAAAAATAACATAAAAGCTTTAATGTCAATTTATTCGTGTTTATGTTTAGTTACATAGTTCCAATGTACCAATTGTTCTTCTAGAAGCCCATTTCATCTTGAATTTTATATAAACTTGCATCTAAATTATGCACTAAAGTGATATTATTTAAATATTCTCTCTTTGAAATTCCTTAAATGTTCAATTTTTTGTTGAATAAAAGATAAGAGTTTATTTAAAATACTGTCATTTTACATAATTTAAATCATGAAAAACCTTTACACTTAGAAAAAGTAGTAATTAGATTTTAGAATTTTATCATATTTTTGAAATTTGTGTGATGTAAGTATAACCAAAAATGTATTCGTAAAACATTTGATAAATGATTCTTTTTATAAAATATTTTTCTTTCAAAACATAATAAAGTTATAATATATATATATATATATATATATATATATATATATATATAATATAGACACACACACACACATATATATATATACAAATTAATTATTTTATTGACATAAAATTGAAATATTTTTTAATACTTTTTGAAAATCAATATAATTTTTATTATACATTTTAATTTAGAACTTATTAAAAGAATAATAATAAATCAAATATACTACTGAGAGTAATTGTACTCGTAAGTATTTTAAAACAATTTCTGGTTTTCAAATGAAGATATGTTACCGTTTGTGTATATTATTTGTAAATGAAGTTAATTTTTTTATGAATGTTTTATAATATCAACTGAATTTTTATTAATGTTACAAACTTAAGAGTCATTAAGAATTGAATAAAAATTGAACCTAGTTGTTTTTGAAACCATTTTTATATTTGTAAATTGCATGTATATTTTTATATAAAAAAATGTTGTTTGCTAAAAAAGAAAAAAATAATTACGAAGAAGATATCTCTAATACTATGTAAGTACTTGTCATTATCTTCAGTCCTTTTTATTTTGAATATTGTTTTCAACAACCTCTCGTTGTTTAATAATAACGAGAATATTTTTATTATATAAAATTGTGGATCTTTTCTCCATTCTTCTATTCAGTTGATTTAATTGCTACTTTTTGATATGTTAACATTGAAATTATGTTATTATTACAATAGCTGACATTGAAAAAAGTTAACTATTTTTTATATTTCTTCGTTAAAAATGATGTTAAACATAAAATGTCTTTTAATTTAATAATTACAATATTGATATTTATATATATATATATATATATATAAATAATATTGTTACTATTTAATCAAAAAATAAAAAAATATTATTTCTTGTATTTTGGTAATTCAAATAATGGTCTTTTTTGTACTTACTCTTTTAATAATAAATTAATAGAACTATTTTTATAGGTATTCATTACAATATAAAATAAAACTTTATAATTTTTATTCATATTGCAAATTTATATAGTTATTATATTAAGAAAACACTGTATTGAAATTATTTATATTTAAAATATTTTAATCTAAAAATCCAAATAAAAATTATATATGCATGTAAAAACAATTCAATATTGAGAAATAAATCTAATAATAGTGGATATTTGATTTAGTGTATATTATTTGTTTAGGTTCTATATACTTATTTATTTTAATATGTAAATTATATACAATTGTTTATTTAAGATTGTTTAATTATTAAATAAATATTTATTATTATTTTAAATATTTCTAATTAGTTATTATTTATGCAAAATGTAAATATGAGATTTCTTTGTGATATTAAATTTGACAATTTCACTAATTATGCTTAAAAATAAATCGACTTATTATTTTTCAAATTTTATACAGTTCAATATTTCAAATAGTTTAAATAATAACTAGTTATTAATATTAATTCGTTTTTATCATATCTTTCATATTGTAGGATTTTATCTTACAATGTGAAGGATTACATTTTATCCCTAGGATTTACCAGTGTTTTATCGGTCGACTTGTATTGCTTCTGCTTGCTAGTTGATAGTTGTAAATTTTTGTATTATTTTTTAAGGTTTGTTTCAATTTTTTTAACATTTGCGTAATTGTTTTATATGTCACTTTGACTTTGCTAATATTATTTTTATAATCATATAACAATGACGTATGCGATAATTAAAATATATGGCACTTACATTAATATTTTGTCTTAAATCAAATTTCCGATACAATGAGGTATTTATATGGAAAATCCTCAATTATTTTCTTATTGGATTTGAACCTGTTGTGAAATTTAGTGTTTTTTATTTAAAAAAGTTTTTTTGGGGTTTTCTATTTTCAATCCTGTACGATTTTATCAATATAGATATTAAATAATGTCAGTGATAATCCCCAATACTCTCTGATCACTCGGTTTTCATATTTGAGTTACCTTGTTAATTTAATATAATATTCGTTTATAGCAGGTTTCGATGCTTTTGATGAGCTGCAGTAGATATATTGTACTTTGTTCTCCATAAATTTTCACAACTTCTGCTCATACAGTCGAACGATTTAATTAGATCAATAGAAGTTTGACTCGTTTTATGTATAATATGTAATAAAAGTAATTAAAATCTATCAATGTACGTTATTAGTTTCAAATAATTAGAACAATGCAAAAGATAAAAAATATAGTGCCATCCAAATATAACGCCTAGATTTGTGTTTTATTAAAAAGAAATGGAAGAAATTTTACACGTTTTCCTATACACCACCTTATACACGTTTCTTTTTAATAAAACACAAATCTAGATAAATAACACTATATAAGATGGAAAATTGAGTACTTATAAGTTTATTATTTATGATTTAATTGTCATGTTAACTTTTAAATTTTAATTGAGTTTATCACATTTTATTCCTTTGTATGTGTATAATTAATCAATATGTGTTAAATTAATCAATATGAATTTATGATACGCTTTTCGTAATTTGTTTCTAAATAATGTGTTTTCATAGAAGTACTTTGAATATATATATATATATATATATATATATATATATATAAATATATACATACATACATGTATATGCATATGTGTACCATTTATATAGTATTATAGAACATGGTTAAGTTATGCAAATGGAGTACAAAAACTAGTTGCAAATTCGCTACTAATTAATAACGTACATTGACACCGTCGCAATGTCTTGATCTTGCACTTAATCCGTGTCTGGCAAGAGATCTCTGTCGGAGGTGGAGTGTTCATTCGTAGTGGAGACGATGGAGAAAATAATTACTGCTGCTTGTTCTAACGTTCGTCGTTCACCCGTTCTCTTCCATCGTCGTCTATGCTGTCTATCCGTCGAGCGTGTGGCACTTCGACAACAACGCATCAGTGACGAAGCAAACAAATGACTGTGACGTCAACAATGACGAAAGAACAAATAGGATGTCGTCTTTCGTCCTCAATACTCGTATTGTTTCTGGTAAGTGTTTTGTAATGACGTAGGTGTGGTTATTGTGGCATCGCGGTGAACGCTTATTTTATTATTAATTAAACTTATCAACTTTCGTTTATTATTCGAACTGTTTCTACCAGACGTTCACATTTACTCAAACATTTAATCATAGATATTAGAACTTAATACTTTACTATTTAATTTTGTATCATATGAGAACATCTGCTCATGTATTTACAAATCAAGCAAAATAATGCTAGATTAAAAATTTGAATATTCATTATAGCACTTTGAAGAAAATTTTTAAGATTTCACAAATTTGTTGCTAATGTTAGAAGGTTAAAATAGAGTTAAATGAGTATTATTGTATTAGGTTTTATATGAAATTAATTTTGACTAAATTTTATAAAAATAGGTATTTATTTTTTTACTCTAATAAAGTTATTAAAATTTTAAATGATTTCAAAATAACAATTGAACTTATTGAAAAAATATAATTTTTTTAACTCTTATGTTAGTAATATAATTTCATGTCTCAAGTATTAAAAGTAATTTACAAATATATATATATATATATATATATATATATATATATATATTATAAAAATGAGATTAGAAGTTATTTTTAATTATATAATATTATTTATAATTCTAAATAATTATAAACCACTATTTTAATTATATTTTGATACTGTAGATAAATTTATTATTATAAAAATGTATCATTATCATAGATATTACATATATTTATATATTGTATTGTTCAATATTGCTTTTTACTCACTTTTAATGCATGTAATGATAACTATTATTACAAAAATTTAGAACCACAAATAGATTTCTATCTTTATGCTCTGAGCACTATGATGGCGCTATTAAAATGTAGAGAAAAAATTAAAAATGGAGTTTAAATAATTAATCAACAATTTAAATAAACAGATGCATTTTGTTTTCGGAAATAAATAATTTTAATAGATTATTGTTTTGATTTAAAAATATACAAGTATAGAAAAAATTATACTATTTTTTAAAAAATTCTATATTTATAAATGATTCTCTACTAAAAAAGTATATGTATGTTTGTATATATACTTTATTTCTATTGACTATCATATCATGTCTTAGTTATTTAAAATTCCTTTAAAATAAGTAGTTGTACATATATATATATATATATATATATATCTATATATATATATATATATATATATATATATATATATATATATATATATATATATATGTATATATGCATTTGTGTTTTTATTTTGGTTAGGTTGATTTCTAAATAAAGCGATATAAATAAATAAAGGTCTTTATATATGTATTTACAAATATTTAAAGTATCAGTTGACAAAACTAACTGTAAAAATATATGTATGAAAAGAAATAAACATCGTCCTGAAAAGATACAAAGAATTTGACTAGACAAACTTTGAATTGGATTTTTTTCCACATTAAGAACGAGTATCTAACTGAATGGCTGAGAAAACGGAGCAAAAAGACTTCAGTAATGTGATAGCGTTATACAAGTTGATAAAGACATTCAAGAAAGTTCATAAATATACATCAAGAAACAGATGGTGGTATAAAAACTAACGTTAATAAAAAAAACGAATATATTCTGTTATTAAAAACTGAACTTACTTGGATTTGTCGTTGTATATATGCACACAAAATACACACTCACATACATACACACACACACGCACATACACACACACACACACACACACACACACACACACATATATATATATATATATATATATATATATGTTTTATTTGTATTGTATAAAAGTTTAATTTATATTTTATTTATATACATATACATTAAGACACACACACACACACACACACACACACAAATATATATATATATATATATATATATATATATATATATATAAATATAATTAAGTAATACATTTATTTGAAAATTATCAGTATTTTGTAGACTAATTTATAATCAAGAACGATTTAATTTTAATACTACGACATTATAGAATTTTAATATGAAAATACGTTATTTTTTTAGTTAATTAATATATTTTTAAGATATTCAGTAAAGTTGCTATTTTTGTTTAAGAACATAATGCAGTTATTTTAGATTATTTCATTGCAATATAATGTTTTAATGTAAGATAATAAATTGTTTTTACTAAATAATTAGCTAATAAAATTATTTTAAAAATTATTTTTTTTAACAGTATAATAAGCTTTTTGATTTTTGAACTCAAATCTCGAATATTATTTCTATTATTTTTTCAACATTCTTTAAAACAAACTATTTGACATAACATAATAATCTATTTAAAATATAACATTATAAACATTTCTTCTTTAGTCTAATAAATACATTTTATAAATAATAAAATATTAAATACAACTCTGGATTAAAATAAATTATGTTTCATTAATAAAATAATCGCTTTGATCTTATAAGTAACTGATGTTGTTACTGTTTCACATTAATTAATAAAAACAATATCTTTCTTGTCAAGTTCAGTGATAGTAGTGTTTTAATTAATTTTTTCTTATCCATTTCACTTTTTATCGATCTTAGAGAGTAATAAAATGTTACTTGAAAAATCTAATAATTTATATTTTGAAAAATAATTAAAAATATATCAATGACTTTATCAAACATTTAACAGTCATATCTTATTTTAATACACGCAAAGAGTTATTATTTGTTACATACATTTTATGCACAGTATAAAGATTTCAAGTTTAAATATTTTATATAAAATTATTATTAAATTTCATATATAAAAAAATATATTTCATTTATTAAATTTCGTATATAATATTTGTTTTAAATTAATTTTGTTAAAATACTAACATTATACAGTAATTAATTTAAGTGAAAGTTGTTAACATTAAAATTAATTGTATAATTTTTATATTTTAATACATTGCTCTGAAATGTATAATTTTTAATCGTAAATCAAAACAATTATGTATATTTCATTAATAAACAATATGTTTGCACAATTTTCTCTAGCTTAAATTTAAGATTAAGATTAGAATTTAATTTAATGACTGTGAGCAATAATAAATTTTCAATATTTATATTTTTTTGTATTATTCAATGAAAATAATAATGACTGATCAATGTAAATAACGATGAAGTAACTATATAGATTGTAAAAATACAAATTATCTATTAAAAAATCTTTATTAAAAATATTTTACATAACAGTGCTTTGATATTCGCGACAATCGTAAAATAAATTTATTTGTTGTTTAATGTTTATTATTTTTCTTTATTTAGTGAAGTTAATTAAAAAAAAATAATTTTTGCTGTTTATCATACTATATTTGTCGTTCATTGATTCTATTGTTAAAATAAATATTAAACAATACGTCTCTCTCTCTCTCTCTCTCTCTCTCTCTCTCTATATATATATATATATATATATATGTGTGTGTGTGTGTGTGTGTGTAAATTATAAATATCTATAAAAATTTCCAATTAAATAAACATTTAAGTAAGTGAAATGTGTTCCTGAACGTTTAGAAATTGAAAGAAAGAATAATAAAATAGCTTATTGAAATAAATACATATTTATTTGGATTCTTAATTAATGTAGAAAGAGAAGTCATAAAAAATTATATTGTATTGTTTAAAAGTGACTCGTTATATTTCACTTTCGTATAATGACAAGTAAATAAACAAAAACTGTACGTATGCATGAAGCGTCAAAACCACTGGAGTTCACTTTTCTTCTAGGGAATATATATAGCACATTCTGGATACCCACGTTTCTCGCATCATTAAAACATTTTAACGACATTGTCGAGACAATTGTGTGCTATTACAAATCAAGATCATTAACGTTTATTAAAGAATTGGTTTCAGTTAATAATATTTTCAATTATATTCTTTTCCTTTTTAAAAATTATATTTTAACTTTTATGCTTAAAAATTGAAATGATATAGACGAAAAATTAAATTTAAGTAATGTAATTTGAATAGTTTTAGTTCTGATAGAATGATTTTTAATGACTTGATTTTTATTTATGATTAAATGATGATTAACTATTTTTGTAATAGGCTGGTTAAAATATTGTAATATATATATATTAAAATTAAATATTATAAGGAAATTCTAGAAAATGTTAGCTTAAGAGGAATATAATTCATAGAATTGTTAATATATTAGTAATATGAAATTGGTTTCATTTTTTGTTACAATTTATCTATCAAAAATAAATTTGAATGTTAAAAAGAAATCTAAAAAATTTGTACTTTTAAAATTAATAAATAATTTGTTTATTCAAAAAAGTATTTTTTATAAAGAGTAACAATAAATTCCTATGTTTATCAATCACGTTAATTGAAGTTGGAATTAAAATTTATTAAAAAAAATATAATTATTAGTGCAATAATTGTTATGTTAGATTTGATTATTGTTTTCTGTAATTATATAAAATAAAGTCTTAAAAAATATACACCTTTGTTCAACTATTATTGCTTGTTTATAAAGAGTAATAAAAATGGTTCTGAAAAGAAAAAAAATAGTTATAGTCTTTTATTAAAAAAATAATTCTAATTTTTATTAATGTTTTAGGAAATTTTCTGTTTATATTTTAATTTTGACATTAAAATTGATATTTTTATAAAATAAAAGTTCTAATTTCAAGTAATTAATCAAGAGTAGTTTTTGTTTTCATTTTAAAAAATATACTGTTAAAAATTATTTCTTGTTAAGTTCATTATTTATATACAGTATCTAATTATTTAGTGATACTTTTGATTTATTTTTAAAAAAAATTGTTTGTCTTGTTTTTCAAATTTTTTCACTGAGTTTTATATACTTTTTGGATTTTTTGTATGACGAGTCGAATAGAATTTTAATTATTTATTTCTTTACTGTACTTAACATTTGATAAAATTTGTATATTATGATAAAAATAGGTATATATATATATATATATATATATATATATATATATATATTTATATGTATAAATAAACTTTTCGTAATAAACAGTAAATTTCTATAGGATACTTTTCCAGTTATATTTGAAGATCTAAAATGTTATCTTGTACGAAAAAATGTTAATTCTCGGAGTCCTTAATACATTGGTTTGATAAATAGATTAAAACTTGTACACGTATTATGATCCATTGTATATAACTCTATACAAATGTTGGAATTCTTGATATATGCATATTTTTTATGAATTCTGTTTCTTTATTTGTAACAACATACTTATAATTAATTACAAATTTCCTGCCGTAAAAAAAACAAGACAAACTTAAAAAAAAATAAAATTCGAATAGTAAAATTTCATTTTTTTGTATAATTTGTATTCATATTGAAAAAGAATTTTTAATTGCATCGATAAATCTGTTTCCTGAGGGTTGTTTTGAACTTTTCACGCAATATTAATTATCGCAAAAATATCAAAAACAGAAGAGAAAAATTACATATAAAAGTTTCTAGTCATATAATTATATTGCATGAATAACTCCATGCGAAAAAATGTATATATCATCTTTAGTAATTAAGTAAGAACCTTATTTACAAAGCAGGGAAAAATCTCAGAGCAATGGTTTCTTCATTATGAAACACTCTCGTATGTTGTTCGTTTTGTAACTCGCTTCGCGTGAGTGTTGGGCGGGAAGTTAGGCAAGTAGGCACTTAGGCATGCCCATATAAATATCACATCAAGTGAGTTTTACTTGCGATGTTTGAGATTTAATTAACCGCAATTATCGCACCCCTCAGTTCGACTCGATCGTTACGCACGCCCCGTCAGGTCCGGAATTCATCAGCATGCCGTTTCATTCCTAAATATTATTGAAAAGAGAATATACGTACGCACTAATTGCTAATTGAATATTTCAAGATTTCAATTACTTAATTTGATGTTTTGTATTTTTTTTACATGATTCATTCTAATTTTTTATGGTAATACTAAATACTTGGAAGTTTTCTGAAATTTGTATAAGAATAACTTAATTAAATTGATAAATACTTTGTTCTTCTAGTTTACAGTTTTATGATATTTTATTTTTTAATACAATATTTCTGAAAAGAAATATTTTTCTTTTATAAAAACAATGTAAACAATTCGAAAAAAATACAGAATGTTCTATAGTATAATTTAAAAATAATAAAAAATGAAAAATATCTTAAATATTTTATTTTTAAACTATTATAATCCAAAATTATTAATAATATTTATACTATTTATAACATATGAAATATTTATTTTTAATATCTATAAATTACTGTTTTAACACATATTCGTCTGCTTGACGAAAATTCGTCATTTTCCAGAGAATCACTCACAGCCAAATGACGAAAATTCATCATTTGTATATTACAAAGAATAATTGATTTTTGTTCTCTTAATTCTGAGTATATTAAATTATAATTGTAACCAAACAGAGATAATGCCATGAGAGAACTGATTTTAGCTATTTATTAATTATTTATAAAATTAAAGACTCAAAAATAATGTAATTCATCTAAAAAAAAGAGAATAATAACTTTGTGTTTTTAGAAATTCATTTAAACTTTTTTATGAATTTAATTGTTTTTTAACTAAGGAAAGCCAAAAAAAAAATAAAAATTTATATATAAAGATAAATTTATTTTATATCATTTTCCAAGATTTCACTGAAAAATATATGATTTCTAACAAGTTACATTAGTTTTATATAGACCATATCATTTCTACAGATAGTGTCAAAAAATGCCGGCATTTGGTGAATGGCGGTGCAAAAAGTTACCCGACGAATATGTGTTAATTATAGAATTTAAAATAAATTTTTAGACAATTACATGATTTAGAAAAAAATAATATTTGTAATCGATTAATAAAATTTTTCCTGTGTTAATGCAAACTTTCTGTATGAAAATAATTAAAAAGTTTTTTTATGATATATTTATAAAAGATTAATTTAAACTTGTATATAAGAAGAAATTAACAATAAGAGTTAACAATATTAATTGATATTCAAATAATTTAATAATAATTTTAATTAGAAAAATTAAACATATACATATGTAAATTTTGGCCATGGACTCCAATTATAATTTAAATATTAATTATATTGTTATTATAAAAAGTGGCCCAAATGAAATTGAAGAATGCAATATGTAAATGTGTATCTAAACTTTCAGTCTCACTTGAGCCACCCTAAATAAGCTCTCATTTTCAATTGAACTATATATATATATATATATATATATATATATATATATATATATATATAAGAAGAAAAAAAGTAGGAGAGAATTTAATAAAAAAAATAAATGTTATGTATCAAATACGAAGCGAAAAATTTTACTAAAATTTTCTTGGCAAAAAGGAACAAAATAATTTTAAATGATATTTTTGTTCGTACTTAGTTCGTAATTCAGACATAAAAATTGTGAAGATATAAAAACACGCATACACACATCCACACACAAACAACGATTTCGTTCATACGAAACTTTCACTACATGTTCGAAAAAATGTAGGTTAACGGAAGAAATAACGATCAGCAACGAAAAAGACGACGCAAAATAACTTTTGAAAGTGAAAATCAATACGTATTATGTTAAGCAAAGAAATAGAATACTTTTAGTTCCACAAGTCACATTATACTTGAATACAAGAAAAAAAATCATTGTCCGTGACAAAAGTGATTACGGTTTTCTATTTTACGACTTATCTGCATTCGCATCTATCAAGCGGGAGTACAAAAAAAAATTATATTCGCTACAATAGAACATATATGTATGTAATCATACGTCGTTTCGTATTGAACGAATATGCGGAATAATGTAAGAATATGAAATGTCATTACTGCAGATATCAGTTTTATTAATCTGGCCTGGCGTTGACGAAACGATACCGAATTGATTTACTGGCGATGTAAACGAATTTGAAAGCTGATTATTTACTTTTCTAATTTATTTTTCGTTATATAAATGATATATTTTTTGTCATATTTGAATAAATTCGTATAAGAGTTAAATTATATATATATATATATATATATATATATATATATATATATATATATATAATTAGATTACCAAAAAGAATTAAAAAAAATATTCAATGAAAAATATTTATTAAAGTTTAAAGAAAAACTTGTAATAAAAAGTATATTAAATCAGTAAACAATTTGGTGTAAAAGTATGTTTTGTGGGTTTATGTATTTTTTTAAAAAAATATTGTTAAAAAATTTAATTTAATTTTAAATTTAACAATTATTTTATTTTGATTTATAAATTTGATTAATATTATTAACAATTATTTTTGAAATGATATTGAAAGTAATGGATTTCTTGTTAGAGATAACGAATTTTATTATTAAAGAAGAGAAATTATTGATAATTTTCTCTATTGCGTTGAAAATATTCAAGATTATTATCATTATTTGTTTTGAAACTGAGGCAAATTCATTTTCACACAGATGAATTATTACCTCAATACCAAAAGATATTGTAAAAGTATTTAGTAGTATTTATTCTATTTTGTATTTATGTTACTCTGTGTGTTCTTAGTCTTAATATGTCTTCTTATTTTCGATGTTCCTAATAAAATGTAATCCTTGTAATCATTATCTATCTTTTTTTTTGTTTTTTTATTTTCTGTGTGGTCTTTAGTTTGCATAATTTGAAAAAAAATCATATATCTTATTTATTATGTGTATTCCTTCCCTCCGTGACCGATATTGGCTCGTCGACGCTGTCCTAACTGTTTTATCATCTTATCTTGTACCTGATTTCTTTTTGACAAACATGGCTTCTTGGAAATAAAACGAATGCAGGCAAACGCTTTTTTTTAATTTTCCTACCCGGCTATTTTTAAATATTACTACCGATCTTCTGAGACTATTTATTTTTGAGTTGTTATGTGTGTGAGTTATTATGTTTTTATAAGATTCCCACAGGTTTCTAATCAGGGACTTTGAAACTAGTGTCCTTAGGATATTACGTTATAAGCCTGAGAAATGGATAGATATTTTTTATAATTTATTATTTTGATTTGTAGTGCATTATTATTATTGTTTCAGAAAAGTAAAGCAATTTTTTAATTAATATTCTTCTAGGTCGGGTAACTTTCACAAAAATTTAAACGTACAAATTAACATTTTCAATTTCTATCTACTTTCTAAATTCGTTCATTTGAGCTCTTCAGTTATTTCATCACGACTATTTACCTTTCAATGTTTGTTTAACATGATACTAGCAGCTTCTTTGTGACTCTTTCTTTGTTTCGTATTTTCATTATTGAATAGAGAGACTATACACATCTGCAATTTCAAGTAATAAAGATCATATCTAAGTCAAATATGATTTTTCTTAAACGACCAAATTACATTTTTTAATTGTTTGATTTGTACGAAATTTAAGTTTTTATGAGTTTCACTTATAATATCTGAACTATATATATATATATCCTATAAAAAGAGTATTGTAATATAATACCGAGATATTTATATAAATCAGATGTACTTTTTACTCCATTGATAAAGTAGGATGAATCGATAAAATTTCGCCTATTACTGAATCGAATATTCGTATTTTTCTAAAAATTCAATTTCATACTATTACATTTTGTCTAATTGAACATATATAGGATTTTTCAATAAGGATGTCGAAACTTTAATGGATGGTGGCAGCCATATTTGTAATTTTTTCTTAAACTCATTTCAAAATTTCGATTTAGTATAGTTTGGCAAATTATTATGGAACGTTTGACACTTCAATAATACTTAGAAATTGTAAAAACTTCAATAAACTTATTGAAACAAGAGTTTAATGAGTCTATTATTTCATGAAATTGGCCTATTATTCAGCCACCAAAATCATGTTATCTAAATTAATTAAAATATTTTCTGTGGGGTTATGTGAAATCATTGGCTGATAAACCACAAACAATAGTAACATTAAGAATGAACATTGAAAGTGTAATTCATGAAATTGGACTATAATGATGTGAAAGAGTGACTAAAATTGGACTAAATAATTGAATGATGTCAAACTAAGTCATAGTGGTCTTATAACTTAAATTATATTCCATCATTATTGTCATTGCATATGCTTAAAAAACTAATTAATTAAATATTTTTTTTTATTTTCATTTTAACTTCTAAACCGCATATTAGAAAACCCTATAATTTATATCAATTAAGAAGTCTAATTTTGGAATTTATAATTTATTTTGAAAAATTATTTATAAAAGTTATAACCAAAAAAAAATAGTCATAAAATCTGTGTATCCTTGAAGTTATCTAATAACGTGTTTTCAATTTTAATCATTTTATTTTTATTTAGAAGATCTGTTTAAATCCATCAAATTACTTTAATTTAAAAGGTGAAAAAAATATTTTATTAATGATTAATAGGGAACTTTATCAAATTAGAAATGTCCAAAAAAATAATTACTGTTTGGTCTCTCTCAATAAAGAATATCTGAGAAATTCTGAACTATACTTGAATATATATATATATATATATATATATATATATATATATATATATATATAAGTGTGTGTGTGTGTGTGTGTATGTGTGTAATTTGTATCAAATTTAACTTCTTCTAAAAATAAATAATGTTCATTTCAATTTACTTAAAAAATTGTATAAAAGATAAAAAAAATAATGTTATACAACCTTATTTTTCTTGTTATTTGTTATGAAAATATCATACAAAAATAAAATATATGAAAATATCGATATGCTTTTTTGTGTAAGAAACAAACATCTAAAAACAATATTTACAATTACCTCATTTTTATTGCACTGCATAAAAGTAAAACTTGACGATAATCGTCAGTAATAAAATAAAGTGAAGTATATTATATTATCTTTACTCGAGTGAATAAACGTTACGTGCAAACTAGTGAATGTGCATCGGAGCAAATGTACATATATCGTTGAAAATGTTAGTTTTCTTTTCAATGAAGCACATGTTTTCACTGTGTATAAACAAGCTATCTTCGAAATTCTTACTGTACGCGTTTCATTTCGTCATTGACAAATCATCTGTAAAAAATGTGATTGACGCATGGGCCAACGTGTGTGCAGGAATTACAAATCAAATGTGCGATATTTTGATGAACTTTACGCATAGATTGAGAAACGATTGGTTCGACATCCACCCACTTTATGGTTGGTTGTATGATCTAATAATAAGGAAATTGTAGATATACGTACACACCTATCGGTATATATATATATATATATATATATACACATATGTGTGTATGTAAATTTACATGTATATATCAGTGTACATGAAACGCCATTTTGTTGAAATATACAGGTAGTTAGAATTTTTAAGGAATATTCTCTAAGAAGTATTATAATAAATTTGAATAATTATTGATTTAGAAAAGTGTCTATGTCGAATGATTTAAAAAGTAGAATAAATGTGAAATGAAACCAATTAAAAGAATATATAATGAAATAAGTCGTATTCCTTCATTAAAGTAACTGTAATACTGTTTCTAACGAGAGACAATTTCACACATGACAGGGCAATAACCTAACGTCGTTTATAACTGAACGTTGCAAAAGAGGTCGTGAACTCGTATATTTTGAGTGGCTTTTTCATTTACTACTACTATACCGTTCAAAGTAAATGTGTCGTTCGAATTCTCGCTATTTTCTCATAATAGTAGTATGTAAATAAATTACAATATTTGTAATTTTGATTCCGACACACATGCTTCTTGCATGTTTCAACATATGTTTTATCTTCTATTCACAAATTCGCTTTTCGTAACGATTTTTATTTAGCTATATATAATTTTTTCAAAATATTTTTGAATACCAAATGAAAATTATAGATTTTTTTAATTGTTTTATTTAATTTATTTGAATATATAAAAATATTTATTATTCATAATCACGATCGAGAATAAAATTTTTTATATAAAAAAATAAGTTGTGAGTATGTAGTTATTTGTAGTAAATTGTAATGGGTTATTTATAATGTTTTTATGTTATTAAAATAGTATTTTATTACAAAAGAAAATAATTTTATTGTAATTTTTTAAATAAAGTCTCTTAATATTATTATATTTAAATTTATTCAATAATGTATTAATTTTATGAGGAACTTTAATTAAAAATATATTTTATTAAACAACATCAGGCTATTTTTGAGAAACTTAATTATTCTGTTGACTTAAACTTCAGTTGATATGTTATTGAATAATATTTTAAGTTGTTTTTGATAGTTTGTAAATATTGAAACCTTAGAAACTAAATGAAATATGTAAGTTCAATCAATTGTTAAAACTGCTTTGAAGTAATCAGAATAATTAATAATTAAAAAATATAATACCAGAAGGATATATTGATGTAGCATAATATATAATAAAATTATAACCTCTTTTCTGGGAAACTAAAAATAAATCTGACTTCACATTTTTATATCAAAACTAAATATCATTACGAGTTAGTCAGTTTTGAATTCTGTGTCAATTGTAGAATTCATCAAACCCAACTGTAAGCAATGTTGATCTAAATTAATCGTTTGATTGCTTGGAAATATCTTATAGTACGTAATTCTATTCTAAACTAATAAAATATAGTCTCTGTTCTATTATGGAAGATAACTTTATTTGTTCGAGGATCTTAATCGTTCAATGTTTGTTTTGTAAGTATTTACCCTTAGATATATAAATGGCTTTGAAATTTGTTTTCCTTTTTCACATTGATTTAGTAATAAAAATAATTGTTAATAAATAAAATGTATTAAAACGTCATTGAAATAATTTTATCGTTAAAATGAATCATTTGAATTGCTACTATAGTGTATCATACATAATTACTCAGTTTCTTTATAACATGTCAGAAAATGACTTGTTTGTTTATTAAGGTAATAATTTTCAGAAAGTATCAGATGGTTTATGAAATAGGGAAGAAATTTATATACGATTTGAAATTATCAAATATAATGAACCACATATTTTCATAAAATAATTCTGTATTTATGATTTAGATTTTAAAAAATAATTTATATTATTTCTATCATGATTTAATACAAAAATAAATTAAATCATAAATTTGTTATAATTAGTATTGAGATTAATAAATTTCAGGTGAAATAAAAATATCATGATCAATTATGGTTAAAAATTGAGGTAATTAAAAAAATTCTAAACATTTTAAATAAAAATAAAAATTATATGATTTTTTTTAAAAAATGTCATATGAACAACTATCATTTTTATTTATGTTAAAATAATTTCTAATTGCTTGAAAATTTAATTGAGCATTATGTTACTAACTAATGTTTATTTTTTATTTTTCATTTATTTTGTTAATGATAGCATAAATTTTTGGTTTTAGTAATGATAACAAAATATTAAATGTTTATAATTAAGATAACATAAGACTGCAAGTATTTAAATATATATATATATATATATATATATATATGTGTGTGTGTGTGTGTGTGTGTGTGTGTGTTCGTGTGCACATTAACGAGCAGAAATATCTAACAACAAAATTTTAAGAAAAATAAAAAAAAATGTTTAAAGCTCGATTTTTATTCATATTTTTTTATTTAAAGTATACATTTTTATTTCAAAATGTAATATTTGATTCTTAAAAATTAGACAATTCACTTGCATGTTAACAAAGATAAAATATTTATGAAAAGTAGACAGTTCTGCACGTAATACAAAAAAATATATATAAAAGAAATTTTGTTTCATGTTGAATTAATAATGTATCATTTTTTATTACTTCCTTTATTTTTTTGACATGTTTTTAATAAGATAATACACTGTTTCGTTTGGGATATTTTTCATTCAACCTCAATTTAACTCAATAATTTGTTCAAGTTTTTCAAAGTTAGTTTATATTAACCAAATTAACCTTTAACAATAGGCCACAAATTTTAGATTCGGTTGATATCAAAATGTTGTGCTAAATACTTATTTTTTTGGAAATTTGGCGAAACAAGCTATTTCTTAACAATTTTTGCTGAACATTTCGGATCATTGTCGTGAAAAACAGCCCTAAACCATTATTGATCCGCACCGTGCTTAAAAGTTTGTTTTATTTGTGATATCTAATGGCGCACATCTTGCCTAAACCAATAAAATGATTTACCATCTAAGAGATAACGGCTTATCTTTGTCTCTTTGAACCAGACAACCTTTCTCCCTTGTTGAGATGTCCAGTTCTCATGCTTTTTAGCAGATTTTAATCTGATTATCATTTTTTTTTTACTTAAAGTAGGTTTTTCCTTTTTATCTGATAATAAAATAATACTAGAAAACATTTTTCGTACTTTCAATTTACTGAACACATTTTTAATTCTGAATAAAGTTTTGTTTCGCAGTCTCCGCAGCACTAGACACTTCCCAAAATTTTATTAATTTTCTGATTATACCAATATTTTGAGGAATCGTGTTTTTTTGTCGTCTTTCCTTTTTTTGTTGATATCCAAATCACCTTTCCCTTGATAATTTATTACATTTCAGTGATTAACTGTTTATTTTTGATATAGTTCCAGCTGATTTCTCTTTATTTTTCTTCGTCTGTTCATTAATTTATTTAATTATTATGATAAATGCTGATAAAACTTTTAAAGAATTATTTTTTACTTTAAACATTTAATAAATCTTTTTATTTAAAAAAATCATTTAAATATTATGTATATATTTAATTTTTTAACTATATTATATTTCGTACGTATTTATATTTATAAGTATATTATATTTCATATAATAGACCTTTAAATATAAATACGTAAAAAACATAAAATTGAAAAACTGTACTTGTTATAATGATCGATCCTATCTACAAATTGTACAATTTTACAAATTTATTTTTAGTACACTATTTACAAACATAAATAGACTAAGGGAAAAATAACAACCAAAAATTGGTAATGCTTCAAAAATGTAAAACTTGTATTTTAAAAATAAAATTAATTATATTATACTATTTTATGTAAATTTATATATATATATATATATATATATATATATATATATATATATATGTATACTGTTGATTTCAAATCAACTTGTATGTTAAATACAAATTTTAGTATATAATAAACAATAATATATGTACTGTTATTCATTACAAATGCGTATGCATGCATGATAAATAATTATATGGCGCGCTGTCAGTTCTCATTTGTGGAATGTCAATTTTAATTGGGAGCACACGTACAGCATAAATTGAAATTGCTGCTATTGCTACAATAGTACCAACCAGAGGAGATGTGGACAAAAATTCAATTTTATATGAAACATTTTGTTTAGAACAATAAATTTTACTAATAGCAGGAAATGTAGATACAACGTTGTATCAAATATAACAATTATTCGTCGATTTTATTACTTTTGCGATTCGTAGCTTTGATATAGTGTAACGTACGAATAAATATAAACGTGTACATATATATATATATATATATATATATATATATATATAAATATATATATGTATATAAATATATATATATATATATATATATGTATATACATATATGTGTGGGTGTGTATGTTACATTAATGGAATAAAAGAAATCTTTTTTGTATCAAAATGAAAATTCATAAATAATTTTAAATTTATTTTTTATATTTTGAACTATTTTTCAAACATTTTTTGATTTATTGTTCTAATTTTTTTAAAAGTAATGTAACTTAATATTTACACTCTAATATTTTGATAATAACGTAGCTATTTTATTGCTACATCTGTTTAATTAATTATTATTTTAAATGTTTGAAGTTATTTCTATTGTTTGATATTAGTTATATTGTAATATATTATTAGTTATATATGAATTTTAAATATTGTTATGGTCTTGAGTTTGGTTGATCAATAATATTTTCGAATATAATTAGGACTTTTGCTATAAAGAGCGACCAATTTGTCCAATGTAATCTACAGATACTAAAAGCACCTAAAAATAATATATTATTGAAAATAGAATTTCATAAACAAAATTATTTCACTTATATCGATACAGTAAAATGCTGGTGTCATAAATCCAGCTTGTATTTTTGTGCGCTGTTGAGCAAATCTTGTCAAGTGTAAACCTGTATTGTGTGGTCAATTTTTAGTTGAACTCTGTTGTAACAAAAGGACCAAAAGAAAATTTATTTTAAAAATACAAATGCTTAAATACTTTTATCTTTTTCAATAACTTCTGCAAGAATTTTTTACATCTTTAAGTAAAATATAGTTAATTACATAATGAAATATAAGTACATTTAACAGAAATTAGAAGTAAATATTTGTAATAATTTTTTGTATTAAAAAAATTATGAGTTAAGGGGGAATAATTTTATGTTTTATAAATTTTTAATTAAAATTTATCTTATTTATAATGAATTTGAATAAATGTTCTTTCTATGTGTTGTTTTAATAAAATCATTACTTTTTATTTATGATTATTTGGAGAGTGAAAAAGTTATAATACCATTCTTTCACACAAAGGAATTATTTCCCCAATAACACAGTATATTAGTAAATGTTCAGTAATTACTTATTGTTCATTTTGTTGATTTATAACAATGAAAGGCTCATGTACATTTTGATGGCAATGCCATCATCATCAGAGCGCGGCTTTTTAAAATCTTTTAAAAAATTATAAAGATTTCATAACATGACGCTTTGATGATGATGGCATTATCATCGAAATTTTAATTAAACTGTCACAGTAATAAATGAATCAAGTGAATAGTAGGTAATTATTAAAAATTTTCTAGCATATTATGATGTTGGGGTGATAATTCATGTATGTGAGTGTGAATTTGCAGTTTCATAGTCTATCTACATATTCTTAGGAAATGCTACACATCTTATTATTTCTCAATATTTATTTTGAAAAATTAACTTTTAATATTCGTTTTTCTACTTTATATTTTCAATTCAAATTATCGAAATGTTCCTTGTATTGTAAAATTTAATACATAATATAACCTTTTATATTCTACTATATTAGAATTAATTTATAAGGTGAAATAATATGAAAATAGATTTAATATATTTACATACAATATATATTTTAACGAGCAATGCTATTGGTTTATAGTAACATGTTACACACTAGTTGAAATCTAAAATATTATTTTTGAAATACGAAAGTCTTAAAATTTATTAAGAGGAAATTAATATGTTCAATTTTAGCTCGAGGAAATTGAAGAAAGCTCGAACAACGAAAACAGGATGATTAATATAATAAAGACACATCCTTGTCAGTAAATTTATTATATCCCAATCTTATTAGATATTAATTATATGTATATATATATATATATATATATTTGTATGTATGTATGTATATATGTTTTTATAAAATTACAAGTGTACATAAACTTGAACTTGTATGATGTAACATGTGTATTTGTATATATATATATATATATATATATATATATATATATATATATACATATTAAATAAAATCAATACATTGAAAATATATATGAATAATTGATGTTATGTTTAAAATTTATATTATTTGTTAGTTTTTAAATTCATTTGCATAACTATTTTTAAGTTCTATTTATTTAAAACCAATATGAAACTCATTTGAATATCAAATATATATATATAGTTGTTATGGATCATTATAAAGTTTATTAAAATTAGTAGAATATAAAATAAATATTCACATTATTAAATTTTAATTTAAGTTCCTTTTTAATATGTTTTTTTATATTTAAATATATTGGGTCACCCAAATGTGACGCCTAGATTTGTGTTTTATTAAAAAGAAATAAAAGAAACTACATGTATCTCTATCCACCACCCTATATACATGTTTCTGTTTATTAAAACACAAATTTAGGCATTACATTTGGATGACCATATATATATATATATATATATATATATAATTTGTACACTTTAATTTTGATTAGTTTTTTTAGATAGACTATATAGTACGGTCCAAGTAATACTGAAGAGTAGTAAGGAATAGTAAATGATAATAAGCAAATAATTGTTTTTTTTTAAATCTTTTAGTATTATTTGAACCATCTTATATAAATTTATATTTTAAATTAAATATAATTAAATTCTAGTCTATATTTATAATGAGCTGTTTTTTTTACAATTATATGATTTTATTACTGAATATTTTTTATAACTGTTTGTATTTTTAGATTTATTTAAATTAATTTCATTTGTAATTATTAAAAAATAATAGTAATAACAATTATATATATATATATATATATATATATAAATATATATGTATTAGAATATGTGTGTGCGTTTAATTAAATGGAATCATTTTTTTAAAATATATTTTATAACCTCTTTGTGGTAAACTAAATTTGTTTAAAAATTAAAATATTCAGAAAAAAATATTATGGATTAATTTAATACATAAATAAACAAGTTCTGGAAATTTAAATATTAAATTAAATATAATAAATGTCCATAAAAATGTTTTTATATTTTTAAAACTTTATATTGACATACAAATATTATAATGAACAAAATTTATAATGAACAAAAATTTATGTTAAAATTAATAGAAAACGCTTAGAAATACAATTTAATACAAATAAGTTAATAAGTTGAAAAATGTGCCATACAATAATAAATTCCATAATATTTATTAAAAAAAACATGCAAACATTTTAAAAAATTATTGAAATAAATTAAGTTCCAAAATATGAATGTAAAAACATGAGCGGAATTAAATTATCTATAAAAAATATCATTTGTGAAATGTGAAATATCATTTTTTATTATTTATTCGCAGTTTAAATTTAAATAAAAATGATATATAAACAATGTTTGTTTCTCATTTATTAAAAGCAAGAATGTAAATATGTTTATGTAGAATGTCTGATTCAAACTATGTTTTGATAAAGCTGTTTACTTTCTTATTTGTAATGATTATATATGTACAAAATGGTTTATGTTTGAAATTGTTTCAAATAATACTTATTTTTTAAAAAATATGAATTTCTGGAATTTGAATTATTTGATAAAATTATTTACATAAACAATCAATTAGTTATTTATTTCCTAATTGGTATAATATTTACTAATAATCAAAATAATCTTTTAATTTTTTGATTATTTTGAAATAAAAATATTTTTTTAATAAGCTAAGTAATTTTATATTTTATATAGATTTTACTTCAAATAAGTATGTGTATAATATAATAAAAATGTATCTAAAAATGAACAAGAAATGATATTACTGATATAGAATTGATATGTATAATTAGTTTAAAATAAATAATCTTATTGTATTTATTGTATATCTCGACCATGAGAATTAATTTTTATATCGGTGAAAGCCGAAAAAAAATTATTTATTGTTTCTAATATATCTGATATAATGAAAAATTACTTATGACGCCTTATATACAAATTATTCATACATTTTCAACATTTTTTAAAAATAGAAGTGTTACTAATTAAAACAAAATAGACTAAAAATAAATTCGTCCTGATTTATTGTGGAATAATTTAAAAAGGAAAAATCAAATGTAACTTCACTCCTTCCGCAACATGTGCAATTAAGTAATGAAAATCATTTTCTAATTTGGAATTTCATTCGATTGAGATATAAAAATTTTAATTGTATACCCTAAAAGTTTTGTATTTTGTACTAATGTATGAGATAATTTTGTTTTAAACAGTGTTATATTTTATTAAAAGTTATTTTCGCGAAAAATAGTTTATTACAGAAAATGTAATTGTGATTCTTTTAAAAATGTAAAATATATTTGTTATATACAATGTTTAATTAAAGAATTTTTTTAACACTGAGAGTGTTAATAATTTTTACAGTATTTACTTTGTATTACTCGACCTTTTAGCTTTAATATAATTCTTGACACATTTTAAATGAAATGACTTTTCTCAATCACTTTAATTAACTTGAAAGACTTTTTATATCTTTTTTCAACAGTGTATAGAAATTCAAGTAACAAATGTACGTTAACATAATTTATTCAAAGGAAAACTTAACAAAGTCCAATTCATGGAATAAAGTAATAAGTATTTTCAATCTTATTTACTATTTAATTCACTGTCATTTTATAATTGTTTATTACTTTCGAAATGTAATCCGTGTCTAAATAATTTATGTGTTCATAATAAAATTTTGTTTGTGTGAATTAGTTATTTCTTTACTGCTATTCTTATTATTTTTGTGAAGTATATTTTAGATGTCTGAACTGTTCTTATTTTCTATGAAAAGTATATCTAAGAGGTAGTTATTTTTAATATTTTATAGTAGAACGAATATTATTTTATTTTTCATATCTGTAATATTAAGTAAAATAAAATATCAAATATTTTTAAATTATTTCTTTTTCTTTATGTTAAATAACTCAATGGTATATGTTTTTGTTTATTATGCGAAAAATCAAATATAACTTTAATAAATACGTATAACTCACCTTAATGCATTTATTAAAATAATCCTTTTTCGATTCTTACGCTGTATAAACTAGAATAAATCCATTTTATATGTGGTAATAGTGCATATTCTGAACATTAGTCTGCATTTTAGTATATTCAACGGATTTAGAAGTGCATATATAAGATTTATAAGGGGAAAGATTCTACATTCCTATAGAATATTTCATCGCTAAGTACGATAAGTGCGTGATATATTTTTTATGGAAAAGTTGACATTAGTCAAAATATGGCTTATTAAAAAAATAAACTGGGATATGAATGTGTCAAGAAATCTCATATATTTACGATTTATTTTCACTAAAAAGATGGGAAAATGAATACAAAAGGATTTGAAATATATTTACATTTAAAAATATACAATTCAATATCATACTATATAAAACAAAATGATACTGTTGAAATTTACAATAAAGGTACAAAATGTACACAGCTACATAATAAAGTTTATTTATGAAAAAATCAATATGTACTCATTTTATTATTTTTGAAAATTGAATTATTTAGACAAATATTCACTTAGACAAATATTATTTAGACAATTATTTTTACAAAAGATAAGAAATAAATCTTGTTAATAAATTATGATTCGTTTCAATAGAAAATGTTAAGTAAAAAAACATTGTAAAGATCGTCTTATCAGATTGAAATCAATTAAAATGCAATACAGTCAACGTTTTATATGAATAATTCACTTCCACGAGATGCACGGAATATTATACGGAATAAATTATATCAGTATGTAAATCACGAGAAAGATAGTAATCGTTAATTACCTGACATGATTAAAGCTAGCAGAAGGGTTCTCTCTTGTTACACGGAAAAAAGCACAAGCTTTCAGTGAGGTTTACCTTAACGTCTTTTGTGAGAACGTCTTTTGATGTTTTCAAAGGGTCTGCGATGTTATTTTGTAATTGTTTTTATTATTGTTCGATGTAAAACATTTTTATTAATTATATAGGACAAAAAGCTTTTTTGTATGGCTTTAAGTAGAATTCACAGAGTTGTCATTATAAAATATTTGATATGCTACATTTAGATGTTCTTTTAAATGTTTTTTTTTATTCTACAAGAAAATAAAAAGGATGTTATAAAAAAATATTTATATTGAAATATAAACGTATTTGATATTTGGAAATATTAAAATTTGTTTTTATGTAACCGTAATTATTTACTAAAATTATATTCGAATAGTTAAAATTTAAGCTTATTTAAATTTCAATATATTTTCATATTCCTATATTATAATGTTAATGTGAATTTTGTATTGAAATTCAAATAGTTAGGTAAATAAAAAATTATTAACAGTTTTAATTACATTTTAGTTATTTAAGGTGATATATAATAACGTAATAAAATTTTAATACCATAATATTTTAAATATATAGTAAATAGCTTCAAAAATAACATTTTATTTAAAAAATTAGTGTGTTTCAAATTAACATGTTTATAAATATTATTTGTTTGTTTTTTTGGAATAATTATAAAATTTATTTTTATTATGTATAACTATTGTAAATAAGTTAAGTGATGTAGTGATTAATTTAACATTAAATTGTAAATTTAAGAATATTTAACGAAAAGAGAAATTTTAATATGTTTTATTACTGATTTTTTCTATCATTGAATTTAATTTGGATTAAATAACATTGAAATATATTAAAGAATTGATATTTAAAATATTTTATATTAAATATAATTAATATTAAAAATATGATACTAGTAACAATAATTAAATTACATTTTAGAGAATATTGATATAATTGTAATTTTGGTGATATAAAAATATAAAAAATTAATAATTCATATTTTATCTACATTTCAGAAACATATAAAAATATTTAAACCATGTGGAAGTAAATAAAAATATAAGTTTATTAGTTAAATAGAATTATGGTTATTTATTTTTATTACTTCTCTTAAAAATTGCGTGATATTAAAATAATTTCTTGATCAATAAAATAAATAATTTTGAAAAATACAACTTGCAAAAAATTCATGTATGAAATAAATTTCATGAATATAAAATATTTTTAATTTTATAACACTGAACGGAATAAATGTTATATTTTATTATATTTAAAATATTATAAAAATATACTTAATATTTTTTTTACATCATTTTTATCTTAGATAAAATCAAAAGTATTAAAAGTGGTGTTTAATATATATATATATATATATATATATATATATATATTAGTTGTAAAGGCTGAGTGCAGTTCATTTGTACAAACAAATATTTCTATATATTTTCGTATTTTATATTAGAATATAATTTTAAACCATTTTATTCTCAATTAGCTCTGTACTTCTCTACTTTTACGGATGAAATTGCATTAATTTCGAATATCATTTTAAGCCTGCATATTAAATAATTAGTAGCTGAGATATGTATATATAAATCTCAAAAGTAGATGAAAGGGAATACGACAACGGACAGATCTCTTTGTGGGCTGTGCCTTAAGCTCAAAAACATTTGATGTCACTGTACACAAGAGTAGATAAGTGACGAACTAATTTCTTCAAGTAATTATAAAGAGGAATACAAAGTTTAATTAAAGTCATGAATCTTATAGTAAATAAATAGATAAATTATACATACATAATTTTATGCATATATGTATGAATATAAATACAGATTCGTACATAGAAATTCATATATAATATCTACATAGTCTCATTTATGTATATATATATATATATATATATATATATATATATATATATATGTGTGTGTGTGTGTGTGTATACATTTATATTTACGTATAAGTATATATATATATATGCAAAGTTTATCAAAAAATATATTATTAATAATTTATTATTAAAATCGTTTTCGTAAATATCAGATACTTATTTCATTTAAAATATAAAAAATTAAAAATGATTATTAGGCAACTTCACTTTATGAAAATAATAATTTCAATCATCAATATAATTTACGGTTAAACAGTTTTCTTTAATTCGTAAGAGATATTTAATTTTGAAACTCAAAGGCATTAATTTTCTGCTTATAAGTAATTATTGACGATTAGTGAATTTTTAGATTGAATTGATTTTAATATTATGCAGATAAAAATAATTTTGATTAAATTTCATATTGTATTTTAAACACATTTTTTAATATACGAAATTTATTGAATAAATTTAATAATTGATAGAACTATTAAAAAATAGAAAGTAGATTCTAGTGTTTTGATCTATCTCATATATATACTCGTATATGTGGTAATCCAAATGTGATGCCTAGATTTATGTTTTATTAAACAGAAACAGAAGAAACTATACACATGTTTTTTAATAAAATACAAATGTAGACGTCGCATTTGGACGACCTTATATTTACAAAATATATTATATGTTGATATAATATATTATAGTTGAATAATTTATAAACTGTTTTTAAATAATTTAAAAAGAAGAAATGTAGTTACCAGATGGATGTTTTTCTTTCTTATTGGGAAATTTATTAAATAATTATTCATTATGGATTTTATTATTTTCATAATTATATATTCATAAAAAGAATTATAGAGTAAAGTTAAAACATTAGAAATACTGTTTTATTTTTAATAAATTCCTTTGATTCTTTTAATTATTTTAGTTTTTTTAAAGAAACATTTATAATTAATTTATTTAATATATAATTAGAAAATTTTAATTTAAGCAAATATAATTTTGATATTCAATTATATGCAAATTATTTTTTAATGCTTTTTGAACAATCGTTCATATAAGATTATCACATTTTTCTATTAAATTAGAAAAGAAATTGTTATCAAGAAAAATGATTATATTTGAATACTAAAAATCATACCAACAACACTAAAGTGAAGTTGATAATTTAAAATGTATCCTAATTACTTATTAAAATATTTTCTATCTTTTAAAATAATTATAATATTTTGAGTTACTGACTTGAGAAAAACTTTAAACAATATTATATAAATATATATAATATGAAAGTTTGTTTTTACACATCTACTTAGAAAATATTGTTAGTATTAAATATTTGCTTTGGATTAATTCTTTTCATAATTAAGATCAGCTTATAATACTAACAAATTTTAGCATACAAACGAAGATTACATGAAAAAAATCGAACTGATTATAAATCAATAGTAAATAGAGTAAACGTTCAAAGATAAGATATTCAAGTCGATCGCTGCTGTAAACGAATCGATTTAATTGCATTTATACGAATCGTACGATAAGATGCTCTCGCGTCGTTAATAAACTGATGGACCGATAACAGGCCATAAAGGCGATAAAAGTACGGACGTTTTCAGGCAGCCACTCGAAACCGGTTGTGCTTTTAAAATGAACTCGTTCATCGCTCTGCACACCACTCCGTGCCGTTTCTCTCTATAGGGAAGTAGTTGTCCGATTCGATAATCGTACAATTGGAAAAAGACACTTCATCGTGTTTCTTTAATTGAAACTTAAAAATAAAAGTACGACGTTGAACCGAGCAGAGTCGACACTAAAAAGGGACTGGCGTGCGAATCTTTACCTCGTAATTGCTGGCGAACGGTCGAAAAGCAAACGCGTTGAAGTGTACATCGTAAAAATAATCCACATGAAGTTTTATCGTAGCGCATATACTCTAGTTCTTACTTGTATTCACTCACGTTGCAAATGGTATATATATATATATATATATATATATATATATATATATATATATATATATATATATATGACATATACATATAAACATTGATATACATATACATATGCATACGGATGTGTACATGTACATAGAAAGGAGAATTTTGTAAGTATAGGCGCACGCTGTTCTGCAATTCTCCTGCCCAATAACGTTTGATTCCATCGACGAGGCCGGCACCTGTCCGTCGCTCTGGGTTGCGTCGCTGTGAGCGTGCGCGCGAGGGGGCGCGGGGGCTCGGCCCGGGCTCGCGCGCAGCGCCCCCACAGTCGCACAGCCACCCTCGATCCGCGTACATCGCGCGCTCTGATTCAGCTTTACTGAATTTTCCACCGTCCGCGAGTAGCGTTGCGGTCTCAACGCTAGTGTGACAGTTCGATTCCCAACCCCGTCGTGATTGTTCTTATATACATATAGAACAACTCATACATATGTATTTATATACACACATATGTATACCGGTCGACGCACCTGTGCGTAACAGTGATGTATACCAGGTGTTTGTTAATTAAAACGAACGTGTCTTCTCGTTAATGTGAGTGCGATAGCGTCGTCTTCTCTCGTTTGTTGAATCGCTTGTGTATTCTCTCATTAAACGAGGATTAATTCGAACAAAGGATCCAGTTTCCTCCCTTATATGAAATATATGTATTTAGATATAGATTACAGTGTGTGTACGTTACTAATCGACTCCACTTTATTGTCTTTTCACCTGTATAATCTAAAGTAAGGACCATTACTAGTTTTTAAAATATCTGAAATGTTTTAGAATAAATCTTCTCTCATGTTCAAAATAAAAAATCCGTGTTGTTTGTGTTGTTAAAAGTGTTACGTGTATATCTATAGAGTTTGTTGATAAAATAAAAAAAATATACTATCGTTTCAATATTTCGATACAAAAAGTTCTATCGACGCCAAAAAGTAACGTTAACAAACAAACATATTTAATTCATGCTCCACATAACGTAAATTCTCGCGAATAAAATTTATAGTGCGTGAAATATTGTGAACGTGCAGTGTTCAAGGCAAAAAAATGTGACCGACTTCTTTTTTCGTTTATCCACTAACATAGAGAGGTATTAATGTAATTTAATGTTGTTCCAGTCTCCAACTATTTCGCGATAAGATTTAAACGAGATTTATGAAAATATTTTCGTTCGGTGACTGCAGTGGCATTTTATTATATTTGCGTCGAAATATTTCTGGGTAATAAAGTAATCAAACAGTGAACGCGACTTTTGTATATACATATATAACAGTGGTTTTGGCTGGAATCAGCCTGGAGCCGACGGACGTCGGCATCGTTATGGAGTCTGTGAATCAAGAACTCAATTTGAATTGATGCTGCTGCTGCTGAAGCTTCAACGGCTGTCGACGGCGACTGTCCATTGAATTGTAGGCACAATAAAGTTTTTATACTCAGAGATTTTATTATGCTCACAGTTGGAGCGGACACTCGAGTGTAGTCAAAGTGTTGACCTTTTTTATTTAGTGGACCGTGAGCCAAACTTTTTGGCGAACGACGATGCTCAATTCGCACTTTTTAACAAATTGAAAACTATGTGGAATGAATAGAAAGGAACTTTGGTTCTGAGGTACATATATATACACATTCACGCAATACACACATACATATTTACTACCTCTTTACGAATATTTTTTTACTCTTATAAATCATCTGAATTGGATTTCGTATATAGACGTTATAGTCGAATTTATATTACATACGTCGTTGTCTCCCCACTTAAAACAAAACTATCATAAATCAAACCTATCATCATGTAATTTCACTAAAAAGCTTTTTCTTATTTGAGTTTTATATTTTAAAAATAAAAATAATGGGTACGGAATAATTGCGTATAAAAATCTTTATAAATTTTTAGTCGCACCTTATGTTTAAAATAAATTATTTTTAACAAAAATTTTCGAATGTTTATTTATTTTATTTTATTTACTGTAATTTTTATTGAACAATTAACTAAATAAAATTTAATAAATACGAAAATAAACTATATAAGTTAATTGAAATTAATCCGATTATTAAATAAAATGAAAATTATTTTTTGTTATCTTTAATAATGAATTCTTTAGTCATTCAAGTATAAAATATTATAGATATTTTACATATTTTTTTTTTAAAAACAATAAATCTACATAAAAATACATAATAATTTAAAAATGTTTTTAAAAGAAGATGTATATTTTTAATTTCTGAATAATTTCTTTTTCAGATCGAAAATGTATTTTTATCGCTCATTCGATCATTTATCGTTGATTCCTTGTTTAATAATTGATGTTTCTTTTTCACAAATTTTCAATTACGATTTTATTGTTATAAATATATTTTGAATATTCATACATCCTATCAATATTTTATTGTTATTTTTAATATCATTCTTCGTTTTTGTTTATATAATTAAAATATAAATTTGTTGTTACAAATTAATATTTTATAATTAAAATATTAATTCGTTTATTTTGATATATCAAAGCTTTTTTTATAATGTAGAAATGTAAAAGCGATTATTATTTTTTATTTAAATCGTTTGAATATTTTGATTTTATAATTAACATTTTATTTCTCTTTGTTTCATATGAAATATTTGTAGTACTTAATTTAAAACTTTATGGTATTAAAAAGGATATTCGAAAATAATCTGTATTTTTAAAAGTGATTATAAAATATGTTTATATATTGTTTTATTAAAGGATATTTTTTATTCTTTTAATTTAGTTTATCTTATTTACATTTATTTTGTATTATGAAAATCAATTTTAAACTGATTATTATAACTATATCTAATAATAAGTTCGTTATCATATTATAAATTAATATTTTTACAATTTATAAATCAATTAATTTACTTGTAATTAATGAGTACGAATATAAGAAAATACTTTTTTTATAAACAATGTTTTTTTACTATAAATATTTTTACTTTATACAAAATTATGTATTCTTGATAATATTTTGTCAGTTGATATTTTAAAATTATTATATGTCAAAACATATATTATTCTATAATATATATTTATTTATTCTCTAAAGTCAATCTAAATCTGTACAGAATTTTAAATCATAAATGAGTAATTATCGTTTTAAATTTTTGATGTTAGAAATTATATTTTCTTCGTCTATATACAGTAGAAAATTAATAAAATTATTTTTCATTATTTATTAAAAAAATATCTTTTAATATAAATACCAAATATTTATTTGGAACTAATTAATTTTTTTATTGTTTTGAATTTTAGTTTCTAAAGATTTTTTTAATACGTTAATATATTTATAACTGTTTTTTACATATTGGCAATCAAATACCATAAATTTAAATTAGGACAATTAGTAATTCCAGATTTTTTTTGAAATTTGCTATAAGTATTATATAACTTTAAATAAAGTACTTGAAAAATTTGATTAATTCTAAAAATATTTTTTTTGAAAATTAACAAATTTTATCAGAAGTATATTATATAGTTTTAGAACATTTTTTTGTTGAAATATTGATTTTGGTTTTTATTGTAATAAGAAAACCTCCGAACGAATTTTAAACGTACTGATTATTTTTGCAGTATTGGTTTATTTTTCTAAATAACCATAGTACATTAAATATATTTGTATAATATTTCAAAAATAAAATATGACTGTGGTAATTTCATACATTTTAGTAATATTTTGGAATATGACACGTGTTGAATTAAATTTTTTAGAACATCATTTTTAAAACTTGTTTATTTATTTAAAAGTATTAAAAATTGTTGTTTTTTTTAAAAAAAATAAACATTGACATTAACAACATGTCAAAAATATTTGTTTGTTTTTTCGTAGTTTTATTTTTAAAATTATATAAAATTTCACACAGATTTTTTGATACTTAAAATATTTGTATATTGAGAAAAAATAGGCTTTTTTAATCATTATTATTAAATAATATATATACATTTTTATATTTTTCCATATTTAATATTTAATTTATTATAAAAAATATTATATTTAAATATAAAAAATCTGTATAAAAAATTAATGTCTTAAGACAAAAATATTTTTCCAAAATTATTACGAAATTATATCTTTTTATATAAGATTTTTGGAAAATTTTAAATAGTGTATATATGAAGATAAAAAAAGTACGTGTAATGAAGATGGATATAAATGACTATCTACTTGCGCTGTAATGTATATATATATATATATATATATATATATATATATATATATTTGTATAAATAATCATTAGGGGTGTTTCATATACATGTGTTTCAATTTTTGGAAATAACTTTTATTTTATTCAATTTGTTAGGTTTATATTGTTTGGGTTTGTATGCAACAAAATTTTATAGAAATAATTTAAAAATATGAAAAACTTATGATATATATATATATATATATATATATATATATATATATATATAACATTTAGATATTTTTGGAAATTTACATGATATTTTAAAATATTCAATTATTGCTGATTTTCAATTAAAAACGTTTTTTATTGAACAAATTATATTTTTCTTTATTGGAATTATATTTATATAATATTACTTTATATTATTATCTGATAGAGTCAAAGGAACATAAATATAATAAGAATAGTAGGTGTGATATATCAAATTTCTTCTTTTATTGGAGTTCAGAAAACTTTGAACGATAAGTGGAGGCGTATCGTTATATTGTAAAATCAAATGAAGATAAACCAAATACTTATTTTTGTTAAATATTTTTAAAGACGACGATTCAGTATATTTATAAATATGTTTACTAAATTTATATAATAATATATAAGAACATTAAGTTTATATTTGAGATTAGAATATATATTTTTAAGTATGTAGTTTTAGTAATAAGTTTATTTTATCATAGAATCATTATGAATTTTAATGAATCTACAATGACTTAAGTTATTTATAATCAATAATTGCCTATTTTTTAAATTTTAATAATATTATTTCTTTTTTTATATTACATTTTTTTGTATTTTTCAACATACTTGATATTATATGAAATTTTAGTAAATATTTTTCAAAAATTAATACTTTCAAATAGATAAATTTTATTACGGTTTATTATAAAAAAAACACAATGAAATTATTTGAATCTGGTAGAGTGTTCAGCGCGGTTATTTTTAAATAAGCTACTAATTTTATGACATTTTTTTTTCATTGATTATTTCAAATTGTTTTCTATATTAAGAAGATTAATTTCAAAAGAATATATTGAATTATTGTAAAATTTTGTATAGAAATATGTGATGATTGTCAAGCATCGAGGTGATATATTTTTTGGTAAATTGTTTCCGATTTCTCTCTTTCTCTTTTCAATAAATTTTAAATATTTTCTATGAAACGCAATATATAAAATTTATTTTATAAATTTTATATATTCATAACTTTTTATATTTTATTTATTTATTTCATAACTTTTATGTATTGTGAGGTTTCCATGTCTATTGTTACATCTATAATTAATTTTAAAAATACATTAATTTTTACTTCTGATTTAAATTTTGAATTAAAAAATATTTTCAATTTCAATGGAGTGAATTATTTGATGGTGAATATTTTACAATAACAAACAATACTCTATTGCATAATAGTCACAGTAGGGAACATAATTCATTTCCACTTTATTTCTCTATGTTTAATCGTATTGTACTTCAACGCAATATGTATAGCGTACACAACAGGGAACATAATACAACAAAATAATATGACAGTTCTTGACTTGCAGCACTAAAAACTGGGTCGTGTTTAAATGAAAAATAATTGACTTGAAATTAAAATTATTAACACAATATAGGGTAAATTTTATTTAACAGCGTTGATAATTTCGAAATTTCATGCTACAGAATTATCATTTTTAAAATGAAATAAAAACGATCATTAATCTTTCATAAAAATCTCGAGATGCTCGGGTTTAATTAAATAACTAAAGTAATTAAAGTAAACAAACTCAACTAAAAAGTTTAGTTTCTTTAAACTGTTAAATGTTTACTTAATTTTATATCAAAATTGTCGTAGTAGAAATCTAAGTTGTATGAAAACTTGTTACATTTTATTTGAAGTTAGTTGAATATGTATATTTAATATTCAATTTCATATATGTATACATACACACACATACACATACATTTGTATATATATATATATATATATATATATATAACATATTATTTATTAAATATTTATAATAAAATCGTAACTAATAGGTTAGGAAATATTTATTTCTTTTTTGTATTTTTCTGCAGTATTTCATTACTAAATATATTGTCCTTTTTTATCAAATTATTAATTATATATAATATTAAAAATATAATTTTAACAATGAAATAAAATTTTATTAAAATATTCTTAAAGATATTTTATCTTTTAAAAGGGTTAAATAAATAATTGTCATTTCAATACAAATTTAGGGGAAATATAATAGAACAATAAATTGATAAATTAATAAATTAAAAAATAAAGTTGTTAAATTTTCAGAAAATAATTCTGTTTATTTACTATTTTTACAATTAGTTCAAAAAGATTATTTTTAAAATTGTTAGTACTTTTGAATATATACATATATATTTATTTTATATATTTCTTAAAATAAAACGCTGCGTTTCAAAAAATATAACCATTTTCAACATATCATTTTCTTTTATATTAGAATTTTTCTAAAAAAATATATTTAATATAATAATAGCTTCTTGACTCTATTCCGTGTTTTTTTTAGGATATATTAAAAATTCTACTACAAGATAATATTGTATATAAAAACGAAATATTGTTCAAATATATATATATATATATATATATATATATATATATATATTTAACATTAATGTTATAACCGTTGTCAAATAAAAGTCAAAATTTTGTTGTTTCACAGCAATTTTATCATAAAGGTTATAAAAGCGGCCGGCGTGATAAAGAACGGCTCTATGAAATGTGTTTAATCCCCAAAGCCATGCATAAATAACCAAGCGTGTCTTTGCGTAAAGAATGTATTATTCGAATGATTAAAAAAACATTAGGTTAGGCAGTTCAGTTCCACAGAGCTGAACCTTTTTTCCTCAATTTTCTCGACTATAACGGTAATTATTTGATATTCCATGGTTTAGAGGTCTTAATACCATTTTTAAATTGAACAACTGAAAACAAATTTAAGCTTAGTAGACATTGTTTCATTAATAAGATATGTAGTTTTGTATAAACACTTGTAGAACTTAGTGCTTTTAATATTTCCAATTAATAATAATTATAATTGAATAATGCAATACGAATTTCAAAAAAATAATTTTTAATATTTGTTTTCGAACTATGGCAAAATTATTTTCATACAAATAAATCACTTCTTTCAAACATAATGAGATATTGAAAATGTGTTCAATAATTATTTATTGCTCATTTTCTTTATTTATAACTTGATGCGTTTTTCTATAACAATAGCATCATCATTAAAGTGCGTCATTATATTGGGTTTTCCAAAAAGAGCTTCAAAAAATTAAATGAAAATAAAACAAAAAATAATTAATTGATTAATTTTTAGGCATATTCTATGGGATTAATAATGGAACAAAATTTCACTCATATGACCATCACGACTTCGCTTGACATAGTGAATTTGTTTAGTGCAATTTTTTAACATCCTTACACATAATTGTGGTCCAATTTCATGAATTACACGTTTAATGTTTATTTTTAATGATTCTGTTGTATGTAGTTTATCAGCATAAACCAATGATTTTATATAACCCCACAGAAAATAATCCAATGAAGTTAGATCACATGATTTTGGTAGCGAGTCATGTTTAAATTTTTTAAAATGATTTTAAAAATTAAAACATGGCTGCTACAAGCTATCATAATTTTGACATTCATATTGGAAAACTCACTTGCAATATCTAGATTTCATTATGCAGCGTTTTAATAATAATGGCATTTCTATCAAAATACACATCATCTTATAAGTAAAAAAGTGAATAATAAATAATTATTAAACACTTTTTCAATATCTTGTGTTGTTGGAGTAGTAATTGTTTGTATGAAAGTGTTTTTTTATTGTAACTATTTAAGTGTCCAGTTATGACGCACACACACACACACACACACACATACATATATATATATATATATATATATATATATATATATAATCAATTTTTTCTATCCACTAATGGACAAAGGTTTCTCCAAAAATTTGCCACTACTATCGATCCAATACATTTGTCTTTCAGTCTGTTATGATAAATTTTCTTATATCTGTGTCTTGAATCTTCTTACACACATAGGTTCCCAATTAATAATTTCCCTTATTCTATAGTGGTCTCGTTTTATTATATGATCGGTCCATTTCTATTTTAAACTTCTTACTTTTACCATACAATTAAAGTTTTTTTTTTCTAATCAATTTGGTTCTTTTTTATTTTTCTATGCGTTTTCATTTCATCTGAATCCACTGAATTATTCTGACATTTAAGACCTATGTTTCATTGTCATAAGTGAGAACAGGTAGGATGCATTATTCAAAAACTTTTCTTTTTAAACATAAAGGAATATCTGACTTCATAATATGCAATGTTTATTTCACTTATAAATGTTCTTTTAGTGTTAATGAGTTGTCATAGATATACATAGTTTATTTATTTTCCTTTTCGTTCTATTCTTTTTTGACCTAAAAAATTATTAAACATGACTTTTGTCTCTTTGAATATGAAAAATTATAGGCGAATTATATTTATAATTTATTTTGAAAGTTATTAGCTCTATTTTCAAACTTATTTATAATTGGGGGATTAAATAAAGTGCACTGAGTTGTTAGTGCGCAGATAATTTTCTATTAAGAAATTAAATTGTAAATTAAAAATAAAATAATCTCAAAAAAAATTATTTTATTATAGTTAATAAATTTTTATTACTATTTTATTTTATAAAAAAATTAAGAAGTTTACTTAAATATAAATCAATTATGCTTTTAACAAATAAAATAATTATTGTCCAATTTTTGTAACACAAAATATTATTTTTAAATATTTTATTAAAAATTGTAGAATTTCTCATTTTATATTTTTTTAAATTTATTTAAAAAAAAGTACAACAAACAATTAGAATATTTACAAAAAATAATTTATCCATATTTAAATATTTGTATTTTTAAACATTCACTTAACTGGAGTTTGATGTTCTTATAAAACTTGTTTTTAATTCAAAGTATAAATTTTAAAATCTAAAAAAAAAAATTTAAATGTATAACAAATGCGTTATGAAATTAGTATAAATGTGTTATTATAAAAAAATTAATTATAATTTATAATACTACATTTAAACTTAGTTATACTTTAAAAAATAAATAATAAAATAAACGTTCAAATGTTAGCAAAATGTAAATGTACTTTTAATTTATAAAGTAGATAATTTTTAATCTATAATATTTATACATAAGATATTACGGATATAAAATAAAAATAAATATTATATTCTTAAAAATTAAAATATTTATTCCAGGGAATATTCAGAAAAGGTATGGAATTATTTTACTAAAAAGTATTTTATATATATAAACTACAAATTGAGTTTTGAATAAACCACAACAAAATAATCAACCTAAATCTATATATATATATATATATATATATATATATATATATATATATATATATATATATATATATATATATGTACATGCTTGCATATAACATACGAGTATTTAAATTGTATTTATGTGTGACTATTAAAAATAGAATTAAACCATTGAAGACGTACGTATCGTAGTTACAATTACATCTACGAGTTAAATTAAATATTTTACGTTCATCATATATCACTTAGTTGTAAATGCGCGAAGGTGGGTTTGTGTCTCTCAGTCCGACATAAATTCGCTAGGAAGCGTTTAACCACACAGTTACAAAACGTATTAGTGGCTATTAGGGCTTGTATTAATTGCGGTTTCATTAATACGTACACGTCTTCAATGGCTATGATCTTGAAAGCAACCATCTATTCTGTGTATCTACATATAAAGTAAATGCGTCTGTCATGTACTTTATAAATCAATTGAAGCTGCTCATATATATAGAAATGGTAGAATTTACAGACAACTAAATTCAATTCAAATTGTTTCTAAAAAGTGTGTTTTTTATTTATGTTTTATTTTATATAAAGACTTCTTTATTGTGCTTGTGAAACATAATTGTTTAGAACATAGTAAACAAACTGATTTTTCATAAATGAAAAAAAAATGTTTGTATTTCATTTTAAATATTAATTTTTAAATTTAGTATAAAATCAGTGAACAATATATTTTATATATATATATATATATATATATATATATATATATATATATATATATATATATATATATGCATGTGTGTGTCTCCTCATATTTAGAGATAAATGAAATAATGTAAATATCCATTATTTTCTAAAAAATAGATTCATTTTTTTTTATTTTATCAAACTACCATTTTTCGTTTCAGTTTTTTTGTTAACTGATACGTTTTCATTAACTGAACTTTGAATTGATGTAAATTTTTTTCGGTGTTGTTGTGATATTTCTGAATTTTTTGTTTGAATATTGAAATTTTTATAATACCGACAGTCATCGTTCGTGGTAATTAATCCTGAATAGGCACTCAATAAACCGTACGATTTCAGGAAAATCGATAATTTGTCAGCGAACGAATTATTTCTGTCCGCGTTTTATTCAATCGCTTATGAAGGTCTAATACACGTTCATATATATATATATATATATATATATATATATATATATATATATATATATATATATATATACTCGTATGTAAATAAATATTTATACATATAGTTGCATGTTATATTATCGAATATAAATTTTTGTTATATTATTAGTTTTACTCTGACCTTGGGAAATGTGTTAGTATACATGTATATAATGAAATGCATAATAATTGTTTTGATTTTGTGAAATTAAATTAAATCTATTTGTGAATTAATAGATATATGTGAACAAATGTTATCTTTTGTGTATATATTGTATTAAATGTTATATATTTGTTTCTATAAAATTCACTAATTCAACTAATTAATCACAATAGCACATATTTATATATTGGTGATATATAAAATATAAAGAAATTTATTTAAATAAATTATTAGTAAAAATTAAATTCTTTTTTCGTTTTTGCCATAGTTTCATATTTTTGATAAATAAATATAGTTTAATTTTATTTCATTTCGTATTTATTTTAATAATTTAAAATTATTTGTACTAAATGTTTATTAATGAAAAATATAATTATGTTATATCTATTTTAATGAACAAATACAATTGACAGTGTATTTATTTAAGAAATCTCTACACTTTATCATAACAATTTAAAATAACAACAAAAATTCATTAAATGTATTATTTTAAATTACTTTATATTATATTATAAGATTTAAATATTAATTTTTGTTTATATATTTACAATTATTATTATTAATTTCATATTATATTTAGTATGGTAATTTAGTTGATATTTTAATTGTTGTTTGTGTTATTTTCAAAACTTTCGTATTATATTTTAAATAAATATTCATAACTTTGAACTTTTAATGCGATATTATAGCAGGATCAGGTTTCTATTTGTTTTGATACTGTAGTATAATATATTCACTTAGGAGTAGCATAAATGAATCAATCCAAATAATAAGATTATACAAAAATGTCTATTATTTATTGATCAATTATTTATTCAGAAGATGCATATTTCGATAGGTCATGCAATCATTAAGTGTTGCATTATATAACTTAAGTTAGTCACTTAATTTTAGGTTTATTTATTTTATGTTATTTACTTTATTAGAAGTTGTGTTTTATGGTTTATAATTTTTCATAATTATTTACTTACGAGCTAATAATTCAAATTGAGTACAATTTATATTACTAATATGATGATAATTTTTGAATTCTATAAATATTCATTTTTATTATTATTTGTTTTAAAACTCTGACATTCCAGAACCTTTTTATAACAAAATAATTTAATAAGTGACACACTAAGTGAACAATAAATGACTATTGAACACTTGATAACATATTGTGGTGTTGGGGTAATAATTCATTTATGTTGAAATACATTTTTATATTTTTTTATGTATTTAATGTTGATCATTAGCGTTTAATGGAAATATGTAGTTTGAATTCAACTATACCATTTTGTATATTTTCTATACTTTCATTTTTTACACTTTTTATTTCGTTTAATTTGGTTTGATTTAAAAAAATATATTTTATAATATATATATATAAATACATACATATACATATATATATATATATATATATATATATATATATATATATATATATATATACATATATATATATATATATATATATATATATATATATATATATATATATATATATACATATATATATATATATATATATATACATTTTTTTTGTTTTCATTTTAATAAAAAAAATATTTAAATTTCATATCCTTTTTAATTTTTTTTTTATCTCAACTAAGTGAAAAATATATGACAATCTCAATATATAATATTTACAAAAAAATAACTGTAAAAAAGTTATATATATATATATATACTCGTATATCACATATTATTATTACGATTATATATTTCTATTATTTTAATATATAAAAGATTAAAAATTTACGCTGTAATCCTTTATTATATATATATTTTTGGCTTCGTGAAAAATACCACTATTGTCTTGATTTTTATAAAAAAATAATTCTAACTATTGAATTTTCAACAATAAAACAATATCTATTAAAAATTCAACATTTTCTAATAAAAAATGAATTAAGAAAATTACTATAATAAGTAGTATAATTTATTTAAAAAACATATTTTTTTACGTCAATATAATAGTCAAACATTAATCTAATATTTACTTCTTTCACGTCAAGAATATGTGAACAAATAATTCTATAGATTCAATAGAACTATTATTACTATAGTTGAGTACAAATAAAATATAGTTTTTTACCTATTTGTGTGAACATGAAAGGTGAATATATGATTACAGAATATAAAATAAGCAATAACTTTAAATTTATTTATTTTCCTAAAATTTGCTCACGAAATATTCAATGTTATTCATACACTTGTTGAAAATTACACTTTATTGATTGAATACTTGGTTATCAGGAACAAAAAGTATAAGCAAGTAAGGTATTGATTTATCAAAAATATGTATTTTATAATTAACAAAACAATGTTGTAAGTAAAATATATTTTATTATAAGCCACGAGAAAGACGTTTGATATACAAATTTTAAATCAATTTTAATGAATGCAAATTTACTTAAGAATTTAAAATTATTAATAATATTAAATGTAACGGATATGTCGTTGAAATTTAGATGTAGGCAGTAAATAATATATAGCATTTTTAAGATAGTTTAATTCATTTAAGTTTTGTGTTTATTGATTTTATTTTCTACAAATAAAAAATTCAAATATTTATAAACAATACAATTTAATGAACAGTTTTCAAATATATTTTGATATAATTTTATGTCAATATTATTTTATTTTGTATTTTGCATAGATTTGGTATTAATTGATATATATATATATATATATATATATATATATATATATATATATCATATAAAACACAAACATAAAGTATCTAGAATTTCAATGTTTCCTTAGTCAATAATTTTTATATTAAGTTGTTTTATTTCTCCTAAAAATATCATTTTCAATATTCTTTATCTGATTATTATAATTTATTGTTAATGTAGTTTTTATTATAATTTTATTAATATGTTTTTAATGTGAATAGGACAATTAAAACGCAATCAAATACAATATATCTTAATATGAAATTTTGATCTTTTAAAATTATAATTTATATATATATATATATATATATATATATATATATATATTTTATATTTATAGTGTAAATAATGATATCTTTGTATTTTTTATTAATTCGCAGTATGGAACAAATTAAATAACTAATTATCATATTTTAAAATTTATTTCTGAATTAAATTTATATTTTCACCATTTCTAATTTTACATTTAAATATACGGTTGTTGTTTGTCAAAATTTGTTGTGCTATCATTTGCAGTTTTTAAATAAATTGTTTATTTCTTATTTAAATTAATATTTCATATAATAAAATATTTATTTTTTTGTATAAATTATTTTATGTAATTATCCCTAAATAATTATATACATTAAACAATTCATTAGTAATTGAAATTATATTGTTATTTAATTAATTATAAATAACTATATGTGAAATTATTTTTGCAAGATATAATTAATCCATATAATTTTAATACGAAATACACTTCATGTTACAAAAAAATTATCATAATTTGTAAAAAAAAATAAATTTAAAGCGAAAAATTATAACAAAAATAATCGTTTATTGATTATCATTTTGAACACTAATTAATATTATGTAAATTTGTTTATATTCGTACTTTTCTGATATTCACTGACACACAAATTTTCTTTATATTTAAAAAAAAATAATTTCAATAGAAATTCAAAATCTAATCACGGTTGATAATTTTGTTGGTCGATACAACAATAATTTGATTATAATCTCTGTGCTTTTACGTGAATGGATTAATTGATGTTAAGTGCAGGTGCATAAACAAATTAACTCATTATATACAAACAAATGTTCGTATATCTATCTATATGTATATAAATAGATGTGTGTGTGTATACATTGTTAAATATAACACATGACTTTATAAAACGTGCGTAAAATGACCAGACATTTTTTTTTGATCGTGTATATCAATTTTTTGAACCGTTCTGTGTTGATTATCATTTCATTAACAAATGAATTTTACAACAAATGAACAAGTTATATGGTAACATCATGTATGCATAAAATTCGTTTTATTGTTCGATGGACATGAAATCATGACTACATCAATACATTTTGATCAATATTTGTATATTTCGTTATACATGATGTTTTTGCCAGAAAAACGTAAATATTTATCGTTATCTTCTCGACTATTTGGTTTTATTTGAAATGAAACATGAGTCAAATTTTTAATTATGAACTTAAAATAAACTACATATTATTTTAGCAATATTTGTTTTCAGAATGTATTACATAGATTTTTAATTGAAAACAATAAATAAACATAACAAAATAAATTTATGTATCATATCAAATTGTATAATCAATTTTTTTTATAAACGTTTTGCCTCTATATAAAATATTTTAGTTTATATTAATATTTGTACTATTTGTGGATTTTTAATATTTTACTAATAAACATAAAATAACTACAAATATAAAACTAGTTTATTTGATTTATCGACATATTGTTAAATTAATAATATAATGTTAATAATTTATTTTATTGCTGAATATGATTTAAAAAATAATTATTATTTCAATTATTTATTTAAAAAATGTTTTTTTGAATCATTTAAATTATACAATTTAAATTTTAGTTTACTGGTATATATTGACTGTATTTACAGTGGCATTTTGATAGAATTCAATATTTATAAAATTTATTATTATTTTATGTTGTCAGGAATATTTAATTATTTTCTATATAAAAATTATTTTTCATTAATAATCATCATATATATATATATATACACATGTAGGTAAAGCTTTTTAGTCTTAGTGAAAGTAATCTACCTAAGGGAGTAAACACTGAATAAAAAAATTCCTACCAATCGATCAATATGGTGATTATGGCCAAATACCAGTGAATGGTAACGTTAATCGCGACTTTTGCTCAGCAGTGAGCTGATATATAGCTAATATGATAATATATGTATAATAATATATTAATTTATATCAACCCATTGCTGGGCGAAAGCTTCATTGATGTTTCCATTCAGTAGTACTTAGTCATTGTCAACACGCTGTCCAGGAGAGTCGGTGGAGATTATTTATTTAATATTTAATTCCTTTGACAGGTTGTTTGTCTTTAGCTAAATGACTATGACTGCTTCAGAAGTAATTTCACCTCCAGTCAATTATATACATATATATATATATATATATATATATATATATATATATATTATAAACAATATATACACATACACTCACACACATATATGTATATATAAATATATATAGAGGGACAAAGAGAGAGAAAGAGAGATAGGGGGGAATTTATATAAATTGGATAAAAATTTTAAAACAAGATCTAAAATATAATTGTTTATATAAAATATCAATTATTTATATATTAAATATCAATCATTTATATATCAAATCTAAATTGTTACTTACAATTTTTCTTTATAACATTTTATATAGAAAAATTGTAAAAAAAATATTTATAGAATATAACTTTTTTATATAAAATTGTAAATTGTATAAATTTCTTTTAAAACTGTTTTATCTTCAATGAAAATACAGATATTTATAGATTTAAATTTACGATTATAAATTATTTAATATTTGTCTTGTGGATTATATTTTATTTTATTGTTGACTTCTCAACTCTAAAGATATATATATATATATATATATAAATGTGTGTGTGTGTGTGTGTGTATGTGTATAAAATTGATTCAAAAATATTTAAAAAGTGTACTCTAAGAGGAATTTGTTGGAATATTAAATATTTTTGTATATAAGTAATTTCATTTAAAACTAGGTAATGATATTTGATATTGATTTTAGATTTTATTAATTATATTTTAATTATATCTGACTATTATGAATCAAATCTAATTTGAAGTGTTCTTTATCTGTGGTGTTCTATCGTGGCATAGAACTGTATAATACAATTTAATTTTAAGCATGTCAGTGTAATTTACTTTGATGCATTATGTTACAATAACCTGCAATGCATAATTAACTATCAGCTATTAGTACACATATTGTTCTACGTAAACGTGTATATATATATATATATATATATATATATATATATGTATTTATATTTCCACACATATACTAATAATATACACATACCTGGGGAATTGCGTGAGACCGTATCTGTGATACATTGTAAATAAGCTATTGGATTTACATGGATATGATTGCATATTTATAGATGATTTCCGTGTTTAACTACGTATTATGGCCACTGTAAATGAAACTTTATGTGATATGTACAAAGATCTCGTATTTTAATTATCTTCGATAAAAACATATTTTGGTATCTACACGGACATATCATGGAAAGGAATTATTTTAATTACCTAATTATTTTTCATTAATACTTAAAATTAGAGGATTAAATAGCAAATAAAATGATTTAATTAATGATCAAGTAAAATTTCGAAATAAGTTTATGTAAAACCATGATTGTAAAAATTAAATATTTGTTATAAAGATAGGAAATATTAATTATTATATTTTACAAATTTAATATTTCCAGTTAGTGGGAATAAAAGTTGTAGAAATAAAATAACGAAGAGAGAATTTGAATTGTGAACATTATGCTTAACTGAAATATAAGAATTATTATTTTTAACTATAAATACTTTCGAAATATTAAAATTATTACCATTTGAACACAAAATATTGATATGTCATTAATTTATAATATAATATTTATATACAATATATGGACGTTTAGTATCTGAGTCGACATGTTTTAAAATCATTTATTTTAATTTAAAATATTGTAAATTCAAATATGATATTTGCAAAAAAAATGTCTATGTACCTGAATATATTTATTAGGCGTTTAAGATTAAAATAAGTTTGTAATTTTGTTTGGTTCAGACTTAATTTTAATCTACATCTTTTCCTTTTTTTAATTGATGTAATTAAAAACGAGTTTTATTATTAAAATTCAATACCAAAACTACAGAAATGAAAGCATATATCCATTTATTTATACTGTTTTCTAAAAAAGTGTAAATTATTATTATTATTATTGAAAACGTTAGAATACTCTAATAATACTTTAAATTTTTTAAAGAATTTTGGTGACAAATAAGAATTATAATATCAGTGATGAAAAAAATTTTCATGTAATTTTGATTCCTTTATATTTATTTAATCTATAAATAAAATTTTAATTTTTTAATATTTAAAATTTTGCAAGTCGACCGTATACTTTTTTTACATAATGACACGTCTTGATATCTATAATTTATATAGTGTAGAGATTAGTAAAATGAATAATTAATTTTAACTAAACAATATAATTAGTTATAAAAGAATTAGCTATACACCATATTTCTCTCTTTTTGCATATAGTATTTATATTTGTTTATAATTACTACTCTATGTAGTATAAATTAAAAAATTGAATTTATTCGTTCAGTCCATTAGCAGTAACTAACGAAGCAGATAGATACCTATTTAATCCGTTAGTGATGTTAAGATAAAGTTTATAGAAAAAGAGACATATATATTTTAAGTAAAATTAACTGTAGTTACAAAATAATATTAATCCCATCAATTCATTTTAATAATAAGAATAAAATTCTACCGGATAATAAAATAAGTAGACAAGATATTATTGATTGGGAATTTAGAAATATCAAAAGACCCAACAGGAGGCCCATGAATAGATAGAAAAGACACAAAAAAATTCATTATTGTAAAATAGAAAAGAAAGAAATTAGATCGTTAGAATTTGGAAGTTTTAGAAGAGATCTACATTTCATGATTTGACAATGATAAAAATATTCACTGATTTGTATTTTACAAATTACAAGCTAACAATTTTTAAATTATTGTAATAAAGCTCAACAAGATATGAACTGACAGTGGAATTATTTTTGCTAACGGGAAAAATAAAATGACTTTATATATATATATATATATATATATATATATATATATATAAATGTGTGTATGTGTGATTGTATATTATATTGTATTGAAAATAAAAGTAATATTAATTGAAATGAATGTTGTAAAACTAATTAAAAAAATATAATTCAACAATATAGATATAGTATACGAAATTTAGATAGTGTTTTATAGTTAAGATAATATTTTTGTTAATAAATAAAATTATAATGTCATAAATGTATCTGAATTTAAATTTGGAAAAATTCAGTTTTAAATAGTTTTTAAATTAAAATTATATATATATATATATATATATATATATATATATATATATATTCTGTGAAAATCGCAAAAGTATACAGCTTGTACTTAATTAGTAAAATGTATATACTAACACTAGCAATCGTTTAATTCCAAACCGAGCTATGTTTACATAATTTTATACATCGAGGAAGGATAAAATATACATGCAGAAACGTAGGTGACATCGATCAAACGATTTATCCATCGTGCCGAAGAGAAATGATGTACACGCAGGGTTGACGATCCATCCCTTCACCAAACCATTATTACAAAGCTCCGGTCTCCGCCGCTCGAATATGCTAGCTACATTTTAATGAGCCATAGATGACCGGTACTTTATAGAATGTTTTGGGTTATTTATGGTGATGACTACTCGTCCACCGAGGTTACCGATATGGCTATTCATGTTGACATTCATTTGAATGAGGATTATGAACGGTATATATACATATATATGTATATATATATATATATATATATATATATATATATATATATATATATATATGTATATATGTGTGTGCATAGTTAGCAACTGATACGAATAATATCAAACAGCAAAGATATTACTAAGTATATAAAGAGTAAATTTCAATGTTTTATTTGTTTTATTATTATGGATAAATTAAGTATTTATTAGCTGATATTTAAACTTTATTTACTTATATATATATATATATATATATATATATATATATATAATATAAGGTTTTTTCATATTCCAATAATCAATTTGTTACATAAACTATTTTTTATTTATACAGTCCGTTTTCCAGAAAAAACTGAAACTATTTATTTTTTAATGAAATTCTTTTTTTAAAAGTACAAGATAATATAATTATTCTCTGTCTCTTTCTTCCTCTCTATCTCTATATATATACTTCACTATTTTCTCTCTCATTTCAAATATACAACAATATGTTATAATATAGGTAAAAATATAAGTAATTGAACAAGAGGGCATACAGTGTATATAAGTGCGAAACGTTTTATACAATATTAAGATTTTTTTTGGAAAAGAACCGAGTAAAAGTTTATCTTTATTTATAGTGTCTCAAATATGATTTATTTGAAAACTTAATCCCGCAGTTTTATTTTTGCACTATGTACACATCTAATGTATATTTGTTTTACACATAACTATATTTTTATTTTGATATATTATAGTTGTCTTTTTATTTTTAGTCATATAACCATGTATTATAAGGAAAAGAAAACACATATATTAAATGTATGACTTGGATACATGAAAATGCACTTAAATTGTTTATATAAATATTAATGTCAATTTTTTGTAATACATATGTTTGGTTTTATGATATATTTATAGAAAGAGTAGGATGTCTGATGTTTAATATTTTATTATTTCCTGGTTTAAAATGAAAATGCATATTGTATTTCTTCCTAAGTTCAAAATAAACATTACAAGTTTATTTGATGGATAAGTTAACGTTTCTGTTATTTCAAAAGTGAAGAACACTTATTGAAATATTCTTTTACTAAACAATATAATAAACTATATTGAAATTAATATGATGATTTTTATCAACTTTAAACATATAATATTAAAAATATATAAAAAAATCATTGACTGTTTTAAAAATGTTAATAAGGTAGAATTAATTTTATTTATCAAAATGTGTTCCTTAACAACAAAGAACATTTATTTCCTGAAACAAGCAGTCAACATAAACATAAAATATTCGTCGAATGTCATAAAATCTTTTACTGCCTTATTTTTTACAGCGCAATATATGTACTGTAAATTATTTCTTTATTATTGACATTTGTACAATAATTAAAAAATATAAAATATTCAAAACGTTTCGTATAATTATACATTAACTTTAATAATACTGAAATAAATCAAATTTTATTAAACGATTGTAATTCATTTTTATAATATTTATGACATTATATGTGTTGAGATTTATGTTATGTTTTCGTTTTACAACTATGCCTTTTTAATTGTTTCTCGCTTCTATGAATTTAAAACTGTCTCAGTGTTTTAAATATATTGATTTATTTACTTTTTTATCAATTCAGTTCATCTATATTTTACATATGAAATTTGTTCATATGTTATAAATTCGAAACCTGTTTATTTTTATTACATATATCGTACATTTTTAATTTAAAAATAAATTACAAATTATTAGAAACTCAACATTTTTCAATTCAATAGATTTTTAGGTGTTTTATGGTTATTTTTTAAAATAAAATAAAAAAAAGAATTTTTAAAAATATCTTAAAAAATAATTCGTTAAAGTTGTAAATTCAATAAAGAGAATTATTTAATATTTTTTTCTATAAAAAAACCTTGATCCGTGACTTTAATACAGAAATAATAAATAACAACAATTAAACTATAACAGTTAAAAAAAGTAATATAGAATAACCCACATGAGACTGAAGGATAGTGAAGAATAGTAAATGATTGTAAGCAAGTAAATATTTATTTGAACTAAGTCTTATTTAGGCCACCATATAGAACTATTTAAAAGTTGAAAATTAAATTAAACTAATTATTTTTTAATTTATTTCTAGTTTAAACTATGTAGAAAATATAATACATAATTATTTTATTAAAATAAGTAGTACAAAAGCATTTACTTTGGTATTTCTTACACACGGTAGACATAATATTCAAGGTATTTTTAATATTCAAGATAAAATACAATTTATTTGAAAATAACTAAAATACAGTTCATGCAATAATAATAATAATAAAATCAGAAAACTATCTTAAGAATTAAGAGAAATGGATTATAAAGGTAAAGTAAGGTGTTGTTGGAAGCACTATTTATACACATTAAATGTGTATATATTAGTAAAAAAGAAATTGCTGTATAAAAAGGGAATGACGTTAAACCTGCGTGATTAAAAATATTTGCCAACAACTGCTTTGCATATCTCCACAAACCTGTTTATAAGGATATGTACATATATATACATACATACATTCATATATATATATATATATATATATATATATATATATTATCAAACGCGTAAAAAATGATTGTACGGGACTAAAATAAATGTTACGCCATAATGAAACCATGACAGAAATATATTTATTTTATTTGACATCGTCGCACGAATAAATCTGCGTATTAACAATTTGAAATTATTCAGTATGGTGATATAGTCGTTATAAAAATGTCCAGTAATAAATAAATATATTAATTATTAATGTTTACAAATCACATATACCCACATAATGTAAAATGTATATAAAAAATCGGAAGTGTGTATAATGTGTATATTCGTATATTTTTATAAATGTTTATATACACATAAGTAATTTAATTTATGTTAATATTATTTTGAAACGATATTATTTCAAGTTGAATATTTAATTTCGTACAAGATTATTGAAATTAAATTTTAATTATATTTTTCACAAAAATAGACTATATTTGATTGAAAATTAATGTTAAATGAAAGAATAAATTACAGTAGTTTTTCAGAATTAATTTTCGTGCTTAACGTATGCATTGAAGTAAATTAACAAAATATTCAAAGTAATATTTTATTTTTAACTTTTTTTCTTTTCATACACATCTGCATACACACACACACACACACACATATATATATATATATATATATATACAAATAAGTACATTAGTAAATTATTTATTAGAAACTATTAGGCGTTACATTTGGATAACCATATATATATAAATTATATAAATATAAATTGACAGTGTGATTATTTATTTATTTTTATATCTTATACATAAAAAATCTAAGGAAATATTTTTAAAACCGATTTGATTGCATTAAAAATAACAATTTTTATTAACTAATATTAAATGATTACAAATTTTTTTTATAAAATTCTGTTAAAAAATGAACATTTTATTAAAAAAGTAAATATATTCTCAATTTCATAGTAAAATATTATGACAAATTAATATACGTTGGAATATAAATATATGTGAATTTTTAATCAACTGTAATTAAGCATAAAGTAACATTTATGTTTACCCAGCGCTTCCACCATATACATATTATACATAAATAAGACGTTTGGATTCAGTCGAGTTCCTAGAAGAAATATATTAAAAAGTTAAAAGAAAAGAAGGAAAGTTATTGCACTATTCATAACGTCATTCTTAACTCGTGATATTATTTATCTTAATATCTGTAAGTTGACATTTATACTTTTACGTGGCTGTTCCTTGAAAGCCCTTTGTTGAATTTTATATTATTCATTTTGGTTTTTCTCTGAACTTCAATAGAAAGAAAGAACAATATAAAGCACATTTAATTTATTAACTCAGCTCGACGATAAACATACTTTCTATCATATTGAATTTCATTATCTCAATAGAAAGGGTAGTAATAATACGTCTTTGTGTCATTGATATTATATAAAATGTTATTATTTTGCGTTAATGTTATCCAGAATGTAATACTTATACATTTTTAATGTACCTATAATCAATATATTTATTTAATAATAATTTCGGGGTTATGTATATATATATATATGTGTGTGTGTGTGTGTGTGTGCGTGTGTATTTATTTTTCGGATATTAAACATTATTAAATATATATTTGGACCAAAATATTTCAAAATTGATTTTTACATATCTACCAATTTAAAATTTTTTTTTTTATAAAATTTAAATTATATTAAGAAGTACTGTAGTAAATAAAACTTGAATTTTATTCAGAACATAATTATCTTTTTTACTTTATTTGTACAGAAAATTCATATGTTTGTTATATCCAGCTACTTACCTCTAGTGCCACTTAAAAGTTTGAAGTTTTATTTTGATAAGAGAGTTTATATATTTATTGAAAAAAGTTAAAGAACATTTTGTTTAAAAGTGTAATATTTAGTAATGCGATTTTATTCAATAATTCAATAAAAACACGTTTTTAAAAACTTCTAGATTTATTGGCAATAAAAAATTTCATTAATTCAAATTTATGAAATATTTTTACTTTATAAGGTAATTAACAAGTTATTTAAAATATATTACAGAAGAATTGATTTTATTTTTTCTAATATATTTGTGATTTAATAACAATTAATTTGTTGTTTAATTTAATCGTAGATTTTTAGAGTAAAATATTTTTTTTATATTTTTATTTTTCGGTTTGAGTTATATTAAATAATTATATTATAAAAATATATTTAACGCAAGCCTAATATATACAATAATAAAATTTCATAAAAGTAATTTAGAGTAAAAATTATCATAATTTTAAAATCTTGAGAGGATTCATTAAATGGAAAAATGTTCAATAAACTGTTCATTTTAATGTCATTATATAAAATTAAAAAATATATGGCTTCATTGAGTATTAAAATATTGATTTTATTACTTTAATATATTTTTAATAAGATAGCTTATATTGAAATTATATAGTATTTAAAAAGTATATTCAATTAAATTATATTTATATAGTTTAATTTATATAAGTTTGCGAAATGTAGAACGAAAATTAGTAATTAAAGTCGATTTTTCTTTTATATTAAAGGATTGAATATATTTTATATTAAAAAATATATTCAATCCTTTATATTTTTCTTAATATTTTTTATAAATAATTTGTATTATTTTAAATTTTTAAGATTATTAAATGAAATGAAAATATATTTTTATGAATCTTCATAAAATGTAATTTAATTTAAATGTGTTAATTTTTCACAAATCTGGAGATAGTAAAAACAATACTAATTATTTAAAATAAAAGATAATAATATTTGAAATAATTTTATAATTTTGACATCTTTTTTATTGTAATATGATATCTATGGAAAGTGCTTTAAATTTTTTTAAAACGAATTTTTCTATTTTCTATAAATACACTTTTTTATAAATACAGTTTAGTGTTTATTTTTATATTTAGAAAGTTATAAGTATCATTTATATTATTATATTTTTCGTCATTATTTTTTTTCTTCATTTAGGTTACTGTTTTAACTCATTTACTTACTTTTAATATATTGATATTTTTAAAAAAATATTAAGGAATAAATCAAAGTTCGCGGTATAAATTAGATTAAAAAAATGATTTTCAACACTATGTTTGTTTGCCTATTAATTTTTACATATAATTTTTTCATGTCCAATATTTTTAAAAAAATTGTAAAATAAATTTTTAATAACTAATTATCATTTTAATTACTTTTTTTGGAAAAGAATATTTTATTTCTTGAATGATTTTATTACTTTTATCTACATTTCTGCTCTTTTTGAATCTCATATAATATAATTGACATTTTAAAATGCTTATCATAATCTTTATGTCATACACAAATAAATTATCACCCTCAATACTACAAGATATTAGAAAGTGTTAAATAATGACTTATTGTTCACTTTGTTTATAACAACAATAAGCTAATACGTATTTTGATATCGATGATATCATCGTCAGAAAATCTATAATACAACGCTCTGATGATGATGGAATTGACATTGGAATGTGCATTAGTCTATTGTTGTTAAAACAAACAAAGTAAACACTAAGCAATTATTGAACACTTTCTAATATATTGTGGTGTTAAAAATGATAATTTATTTGTGTGAAAATAAATTTATTACAGTTTCAAAAATTGCATTTGTGCAATTTTTTATAATAATTAAACAGGATTCTCTTTTTAAAGAATATAAAGAGTTAAATTTATAGTTAGTTCATATTACAATATTTTTCTATAATTAGAAAAATATATATAAGCATTATCGTTGCTTTTCTTATATTCAACAAATTAAACTTGCATATTTATGTTGTATGAACTGTGTTCTTCATATTTTTGTATAAACTTTTATAATAGAGAGGAGGTGTATAGAAGTTATTAACTCGATCCTGTTTGTTAGTAATCACATTTCATATACACTAGAAATATTTAAAATATGAAAATACTATTTTAGGTATCTATTATAGCTTTTAAATTCATTTTTTTGTACAATAAAAAGTGAATATTTATTATTAACTAAATTTATTTTTGTACAAATTTGAAGCATGTTGATCGCTCGAATAACAATTTAATAATCTTTACTAATAAACTGTACATATATTGTGGCGTTGAACTCATAAATAAATTTTTCATATTTGATTAATATGTTTTATATTACGAAGTTTTGTAAATGACGTATTGTATGTTAAATTTAAATTTTCATTGAATTAGATAAATTAATCGTAAAGATGAATTCAATGTACGTTATAACTTTCATATTTTTTAATGAACATGATATTTTCCGACTGGAACTGAAGTCATTAAAAAAAACATTCAACTGCGTTTGCTTTTTTCATTAAAAGGAAATGTTTCACGGATGAGAAACGAGATTGATTTATACGATCTAGTATAAACATACAACTGTGGTTATTTGAATGTCAGTCATTTCGGTTACTCGTTTCGAGTAAATTATTGAAAAGGATTAACGTTAATGGCAAAATAATAAATATAATTGATCAACTGACGTTTTTACAAATGGATCGCGACGGTGCGGCCAAATAATGATTATAAACTTGAGATTAATTATGTAAATGTTTCATATCTGTGCACACACGCAAAACGGTGTGCGTTATAAGGTATTTTTCAGTGTGTTTGTATGTATTATGAACGGGTTTGTGTGTGTATGTACATTAGATCGTGTTGGTCATTCAATGTATGATAAAATTAAACACAATGTTTGTCTTTGTTGTACAGATAACGAACACACGTATTATTATAAATGAACGTACACAAACAAAGAATTGTTGATTTAGTATGGAAATAAACACGAATGACATATAATATAAATATATGTTTTCGAATTAAAAAATATATAAGCCACATTATTTTTTTTTAAACTTTACGTACGCGTACGGTTTTTTTATTTACATACGTACATTGTTTTTTCAAACATTGTATGTTGGTGTTTATGCGTTTTTTTCGTTAATTGTGAAACATTTATTTATTTTATTCTGTAAAATATAGCAAATATTATATTTTTTAATAGTTACTCTTTTACATTAAAACGAGAGTTCTGTGTAACGATAATGGTTATTTTATTATTTTTTTATTATGTTTTATTATTTATAACAGAGATAAACAAGCATTAAATTTTATATAAAATGAAATTTATATACAAAATAGAAAGTTGTCAAATATGGAAATGAAAGAAAAATTCTATAAATTTTTTACACATCCTATTTTAAATCATGTATAAATAATATTTCTGTATATTTAACAATAATTAATGTTTCATTATAATAATATTTATTTAGAAAATTCTGCTTATAAACGACATAAACTGATTTACAATATATATATATATATTTACTGAAATTTATTTGATAAAAGATAAAATACAATAACAGACCAATATTTTAATAAAAAAATTATCTATAATATATTTAAAAAAAATAAACTTTATAATGATAAACAAAACTTTTAAAATTATTTTTAAAAAATAACCTATTTGTCTACAGGATAAAAACAATGATTAGTATTTAATTTTCTTTTCCTGAATATATGCTCATTGTACTTTAAATATTCAGCTTATGCAAGTGTAACAATGTCTAAATAATGAATAAAGTTAGTGTTTAAATATAACTAAAAAAATATGTAATTATTGTTTAATCAATAATTACTTTATATTTATTTTATTCAATTAAATTAAAAGAATTTATCATTTTTGGGATATTAGAAATTTGTAGACAAAGATTTCTAATTAAATTAATAATCTTATAGGAATTGTATATTTGAAAATAATTTGAAAAAAATTGAGTTTATTATATATATATATATATATTATATGATATATTAATTCACTGCTGGACGAAAGCCTCATTAAATGTTACCGTTTATTGGTACTTGTTCATAATATCCTCAAAGACCAAGTGGGTTAATAGGGAATATACATACATACATACATTTATATATTGTATATATATATATATATATTTGTAATATGATATAAAACATTAAATATAATATTTATAAAATGTTAATAACAATGACAACAAATTTATGTGTTTTATATATTTTCTCAACAAATCTTTAGGTTAAATATTTGTTCTTCAAAAAATAGAAAATTATATATATATATATATATATATATATATATATATATATATGTGTGTTTGTGTGTGTGTGTATGTGTTTGTGTACTTTATATTTTCATTTATATTCTTAATTATCATTTTTCTAAATATATTTTAATTAAAAATATTTTTAATATTAATTTGAACAAAAATTAGAACTCAATCCAAAATTAAAATATGTGTATACATAATTAAAACCTTCAGATTATAATTAGAAATAATAACGAAATTTAATATAAAATATAGAATCGGGATAAAATTTCAAGTATATATTAATAAAAATGTATATCATTTTTATGACTTTTTCACAAACCATGATTTTTAAAAAATACTTATATGAAATAATATATATATATATATATATATATATATATATATATATATAACTGAACAAAAAAAACTCAATTTCAAATATAGTTTAGAGGCAAAATAAGATTATTTTACCTTTTATATATATTTATATATATATATATATATATATATATATATATATATCGATATAAAATAATTTCTCTGTTCACAATTTTATATAACATTTGAAATATTTATACAAATCTAGTACATTTTTAAAATGAATCGAAAACAAGAAAAATAGCGATTAAATAAACTCAAGCTTAGTGTGTACCAGATATTTTATCTGATCTCTATTACTATCCTTAATTAATTTTACTGAAAAGGTTTTAATAACAAGTTTTATATATATATATATATTCTTTGAAGTATTTTAGAAAAAAGTTCATATTCTACCAAAATATCATTTCATCCGCAGTAGTATAAATTTAATATTAACATCATTTCTAACACAAAAAATATATAGAGATGAAAACAGGGAAGGAAAAAACATACACTTACATTTCATAATAATATTTTCATTATTCGTGTCATGAGCATCCCTTTAGCGTTTTTATAGCATTTTATATATATATATATATATATATATCATACACGACGATATGAAAAATTTAAACACAACCGCGAATAGAAAAATAAAATCATTTCTCTGCGTTAGAGCAGCGTATTTCGCTATTTGTGTGAGGGGGCATGGCGCCGCGTTATTGCATTGCGAAATGAGTCCCCGTTGCAGGCTTATCATCGCGAGCCAGCAAAAAAAACGTATGCGCATAGTAAAACGGCCGTAAATCTTTCTCGCCTCACTCAGACGTACTTATGACCGAAAATGATTTTCTTATTTAAATTTTTCGTCTGTGAACCATTAGCATTTTAATTGAAGATACCATACACAATCTTTCATAATCCTTTAAGAAGTTATTATTATAATTGATTAGCATATCTTACGTTAGTTGTATTTTAACAATGTGGATATTTATTATGTTAAAGATAGCAAGAATTTTACGGAAATATTTGTCTAAAATTTAAAGAATTCATGATATTACGAAAAAGATGTTTCGATAAAAAATACAAAAGCGGTTTTTCATAAAATTGTTGTGCGTTTTGTCGTCAATATGCAAAATGTATAAACAAATGTATACATAAAATATATATTAGGTTGTATATATATATATATATATATATATATATATATATATATATATATATATATATATATATATATATATATATATATATATATATATAAATAAATACACATATGCATAAACTTTTTATTTTTTGAAATGAAATATGTGTACAAACTTATTTTAGAATTATATTTATTAAAAAAATATTGAATTTAACGATTAAAATGCTATTAAAATATTTATTTTCATCTCTGTTATCTAAAATAAATATAAATTTATTTTTTAAATTTTATTTTTTTAAGTTATTTTTTGAACATTTAGAGATTCAATGTTATTCCTTAGTTATTGTGTCTTTATAAATTTACTGATTCAATCATTGAAATAAAATTAGATAATAAATAATCATATTTTAACACATGCATATATATATATATATATATATATATATATATATATATATATATAGGGTTTTCCAATAAGAGATTTAGAAGTTTAAAAGAAAATAAAAAAAGTATTTAATGATTAGTTATTTTTTTAAAAGAATATTCTATGGTATTTATGATAGAATACAATTTCACTCATATTTAGTTCAATTTTAGTAACTCTTTCAGATAATTGTGATCAAATTTCATAAATTACATTTACAGTGTTTATTTTTATTCTTTCTGTTGTTTGTGGTTTATCATCATAAACTAATGATTTTACATAACCCCATAGAATAATCCAACGGAGTTAGATAACATGATCTTGGTGGCCAATTGAAGAGTCTATTATGTGAAATAATGGACTCATTAAACTATTGTTTCAAAAAGTTTATTAAAGTTTTTACAATTTCTAAGCGTTGTTGCAGTTTTAAACTTTTAATGATAATTCACTAAACTATACTGAGTTGAAATGTCAAAATAAGCTTAAAAAATTAAACATGGCTACTACCAGCTGTCATAGTTCTGACATTTTTATTGGAAAACCCTATTTTTATATATATTGATGAGTCCTAGAGATTAAAAATGTTCATTATTAAAATAATGATTTATTATTCAAATATAAATATAGATAAAGTTAACAAAAACGAAGATTTTTTTTGGAATAATGATTTTGTAGTTAAATAAATTAAATAAACTTTTCATTAAAATCGAAATTCAATTTATTATCTAAAAGTTCAATACTAAAATACAAAACATCAAAAATTGGTATCCGAAACCGTATTTCGGAAAATTAGTAACACGTATAAATAACGAAATAAATTGAAAATAATTGGTATCCGAATGAATTCAATCAATTTTTCAACACACCGGCACAACGCCGAACTGTTATTTTCCATTAAAAGTCAATTCAGCCTGTAAAATGAAGAACGACAAAGACAAAGGAAACAATAATTAGCGATTCAGGAAACTTAATTAAACATAAAGATAATTTAATTTGTTCTTCACGGGAATAAAAAGACATCTTGTGCGAGTGGATGCTTTGTATTTTACATTAACTGGCGCTGTTTTTAGTAAATACACGTCTATTACAAAGCAACCCCGTTCAACAGGCATTGTTAATATGCATCGATAAACAAGTGGAGTAATTGAAATGCTATGTTTATGGAATCATGATTTTTTTATTTTGCACTGCAAAGCAGAGATACTAAAATTTACGTTTGATAATAAAGAGACGTGTTTAATTAGTCCGACGTTACATTATCTCATTGTTGTATGTGTATAATGTTTATATTAAAATTAAATCAAAATCTACTTAAAAAGTGATAGATGAATATATTGGAATTTTTAAAATAATAGAATATAACAAAATGTATTGTTAATATAAAATTGGCACATATAAGTCAAGTCAAATGGGTAATCATAAGTTGTGTATACATAAATTATAAGGTTTATTTTAGATTATATTTTTGTGAAAACAAATATTTCCATGTTATAGAAATATTTCAATAAAATAAAATTAAACAAAAATAAATTTTAAATAAAAAAGGGTTTTTTCATTTTAATATTGCTTTATAGTTGAAAATATAGCCAAAGAAAACACGAAGATCTACTTCGCAATAAATAATTCATTATGGATGTTTTAACTCTTTTATATGTTTTGTTACCTCAAGAGAATTTGTAGTGTTGAAGTTTTCGTACGAATATTTATGTGGTGCTTTTTTACTATGATTTTTTACCTTGAATTTTATGTTTAGATTTAAGACGAACACAGTGTATTTGAAATGAAACTTGTTTCAAATTTCAATATTTTGAAATAAAGTTGTTTTAGACTCGTAAGCTTTGAAGTGAATACAAACTCTAAAGTTTAACTTTTGTTTAAAATATACTGATTTTAATTTTATATAGTTGTTAGTTTATTATAAATACGCATATATAAAATTTTATATTATATCTACTTAATGTTTTTTATATAAACTAACATATTTAAACAGTGGTGTTATTCATTTTCAGCTTTTAGTTAAACATTTGTTTGCTTTAATAAAAGTTTAATTGTTTATTGTAATATTCTATATTTTAATATAATATTTTTAATTATATCATAATATATATATATATATATATATATATATATATATATATAATTTAATTTATAATAAACTTTAATTAAAATGAACTTTTACATTATAATTACAAACAATCAAAAATCAATTCTACAATTGGTCGGTCATAAATTAATAAGAATTATCTTTGACTCTTCAATGAGATCACTTGAATCACTTTGATCACTTGAATGATCAATTACATAATAATATATATTTTTAATAAGTATGTAGCATTTATACTCATTCAATTATTATTTTAAGTAAATTTGTTGAATATAGTTGGGTATTTTGAAAAATCGTTTATATTAAAAATCGATTTCAGAAAAATTATATAAAATGTAAATAAATGAAAAAATTATTTTTATTAATAATATAATAATATTTTACATAGTATCATAAATATTTAGATACAAGTCAAACTATACAAGTATATTTTATACCTACTGTACTTAATATAAAGTAAATCAATATTCTGTCAATTATTATGCCAATAACAATATATATATATATATATATATATATATATATATATATATATATAATTTTAGTAATAATATAATAATAATACATATCACAAATATTTTGACATAAGTTAAATTACATATACATTTTATATCTACTGTACCTAATATATTGTAACATAAAGTAAATCAATATCTTTGTGAATTATTACATTAATAACAAATATTTATATATATATAACAAATATTTATATATAATATAATAATTTTCGAGCAAATGACGAATTTAGTGGAAAAAGATAAATATAAAAATACGTTGTTACAATAATTTAAGTGGCTGTATTTTTATTTGATTGAAACAAGTTCAAGTAATCAAAATAAAAATCATTGTTTTGTAAATAGAAACCAATAATCATATATGTAAGAAATAAAACATCCCAAATAATTATATTTTTTAAGACAATATTAAATTGCTAATAGCAAAGATTATTATATACAAATTAAATGAATTAGACTACGAAGTACTTTTACATTTACTATATTTACGATATCTCTTACAAGAAATTAAATTATGCAAAAGTTTGAACTTTGGAGATAAATGTAAGTTGTGGGATGGCATTAATGGATTTAATGCAACTATTTGAGAATTTCTATTAACTAAGATTTTATATAGAGTAGCCTAAATGAGACTGAGGGGTTGAGATATATATTTACTTGCTTACTATTATTTACTATTCCTTATTATCCTTCAGTCTCATTTGGATAATCTTATATAAAAAATAAAATGTAATTGAAACAAAGATAAAGACACTAAATTAACCCACTATTATATTTTATATAAAGTATACAATATTTAGGGAGATAAATTACTTCTTTATTTTTTAATATTTATAGAGAACATTATTAGTGAATTATTTTTTTTTACCTTTGATAGTTTAGTTAATAAATAATTTATTTCTAGAAATAAAAATATTAATAATTTACCTTTTAAAATTGAAAATGTGGTGGTGAAGATTTTAGTTTTTTGACAAGTATTAATTGATTAAATTTCGTTCTTTTTAATCCGATTGTTAAAAGCTTTAACTGACGATGGCAATGATTTAAAAATATTAAAATGAGGAGAATTTCAATCTAGAACACCTTCATGAAAGATTAAAATTTATCAAATTGTTTTTACAGTTTATTAGTTTAATTTTTAATTTATAGAAAGAAGAAGCTATTTTTTTAATTAAAATATTTCCAAGTCGAATAATCCATCCATTTTTAAAATATACATATTGAAGTCGAGAATGATTGCCTGCATTATAAATTTTGCAAAGCGAGTTGTTTTATCCTTTCAGTTAGACTATTCATCTTGAAAAATGATTATCCATCCTTTTTAATTTATTTCTATAAAATAAATTATGTTTAAATATTCATTTGTTATTATTACTGAAGTAGGAAATCAAACATTTATAAATGAGATATATGAAATTTCAAGAAAATTAATAGTACATCTATTAATTATACCGTGAAAAAATTACGAGCATAAATAAATGTCAAAAACAAACTGTAAATATAATGAATTAAAAATTGTTGAAAGTCAACATAAATTTTATTTTTTAAAAATAAGCTGAAATCATACGACGAAAATATTACTGATTGAATAAAAAAAAATGGTGAAAACATTACACCATGAATCATTTTAAAGCTGATTTATTTTATAAAATATAAAGTTTATCATAAAAAATATTTAATAATTTTTGTTTGAACACATTTCTCGAAAAATGGAAATTATATTTTAAAATCAATAACGTATGTAAAATTTATTTTTCATGTTTTGTTATATTTGAAAGTAAAATAATACATGGAATGAAATTTTTATGATTTTTATTGATTGTTATAAAAATATTTATACAAATGTATTCTTGTTTGGGAATAATATATATATATATATATATATATATATATATATATATGTGCTAGTACATAAACGGTATTTAACTAGAAATGTTATAAGAAAGCTTTTCAAATAATGAATGTAAAATCTTTCAGCGGTGAACTCTATATAAAGAAGTCATAAATAAATAATGATACATCATATGCTATTTAAAGCATACGTAGTACAGATTCAAATCTAACAATAAGCTATAAATAAATATTTATATATATATATATATATATATATATATGTGTGTGTTTACATATATATATATATATATATATATATATATATATATATATAACATTTTGGATGTATATATTGTTGTTGGACGTCGTCTTCAATATGTAAATCTGAATGCAAGTAAAAAATATGATGTATGCATGTAACATGTCAGTATGAAAATGTTCAACTATTTATGTTGTAAGACGAAGCGAATTTGAGAGAGAAATGTGTAAAAAAACTTTTGGCCAATGTCTTTATGACCGAAAGGATTCACAGACGACGCATGGTATGTCTTCAAATTGACAAGAGTGCCTCGCAATGTATCTTCTGAAATATTTAACAGTGTTCGGTCTCTTGACTTTTTTATAGCCGACAGAGAGACGCTCATTTTTATAAAACAAAATGCCTTTTAGAGTGGTACTGGAATAATAATCATATTTTATATCTCTGCGCGAAATTTTTTTAATGATCGTTAGGTCAAAGAGCTTTTCAACATATATGGAACGTATGCTCGTAAAAATAAACATTTATTTTCGATGTATATAAACAAATCGTTTAAAATGTTGCCAGTGGATAATTTTAAAAATTATTTTTTGTTGTTAAATTTCAAAAAATCTTTATGTGAAATTGACAGAAAAAAATATTAACACTAGATTTACGGAGTGAGTCAATTTGACTCATTTAAGATTATATTGCTATATATATAAAAAACTTAAATATTATTTTTTAAAAACATATGTTGGTTTTTAATTACATAATGACACATATGTAAAAAAATTATATTACCTATTTGCATATATGTCATTATGTAATTAAAAACCAATATATGTTTTTAAAAAATAATATTTAAGTTTTCTATATATATATATAGTAGCAAAATCTTAAATAAGTCAAATTGACTCGCTCCGTAAATCTAGTGTTAATATATATGTACATATATATATATATATATATATATATATATATATATATATAGTCTCAAAATTACTATTTATTGTAGTTTTTCTGAAAGTATTATAATTAATATATAATATTTAACCTCAATTAGTAATGTGCAATGAATTTCGTTAATGTTCTAATTCTGTTAATCAATTAAAAATTCATTTTATATTTCAATGCTTTAAATTATGTAAAAAAAATTAATATATGTTACATACATTTTTAATTCTTCTCCAAAATGTTAAGACATTTATTGACTGGCGTAATTTTAGTAATCAAGATAATTTTGTTCAAGAATTATTACTTGACTAAAAAATATTTTATAAGAATAAATAAAGTATTAACGACACACACGATATTTTTATTTTGCAAACTAAATAAGAAAAATAAAAATTATGGAGTGTATTATATGCTTGAACAAATATTTTTTTTATTTGTCAAATACATTTTGATCCTTATTTATCATTGTTTACAAAAAATATCTGTTTATAAAAATTATTTTTATACTTAGAAAAAAATATGAATCGAAAAAAATTGTTTATTAATTTTTTTGAATTATTATCAGATTTTAATTTTTTTTTAAGATTTAATCGTAATTAAGCATTTATTTTGTTATTTATTCATAAATATTATCCAGATATTGACTATAAGAATGAAATTAAATTTACAAATTTTACATAAATAGCAATACTAGAAAATATTTTTAAATATAATTTTTACTATTTTCGAGAAAAATAATAATTTTTTGTTTTTTTTTTCTATTTGGAAATTATTTTTCATTGAAAAGTATTTTTTCCAAAAAATATTCATCTATAATAAAATTGGAACAATATATTTCAATTTTCTTATCGTATAAAATCATAGAAAAACTTTTTTGAAGATAATATTTTTAATGATTAATTATCTTTATTCTGAAAGAACTTTCGAATTAAAATAATTTTATACTACTACTATTTTAATTATTTTCCTTAAGATTTTACAATATTATTTAATATATTTATTTAATTATTTACTTTTTTAGAATTTTTTGTATACATTTAAAGCAAAATGAAACTTAATTGATAAATGGGAACATAAGTATATAAACATGAAATAAATTTCATATAATATTGGTAAAACGATAAATATAATATGTTAAAACTTAAAATTTCTACTATAAACTTCATAAAAAGTATATTTTTCTTTGGAACTTGTTATATAAATCTAAAGTAAAGTTAGAAACATAATATTTTATTCTCCAAATGACTTCACTCAACAGTTTCATTTGAATGTTTATGATCGATTTAATTACATTGTCTCTATTTTTAAGTTATTTTCTTTTAAAATTTGCTTCATTGTATCATAATTATAAAATGTATCAATTATTTTTAATATAGATTAAAAATAATTATATAAATGTAATAAAATTATTTTGAACTCATTTTATTTATGAAATAATATTATTTAATACCATGTCATTTTTTTGTCTTTAAATTAAATGAAAATAGTTACTATAAAAATATTTATTTTGAATACAATAAATTAATAATGAGTATTTTTCATTATTTCAAACAATAAAATATTCTGTATTTTATAATTGTTTTATAAACTAACGGCTCATAATATAATTAGCGAATTCTATTCAATAACAAGAAAAATTAAATTATATTTAAGGTAACAAATTAATACGAGAATCTATAAAATAGTGAATGTGTCGTTTTATTTTATTTATAAAGAATTTCGAATTTTTGTATAAATTAATATTTAGCATAAAATAATTTTTATAATATTTAAAATGATATTTGTGTACAATATTAGATGTTAACCAATATGTAAATGAAATTAAACAACATTTATTTATTATGTTTTGTACAGAATTGTATCTCAAAGATATAATTTACCACAATCTCTTAAATTTGATAGCAAATAAAATAAAAAACCTATCTCTACATTTCTTTATATATGTATATATATCTATATCTTGATATATAACTACAAAAAAATGTTACAAATATGTGTCCAAAATTTTTCCCTCAAATATTTGTTCACACTCATGATATATAAATATATATATATATATATATATATATATATATATATACACGCGCGAAAATAAAGATCATCAAGTTATCAAATAATTCAGAGAAACGGCTCGTCTACGTGAAAAACGTTTATAAACCTCGACAACAATCTGACACATATATCATCTGACGGACATAAAAAGCACGTTGACAGTGGCTATCTGAAAAGTTAATGGTTTGCGAACAGCGAAAAAAATGTGTGGAAATGGTCACTTTCAAACAGATGGCAATTTTAAGTATACTTTGTTATTTTTCTTTGCTGAAAAGATGTAAGGAGAAATTCGTATTAAAATTAATGATCAATGAAATAAATTTTAAGAACCGACTGTTTTGCATGGGAAAAAATTCTATTGTAGGAAAAATAAATGATTCGCTTTTTACCGCGAAAGAAAGTTACATAATATGACGATGATTCTCCATCGTAATATGATGATAATGGTTGTTTTGTTTGTGGAAAAATGGATTTCTTTGTTTTTAAAAATATTATGAGAAAATATTTGTATTTTTTTGGTTACCAATTGCATACAAATGAGATATTTTTAATAAGAAAGTACACTTTTATGAGAAAAGTAATAGAATAAAACATGTTTCTCCTTCGCTTTAAAATGATTTAATAATCAATTAAAAAATTTATTTGAAATTCAGATCAAGTTAGAATGTTCTTTAATTATATTTATAACATTTGTCTATTTTCAAAGAATATTTATTAAAAATTCAATTTGATATTTCATAAAGTGAGTTATATCATTTGCTGTTATTCTTATTTCATTAAAATTAGGACTAAAAACCATTTATTTCCTATGGATTAATATATTTTTATATGTATGTGGTATATTTTATTTTATCGTAATTATTGATTTTTAAAATCAGAACTACCTTGCTATATTTTGATTATATTTAAAAGAGAGAATTTTTATAGTATCAATTTTTGAAACATACAGACTTCTTAATTATATATTTATTATAATAACAATCAAAAATATACTTTTCAATAAAAAAAATAATGTTTGTGAAGTAAATATCTTCATTTAAAAAAAATTTTTCAAATAAAAAATTAACATTTTAATTAGGTTTTGTAATTTCATTTTTAAATATAGATCTGTAATTTAATTTAAAAAATGTTAAAAATATAATATTCTCTTTAATTTTTTATTTTAATTTGATTTCAATTATTTAACTTTTGATACTAATTTTAATGAAATAATTTGAAAAACATAATTAAATATGTTTGTTAAATATAATAAATTGAATTAAAATTAGATTTTTTGACTACCAATATCAGTTTAAAAAGAACAAACCATTGTTTCATGATTTATATTTATTAAAAAAATTGTACATTTTATAAATATATTGCTGAAAATAATTAAAATTATAAGTTAGACTATATATTTTATTGTTATTACATTTTCTTTTTTTTATTTTACATAAATTTATTTCTTTATTTATTTATTACAGATAAATTAATTTTCATAAATTTTATATTTATTGTTCAATGAACATTTAGAAATAATTACGTATTATACAAATTTATCTTGTTTTATTTCAATGTATACTTTTAGACATACATAAAGTAATATATATATATATATATATATATATATATATATATACATGTATATATGATATTGATATTTATTTTCAAAACAATATTTAATTTTTCTGACATTACACATATATACATTGATATTTGTTTGATGACGATTGTAATTTGAATTTCGAAATTTATTTGTACTTCAATTAATTTGATATAAAATTTTAATTATTAATTAATATAGAAATTTTTGTTTAATTTATAAATATATTGATTTTAGTGTAGGGAACAAAATTTAATAAAATTAAAAAAACGGTGGAAAATTATAATTTTTAAAAAAATAAATTAAAGTTCTAAATTACATTTGAAAATTTATGTTTTTGAATTACAGATAAATTTATATCATTTAATACAATATACTTATGAATAATATAAATAAAATATCATAAAGTGATTAAAAAAGAATTTAAGAATCTCCTTTCTAAAATAATTATATTATTTTTTGAAAATAGTTTATAAAATTTATTACAGGTTATTATTTTTTTTAATTTCAAAATTTTAGTTAATAATTTTTACTATATTGCAAATTTTTAAGTTACTTTTAATATGTATTTTATTATTATTCGTTTATTAGGTATTTAATTAAAAATAGATTGATGTTAATTAACTGTAATAGAAACTTTTATTCAAGAATAAAAATAAATTTATTGTTTATATAACCGAATATATATTTGTTACGAAATTATAATGGTTTGTGTATATTAAAAAATAAAATAAAATATCTTTAAAATTTAAATAAAATTTGTACAAACGTAAATATGACTGTTCATTAATTCAAAATATGTACTACAGTAGTCACAAACGTAAAAACAAATCTACTTATAAAAACGTGTATCCTACAAAGAACACATTTTGCATGAAATGCACGTATTTTCGAGTTTTACATTATAAACAATGAGAGGTAGAATACATCAGAGATATATGCAATTTAGGAGAGAAAGAGCACATTTTGCTGAAAATAAGTCGTCAGAGCATATGTTGAACACAGTTATAGAATTATAACATTTAACGCTTATAATATGTAAATGCATAGGAACCGTGAACGTTCGTCCAGTGCAGTGAACAATACTGGCGTACATCTTACAATGCGAAGTTGGTGTTATTTGTACCGTTATTCAACGTTATTACGCGAGATTGTATCTAAACGCGGCAATTTGCGTCCATGTGAACACACATATAGTATGTACACTCACCAACACGGCCGCATTAATGGAAATCTGGCATTTTCAAGTTTTCTAATGTGTCTACTTTGAAATATACACACTTTAAAGTACCTTTAAATTGCAGTTTTTTCATCTGTATGTAGCAAGATAGTCTGAAGGAGTGAAATGTTTTTATGTTTCTCATAAGGATCTTTTTTCGACTCATTAACATTTTTTATATTGTTGACGAGTACTTGTACTCGAGGATATTCACTTAAGACTGTAATTAATAGTAATAAAAACAGATATATGATTCTATTTTAGAGTGTTTTATTCGAGTTTATCTTATTTAAAAACAAACAGAATATTAATTAATGTACATTATATTTCATTCTAGTGTATTTTATTCAAAAAAAATTTTTGTACAAAATAATATTTTATTTAATATATTATTTAAGAAGAATTTTAGAATTGAAAATAACCAATAATTGCTTGTTAATGTATTTTTTTATATTTATTTAATTATTATTTTTTATTGAATATTACAAGAAATTTAATAATAAAATACAAATTAACAAAATAATTATTTTATTTTTTTAATTATTAACAGTAAAATAGATTAGATACAAGCAAAAATATTAAATTAAAAGATTTTATAACGTGGCGTTCTGATGATGATAACATAACCATCGAAATTCGTATTACTCACTGTTGTTCTAAATAAAAAAAATGACCAACAAGTAGTTATTGAATACTGTTTAAATTTTTTTTGGGTTAAAGTGATAATTTATATGTGTAACAGCTAAATAGGTATTTTTTGCTTAAGTATTTTTTTATAACTACTAATAAAGGTTCTGAATTTGAAATATTTTATTAGTTACTAAAACGATTTATAATGCTCACAGTTTGTTGGAAAAGAAACCAAACTTTCTCTTTCCAAGCAAAATTTACAGCATCATTCAAAATCAAAAGAGATGTATTTATGTAATCTCTTCTGCAAACTGTCAAAATTTGGTCAAAATATGACAAGTAGTTTGTGAAATATGTCGGTTAAAGTGTTAGTATTATTTGTTACGTTGTCACGAAAATACAATGGAACAACGCGCAAATACACATAACTGTATTTATAAATTGTTTTTGAGACGACACTTGGCGGATGAAGATTAATTTTTAAAACTGTTGATACATAAAAATGGATCTAATGTAATATAAGAAAAAAATCTAAATAACTTATTAAGCTGATAAATTAATATTAAAGATTGAATTAAATCATTGAAAAGTCATATTTTCTGTTTGATGAAAGTGAAAGAAAATATTTTTTATAAAAAATATTTATTCCTATTGACAATATATAAATATATCAAAGTAATTTATTTTTTAAAAATATCACATTTTGGATAATTTAGATATTTAAAAGAATTTTATCATTAAAAATACTAACTGCATTGTGGGTGATAAAAACAATACCAACCAATTTTTATTTGGCCCATTTTTCATATTATTCATATTTTATTGTTCGTCTTATTTTTTATTGTAGTTTTATTATATTTTATTGTAGTCCATTCTTATTTTTTAAAAAAAGTTCATATATATATATATATATATAAGGTTATCTAAATGTAATGCCCAGATTTGTGTTTTATTAAAAAGAAATTATACACATATTTTCTAATAATACACCACCCTATATAGATTTTTTTAATAAAATATAAATCTAGGCGTTGCATTTACATGATTTTATATATATATATATATATATATATATATATATAGAGAGAGAGAGAGAGAGAGAGAGTAATGATGTAAATGTTTTTTAAATATAAAAAAATTGCCCGAGATTTTTTAAAAGTCTGAAGTATGCCATTAGTTACTCTTTATTACGATTTAATTTTTATTTTTAAATAAATTTGAAGAAAGTAATATAAAATGTTTTTTTAAGTATCGATCATATTTGATTTACGAAAAATCTTTACTTTCTTAAAGCTTATATATTTTTTTAGTAAAGATAGGTTGCACGACAAAACGATGTTCTTTTTTTGTTAGACATTAAACTGTATTTTATTTTTTGTATAAAGTTGTTTGTGTAAGCTCCACTTAAAAGTTTCACGAAAGAATATACAGCTTAAAAGTTTTAAAATACTTTTGTTGCAGGTAATGTTTTTTTACAAATACATTCCGCGGCTTAAATGATCGCCTAAAGCTTTTTGTATATATTTTAAAAAAATGTGTTTAAGATGAAAATATTAAAAGAAACTTTTAATATAAAATAATGAGAAAAGTATTTATCAAAAAAGAATACTGATGAAATTATACATATGGATTCGTATTTGTAAAAATTTCAATTTTTGTTATTTAGTACCTTAGTTTCTCCATTCGAAGAAAACATATTTTATTTAAAACATACTTTTTTTTATTTGTCAGTTATCTAACTTTTTATTAATATTTATTACTATATTCTTGTAAAATTGTTGTTTATATTTATTGATTTGAATTTTTCTATAAATATTCAATACTTTTTACTACTTACGAATAGAAATTTATATTTATAATGAAGTTGAATAAATTAATCTATATTTCAAAATTAAAAATGTAATAGAAAATATTTTTTTTAAATATTACTACGTCTATTAATTTGATAATATAAAATTATTTAATTTTAAAATGAATAATATTTGTTAACTTTTAATAATAATTACATTTTATATATTGTTTTTACTTTATTTGAAATGATTCATTTTTCAATTAGCTGAATTATTTTTTTTTATATGTAAAAATATTTTTTGTTTGATTTTTATTATTAATCTTTAATTATTAATTGATATATTCAAGTACGTATTTTTTATTGTATCATATATTTGTTATTAAAATAATAATAATAATTAAATGAAGTAATCAAAACTACTTAACTTTACGTATTCACCAACTGAAACTTACAATATATTTCATTGCATTTTTCTTGAATTGAATTTGAATTGAATTTGGTTAGTTTTATTTCAAATAGTTCCTTTTGAACTAAGATACAAATTTATTATCTTTAATCGATTAGGTATAGATAAATGAACAGAATGCATAAATAGTAATTCATAAAACGATATGTAATATTTTAGGTATAAAAATAATACACTATATAAATTTTTAAAAAGGTAGGAAACTGAAATATTAAATTTTATTAAAAAAAATTCTAGGTTAAAATGTTTCAGTGAGAATATGTGATTTCTAAATGTAAGATTATTTTATTGTATTTAAACTAAGTTATTATTTAATTTATTATAAAATCAAGTAATATATTATATTACATAATTAAGAAAGTTATATCGTTTTTGTATCTATCTTAATTCCAAGTATTATATATTGAATTGTATAACTCATTATCTCGGTCACATTGATTGAATAACAAAATATTTACTTTATTGCATTCGTTCATTGAAACTCAATGTGTTCACTTCATTTTAAAATATAATTTCAATCTTTCAAAATGTTTGTACCAAATAGTGTAATATATGTGGAAATTTTACGAATTTAAATTTAATTTTAACGTTACTGAAGTTGTAATAAAAATTTGAATCGTATTTAAAAAAAGAGGAATTTACATCAAGAATGACACAAAGGTGGTTTAAAAAAAATTTAGAAGATGAATCATTAGAAGACGAAATTAGATCAGGTAAACTATTTAAAATATAAATATAGACAAATTACAGGCAATGATCGAAATAAATTCGAATATAATTTCTGAACAGTTTGCTGAAAAGTTCAGAGTAAATGACGAAACAATATGGAATCATTTACATGAAATAACGAAGATGTAAAATTTTATACCTCTTTCCGTACCATTAACTTAATTAAGTAAATGGGTACTGCATACTTTAACTTTCTATTAAAAATTACAGCATCTACATTTTTGTATCTCTTATTTTTTTGGTTAAAATCGTGAAACTTGTTGGATCAAATTTTGTTTTTTTGACGAAAAATTTAATTTTTATTTTAACTGTAACCTTCTTTTTTCGCACCTTTAGCAGCATTAGTAAAACATTTTAGTTCATAAAGTAAACATACGTGCATTAAACTTTGAAAAGTTAAAAAATATATATTGCCATCCAAATGTGACGCCTAAATTTGTGTTTTATTAAAAAGAAACAAGAAACTATACACGTTTCTTTTTAATAAAACAATAATCTAGGTATCACATTTGGATGACTCTATATTTTAAATTTAAGTGAACATATAGAGATACAGTGAACAGATGAAACAAGTTACGTACTCAGTTAATGTACCTGACGTACTGAATTATACGATACATAAATATTCTTGGAATTATGATATACCAGAAATGACTCAATTTCCTTGGTTATTTAATATTATTGATAGAATGAAAAATATTTTTGATTTTTCCTTGTTAACCACTTGCGCTGGCAATTAATTAACATGCGCGCGTGGCAAACCCGTCCAAAGTAATTCGCAGTGAGTTGGTATTTGAAATCATTTTTTTATAAAGTTTTACATATACACACACATTAACATTATAGTAAAATTTTTAAATTGATTAACAAATTTAATAATAATATTAATAATTTTTGAAAAGGAGTATTTCTTGGGTTTTGGTACGTTTGTTATTTTACCGAATAGAATATAGGTATTAAAAATGCCATATCCATTAGATAAAAGAATATTTTTCTGTAACTTTTTGCAAATTTTCTCATTAAAGGAAAAGATGATAAGTAGCTATATTGCAGGTCTACTCCACCCATACCATCATTGTAATCTAAAATTATATTAGGTTTTGTAATGTTTCCATTTTGGTCGGTATAATTTCTACATTTTTCATTGTAATCATTTCTGCTTTGAAATGTTTTGAAGAAAGCAAATATATATCTTGTTTGTCCTTCCATTTTACAGCTAAGATACCATTGCAAGATCTTGAAAGAACTTCAGATCTTTTATTTTTGCCACTGCAAGATCTTTTGGCATATTCTTTCTATTAGATCTGACTGTTCCAATAGTATTAATTTTTTGCAAATGTAATTTCCGATACAGTTTTGGTGACGAATACCAATTATCTAAAAAGAGGGTGTGTCCAAAATAAAATAAAGGTCTACATAAATTCAGTTCAACATTTTCTGATGCGCTATTATCAGAATAAAATAGTTCTTTATAATAATAAAAAAAAAATATTGTGTTTTGTAGTTACTTGATTATTATTCAATGAAAATATTTAAAATTAATGAAGTTTTACAAAAACGTATTTGTATGCCTTCAAAACAGAAGTGTGGCACTTGTTAACTGAACTCCGGTGTTATTTTAACTTAGCAAAGATCACACGACGTGCTATGCACGTCATATTGGCATTTGGTACAGATAGCAGTCGACGTGCATAACACGTCATTCCAGCGCAAGTGGTTAAGTAAAAGGAAATTTGTTAGAAATACTAATACATTAGTACATTCTTTAAAATATTATTCTTCTGTGTTTGTACATCTATATAGGCAATATTTTTATTGATAAATTGAAAATATTGCATCAGTGTTCATTTTTAATTTTAATTAAATTTTATTTTCTCAATTCTTTTGAATGTTAATTTACTTAAGCAAGACTGTTGGATATATGTTAACAAAATTAATAATATAGAAAATCATGTAAATATCAAGTCACGGTTAAAATTAGAATGAAAAATGTGTATTATTTATTCTAATCTAATATTGATTCGTTATTTAGGTCGTCTTCGAAATTAGAAGTGCGTTTGAATTCGATTGTATATTCTTAATTGGAAATGTATATTAATCGAGAACTACTAGAATTATTAATAATTAAATTATATCATTATTGATACATACATAATGTTTTTGTTACAGTGCTTGACATCTTAGTGTCGTGAGTGAGTGTTATGCGACGCGAGTTCCGAACCAAATCACCATGAACTGCTGTCGCAGTTTCTCTGTCCGACGCCACCGTCGATGCGTCTTGCTGCTACCACCCGTGCTTCTGTTGCTGCTGGCCGCGTCCCGTTGTGCGCACGCCGCGCCTAAACCTTCCGGTAAGTAAAGAGATCATGTTAATTTCATTTCTCTTGTTATTCAAAAAATGGATCGACAGATGTATATATACGAGTACAGCATATTTTATGTCATTGGAGATTAGTTCTCTGTGTACATACTCTCTGTTTTTATTTTTTATTCTCATATATATATATATATATATATAAATGATAAATAAACATATTATATAAACGATGCTGTAGGTTTTATTTATTTTATACAATATATATATTTAAAAATTTAAACCAATTTTCTTTGAAAAGTGAGATTTAAAAAATCGTGAAGGGAAACACGTTTTATGTTTTATTTATGATAGTTGCATATTTAATGTTTATTTATTTAGTTATTAAGTAAAGATACACATTAAATACGTTCTCTATATTTACTTTTCAATAAAAGGACGGACTATGTATAAATAATGATCTATTTAATCGAGGCAATGATATATATATATATATATATATATATATATATATATATATATATATATATATATATATATATATATATATATATATATATATATATATATATATATATATATATATATATATATATAAATATGTGCGTGTATGTGTGTACATGCGTGCATGTTCTATATATAAAAGTATTTCAATTTTAAAAATTATCGCATAATAAACCAGAAACATAAAATGTTATATCATATTTTTTTTTCTTAAAAAAATGAACATTTATCCACAGTTACCATTTAAAATTTATTATATTTATTTTAATATGAAATTTTTGTAAAAAAGTATTGTTGATTGTTTATTTGTAAGAAATGTTTGATATTTAGTTAGTAAAAATTAAATTAAAAATATTATATATTTAATATAAAGTCATATGTTATGAAATATTATAACACATAGTTATAATAAATATTTGAAAACGTAATAAATAAAAAGATAAGGCAATTTCAATAATATAAAATAATTTGAAATTGAAACTATATTATTGATTTATAAACAAATAGAGACGCTATTATATATTTTTTATTGTTCGTGTTTAACTTAATGTTATTTAAAACGAAATACTTTATCAGTAAACAAATCAAATAAACGGTAATGGAAAATCAATGTTATGATTTCTAATGTAATTACATTTGAAGATAATGTAATTTTCATACTTCATACATATTTTCAATATATATGTGGTTAATAATTGTTGAAATAATGTCATATCAGTTTTATTTGTCATTTTATATACAAACAGTTTCAATATAAAAATACAAAAGGATTTTTAATTAAAATTTTTGATTTTTATTATTAAACAAGATACTATTAAAATTTATATTCGAAAAATGAAATGAATGTTTATTTTCTAATCTCTGCTAAGATTATATTAAAACTGTTATTATTTGACGTTAATGACAAGAGTAATTAATTATATTTAATTTCATACACAATATTGTCGAAAATTTGTATACCCAATTTCATTTTAATTCGTTGAAACGTGTATAATAAACCGAGTTTCAAAGAAATGTTTTAATTTTATTATATCGTAAAAACAGAATAATATTGATTAGATTAAAAAAAAACGTATATATAAAAATATTGTTACAATTGAAATTAAGAACGATATTGCCGTGAATGTCGCAAGTTAACAGGAAGTAAAATTGAAATAACGTTAATTATTTCGAAATAATGTGACGCTTGGTTATATAATGCATCAAGTTGTTGTAAAGTTGACATTAAAGAATAATTATAATGGTGTATAGCAACACTATTCATTGTCAAACACGAAAAGACTGATTGTAGAGTCACGCAATTGTAGATCATACATCAAACAGTAATTCTCATTAAATCTGAAACAATCCTTCAACGACAACTCATATGTAATAATATTTAAAGAAGTGAATAAATTTAATAAAAAGTAACGTTTTGTAATTACGCTGACAATTACTTTGATATATAATTAGAGTTGAAACTTATAATTATGTTTTTGGTATGATTTCAATGTCAACGTACATAATTATTGGAAATTTGTATTAACTAAATTATTGGTTTATTAATTAATTAAGTTATTTTATCATGTATAATGAATATTATATATAGTATAATCTAACTTATAATTTTTAAGAAGACTAATCATTTTTTATTTAAATTGATCGATGTTACTTGTTAAAAGATTTAGAAATGAATGTTTATTTAATGTCTATTATTAAGAATAAAAACTAATCAATATTTTTAAAGATCATTTTTAATTAGAAATATAATCAAGTGAAAAATTAAAAAAGAATAATAAGCAAATGAAAAACCAATAGAAATTTTAAAATAAAATTTCTAACCCACTAGTTACGTATTTATTTAGTTATAATTTTTATTCAAAATTATTTTATTATTTTAAGAAGAACTTTAAATAAACAGATTAATAACTAATTTAATATATACAACATTGAGAGATAAATAAATAAGTTTACTTTATTAACATAATTGTTATTTCATTGAATTCAGTTATTGGTAATAACATATATAAAAAATTTCATATTTTAAAAAATGTAATATTTTCAATGTAAAAAACAGTAACGAATATATAATAATTAATTAATATAAAGATTAATTTTGTTTAGAAATATTTAAATCATTTGAATAACGATTAGAAATTTTACAAAATTTTGAATCCATTATTCATTTTGTAATATTTTAATGTTCGTATCATTAAAAGCCATCATTTAGAAACAATTTTTTAATAATTTATTAATTATAATATTATTTTATTTATACTAATGATTTAGTGACTAATATATAATCACACTCATTTATTTAATTTAAGTTTAATTACATTTTTTAAATTTTTGTGGATTCATTTTTAAATTATATATATATATATATATATATATATATATATATATATATATATATATATGCATGCATGCTAAATATGCGTTAGACATATATATTCGATACATTTAAATCAATCTTCATATAAATTTAAATAAAAATTCATATTGAAACAGTATGTCATATAAGTAATTAGTGATATTGATTTAAATTGTATATTCGTAATTAATAAACATTCTGTCTTGTGTTCACAACACTCAATTATATTAAAAAAAAATGAAAATTATGAACTCAATACAACATGGGCACGTATTAGCGACATTGGTTTTTTCTACTGGAATTTTGATGCAAGATGGAAAAGCTTACTTCGTGTGTAACAACATATGATGAAATTATTTTGTTGGATAAAAAAACGTGACTGGGTATATCCTTTTATATATCAATGTAGAGTATTAAAAATATATACTCGTTTTGAATATTTTAATTGATTTATCGAAGAATTTGCATAAACAAATTCAAATAATCGATGAATATTCATGGTTCGTAATGATAACCGTTTATAAAATAAAATCTTATATATAAATTTATATATACAACATACAATCACATACACACACACATATGTATATATACATTATATATATATATATATATATATATATATATATATATATATGTGCACATATAAATCCCTGTACAGGAGGATAACGTCGATAACAAACTTTCACCTCGGTGGCACGATTTCGATTTCAGGCGAGGAATTTTCAATTTGGAAAAGCCGTGTAACCGCACAAACCCACGTTAAATTAATTGTCTAATGGAATTGAATGCAGCGACAGGAGTCTAGAGAGAGAGTGGAGAATGTAAATTTCGAATAGGCATCTGGCAGTTCAGTAACTTACTCTACTGTTTTACGAATTTTCGAATTCTGTCTCTTTACACGTGACATACATTCTTTACGACTCTTTTACATACATTTATTTAAGTGTAATACTACCATAGTTTAATTATGACAATAGATACCATAAAAATATTTTTTCTTTTGTCTGCTGTTTGGTTTTATCTAAAATGCACACACATACACATATACATACATACACATACACACACACACACACACACACATATATATATATATATATATATATATATATATGTATAGTATTCCCCCAAGTTGGGATTAAATATGGAAATGACAATCTTATCTCGTAGAAAACAACCGTCATGAAGCTCTGATATTTTTAGAGGCCTGGGCTCTACATGCAAAGTAACTTCTTGATTATATATATATATGATGTAAAGTGGTTATATATATATATATGATTTTTAAATTATAAAATTAGAAATATTATAACAGAAATATGCAGAAGATACATCCTGAATGTAGATATAATTACATGGTTAAAATGTGTTTTTGTTATAGCCGAGAATTATTTAGATATTTTTAAATTAAATTCATATATTTTTCTAAGTTTTAACCACTTAACATTTTTGTGTTAAGATATTTTAATTAATATTTTTATTTATAATGAATAATACAAAAGATAATTTATGCTTAACACTTAAAATACATTTGTCGAGAATTATAATAAAAATTTCAACAAAATATTCTAGATTGAGATATTTCTTAATCACTGGCTAAATAGGGTTTTTAAGATATCTTAAATGATATATAGATATATTTTATTTATATATTTAAATAGAAAAATGAAATTATCAATAGAAGATCATTTTTTATTTATATTACTCGCTAGATATTTCCCTGAATGGTTGAGTTCTTGTTTGAAATTTTAGTTTTTTTTCCTAGTAAAAAAACGTAAAAAATGAATTGTCTATTTTGTAATGATATTTGAGTTAATTAAATAGTTAAAAAATATTTTCAGTTTATTAATATTAAATATTCTTTATATATATATTTATATATATATAAATAAATGTATTATATAAGATATTGAAAAAAAAATTAATTAATTTTTTTCTATTTTTCTTATATTTTTTAAATTATTTACATATTTTAGTACAAGAAATGAATTATTTATAATTTCTATGAATAAATTTATTTTAATATTAAATTAGAATATATTTGTTGCAATAATTGATAGAAACACATTGAGTATATATATATATATATATATATATATATATATATATATTTCATCATCAATAACAACTTCACTAATGAATGAAGGCCTCTACTAAAACTTTCCATTTCAATCGATGCAATGTTTTCTCTTTTATTCCATTCTGGTGAATTTTATATATGTGAATATATATATATATATATATATATATATATATATATATATATTTATATATATATATATATATAAATATTTATATATATATATAAAGTACTGTATGTATGCCAATGAAATATATAAACGGTAACTAAACATAAATTGACAAGAGAATACTAGACAGACTGGATAGCAATGCAGGGTGAGTAGAGTTAAAGTTTGGATTCTCAAGAGACACATGACTGTAAAATAAGAGGATTGAATAAATGGATTCAGAGAAAAAACATAGAAATTAATGGATACATATAAACATATATATATATATATATATATATATATATATATATATATATACATATATATATATATATATATATATATATATATAGAGAGAGAGAGAGAGAGAGAGAGGGAAAATTGTATATATACATGTGTATGTATGTGTGTGTGTGTTTGTATATGTGTATGTAAATTATGAAGCAAAATATAAATCTGAATAGTTTTTTGATCATAAAAAAACCCTACATCAAATAAAGTTTGATATAAATATCAAATTGTGAACTTAATAAACTACTAGTTAATAGAAAATATATAATGTATTGAGATTTTTGATATAATAGGTTTTTATATTTTGATTTTTAACAATTCAATAATAAAGTATGAAAAATATCTTTATATAAGGTAGTTCAAATGTGACGCCTACCAAATTAGCCCATCATTGCAAATGATCGCAGCGTGAGTGGTCGAGGGGGGGGGGTGTAGTCCCCTGGTACCTGTATAATATTGTTTCTAATCATATAATAAAACTTGTTAAATAATTAAATATTATTTAAGTCAGCAGTAACATTTTTTATATATTTAAATTATGTTGTTACTCTAAAAAGGTTAATTAAATAAATGACGCATAGTAAAGTCAAAAAATATTTACTTACTATTATATAGGGTCATACAAATATGACACCTAGATTTGTATTTTATTTAAAACAAACATGTTTATAGGGAAACATGTGTGTAGTTTCTATTTAATAAAACACAAATCTAGATGTCATATTTGGATGACCCTATATTTTCGAATACTGAATAGTTTCATACACATTTTTTTAAATTTAATCAACTAAATTGAATTGAAGTGATTAACTTTTTTCATTAAAATTCACAAAGTAAGCACAAGAAAAATCAATCGAATTATAAAAAAATTATTTAATTACCTTTTCAATTTATTTTATAAAACTACTATTAGTTTTTCGAATTTTACTAAAAAGTGAAATATAATTCAATATGTGTTATTTTCAATTAAACTATTATGTAAGTAACTTTTTTTATTTAATATTGTTTATATGAGTCAGTATTTTTTAATAATAAAGTATTTTTACAATTTTTGGTAGATATTTTTAATTTATATATTTTTTATATAAAGTCATAAATTTCAATATGATCTTTTTTTATATTTTTTATCAAATTTGCAAACAAATTTCATCAAAAATCATGTGGAAATAAATAACAATCATGTAAATTATTTTCATTCAATTTATTTTAAATTGACGATAAATTCAAAAAAATATGTAACTTTTTCAAGAAAAAATCATATTTTCATAGAGTTTATGTACTTTTAAGTTAGAGTAAATATATATTTTTATTAAGAAAAAAAGAATTCTTCGTTGTAAATATTGAAAATATTTGTTGACGCTAGAAGCATTGCTCTTACGAAAATATTTTCTTTGTATAAACTCTACGGTACAGTTCGTGATTACAATTCTTCTTTTACGCTTCCTCATACCCTCTATAATCTCCCTTACTCTTCCTACTTTTCCTTTGCCTCCAGAAAAAGTTCGAAAAATAAACATTTACATGCGAGAATATTCTGAGCTGTCATGTGAAGATTGATATTGCCTTCGTCAAAATAACTTGTACGAGATATTAAAATAAGTTCCGCAGAACAGATTTTCGAAACTTAAAATTTATGCCAAGGCCTAAATTTAAAAGTATATTTATACTTGTTTTCTATCTTTTCATTTCTCTTCAACTGTCAATATGGTTTTTAATTATTTATTAATTGATAATTATGTATTCAGATAGAAGTTTATCCATCTACATACATACATACATACATACATATATATATATATATATATAACATATATGTTGTTTTTTCAAAATTCATATTAATTAAAAAAGTAATACAATATACTGACTAAAATTACATAATGAGTTAATGAATAAAAAAATATTATTAAGAAAATTGATTGAAAATTTTTGTCTGAAAATTTTCAATTAATTAATAATAGTTTTTCTATGGATTAAATAACTACTTTTAAAAAATATCATTTTATAAAGATTAGAGTCCATTTTTGCGTTGTTTATTATTTTGCATATAAATTAATTTTTACTTTTGTTTATAATGAACGACCTTATGACCTACTTATAGTTAAAAGTTTATTATTAGTAAAGTTTGCTTAGACTTTAAATATTATTATTTTGAAACACGGTTTTTCTTATTATTAGTTATTCGCCTGAGTGTATATTTAATATTTATGATATAATTAATTTAGTAAATTTTAATGAATATTTAAATACCTGGAAATTTAATCAAAAAATATATTTTTATATTACAATATAGTAAGATAGCGAGTGTATGTATATTATATTATAGTAATAAATGTATTGTAATGTTTGTTTAAAAAAATAATTTTTAAATCAATAGATTTGCATATGTATCAAGTTTTTATAATTTTGTTCATTATTTTTTTTAAATTGTATTAAAATATTTGTATTTAATATTTCTACGAGTATAACAAATTTTTCTTTGTTAAAATTATATTTTGTAAATATAAAAGTTTTCTAGATTCAATTCAATAAATTCAAATTTTAGAAATTTAAATAAAATAAATAAATATGTAGTATTTTTTCTTATCGATTTACTGATTATGAAGGAAATGGTCTTAATACATAGATCCAAGTTGAAACTGTATATCTAATTACTCACAGTATATCATTCAACTTAACATTTAATTAAAATAATATCAGTATTTGAAGTACATATTAAAATTATCTATTCTATTATACACACGCACATCAACCATTCTACTGAAGAGAATTAACAAAACTCATCCTCTACTATTTGTACATGTATATAAGAGAAAACTGTATACAATTTGGGTAAACAAAATCATTATCTCAACTGCACTTGTGTTGTTTCGACAACTCTCTGTGAATAATGGGTACCGTAGTCGAGACCATTCGCTGTTTATTTCCCCCATTACCTCTTATTCATTCGCCCTTTTCGTTAAAATGTACAAAAGTTTTACGTATCTGTGCCAATGGCGGATTTCAACGAACGCTACGGTATTGTCGTTATCGTTATATGAACGAAATAAATATCAGATATAATGTACTTGATGTAAATAATTTCGATAAGATTTGTGATATAAAAAACGTAGAGTTTACTCGTTAATCTTCTTTCGCAGGCAATTCTATTTTGATCGACCATTTTTTTTATCTTCATATCTGTGATCTTATTTTTATCACTGATTTATTTGTCAATGTAACATTTAGTTTTAAAAGAAAAAAATCGCTTTTTAGCGTTTATATATATATATATATATATATATATATATATATATATATATATATATGAATATATGTATGTATATGTACAGTATATTTTTTAACGAAATATAGAATAAAATAATTTGAGAATCGAATTATTATAATTATTAAGATAGAGGTTGTTTAAAAATGAATTCTATTGAATATAGCGACTGGCAAATATTTTACATTACCTAAGTTAACACTTTCAATGAAAGATGAGAGAGGGTAGAAATATCCGGCCTGCTATTTGCCACCATTTAGAATCGTTGTGTGCATGTTTATAGGACCCTTATGCCACACTCATGTCTCGACGGGACGGTTTGCAAGAAGATTGTAATTGGATACCACGCACGGGTTAACAAGGTGTGGAATTTAATAGATTACCAATTATCGCAGTGTATTTGGAATAATTTTCAAAGGATTAAATTTGTTACATTGATTTTAACTGTTAAATGAATGAATATGTTTTGCATTTGTCATTATTGTTTTATAACCGTGATTAAATGATTTCATATATATATATATATATATATATATATATATATATGTATATATATATATATATATATATATATATATATACATATTAATGTATATAAACAAAGAGAAATGAAAAAAAATATTGATGTGGGATTAAATAAAAAGGTACTGAATTGCTGGAAGTAGAAAAATACTAGAAAGATATTTATTCTGCAGTGAAAAAGACTGTCGTTGTTGATTATATATATATATATATATATATATATATACACCAGTGTCGTTTGATAAGTATGGTAAAAAAGTAAAAAAACTAAATTGAAAAATTTAATTAAACTAAACAATAAATAAATTTACTATACTTATCAAACGACCTTCGTATGTATATATATATATATACCACCGACCTTCGTATGTATATATATATATATATATATATATATATATATATATATATAATTAATGTTTATGTTCAAACAAGTGTTTGAATGCTGAGTATAATTTGAGGTAAAATTAATTGATCAATAGCCATATTTATATCAAAACAGCAGGGACATATAGTCAATCCTAAGTCTTTGGTATAAATTACAAATAATATATTTTAAATGATTGAAAATCTCTAAATATTTTAAAATAAAATAAGTTCTTTAAACATATAAGGATTAATTTATAAATGTATATATGTAATTGATTTAATATAATTTAAATACATTTTAATTCATTAATTATGAGGTACAATTTCTATGATAAATATGAAAAGTATTTCCCACTGTACGTAGTAGTGATAAAAAATTTATATAAAATAAAAAAGAAAAAATGTAGTTAGATATGTATTAAAATTATAAAGGAACGAATGCTTTTATAAATAGTAAATAAAAAAAATACCAGGTTCTGAATATCAAAATATTTTATTAATGATTAAAGTACACATAAAATAAAAAAAAATATTAATTAATTATCAAATACTTTAATAATATTTTTGTAAAATTGTGTTTGTTATTTATTTATCGTTTACATATTTATATGTATATATATATATATATATATATATATATATATATATATATATATATATATATATATATATATACATTCATCTATATTCATATGTTCATATATGCATATATACAAACATTCATATATACATATATATCCACGTATACATACACATATTTATATACATACATACATACATACAAACGTATATACGTAAATACTGGCAAATTTATAAAGTTCCGTATGCGCGGGTAAACAAATTCCCTTAGAACAGAATACGGCAGCAATAAAGTATATCTAAGTTTCATTTTATTTGAACGCGGCATTCCTCTGGTCCGCCAATAATTTAATTTGATAAAATAGCAGAATATAATTTATCTTGAAGAATATTTCATTGTTATGAATTTTTATCATCATCAAACAAGATACTACAATACATTAATTTAATTTTAAACCAGGCACCCGTGGCCTGAACGGGCAACGGTAAAACATTCACGAAAAAGGATAAAGAAAAAGCGCATGGTATAAATCGTTGCTGCGCACCGAAATGTTAGTCCGATTTAATATTTAAAGTGCAAAACACGGCTATAAATTGAACGTTAGATATCACACACAATCTTGTCTTTTTTTCTTCTTCGCCGTCCGTTCACCCGACCTCCGCGTCGGTGCCACCGTTCTCTTTCTCTCATTTTTTTACCTAAGAGAATCTGGCATTCGCAACGGAGCGTCCTTTGAAAGCGTACTATTTTTTGTTTCTTCCGTTCGTGTTTACGCGAAGCACACACACATATATCTGCCAGTCTTGTTACCCGAGGGTACGCCGGTTAAAACCATTCAAATAATTCCCGTATAAAAGTTTGAATGCGCGGTGTATACGTACGCAGCGAACGTACGTGTCGCAAAAATTGCCCTTGCCAACATTTGAATTATTGCTGTTTAAGCAATTTCATTTAATTTTTTTCTCATTAAGTTTTATTTGATACACCTAAACTCTCATCTGATTTATTGATTAAAATCAATCTACTTGAAACGCTTCCCCTGCGGTATTTTTTATATTTAATCATTTATAAAGCCAAATGAAAAATATAAATACTTTTTTATCTGTACGGTGTTACTGTACAGTGAAATAAATAATGTTTCAACATTTTTTAATATAACATGTATTTCTTTCAAATAATGGAGTAGATTTAATATTGATGTGTATATAAAAAATATTAATTATGATTATAATATAAACATTGTATTGAAATAAATAATTTTAAAAAATGATACATAATTTTTATGATAGAATATTAAATAATATCATAAAAACATGTTTTATGAGTTTATAATATTTGATATTTATATTTATTTAGAATTACTGATTTAATAGAATACAGTAAAAATTAAAAGTTAATTTAATATATAGTTCATTTATAAATATTAATATATTTTTATAAAGGGTTCAATCTTCAATTCCATATGATTTTATAGACATATTCAACAATAAATTATTGTAATTTTTTAAACTATATATTTTGACGACCATTGCTTAATATTAAAAGCGTAAACAATTTTACAATGATTTTGTCAAAAAATTAATTAATAAAAAAATGTAAAGTTATTGAATACTTTAATAAAAATAAAAAAAATAAATAAACAATAAATGATTTATATTATATGTTGTATTCATGTTCGTTGACAGACTATTTTTTAAAAATATCACTTATATAGGGTCATCGAAATTTGACTCTTAGATTTGTGTTTTATTAAAATATACAATATATATATATATATATATATATATATATATATAAATTTATATATTAGGTTAGGGAAAAAGTATTTTTACTATTTGCTAATAGATGAGGATTTGGTGGATTTTGACAGTGCGCCATTTTGTTCCATATTAGTGTTTTATATCGTTTGAAAGATAACATTTTTCAAAACATTTTAAAATGGATTAAAATGAAATTCGTGCATTCAGTAAAAAAGTTACTAATATTGAAGGTGGTTTTAAATCAAAAACATTATTAATAAATTTTACATTTTTATTATAAAAAAGGAAAAACATTGCGCAAGTCCATAAAAAAATTGTCGTGTTTATGAAAACGATGGTTTAACTAGACAAACAGCAGCGAATTGGTTTTGTCGATTTCGAAATTGAAATTTTGACGTGAAAGATACATTTCGTTTTTTTCGGTCTATTGTGGAAAGACGTTAAAGACTCTATGAAATCTTGCAAAATTGAAGAAAATCGACATTTAAGCAGCTATGACATAGCTAGAGAGCTGAATTTTGATCATAAAATCGTTTTGAATTATTTGCGTAAGGTTGAATACACAAAAAGCTAAATATTTGTGTACCACATGATTTGATTGTAAAAGAAAATAATGGAACGAATTTCTATTTGCAAATCGCTGCTGAAACAAAATGAAATCGAGCTATTTCTGAAAAGATTGATAACGGAAAATGAAAAGTTGACATATGACAATAATGTTTGAAAAAGATCATGGTTGAAGCAAATTAAGGTACCACAAACGATTGAAAAGCATGGATTGACGCCAATGAAGGCGATGTTATGTGTCTGGTGGGATTTGAAAGGAGTCGTTCATTATGAGGTGCTGTCGTAGGCAAAATGGTTGATTTTTTTTAACTCTACTGTCAACAATTATTGCGTACTGAAGCAATAAATTCAAAAAATGCGTCCGGAATTAGCGAATATAAAGGGCGTTGTCTTCCATCATGACAATGTTAAACCACATACATCTTTGAGGACTCAGAAAAAATTGAGAGAGCTTGACTGGGGAGTTTTGATATATCCACCATATAGTCCTGATCTTGCACCATCAGACTACCATTTTGGTCATTGCAGAACTTTCTTAATGGAGTAAACTTGATTTCAATAGAGACTTGGAAAAATCACTTGTCTGTTTTTTGACCAGAAACTTAAGAAGTTCTCCACCGATGAAATAATGTCTTTATCAAAAAAAAAAAAAATGGCAAAAATTAATAGATCAAAATGGCATATATTTGCTTTAATAAAAGATTTATGAATAATTAAACAAATATGTTTCAATTTCGATTCAATTTGCAAAAGGTTTTTTTCCCTAATCCAATATATATGAAACGAATTGGAATCGATACTAGAGATTTGAAGTTCTTCTGTAATTTGTAGTGGGATGTTAGCACAATAGTCGATTGTGCCAAGATTTCAAAACGAAGAAACAGAATACATTTCTATCATGAGAGTTATTCAATAAAAATATATGTGGTCTCCTGTTTTTTTTAAATTCTGTTCTATATTTATCTCTTAAAAGGCACTGGATGAGAGAACTGAATAAAAGTAGAACAGAGAAATAATCAATAGATTACTTCTGCAGATAATATGGAAATAATGACTGAAAATATTGAAAACTTGTAGCATTATAAATGACGTCAATGATGAAAGTGATCGAAGAAAAATACGAATAAATGTATGGAAAATTAACTGGATGGCTATCAGTAAAATAAATGTCAATTTGGGTAACTTAAGTTTGGAAGCAAGAAATTTTAAAACATTCAAGCATTTTAAGTATTTTGGAAATAAGATTAACAAAGATTTGAATTTAATAACGAAATAATGATTCGCAATAAAACCGATAGGAGTCTTCATAAAACTAAAAACAATGTTGGCTAACAACCAACTTCACCTGTAGCTAAGAATGAAGTTCATGAGAAACTATAAGTAATAGGTAATGTTATATGATTATGATACAAGGCATTCTGAAGTTAGCATGGATAACTTTTTTGAACCATTTGAAATGTGGGTCTATAGAAGTATACTCAAAATTCAATGTTAGGAAAAAATAATAAAAAAGAAGAATTTATCTTTTCCATTAAATGACGTAAATTAGAATATCTAAGGAATATGATATGTGATATAAAGTATGAGTTTTTCTTTTCTATAATCTATGCAAGAATTGAAAAATGGATAGGCAGAAAAAAGCATTTTCGGTTGTGAAATCTACGTCAATGGATTAAATACAATGCTACACGTATATATATATATATATATATATATATATATATATATAATAATTAATATATATAAACATATGGAAAATTTAAGTTTTAGAAAAAAAATTCTTTTATAAATTATAAAAAAATTATATATATATATATATATATATATGTGTGTGTGTGTGTGTGTGTGTGTGTGTGTATGTATATATATTTGCATGTATATATATTAGATTATATTTCGAGAACAACGAATAAATGCGTTGTATGTAAATGTATATAATTATAATAAAGCAGTGCTTATAAATTAAAATAACTATATAAAATACACAAATTTCATACAAGACTACGTTCATTTGTGGTTTAATTTAGACGCCGTTGACGACAAACGATAACGACGCCATTGTTGTTCATTAGTCACATAACCTTATGAGTGAACATACATTTTTAGTGGGAGATGAAAAAAAAACACTCACAGTGCAACGAAAATAAACTGCTTGGAAATGTTACTTAACGAGGTGCTCTGCATATTGTGATGTGTATACAGTTGGATGTTAAATGAAGCTACCGAGCTTTATCTATTTTTTGTCGCTGCTTTTACTTCTAAAATGTTTTACTAAACTTGTTCATTTTCATTTGGTGTACAACTGCTCAGTCACTTTTTTAAAATTTATATTTTCGTACTTAAAAAATATTTTATAATGTTGTATGATATATTATACTCCATTATTTTTTTTCTAAAAATTGTTGCGATAAAACTCTAGATTTTATGACATAATTTTGCAAGGTATTAAAATGTATAACAGCTATTCATATTTTGTAACTAATGCTAAAAAAATAATAGTATAAAAATAAATTTATATTTACTTTCAAACATTTTATATGAAAAAATATTAATTTTTTTTTTGCTCTGGTAAATTTATTTTAACATAAATAAAACTCTTGAAGTGTATATGATTAATCTAACTATTAATTATTTGTAAATAAATTTTAATATACAAAAATAATGTATAAAATAATTCATTCTCATTAATTTTTAATGTTTAATATAATATGTGAGGAAGATAGATTTTTTAATATCGATTTTTGCTCTTAATAGATGCATAATTAAAATTATTAAAAGAATTGATGTTTATATAATAACTTGAAACAAGATATATTTTCGAATAAAAAATAAGAATAAAAATTATAAAATTTAAATATTAAATACGTTTGTATTTTTAGAAATTTCTTTGGTTTGATTTAATTAGTGATATTTATTTAGTAGTTTATAAAACAATGTAAACAAAATTGTTTTTGGAATTTGAAAAGGAAACACACTTATGTTTCAACGAATTTCGTTTAAATGACTCCGAGTTCTTAATCAAATAGCACACTAATCAAAATATCAAATCGTCAGTGAGAAGCTTTAATTTTGTTAATTCAAGTCTGTATTCAACGGACCGTTACAGAAGGTTTTGCGCTAATACCGAATTTACCATAATTTCAACGAGCCCGAATCAAACGCGCTTTGATAAGACAAAATCCAATAGCGCGGCATTTCGGTGCTGACTTCGGACTCGTTCATTCCGATTTTCGTCCTATGTTTTCTGCTGATTACGTAACCGGCTGGCGTCAGGACGTTGTAATCCGAGCGGAACACACTTTCCCCAGTCACGGGCGGAGTAGTCCCACTCCTTGCGCGATATAAGCGACGACGACTCAGCCGTCTCCGAGGTGTATAATTTCCTCGGAACATTTTACGACGTGCCGGTGCAGTTTTATCCGTCGTTCTTCTCAACTTTATTGTAGATGAGCAAGTGTTGTACATAATCTCGAGTAGTGTTGGTTGTAAAATTACTTGTGAGAACGGCACGATTTGTTTAAGAAACTTAATTATGTTGTTGTCACGTATAAGGGGTTTATATAGCTTGTATGTCACCCGGAAATGAAGCGGATTTAGTGTTCTCTTCTCGAATGCTGACCAATTAAATATTAATTTTCCTGTTCTTTATATTATATATATATATATATATATATATATATATATATATATATATACATTGTTTTATATTACAAATTTTATTCACGTATCTTATTAGAAGTACATAAAGATTTTTTTAGTTTTATATAACTTAAATTTTATAACATACAAGATTTTACTTTTAGTATATATATATATGTATGTTCTATTAGTTTTTTTTCATTATCATTTGTATTTTTACTGAGTTTCTTATGAACTCATTAAAAACTTACAGTTGATTTATATTTAACAAGTAATTTTTTATCATATACAAGAGGACTCCATCCTCTATTTGCTTCGCTCATCGACCCTCAAACTTGCTTCTGTTAAACAATATGAATATGTTATAAAAAATAAATGCTTCTGTGTAAAAGATATTTATTAAAGATTGGCGGTATGATGTGTATTCAAATCTAATGTCAATTAAATTAAAATCTACTTTTTTCTAAAAAACTGATGGAAAGTCTGCCTGAAAATCTTTTTTCTATTTTTTATTAATTAAAATATGTTATAGATATTTGTATTTTGATAATTTTTGGAAAACTTCAGGAAAGTTCGAGAACAAAATTTCTCTATATATAAAATAATTCCACTTTATTTATTTAGTATTGACCGTAAGTTTCACGGAGCGCATAAGTTTCAGGAACCGAACATTGATTTTTATGATAAGTTTTGACAATTTGTAATTTTTGTTGATGTATTAAATGTTCCTTGATAATTTGCCAAACTATACTGAGTTGAAATGTCAAAATGAACTTAAAAAAATTCAAACATGGCTGCCACTAGCTGTCAAATTTCTGACATTCTTATTGGAAGTCCCTATATTTTCTAAAGAAATGGAAATGTAAATTTAAGTTTATAATATCTATATGCTAATTTACAATACTTTATTTATTAAAAAAATAATATATATGGTAGCTCAAATGAGACTGAAGAAAAAATGCTAGAAAAAATACTAGAAAAAAAAATTAAAGAATATTAAATGATAGTAAGAAAGTATATATATATATATATATATATATATATATATATATAAACCCTTCAGTTTCATTTGAGCAACCCTACATTTAATATATATATATATATATATGCGCACTAATTTTAAAATCAATAGATATTTTTTTAAAAAAAATCTTCAGATTACATATTAATTAGGGAAAAAATGTTTAACTTTATATATCAAATAATTATGTTAAAACAACCAAAATAGCACTAAAATAAAATTAAAACGATGTTAAAAAATGGCTTAAACAATGGAAATAATAAATGTCATAAATCAAATATGTAAACATCACATAGAATCTCACTGCGTACATTAGAGGCAATAAAAATACAAATAATTCCGCTGACGAAGTTTGTGTACATAAATTATTACCATGATAATAAATTCATGTATCCGAATAATTAAGGTGGACTGAAAAATCTTTAAACAAACAAATTATTGATAAAACGTTTAATTACATAAATGAAATGAAACCAAAAAAAATGATTACGTATGAAAGTAATTTAAATTTCATTACCGTCGAAAGTCTATAATTACAACCATATATATATATATATATATATATATATATATATATATATATATATATATATATTTGTAAATGGACAAATGAATACGATTTTTTATTACAATGTTTACAAATGTATTTTAATTTAACAAATGTATGTTGTATTCAAATGCTGTAATGAACGTGCAATAATTAAACATATAAATGTGTAACAGTAAATATGGATATTAATGACGTTGAAAGTAATAGTATGTTTAAATCATTTTTTACACACACGTTCGGACTGCTTAACGTGCATGTAAATTTTTCATTTCGCTAACTGTTTTGTCGTTTGAATATTAAAAAATATTTGCACGAATAGTGAAATTTTTTTAGAGAACAATAAGTTAATAAATTACGAAATTATTAAAATTAAAATTATTTTTAACTCATTTGAGTCACCTTAAAAGGATTTAACAAAAATATTGATCTGAATAAAAAATGAATAAATCTAAAAATGTTCAAAATATATTTTAATATTCCAAACAGTTTAATGTCTAGATTCTTATCTGAAGTATGAGGTAAGAAACATTTAAAAGATTTTCCAATGTTTAATAAGAAATATTTGACTTCAAAGTAACTAAATTTGAAAAATGTTAAAGATGAACATTTATGTAGAAATCCACTGAATGTTCGAAATACCTGTAAGTCTACATAGTTTAGCTAAGTTTGTAGTGAAACAGTTGTAAGATTTGTTATTTGAATTTGGAGTGTTTGAACTTGAAAGCAGGTATGTTGCATTAAATAAGTTTGAAATATTTAATGGCCTTTGACATGTAAGATGAAATTTAAATAAATTACTTTAATTAATAAACAACATCTGAATTCTTTCCCTCTCTCTCTCTCTCTCTCTATATATATATATATATATATTTGTTTGTATGTATGTATGTATTTTTATAAATGCAAGTGTGAATTAAACTAAATATTTTTTTAAAAATTAATACATATACACCTAATTATTGTACATGGAGTTTAATTAAATAAAATCAATAGTACTTAAATAGTTATAAATTTAATGAATAATTTTGTTTTTACATAATTAATTACTTGCAGTTTAACGTTAACAAATCAAGGGAAAATAATGGTTTTATAGTAGAAGTTAATAAAGTTTCAATGAAACGTATTATAACTTTTTAACAGTTCATTTTAAAAGTTCTTTTATTTTATAGCACACATTATGTTTCGCCAATATGCAAAAATATCAAAAGAAATATAAAAAATCATTCATTCCTCTTTTATAATTTGAATATAATAGAAGCAAAAAAATATATGATTTTATCTACAAGTATGACGATAATAAAACTAGTAAATGACTTTTCTAGAAATTATAGTCAACAAATGAAATCGTTAAAAATGTTCATGTTACTTAAAAGTGACAATAGAATTTACAGAAAATAACTGTGAAAAGATTTAATTTTTATTGCTGTAATTTAAAAGAAGTTCAAATTACATATAAAAATATTTTCCGACATTAAAGACATTATTACTAAAGTAATAATAAAAATGCAATATATATAAAAATTAAATTTACTGATCATAGTTTTAAATAGTTTATTTTATGAGAAAAAATATTAAAATGTACTTCAATTTTAATACGATTTTTTTAATTGGTTATATAGGTTTGTAGAATTTTTTGATTTCATTGATTATTGATTAAAATTAGTAAGTGATTGAACTAATTTTATTTTATTTATTGTAATTATCTATATTTTAAAATTTTTAAGAAATAGAATATATAATAATTATATACAGTATTAGTTATTTTAATTCATAGTTTATCTGAAGTGGTAGAAAATAATTTAATATAAAAATTATTATTTTCACATAAATGAACTATTTCTTTAAAACCACAAAATATTGGAAAATTGTTTAATAATTATTTATTGTTTCATTTGAGTTTGAAATATTTCTTTTATATAAGTGGCCCAAATCAGATTGAAGTATAGTAACGAATAGTTAATTATAGTAAGCAAGTAAAATGTATGAGTATGTCTAAACTGTTGAATATTATTTGGGCGATTCTATAGAAATCAGTTGTGAATTACTATGAAATATATTAAAATATTTTATTTTTATACAAAATTGAATATTATTCCCTATATGTGATAAATAAAACGTTTTTTTCCTTTAAATGTCAATGGATGAAGAAATATAATAAAATTACAATTTTTATAAACAAATAATTATATAGGGAGGTCCGAATGAGATTGAAAATTTAAACATATATTTATTTCCTTACTATCATTTACTATCGTTCATTTTCATTTGGGATACCTTATATATATATATATATATATATATATATATATATATATATATATATATATATATATATATATATATATATAGGGAATGGGTGGTTGATTGATTCACTGGGTGTATAATATTTCCCAAAAGTATTAGAACTTTATTTAACAAATTTATGATTAAAAATTTATAATTATTATTAATAATAATAACAAATTTCTTCTGAAGAAAAAAAATATTCAAAACATCTATATAACTTTTGAAAAATTATTTAGTAATCTTTTGGAATGACTACAATGAAATTAGTCGAAGTCTTTCGAATCTCTAAAATGTTGTTGAACTGTCTTTCTTTTAGCTTTATAAAAAGTGGGAAACAAGAAATAGTAATAGAATGTCTAAAGATGATTTCAAAAAGTGATGATTATACACTATAAGACCTTTTATTGTCAAAAAAATATTTAATAAATTTAATTAAATATTTATTTAATAAATTTATTTAAATATTTATTTAATATTTAAATCGTTTCTGTAAGAGTTTTCTTAATTTTGCTTTTAATCTTATACTGCTTTTTCAATGACTGTCAAAAAGGTACTGTAATATTTAGCATCACAACTAATAACAACAATGAATTTTAACTCTACTGAATATAGTTATAAACGAAGTGTTAACAGAAACAAACATTTTATTTCAAAATATTGACACTGATACTGCAATTGTGTACTTCGTTCTTAAAGCTAGGATATTTTTGTAACAGACCATATGTGTAATAATTTAATAAAACACAAATCTGTGTCACATCTGGATAATCATACACGAGTATATATATATATATATATATATATATATATATATATATATACACCCGTTCCTCAATTTACGCGGGACTTTTTTTACGCGAGTTTTTTTTACGCGGCAAATTATACCTCTATTTACGCGGGACTTTTTTTACGCGGCATTTTTTATACGTGATCAAATAGATTTCATTTTATATAATTTTTCATAGAATTTATTATATATCAAAGTGACGCAAATTTTTACTTGAACCGTATAAAAGCACGATATAAATATATAAAAGGTTGATTGTTTTGAATTACAGTAGCGATAGTGACACCGAATAAAATTTGTTTACTTTTGTTTTCTAAAACGTCATTATTTTTTTGTTAACACGTTAAGCGCCATGTCAGTCACCAGTGACTGACACCGAATTTTCCATTCAGGCCGCGTCAGTCATCGGTGGCTGACGATATAAAATTTAAAAAATTACATTCTATTAATAAATTTTAAATAATTTCAAGATCATATCACGAATGTACCTAAATATTACTTACCAAATAAAAATTTAATGAGTTTTATTGAAACACGGTAAACATAAAAATGGTTGTCCTTTGCAGGTTTCACGAAATGTTACAACTTGTTAGTCAACTTTCTGGAAATTTCTCTTCCAAATAGTGCCACATTATCTTCGTAGCATTTTTTGCAATACCTTCGCACTTTAGACACTTTTCCAAGTTTTTTTTTGGAGTTTGTGATGAAGTTTTTGAGATGTATTTGCAGTACAGCTACATGGAATTTCTTCATCTCGACAATTTGTAAGATCTACAGCTAATTTTTTCCGAAATTCAGTGATACACATATTCTTCTTAGTAATATTTTTATATAAAATATGAGTATTGAACAGCAGTATTTAGTAACAGTTCAAAGGCTAGCTTTTTATACCATTTCATGACCACTACGACTTCAACGTTGAGGCCTTATCGCAACCTAAACAGATCTCTGGCCGCCAGCATTTCGGTGAAATCTAATATAGCGGCCTAAACGAAAAGCAAGACACAATAGGCTTGGCGCTTAACGTGTTAAGCTACGTGAAATAAATATGTGTTTCTACAACTTTACTAGCTTTTATTTCCAATATTTTTTCTATTGTACAGACAGACTCAATTTATGTAATTTTCATTCGTGTAAAACAAATCCACGTGGAACGGATACTCCGCGTAAATTGAGGGATGGGTGTATATATATATATATATATATATATATATATATATATATATATATATATATATATATATATATATGATATATATGTAGATATATAAAAATATACAAAAATGGAAATGATTCAATAGAAAAATGACAAATAAGTATTTTTTCGAAAAGTATTTTTGTTCTATGTTCAATATCATTTCTTATCAATTTCATATTAGTGTGTAATTTTAATATATGGAATTTTAATTCCTATTTAGTATTTGAATCACGCATATATATATATACTTGATTATATGTGTGTATTAATGCAGTCTTTGAAAATAATTGTGTGCTTTTATCGTGTATCATGTATAAAATTGCTTTTTGAAGCATGTAATTCTCTATCGGTTTTTTAATATTAAAGAATTTGTGGGAGAAATACATACTAAAAATCCAATTCACAGTTTCTTATAATACGTTTATGAAGTATATATATATATATATATATATATATATATATATATATATATATATATATATATAAGAAAATAACATTGTGTATCATGGAATATAAAAGCACACATACATATAAATAGATATATATGAACTATCCAACATTCCAAACAAGATACAGGCGTCATTTTATGTTGAAACGTTCTTTCATACGTTACTAGAAAGTAAATGGTTGAAATGCTCGCCATCATAACGCGTTAGGTTATTGTTATTGGCCGATTATATTACGTACAACAAAAATAGTCATTCGTCAAAATAACATGACACCATAATTCATATTTCCATTGTAAGAGCGACAAGTTTTAGCTCACGCATATTCGTACACGACATATACGTCTGTTGTGATAAATCATATATAAATATATAGGTATATGTGTGTTTGCACATACACACACACATACACACACATATATATATATATATATATATGTATGTATGTCTATGTCTATGTATAGACAACAACAAAAATTACAGGAATGATTACGATAACGTGCAAGTTCAAACAGATTTTTTTTAATATTAACCGCACTGAACCGTTACGTGTTTCACGTATCGCCAAAAAATTTTTACGCGACTTTCATATATATATATTTTTTTGTAACGATACAACGATATCTCGCCGTCGTCGTTGATATATCTGTACGATTTCGAAATACATAAAGTCGGTGACCGAATAAAATTGCGTCCGTGTGTCAAATATTGTATTTGTATTGAAATGTTTCATTATACGATATTAACGATTGTGTTTTTGGTCGAGTTATTTATGTACGAGTTGATGTTTCAGCAACGATCGATTAAGATTAAAAATAATACAATTGATAAACAATATATATATGAATTGTTGGATTTATTAGTTTTCAACGGTGACGTGTTTTGTATCATTTTTATTTAATAGTTTTTCGATAAATAAAAATCATGTGGAGTTTCAAATCAATTATTGACGAAATATTTTTTTCTTCGAAAGATTTTTAAAACACGACTTTTCTTTACTTGAAAAAATAAGTTTAATAATAATATACAGAATTTATTTTACTATATAAAAATAGAATATTTTAATATATAAGACATATTCTGTAATTATTTTCAAATGATTTATTTTGCACGGAAAAAACTGCACAGCCTTTTTTATTACTTGATAATTTCAATTTCTTATATTCTTTCTATGCATATTGTATGTGCAGTTTTTGTAAAAAATTCTAAGGTTATTTTTTTCTTTTCTTATGTTGGTTTTTAATATTTTTTGTGTCATTTCTAACTTGTGATTTGTTTGAATATGTAGCTTGGTAAATACAATACTTATTAGATACAAAGCATATTCAGCGACGTTATGAAAACACAAGTTAAGACCAGTTGTAACAAAAGATAACAAAACCTTTTTCTTGAGATATTTTATGAAAGAAGTATTGAGTCATCCAAATGAGACACCTAGATTTATGTTTTATTAAAAAGAAACGTGTATAGTTTCTTTTGTTCATTTTTAATAAAACACAAATCTAGGAGTCTCATTTATATAAATACTGTGCAATTAACCAGTTGCGCTGGCAATTAATTAACATGCGTGCGTGGCAAATCCGTCCAAGTCAATTCGCAGCGAGTTGGTATTTGAAATCATTTTTTTATAAAGTTTTAGACACACACACACACATTAACATTATAGTAAAATTCCTAAATTAATTAACAAATTTATTAATAATATTGATAATTTTTGAAAAGGAGTATTTCTTGGGTTTTGGTACGCTTGTTAATTTACCGAATGGAATATAGGTATTAAAAAATGTCATATCCATTAGATAAAAGAATATTTTTTTGTAACTTTTTGCAAATTTTCTCATTAAAGGACAAAATGATAACTAGCTATCTCGCAGGTCTACGCCACTTATACCATCATTGTAATCTAAAACTATATTAGGTTTTGTAATGTTTCTATTTTGGTCGGTATAATTTCTACATTTTTTCTTTTTTGTTGTAATCATTTCGGCTTTGGAATGTTTTGAAGAAAGCAAATATATATCCTTTATGTCCTTCCATTTTACAGCAAGGTACCATTGCAAGATCTTAACAATATCCAGATTTCGATTCACACAACTTAAAAATATTTTACACAGAAACGTGCCCGTTTTGACGGATTAAATTGTTTGCATTTATTGTGTTTTGTAGTTACTTGATTATTATTCAATGAAAATATGTAAAATCAATGAAGTTCTACAAAAACGCACTTATATGCCTTCAAAACAGAAGTGTGACACTTGCTAACTGAACTCCGATGTTATTTTAACTTAGTAAAAATTACACGACGTGCTATGTACGTCATATCGGCATTTGGTACAGATAGCAGTTGACGTGCATAGCACGTCATTCCAGCGCAAGTGGTTAAAAGTAAATAAAATATATTAAAAATTAATATTTTTAATGAATGATAATCAAAGTTTTAATATATATTAAATTTGTTATACTTATAAATTATATTGTAAAATAATTTACGGATATAAAATTATATGGAAAGGGATATTATTTTTCATAAACAGTGTAATTGATATTAATAAATATTATAAAAGTATTAAAAGTGAATTAAAGATGGTCTTTTATTTTTATATATATTCAATTCCATCGCAAAATTAATGTTATTAATCTACTCCGATCGTAAACGATTGCCTCCGAAATTTAACTTTAATGGCAAATAAACATCATTCACGATTACAAATATCATTGGGGGAGTGAGCATAGGGATCTGGTGCATAACTCCTCCCAAAAGTTGGCGAACATGGCGAGCAAAGGGCAAAGTTCCCTGGTAATTATATAAAATAAAAAAATATATATAATGACTCACGTTTATTCTATCTACTTAAATGAAAGAATATGAAGTGATAAATAAAAAAATCATTAAATTTGTGTTTAAGTTAAAAATGATTAAAAGTAATTTATTAAGTCGTGATTAAGAAATGTCGGATTTTTATATTATTTCCAATATAATAATCCGACATTTCATATTACAACCTAATATTATTTATTAGCATATTGAAAACATTTAAGTATAATCATTTATATTGGTTAATACTAACTTAATCAGCGATTATTAACAATAATAAGACAATAAATAAACTATTTAAAATTAATATAAATATTTTTATAAAAATGTTAAATTGGCCTATTTGAGGTTCACCCTTATAATTTAGACTGTAATTTGTGGAGACTGGTTGAAGAAGACACGTAACTATTAATTCACTTAAATGTTTAGTGAAAGCAAATATTTGCGATATATTAGATAGCATGTTAAATTACTGATTAATATATCCATTAGAATAAAGCTTTATGTTACTTACTTAATATTAGTTATTTCTATTAGAAAATTGATTGTTTTAAATTGTAATTGAGTTTAATTTTCATTATGTTATATTGAAATTATCATATTTGTAAAAAAATAAGTAAAAAATTACATAAACTTATTATACACGTAGTTGAACATTTTATTTAAAAATATAGCAATATTAAAGAAATGGATTTTTTTATGTAAATAGGTGTCTTATTTTTATATTTTATTTAAAATTATATTTTGTTATATTGACAATATTGATTTTTTTTTAAATATTCTCGTAAAGTATTAAATTTAAATAATATTGTAGTTCTTTTAATATTATTTCAAATACACATAATTTTATCCAAAGGTAACATATTTATTTTTATTTCATTTGACCACTCGACCTTTTCCCAATTTAATTTCATCTTATTTTTATATTCATTAGCAAACTGTAAATGTAATTTTTATATTTTTTGGTAAAAAAGAGTTTTAATCTTTTTTCATCTCTAATCTAATATTCTGAACTGTACGAACTGAAATGCTATTATTATAAATAGTTTTAGTTCTTGCTCAATATTATTACTGATTTTTGTTATTTCAAATCTTAAGCAAAAAATTGTTTGTTTTGAACAGAATTGAATATCTGTTTATTATTATTATTTCAATTGTATTTGGTAGTTACAATATTTTAAATTTTAATTTTTTATTCAAATGAAATAAAATATTTATTTACCTTTTTACTTACGGTATGATGTTAGAAAATATAATCAATGTTTTATTAATATAAGGATTGTTATTTTATTATATTACAATTATATTTATTGAAATATTTATCTGAAATAATTTTTAAATATGTACTCAGTGAATCGTATTCGCTAAATAGTTCTTATGAAATTAATACTCAAACTTTTGATTTATTTTATTAGAATATAGGTATTCAACGATTCACTAGATTTAATATAAATATAATAAATTCTATTATTTGACTCTTATTCCTTTTCACGTTTTAAATAAATTGCACATTTTCGATATTATTGTAATTCTAGTGAATAGATTCATCGAACTAGATAATATTATTGAATAAAATAACTCGTCTGTTATTGAATACCATTTAACTAACGAGCAAATGTAATTAAATAAACAACGAAATATGAATATAGATACGTCATACATTGAACCAACATTGATGACACCTGTGCATCGGGGTTCAATCATCGATACAGTAGTTTCATGCATTGGCGATATTCACGCTGGGAACAGATCGCGAACAGGTCCTATGTTTACTGCCAGGATAATATCTACCTTCTGCATATTCGTTGCAGCCATGTAGCGACACGTGCGCTTAACGATATCTGCAGTGGTATCACCTATACACTTCACAGTGTCCTCCACTCTCTATGTACATAGAATCTTGTCGGAATACGTACTTGCATGTGTATATATATGTATATAGACACGACATGGCGTTTGAACATAATATGTTCGAAATACATGTTCGCATAGACTTTTTTCTATACTCGTTTACTCTCTTTTTATCGATTACGGATTGAAATATGTGTTTCCATTATATCGGGTGACGATTTTTTATCATATTTTTTCGTTTATGAACGTTTAAAATTTAATCTATATTTTCAATTATTTTTTTCAACCATGAAAATACATTCGTACATATATATATACATATATACATACAAATATATATATATATATATATATATATATACATACAATGTATACATAGAAATATATGAGTTTTTCAGTAACGGACATTGAGTTTTTCTGTATGTTTTATTCATTTTTATCTTTACAGCTACAATTGAAATTTTATCTTCGTAGCTTCTACGAAGCTATATTAAAATGATATTAACTCAAATATATCAGTATTTTTCATCAAAATATTGTGATATTATATTAAAATGTTTAAGAAAAAAATTACATGAAGATTGACTTTTGTATTGTGGATATTCTGTTTGTTATAAATGAATTTTATTATTAAACTTTATTTTATATTTATTAACAATTGTATATAAATATTTTTATAATAATCATAATATTAGACTTTTAAATTGTGTATCATTTTTAATAATGTATATTTTTGATTTTTCAAATTTTATTTTATTTTTTAAAAATATTTTGTTTACGTATTTTGTAGTAGTCAATGATTTTATATATAATATAATGAATTTACATAGCATAAAATAGAATGACTGTATGCTATTTATTTTCATACAGTATGAATTCTCATAAGATAACTGACCTTTCTTTATATAGGGTTTAAAATAAGAATGTCAAAACTTTGACAGCTGGTGGCAGCTATGTTTGAATTTTGTTAAGCTTATTTTGACATTTCAACTCAGTATAGTTTGGCAAATTATCATGGAACGTTTAACACTTCAATAATACTTAGAAATTGTGAAAACTACAATAGACTTATTGAAACAAAAGTTTTTAGACATACGTAAAAAAATAATCGTTACAACAATTTAGAACATTCATTTTGGCTAGAACTGTTGAAAAAGTATCGGATATATAAAGGATATAGTGCCAAGGATTATGTATATATATATAATAACTTTTTATTATCTATTGCTGTATGAAGGTATCTCTTAAAATATTCCACTTTGATCGACCAATACCTTTCTCTATCCATAGATCTTTCGTGAACCTTTTTTACATTTAGATTTTAAACTAATAATTTTTCTTGCTCTATGATGGTATTCTCTTCTTGTTATATGACTAGCTTATTTTCATTTGAATTTCTCACTGTTGTAATGCACTTTACTTTTCTATTTTTCTGATCCACTTAGTTTCCTTTTTTTCCTAACATACATTTTTATGGATTTTTGTGTTGTCTAGAGCCACTGAATTATTTTGATATTTAAATATGTATTTCACTACCATAAATGAAAACAAATAACACATATTGATCAAAGATTATTTTCTTTAAATATAGAGGAATATTTGACTTTGTGGTATGAGAATTTCTTCCAAATTGACACCATCTTATTTGGTTTTCCTATTTATTTCATCAACAAATTTTTGCGTGTTAATAAGTTATTTCAAATATACATAGTTCTACAATTTTTTATAATGTACTTCTCTGTTTTAATTATTTTTTTTATCTGAAAATTCATTGAACATTACTTTTTTCTTGTTGAGATTTATCAAAAGATCAATTCTTTAACTTTTTTTTATCTAATTGTTCTATTCTTTTTTCAACTTTCTCTGTATTTGTTGAGAAAAATAATATCGTCAACAAATCCTAAATGACTAAGCATCTGTACATATTATTTTATTTCTTCAGATATTGAGTTTAATGTGCTAAATATTTCTTCTAATACCGCTGTAAATAGTTTTGACGGTATAGCATCACTCTGTCTTAATCTTTTCATAATTGTGGATTTTTCTGCTTTTTCATGTACTTGTACCCTTTCTATAAATATTTCCTAAAATTTCAATATAGAATTTATTTATTATTTCATTTTTCAATCCATTCATTACTGCTAACATAACGACTAAGTCAAAGCTTTTTTTATTATTTATGTATTCAAAACAGAATGGTATTTAATATTTATTGTACCGACTAATGATTTTTCTTAGTATTTGATTGTGATTCATTGTGCTAAATCCACTTCGAAATTCTGTTTGTTTTCGCAACTATGAGAAATCCAGCTGACTTTGAACCATGTATTATTTTAGCAGTAGTTTTTCTGTTTAATAAGTTACAGTAGTTTTCTGTTTTTTTAATTTTTTTTTAATAATATTCGAGACTTCTGCTAGTATTGGTGGACCGTTTGATAATGTAATTTTTTTTCTTCTGTGTATTTTTATTTTTTTTAATTGTGTATTTTCAATTGTGTACATAGTGTATTTTTCATTAATCACATATTGATACAGAAAATATTATTTCGATTATTGTGTAACTGTTATATGCACTGATACCGTTTTCTATTTTAAAGGCGATTATTTATTTATTTTTTTCATTACGAGATTTTAATTTATTTTTTGGTATTTTATTTTCTACAATAATTTACCTTTCGAGTTCACTATTGTATTTTGTAATATTTTCATATTGTTTTATTCAATTTTACAAATTAAATTTTGTATTCCATATATTTTTTTATTGTTTTTATATCTCTTCGTTCTTCATTAAAGTTTTTGTAACTTCTGATATTTTTCTATTGGTTTTTATTTATCTGATTTAATTTATTATTTCAGCGACATGCTTAACAAGTTGGATAATTTTACTATCAATATTTTCATCTTAACTCTCTAATAAAGCAAATCGATTAGTCAATTCTAATTTAAAATTTATTATATCTTGTTTGTGTTTTAAAGCACGCATAGATAACTTTCCTGGAAGCTTTAAATAATCTTCTTTATAATCTACTTTTAAAAGTATTCTGTTTCTTATTATATGATGATCACTTCCAGCATTAAAAGGATTCAAAGCCGAACAATCTTCGATTATAGATTTCTTATTAACAAATATAAAATGAATTTTAGACATACGTGAATGTATATATATATATATATATATATATATATATATATAAATTATTATTTACCTTTTATAATAATAATTAGATAATATTTTAAAACTATTTTTTATAATAGATTAAAATAGAAAAAATATAGTTTATAATTTTAATCATGATAAAACATTAGAAAGAAAATAATTTGGAATATTGTTATTAATTTTATAAAATAATGATTTTCCAAATTTGTATTATTTTAGTATTTTAAATTTAAACGTTTTATTGTTTAGTATCTATTTTTTACAGATTTACTTATTAGTTCTATTACTTTACTAGTAATTTTTTTAAAAAAATCGTGTTTAATTATATTTCTAAATAAATTACAAATAAAGTAAATTTTATTTTATATATATAAAACATATCAACTATATTATTAAAATTTAAATAATGATTTTCTTTTCTCTTGAACGTTATATTATTAAATTGCTATTTAATATATTTTCAAACAAATTTTCTCTCGAGTTTTCCATTTGTATTGTTTACGTATGAGTATGTGTTAACATACGTTTGCATCTTGAAATGTTCCTGCATTTAATAACTACGAATTCGTTCTAAGAAACTGTAATACTGAACATATGACATATTGTAAATGTATGTTTTCACATTTCTCATGTCTATTGGGCGTTTTTGCAGATTTTGTCGAGATGACAATGATATTCCGAGAAATTCCATGTAAAATACTATTCTTTACACAATATTGTTTTACTTTAGCTAATTATAAATGTAACTTATAATGTAAAAATAATTATTTACATTTATATATATATACATATATATATATATATATATATATATATATGAAATGAAAATCAGTATACGAAATTTTTTAATTACAATAAATATTCAAAGTTATATCTTTAGTTAATATAAAGAAATTTTGTTAAAATAAATTTAAATATTTTCACCAAATATTTATTAAAAATAAATATAAAATAATTATAAGCTGTATAGTATTTATTTCAAACAAACATTAAAATACATGTTCTAAATAATCATATAATTGTATACAGATATTACAAACTGTACGTTTTAATAATATTTCTTAAATAATGATTTCAATATTTATATTTCAATTTTTATCGTTCTATTTCTAAAATTATTTGTGAATTTAGTTTCGATATAAAATATTTATTTTTTTGGAGTATTCAAAATTTTTTTAATAAAGAAAAATTCTCTCTCTCTCTCTCTCTCTCTCTCTCTCTATATATATATATATATATATATATATATATATTTATATTTTTAATATACTTTCAAGTGATTAAGTAATACAAATTATCATTCTAATGTATGAATTTTGATATAACATTAACTGATTATGTATTTTTTATACAAATTTTCAATTTACAATTTTTATGTTCGTCTTCTACACTTTTCTTACTAGGCGTTATATTTTTCCGTTTCAGTTTCTATAATTATATCATAAATTTATTTTTAATTTCAATTTTAATTAACTACCTTATGTTATTAACATAAAATTGAAATATTTGAATTGATTTAATTTTTATTGACAGATCTTTTTTGTATAGTTATTGAAACTGGCATGGTTTTATGAAATATGATATGAAATAAAAAAAATTATACCTTTATGGAAAATAAAATTAAATTAAAAATGATCTTGAATTTTATTTTTCATTTAAAATACTTTAGAATTTTTTTAGGTAATTTTATAATATGTATAATTATAAAAATATTTTATTATTTATATGCTATAATTTTATGAATGTATGCTAAGTATATATTTTATGAAAATACCAGTTATAAATTTTCATTTCAATTTAGGGGTGTGTATTTGTTTCTAATAACTAAATATTTACTACGTCAAATAATCGCTTAAATTTTTTACAACGAAAATGTCACATTTTTTACATTTAATAAGCTATTTCATAAACGTAAGTATACTTTTCTATAGAATAAAAAAATTGAAACGAAAAAATATCATACACGTTTTGTTAAAAAGAAAAGTACGATTCAGGTTGTCATCATTTATATACAGTAAAAATATATCAGCCAGATACACAATTTCTATTCAAAGCCGAAATAATAACGATAATGTTGCGTATTCAGTGAGAAAAGAAAAAAAAACGAAATAAACTCAAAAGATTGCGATCGCCTCTCTACACGCATCTACTGCTACAAATGGTTCGAAGGGTAAAAGCTGCCTCTGATTGAAGATTGATCTTTGAAAAACCGATGCGGTTTGCTGATTCCGCGGTTTCTACGTGCGCCGCTGTTGCCGTTCTCTACATCCTTGGAAAATCTGAACGACCGCATCGCGCGACCGTCCGTCATTTCAGTATGTCTCTGAAAATTCGTTGGGCTCAGTGTAACATTTAATATTGATGATCTAATTTATTTATTGATTAAACTTTTTAACAAACTTACACACTAAATTTATATATAAATTTCAATACAGTGTCAAAGTATTTAACATTTAAAATACATTGTCAAAGTAAACTAATTTGCATGTAGTAGTTAAAAAATAATATTTTAATCGTCTAAGTTCTCATGATAATAGTTATTTAATAATAAAAAATGTTATAATATTTAATAAATTGATATAATATAAATCGATTTTTTATTGCTTATGACAGTCAATATTCATATATAGTGGAAAAAAAGCAAATAAAGAGATTATTAAATACATTCAGTTTATCCTTTTAGTGATATGCTTTTTAGTAACTTTTAGTTTGATATTAGTTTTTGATATTAAAATGCGTACTAATTGTAATTATTGAAATTTTCGAAGATAATCTGAGAATTACTGAAGTTTTCAGGAGCATTCATGAATTGTTGGATTATATGGTTAACTGGCGACCAATGATCTGTAAATTACAATTTATGCTTTGAGATTTGTTCTTTTTCATTAACCAATTTCAATATTAATTCTTTGTAATGCGAATGATATAATTACTCGAATCCGAAAACTCAATGAATTTGATGGTTTTGTAGATATTATTGAATATGACAAAAATAGAGTCCATATTGGATTTTAAATTTTAGTATTTTATAATAAAAGTAATAAAATTGAATGAAACTAAATTCATTTTATTAATATTTTACTTATTATTTTTAATATTCATAATTTAATAGATATTTTTTAAAATATTCTTAACTTAATTCTTGATAGTTCTTTTACTTTTACTTTAAATTTTTGAAAATTCGATCAAAAAAAAGATGTTAAAATATTCTAGCTATTATTATACACTAATATTATATTTTTCATCACTATTATATTATTATTTGAAAATAATATATTTATTTCTTTTCTAAAATGTTATGAAATCATATAACAATAAAAAACATATAAACTCTAGTAAGAAAATATTAAAGTATAATATATATATATATATATATTTGTGTCAGTTTAATTCTACATATTTTTGTAGTTAAAATTTATTACGCTCTAAATAAATTTAAACATATTACAATCTAACAAATATTTGTATTTGAAATATTTTTTAATAGGATAATGAAAATCTTCTATCATTTACATTTTCTTAAAATATTTTCAATGAATTGGAACATATTTCTTTGAGGAAATATTTTATGCAAAAAGAATATAACGGTAGGAAGTAAAGAATTTATGAATTTGGTATATATTGATATAGTCTTTATAGTCTAAAAACATAAAACGAAGCAATTTATATGATATTAAATTATTCACATGAAAAACATAACTAAATATTTAAAACTTACATTTTTTGGTATTTTCATACTTTTATTTTTTCAATAGAAAAAAATCAATTTATTATTCTTTGAGTAGAAGTTTGATCACTCCTATAATTTCCAAATTTATATATATATTTTATATTGTTTTCTTTTACCTCTTTATATATATATATATATATATATATATATATATATATATATATGAAATAAATCAATTATTGATTTGCAGACGAATTTACAAGAAAAGTGATAAAAATATATAATACATATAATAGAGAATGCAATAAATAAAATTGGAAAAGGTTTTTTTAAAAAAAAAACTAAGGTTACAAAAGCATAAATTAAAAATTTACTCGGAACTATAAGCACGCACACAAACAATATATATATATATATATATTTATATATATATATATATATATATATATATATACACGTTTTACTGCTATATCAATTTTTATCCATTAACGAAATAAATAATATTTAAATAAAACTTATATTTTTTTAAAAAAATGTTTTTCAAATTATTGTTAACTTGTCACTATTCTATTAAATATTATATATATATATATAATTATAGTATGAGTGTGTGTATTTGTGAGTGTGTAAAACAAAACACTGTTTTATTGTTAATTAGATTTGTTGTACACATAATTTTATTTCAAATTAGTTATTTCAGTATTATATACATAATTGTATTTTCATAAAGTAAAATTGCTTCAATTATAAATATGTGTTCATGAATTCCAATTAGTTTGCCACAATTTCACATAGAACGTATTTAATTATTAAAATCACTGGTATTGTTGTTGGTTTTGAATTGTCAATGAAATTTTGTTTAAATGTCTAGTTACCAACATTATAATTATTATTTCAGAAAAATACTCTACACTTGGTTTAAATTATATCTTGTAACGAAATTTATGAAAAAACAACTTTCAAGTTTATTAAATTTATGTGATACGAGCACGGAAAAAAGTTTCGTATATATAATTATAACTGTACAAGCAATATAAGTTCGTTACATGAAAATGTTCACAGTATTATTTCGACACAACAACGTGTATATCAAAAAAAAAAAGAAAATTGTATATTTAAATATTTTATAACACCATTATTTAGTATATTTGTTCGCCAATTATATGTTATGGTTAAAATATTTAATATTCGTTTTAAATTTATTATTTGTTAAAACGGAATATTACAGCTTACTTATAAGGTTTATACAAAGACATTTGCTTGTAGTTAAGAAAATATTTAAATTAATTCTATTTTTTTTTGTGAATATTAAATTAATGAAAACAATTATTTATAAAAAAGCTAAGTTAAAATTTACAAATTAAATTATTTTATAATAAAATTGAATCGAAATATTTTATTATTGAAAAATGAAAAATATACATTTTTTCAAATATATAAAATATATTTAAATAATTAAATTTACTGAAAATAGGGCAGAAAATAATTGCTTTTTTATATTTTTATATATTTTATTTATTTATTTATATTAATATATATATATATATATATATATATATATATATATATATATATATATATATATATATTTGTTTGTAAATAAAGTATTATAAAAATATTTTAATATTCTCTATAAGTTTTTTAAATTTCTTTAAAAATTATTATTTTAATTTAACTGACATGATAATGTTATATTTATTTTATAGAAAAGTTATTATTCTGAATGAAGTTAAATAGCAGTTTTTATTTCATGTGATATTATTTATTAAAAGATAATAAAGGTCATTTTCAACTTTTATCACTAATTAAATAATATTTAATTATTGAAAGAATATTACTCTACAACACGTATGTTACATTATTTATAAAAGTGTATTTAATAACGTTTGCTCAACAGTAATTACTATTGTCCTGCAATATTTGATATATATATATATATATATATATATATATATATATTGTAGTTTGTTGTAATTAATTTCTCGATTTAATAGAAACTGGAATAAAATAAGTAGACGTTTATACTTTGTTAGTATTTATATCTGAGATAATTTTTCTAATTAGTGAAATCTCCAAAGCATATTTTGTTTTTAAAAAATAATATTATATATACAATATATATATATATATATATATATATATATATATATATATGTATGTATGTGTGTGTATAGATGTAATTTTCGTAATAAATTAATGCTATAAAACTATATATAAATAAAATATATTTATATGCATTGTATAGATATAAAAATATTCACGAATTTATTTCTTGAAGAGCAAAAGAATCCCAGTTACTCAATAAATTTGAATGAAGCCCATAAAAGTCTTTGCCAATATTTCAAAGAAGTAGTTTTTTTCCATTTTATATAAACAGGTCACGTACACAGGTTTATCTTGATCCGTCTCCTGTGATTGCGTTATTCAGACAATTGTTTTTAGTTGACATCGAGCAGTTTGACAAATTTAAATATCTTTTTTTGTACAAACAAGATTTGTATTCAGAAATAACAGATGTCTAATATAACGTTTTTAATAAAGTAATAAATTACTATATGTATACACTCGTACATATATGAAATAATTATATTCAGAAGAAATGTATAGAAACCTTAATGACATAATTTATATACAAGTTTAGTCTAATTTATTTATTTTTGTGAAAAATAGAAAGAAATACTACAGCCACTAAACACGTTTCGCTATTTATGTTGTGCGTCAAGTGCGAAGGAAATGTCAAGCTACGCTTTATGGTAATTAAACGATGAAATATAACACATTAAAATGTTTTATGGTATATATATATATATATATATATATATATCTTATTAATTGTATTTACTACGACATTTCATAATAATAAAATAACAATTTTAATTGTAATAATTATTTATTAAAATAAAATAATTAAAAATTTCTATCTTAAAGAACATAAGGGCATATTTTTACAAATATAATTATTTTTCTATAAAATGTTTTATTTTGTACTACGAAAAAAATGTTATTTATTTGAAAATAATTCCTATTTGTTTTTAAATATCGATATTTTTTGTATCGTTATATTGTTTTTCTTACTATTGAAAACATATTCGAAAATATGTATCTTTTTTCTTCTAATACTAAAGTTCTTACAAAATTGAATTAGTGAATCAATTCTTAATTTTAAATTTTACCTTAATTTACTTTTTATTTTAGGATTATTATTTGTTTGTGAATAAAAAACTTTGTTATCAAAGATAATTTTTGGGTATAGGCATTGATTTATATTCTAATTATTTGGCTAAAATAATTTTTCATTTTACAGACTTGTAGCTATTTATTGTGACTGTGATTTTGATTAATTTTTGGTACCAATATATTAATTTTTTACTATTATACTATAATGTAACACAAAACGACAATATTTTTGAATATTCTATTTATTTACTAACTTTTTTTGAATTAAGATATTTTGTAATCTATTAAATATTTTCTTTTTTCTGGGTCACAAAAATTCATAATTTGTCAAAAATAAAAAATATATATCAAAGTTTTGATACAACACAGTATTTATGAAATTTGAATAAGAAAAATATTAAATAATACAATAATATAGTTTTTTTTATAAACTATTTAGAATTTATAAATATTGAAAATTATATTTTAAATATTTAAAATGTCTTAGTATTTTTAATAGAAAATTTATGAGATTTTTGACAAATATTTTCTACAATAATATCTTATTTAATTTTGTGTAAAATTTATGATGTTATAAACTTTTTTTAACTAGGTGGGAGTTAATTTTTTTAGAATGAATTAAAGTCTAAGGTTTGCAAAAAGTATAATTTTAAAAATGTATATATATTTTTGAGAGAAAAGATGTAAAAGTATATAATTATTTTTTTAGAATATTAATAGGATAAATACATTTCTTAAAAACTATTTTGTTTAAAATATTTAATTTTAAATATTGTTATAATTAACTAGAAAAGAATAACAATTTTATGTAAATATAACCAAAAAATGGTTCAAATTAATAGAATAAAATTTCAAATTTTGTTTTATTCATTAAATTATTATTAAACTGGAATAAAATAATTCCATATAAAATGATAAACATTTATTAAAATATAGAAAAAAATATTGTTATTTTAAGTACTCATACATTATTTTTAATTAAATAATAAAAAATAACAATTCACGTCTAGCAATTTCGTTGCGAGTATGTTGAAATAAATTGTATAGTTTCGACAGCTATTTATTGCATATAAATTTCAACAACGCGACATTCCTAAGAACGTTACAGAATAGTAAGAAATTTATTTTATGTAATGCACTAATCGAAATCTATTTCGACGGCGTCTGCTTACAAATCTTTCAGTTGCATTTCCTGTTCAGGAAACTTCTTCTTCTTATTCGAGAGATACTTTAAAATTTGTTTTTCACGTTGAAGTTATGTGCATTCAGAGAAAACATAAAATGTATATAAATATCTACTGTATAATATATACATATACACAAATATTCACAAACACACTTGTTACTAAAACGATATCGTACAGCACGTATTGAATAAAAACGAAAATCATACGAGTTCGATTACGATTTGCTGTATCGTGTTTACTTTATTTCGAATGTTATATTTAATTTAAAATTTTTCTTTGACAAAAAAGATAAAAAACCTATTCACAGTTTTATATATACGTATATATATATATATATATATATATATATATATATATGTACACATACATATACACTTGTATACACGTATACATTGAGTTATCTATTTACACTCAGTGGTTTATTTATAAATCCTTTAAAATGCATCGTACTTTATAAAAAGCAATGAACTGTGTCAATATTTGATTTTCATTTAAATGTGACACTTAATTCCGTGAGTTGAATTCAATGACAGGTAACAGACAACTGAATCTTCTTTATAATTACATATTTATTAAAGTGCTTCCGTTGAATGCTAAAGGTTATTAAATTAGTAAAATAAATACTTTTAAAAATGACAAATATTTGATTTATATTTATTGAAGATCATCAATTGTATATTCATGTAACTGTTAAGTTCGATAAACTCTTGTTTTTCTTGAAAAGAATTCTTCCGAGAAAATAACGTTATTTTTTTTGCTACAAAAAATATTTGGCTTTAATTTTTGGTGTAGAATTATTTGAGATGAATAATATAAAATTTATTTTATATTTATTTTTTCTCTGAATAAACATTATAAAATACTAAAATTTAGAAGTTTAATATATATATATATATATATATATATATATATATTTGTATGTATATATATATATATATATATATATATATATATATATATATATATATATATATATATATATATATATATATAATAAGAGTAATAAAAAGTTTCAATAATCTTAAAAAATATATATTAAAATGTATTGTTTCCATTTATTTTCTTATTGTTTTAATTTTTAGAAAAATTTAACTGCGAATTTAATGAAAATATGCATTGAATTTAATTAATATAGACTTTGAAAATATATTAATAATTGAAAATTAGAAATAAAAAACATGAATTAACAGTACTTTGATTATGAAATACCATAAATATATTGCATGGTCTAAATAAGATTGAAGGATAGTAAAGACTAGTAAATGATAGTATGAAAGTATAATAAATTCATCTCTTAACCTTTCTTTTCATTTAGTCCACCTTATAGTAATTATTTACATAAATTCAAATATAAATGCTTCAGTTTAATATATATTGTTATTGATTTTCTAGATTCAATATATTTGCACACACACACATATAAACACACAAACAGATATATATATATATATATATATATATATATATATATAGAGAGAGAGAGAGAGAGAGAGAGAGAGAGAGAGAAAGAATTATCCAAATGTAACTCCTAGAATTGTGTTTTATTAAAAAGAAACAAAATAAATTATAAACATGTTTTCCTATACACCACCTTGTACATATGTTTCTTTTTAATAAAACACATCTAGATGCTACATTTAAATGACTCTCTCTCTCTCTCTCTCTCTCTCTCTCTATATATATATATATATATATATATATAAATGTATATAAACACATATGTTTATTTACTATATATTATAATTTTATAATTTAATATTACAATTTAATTCTATTAATATTATAATTTATTAATATTATAATTTAATTTTATAAAATTTTATGTTAGAAATATTTGAAAATCGCTCTTCATTTAGATATATCTACGGTTATATTGTCGCAGTACGCTTGTTGAAATTCTACTCTATCCTAAAGAAACAATACATGATCAGTGTTTTATTGGTTTCTGCAGCTTTCAGTTTAGATGAATAGGCATATAATACGTATCGAACTATGTATTTAACTTGTATAATGAATTTCATAAAATGAATTGTAAAAGATAAGTCTAACAGTAATACAATATGTGATATCGTAACAGTAAAAAACATATAATTTTTTTTTGTCAAGTTAGAAAATTAGAAAATAGTTATAAAAAAATATGTACAAATATATATATATATATATATAGAGAGAGAGAGAGAGAGAGAAATGTATTACAGAAAGATAAATTATGTTTAAAGTGAACAGAAAATTAAAGATGGAATAAATACATATATTATATAGGATCACTTAAATGTGTTGCCTAGATTTATGTTTTATTAAAAAAAACAAAAGAAATTATATACATTTTCCCTTATACACCACCCTATACACATGTTTATTTTTAATAAAACACAAATCTAGGCGTTATATTTAAATGACTATATTTAGAATAAATACATATATTATGAAATCTAATATTCTTGATTGTTTGAAAAGTCTTTGATTATTAATAACAAGATAACAAATATTAATAACTATTAATTACAAATATTATTAACTATAAATAACTTTGATTAATAACAACAAGGAAACAAATAAGATACGTTCCCATTGATAGTGAATACAAGTCTTAAATTCCAAAATTATTCAGTGATTTTATACAGTAAAGAGAAGCATAAAAATGTATTAATAACAGTAAAAAAATTAATAATAAAACTTATTTAGTATTAACATTTAAAGACCAGAAGCAAAAGAAGTGGTTTTAAAAGTAGACAAAAGTTAAGGATATTGTAACAAAAATTAAAAGTTTAAAATAGAAATAAGTCTGTCATATTAAAAAAAATCATTAATTGAGAATAAATAAATATAAAGGTCTAGAAAAAGATCAATAGATAAATGGGAGAGAGACGTGAGAAAATTTGTCAATGTGTAATAGAGGATAAAAGAGTTAGATCATTGGAATTGGAAATTTCTGAAAGTCTTTATCCAGTATTGGACAGAGAAAGATTGATATATATATATATATATATATATATATATATATATATATATATATATATAAATATATAAATATATAGGTGTTTTTAAGTGTGATATAACTTTCAATTAAATTATTATAGAAAGTTCTATCTAATCTAAAAACACTATTAAATATATATATATATATATATATATATATATATATATATATATGTGTGTGTGTGTGTGTGTGTGTGTGTGTTTATTTATATAAAGTTATGATAAAGGTGTTTATTAGATCTGATAGAACTTTCGATACGGATTTAATTTAAAGTTTTATCATTCTTAAAAAAACATCTATATATATATACATAAATATATAAATATAAATTATTTTAAAATCTTTAAATTTTCCAAATACTTTTTCAACTAGATTTGAATGAATAATATTGAGAATATGCACAATAATTTCTAATTACATTAAAAAATAATAAAATAAAATGTCTAATTGCTACATTTTAGGCAACAGCTGATAAAATAAAAAAAGTTAAACTAGGGAATACACTATTAATTTATTTTAGTAAGAAAAAAATTTTTAATAGTTTTAAAATTAAAGAGAAGTAAAATTAACTATAATAATAAAATTGAAGTTATGTTAAAAAATCAAATAATTTTATGTATTATAATGAATTAAGGACAGTCGATTATATATATATATATATATATATATATATATATATATATATATATATATAAAATTATAACGTCAATAATACACCAATTAGAGGGAATACTTCGTGAATTTGTTTACTATAATAAAAAGAAGACTAGACGTGTAAAGAAAAAGAAAGACCCTCGACGCGACGTATAATAATATCGAGGATCCTTCAAAATCATATCGTTTCGTATATAATGACGAAATCACGCAACCATCTGTTACACTATAAGAGAAAAATTGTGGCTGGTATTAAAGCTGAACCTCCTCGTCGTGACTGCATGGAAACGCCTTAAATGTAATTTACTCACCGGCGATATACTTCCTTGTTAACGTTTAATTTCCCCATCTTAAATTTACCTTTTCAGGACCGTAATAGATTCTATGGTACAACAATGTCGCTTTTATTACGTCACACGGCCGGAAAGTAATCTTAGGGGAATCGTTCAGCTTCTATGAAAATAACGTTAATGTTATATATATATATATATATATATATATATATATATATATATTAATATATGTTCTATGTGTATCGCTTACAAAAAATGTAATAATCACAGCTTGGCATATAGTTCTTTGTATAAATTTGCTCGTTAAAAAATTATGAAAATATACATTATGATTTTTTAATTATAACGTACATAATTATATATTCATATATATATATATATATATATATATATACACACACACGTATGTGTTTGTATGTTTTTTTTATATTAATGCTTCCAAAAAATATATCGACTTATATGCTGAGTATTAACTAAAAATAATAATAGTTGTTTTTCATGTATACAAGTATGATTTTAAATTATGTGAATTTTTAATCCAGAAAGAAAAAAAAGATCTAATTCCTTGTTTATACTTAAGATGAAAGAAAAAAATTAATATTAGTTTATCATTTTGAGAAAAATAATATTTAGAACTTAAAAAGTTAAAAAAAAATATTAAGTCACATTTATAAACTGAATAAATTTATTTATTAAATTAATTACAATAATTTAATTTATATAGCAAAATTATATAATATTGACTATATTTTTATAAAATATACTTGAAATCAGTTATTAATTTTTTTATGTGTAACGAAAATAAGCATTAATTAAAAATTTATTCATTGTTGTTTTATTGGTCTTTGATTTTAATTTTTTTCAAGTATACATATTTAAACGACGTGATAGTTTTATAGGTGAATGTGAATATGTGATATTTGATTGATATTTAGATTATTATCAAAGACTTCTTAATAAACACATTTATAATATGAAGAAGATTTTACTTTTCCCTTAATCATTTTATTTTTGTTCGAATAAAAATTGAGACACTTTCTTACAAAAAATTATGTAAAAAGTTTAATCTAAAATATGTAAAAAAAACTTTTATAATATATATGTTGTTGTAAAGTGCAATATCTGCAAATGGTATTTTATGTATATTCTAGAAAAGAACATAAATCATATGTAATATATATTAAAGTTTTACGTTTTATACTAAAATATATATAATATATTAAAGTTTTTGCTTCAATAAACATGTGCTTTCAAGATGAAAATAGTTTTTTTATAACATTTGATATTTTATTACAAAAAATTATGATAAAAAATCTAAATAAAAATATAAAGAATATGAAATAAAAAGTTTTAAGTATATCATTTAATGTATTTAGAAAATATCAATAAAAAATCTGAAATATAATTATTTCAAAAACATGAATTTTTCTAAAAAAATGCAATAAAATTTGACAAACGTATTTATTTATTATTTTACCCTCTTTATTAGTATTGCTTTTGATGCTAAATCAATAATTTCTATTTACTACTGGATATGTTCTAAATAAATCCCCCAATTGTGGTTTCAAACTCTTTACTATTATGATGTCAGTGACTCTGTTTCGATTTCATTTTATCATCTTTATATTTTTTTTCTTTGCTAAAAAATAGTCAATTATGAAAATACTTTCAGTTATTATCAAAACTTAAATATTTTCTAAATATATAATAAATTTTGAAGTATATTATTATTTTGTTTAAAAAGCATAATAAACTGTTTTTACAAAAAACCAAAGAAATATTAAAACTCAAAAAGTTTAAAAAATATCAAATATAAATATTAAATAAAAAAATGTTGATATTAGAAGATATAAAATTATAATGTAATATTATTTTTGAAAACATATTTCCATAATAAAAGTTTTTAATTTATATTATATAACAAAAAAAATACCAATATAATTATTGTACTGTGTTTCGGTGATTAAAACATAATTTTTCTGTGTTAAATTAAAATAATAAAATATTTGAATTGAGTTACAATTTTTAATTTAATACACTTTTAAATAATAATAGACTAGTAATAATTAATTAGCTTTATTATTTTTTAAGTAGAATCATGATGTTAATAAATACACTAATTAATTTTTAATTCAAATAATTATGGATTATAATTTTCAAAAAGGAATATTTCTTTATTTATAAGTTTATTATGATTTTGTTTAAAAGTTTTACATTATAATATCTATATTAAACATTAATAATTAAAACTATGATTTTAAACTATAATTAAATAAAAATAAGGAAAATTTATTTATAAAATACAATGGTTAAAAACATTATTATATTTAAAATATTATTAACTGTTTTAAAAATTATATATATATATATATATATATATATAAATATATATATATATATATATATATATATATATATATATATATATAATAAAAAAACATCGATTTATAGTTAAAAAAATATTTCATATCGTTTTTTTCAACGTTACTGAAAAAAATACGCCGAACTGTTTATTTTGTTTGTAGAGAATTTTTTACAAACGATATTTAATATTGATTGATTAGACATGTCATAATAAGTCATTGTTTTTTGTATTTCCAATTCTTTACAGGTAAATTACTTTTGTGTACTTCATTGTGTTAAAAAATCAATCAAAAACAATAAATTACGATATTGAGTGGCGATATTTTAGAAAAATAAATCATACACACACACACACACACACACACACACACACACACACATATATATATATATATATATATATATATATATATATATATATATATATATAAATATATAGGGCAGCCCAAAAGAACCTGAAGAGTTTAGACATACATTTATTTCCTTACTAACATGTGTATTATTTAAAATTGTTCAGCCTCACTTGGGCCACCCTATATATATATATATATATATATAATTCGCTGAACTATTTCCATTTATGTCGGGTAATTTCAAATGTGTATTTTCTAGGATTATCACAAAAAAATATGTTGCTTTTTTCACTTGACCAAAATTGATTTTTGTTATTTCAATTTATCATTGTTGTCAATTGTGTATAATAGTTTTTTTTTAATTTATCACCTCAATTTTAAAAAATAGAAAAAAAATATTATTTACCAAACAGTAACTACATCCTTTATGAATAAATATGAGTTTTATATATTGTTTTAGTAATTCATTTTAATCATACTACAAAAAAATAACAATGGTTTTTATTTCTGATAAATGATCTATTTTAATCACAATATTTATTGAATTTTCAATATCTTTATATAAATTTTAAAATTGATATTTTGTATCCGATATCTAAGTTACTTATAAGAAAATTGTACAGAATTCAATGATCAAAATTACAATTTGAGATGAAATATGAAGATATAGAGTTGAATCTTTTGAAAAATAAAAAATCTTTGAAAAACACCTACTTATGTTTATTCACTAATAACTGAATTTTTAACTATTCATCGTTCTTTGTCGATGAATTCTATATTACAGCATCTGATTTATATAAATATATTTAAGTCACATTACAGTCATCTTGATCATGTGACGAAATATTTGAAATATTCTAAATAAAATGTATAAAAAACTAAATTTCATAAATAAAATTAATCATTAAACAAAAATTATATTTGACTTTAGTGAGATATTTGCTTGAGAACTGCCAGAGTGTATGGTATCCACTTTGAAAACGAGAACACTAAACATGGAATTCAAAAGAAGTTGTTCGTCTCGTGTTAAATAGATGCATTGAAATAGGTAGTCCTAGTGAGATGATTAACCAACCCGTGTGAGAGAGTTTGGAAACTAGATTGAGGTTTAAAACTTTAGTTTGCATGTTTAAAGCTTTTATCGGTTATTTGGTCTAAGAGAATTTTAACTAAAGAATAGATTTTATTTCTTTCTACAGCAGGAATGATCATGTGGTGAGAGTTAAATTTAACAATTACATAACACAATTTAAGGAAAATTTAATTTTTCATAAGGAAACTGGAATTTGAAATTTTCTTCGTTTTAGTACTTTTTGGGTTTTTCAATTAGGACTTTTAAAAATCAAATTAACAAAGATAAAATGTTTAATATCAAATTTTGTTTCAAAATCTAACCCTTTCCATTGAACTTACTATTTAAATCAGGCGTATTATTATTATTTACGTAGTTATTCTATTATATTTTTTCTGTTGTTAGCTTATGTAATATGAAATGTCGAATTATACAAAGAGAAAATAATGAGAAATCGGACATTTTATATTACAAAACCAAATATTAACTACCCACATTTCTGAATTTATACTGCCAGTAGAATATTTTGAAATAATATATGTTTATATTAAGTGAAGTAAAATATTTGTTTTATTTTACTAACTGGTTTATTTTCTTGTCAAAAATTTTTCATTTAGTATTTGCACGAAGTTTATTTTGAAGATTAAAATCTAAGGTAAATATCCTCGAAAACTAGCAGGAATCACTGTTAGTTTACTTATGTTATTTTCATTAAATATATTACATAAATTTCGAATAGCTTTTAGAACAAAGATGAAAGCCAAAGATAATTTTAAAACTTGTATAACGTAATTTGCTTAATATTGTTAATTTTTCAGATTATTTATTTTTTGTTTAAATATTCATACAATCTATTAAAACGATTAACAGACACTTGAATAATTAATTTTAAGTGAACAAATTTAAATAATTACAAATATGTACCAAAATTTGGATTTTTTGATATTATTTAAAGTTATATTTTCAACTAAAAAATATATAAACATTTTAAATTAAATATTATTAAAAATTATATAGGATCATCCAAATGTGACGCCTTGATTTGTGTTTTATTAAAAAGAAACTATACACATGTTTATTTTTAATAAAACACAAATCTAAGCGTCATATTTTAATCACCTATGTTTTATTAAAAAAATATTTTTCAATATCTCATACATATATTTATATTGTAAATAAATAATGTTTGTATATTTAATATTTTTTATATTTATTTAATTAAATAAATATTATATATCATATATGTATATCTATATATGATAATTTTCATGTTTCAAAATTATATATAATGTGTTTATATTACTATCAAAAATCTGCACATTTTATTAAAAAATCTATTCAAGTTAGTTAATTTAAAAATAGTTTATATTGATTTTAAAATTAACATTTTCATTGCAATTTTATTATAAAAATAAACTAAATAACTTTGATATATTTTATTGCATGTTCAGTATTATTTTCATATAAATGCTTTATTAACTATGTTTTGAAGTGGCGTATTATTATGTATTTATATAATTATGGGAATTATTACAATGGTACAATATTAAAGTTACATGATGTATAAAATAAACTTATTGCTAATTAGTAAAATTAGACTAATAACTCTTAATAGAGATATGATTTCGATATTATGTGTTTTAATTATAATTTAATTAACTGAAAAATAGATTTTGTATTACATATTGAATTATATTATATTTATTTCAATTAATAATTCGTTGTTAATAGTTTTTATTCAGTGGAATTAATAATAGAATTTTTGAAAGCATATTCACATTTTTTAAAAAATGATATAAAATTATTCAGATATATAAAAAACAAAAAAATTTTGACATAGATTTCTTTTTAATAATGAATTTAATGAAAAATTCGAAATTTTCTAATATAAAGTTTCAGTAAGTATTTAAAATTTGGATGAAATCTAGAATAGATCGAATATTTTATAAACGAATAGTAGAAATATATTTAAAGAAAATAATTCCTTTTGTAGTATTCAATTGGCATTTTATTGCTACATCAGATATAACACTAAATCTACTAAAAAAGAATTTATTTGAATGAAAAATAATAAAGTGAAAGAGCATAGAGAACTTGTGAAATTTCGCAGAATATATTGGTTGCGCGCGATATTTTCTATAGACAGTATGCGCAGCGCTCATGTACAAAGCATATTCTTGTTCTTTCCATTATTATTAGAAAACCAACTGGCGGCCATAATGCCTTGCACAGAAACTTATTTCACGTTGAAAAAACCCAGCTGTGCAACCCCCATCCGATATTTCAATTTCACTTTGAACATTTCATCGGGTGCTTATGTTGATATATTTGGGCTGGCACAAGAGCACATGTAATGTGGTAGCTGTCTTTTGGTGCACGGAAGGGTGAGCGATGGAGTTCCTGTTACTCGAAGCAGTAATATTAAATTATGATACACTGTGAAAATATAACTCACGTTGTTGTTTTTTTTTCTTCTAACGCATGTTGTATCGTATCTGTTGTTCAGGCCGTGAATGCCAAAATAGATAAATGTTGTTTTAGTATTAGTAAACTTATTTCTTTTTACATTTTAAATTTAGGTATTGACAATCGTTTGATATATTATATTTAAATGTATTATTGTACAATACTTTAAATTTTATTTACGTTAGGTTAAAATTACATTAACATTAGGACAAAATGTTAAGATAAAGATAAATTGTTTTGAACACACACACACACACACACACACACACATATATATATATATATATATATATATATATATGTATATATATATGTATATATATATATATATATATATATATATATATATATATATATATATATATATGTATATATATATATGTATATATATATATATATATATATGTGTGTGTGTGTGTGTGTGTGTGTGTGTGTGTACATACATATGTACACATGTACTTGTGTATAAATATATAAGATATATTGTTAAAAAATAAGAAAAGAATATTTGTAAAAAATAAAATCATTTTCTATTAAAATAACTTAAAGAGTGAATTTATTTAAATTATTTTTTTTTTAATTCTAAAATTAAGTATTTTATTTCAATTTTGTAAAAATATTAATAATATTTATCCTACAGATATACGATATTTTTACAAAAGTAATTTGCTTTAGATATTATTTTTAAAATAATTTTCATTTTAATCAAATTTTACATCATTTTTTGAATTATAAAGAGTGATCAAAATGAGACTGAAAGATAGTATAGAATAGTAAGGAAAGAAGTAATAAATGTTATCTAAACCCTTCAGTCTTATTTAGGTCACTCTCTCTCCCTCTCTCTCTCTCTATATATATATATATATATATATATATATATATATATATATATATATATATATATGTATATGTATATGTGTGTGTATGTAATTTAGTAAATACATAAAATAGAAATTTTATTCTTAATATTATATTAAACTAATAATAAATAATTTTATTTCAGGTGAGTGAATATTCTTTTCATACAATATTCCAATATAATTCTGATATTTGAGGTGAGTTTCAAATCCTGTTTTTATCAACAATCTTTGAAATTTTATTTTTAATTTATATTATTTAATACCATATACTATTATTATTTTTTCTAATTGTTAATTTAAATTGAATTAATTATTTAGAAAAATTAGAAAACAATATAAAAAATTATTAATATAATACCAATAATATATTTCAAATAAATGAATAGTTATATAATTTGAATTTTTTTAATTTCATTTAATATTTATATTGCTTTTTCTAAAGAAAAATACTAATTTACTAAAGAAATATTATATTTCAATACTACTTATGAAAAAAATTCAAAACGAAATAAAACATATTTGATTTAATATCTTTTGACTTGAAGTCCAATATATTTTTATAACATGTAATTATGAGAATAACATTATTTAGAGATCAATTAAATTAATATAGTTGATATACATATATAATGATAAAAATAATCCTATTAGTGTACAAAAAAAGAAATAAAACAAATAGATTTTTTTACACAAATGATGTTTTGTAAATCGAATTTGTTGCTTGTTCAAACTTTAATATTAGCTAAAAATCATAACCAAATGAGAAAATCAAATTCAACTATGTAATAACAAAATTCAATTTTGTAAATTTTCATTAAAGTTAATAAACTGTAATGAAATAATATTCAAAACAAATTATAAAATATTGTATAATGATTCTGTTTATAATAATTCTACATTTATAATTTAAAATCGAATGCATTTATACATACGAGTATTTTGAGAAAAAAAAATTATATATATATATATATATATAATACACGCACTATATACAAAATATTTTCTAATGATTTTATGTTTACTAATTAATCATATATTTTAATATATGAATTTATTTCTATATATGTATTTTAAAATAAAATTAATTTTATGAATTGCATTCCTATATTAAACGCTTAGTAAGAAAAACATTTTAGTTAATAGTATTTCCACTATATAAATTGTTAATAAATTTTTTTATTAAAAATTTAAAAAGAAAATGGTTTTATACGATCAAAATTAACCAGTAAAACGTTAAGTGAGTTAAACTGATTTTGATTACATTAAAAAATTGTGTTCGAAAAGTATTTTAAAAAAAACTCTGCAAAAATTATTTTATTTGTCTCGCAAAAATTTTACGTTTTCATTGTATAAAGTGGCGTGCATAAAATATCCAGTTCAATAGACGTGAGGTCGGAGAATTTTTGACTGTAATATAAGTGGCAAATTCAATGCTACAGTCGTCCAATATAAAGGAGAGGCTGAAGTTGACCTATAAAATTCGCACAGGTATTCCACAATATACTTGAGTTGCCGTTCATGTATATTTTATCAACATATCCAAAGCATTCACACAAAAAATAAGCAAAAAAACTTTCAGCATATACGTACACACGTATGTGTATATATATAGTATATATGAAATAAAAAAAAAACGCAATCTCGGGCGGATTTCATGTTAAACTGGTGAGGGCTCATAACCCGGTGAGTTTCGCCACCTGTAGGGAGATGGAGCGGCATCAAAAGCGTCTCCCATTTTTTGCCATCCTCCGTCTACACACCCACTCTTATTATTTCGCCTCTATCTCACTTCTATATCTCGATGGAGTGTTTTTCAAGTGCTGACATATTTTTTCATATGAACGCATGTTCGTTGTTTTCGTTTTTATTAAAATCCCAATAACAAATAATTGCATGCGAATCTGTCAACAATTCGCGATATTTGGATTATTTTTTTTTGGCGTGCAGCGTATTCGTATTTGCAAATGGAATCTGTTATATCTGCTAGGTCAATAGTCTTTGTTTGCGGTATCAAAAAGGTATTTAAAACTGTTTGTGTGGCCACGTTCAGTGTTTGTGTTTTCATTTTAAATATTAAAACTCCATGTGTGCCGCTGTTGTCGGTTCAGTTATGTGTTTTACGGTTATTAATTTAATTTTATTAAAAAAACTTTTTTAGTGATTCGCGTTAACGTTTATCGAGAACACACTGTTCTCCTTGCTGTCTTTAATGTAAATGCTTTCCGAGCTAATAATAATTAATATTTATATTAGATTAAACGCTTACGAATACGGTTTCAATATATAGAAAAGTCGTTAAAGGACACTATAGTCAAATAATATAATGTTAAAAGTTTTAATGATAAAATGTTTTTAAAAAGGATTACGTTTCGTAATTAAGAAAAACTTTGTGTAAATCGAAAAATGTTAGAAAAAATAACTTACCGATATAAAACATTAAATTTAATTAACAATTATCATTTGAAATAACGACGAATTTCCCAATTGCTCCTAAACGAAAATTGTCCTTCAAATATTATTGTTTAAAATTAACTAATACTATTTTATTCAGATAAAATATTTAAAATTTATATTATTTATTTTTATATGATAAACAATCCTTTGATGTTATTCTTATACGTAATATTTATATATAAATGCACACACACACACAAACACACACACACACACACATACACACACACACACACATATATATATATATATATATATATATATATATAGGGTTTTTCAATAAACACTTCAGAAGTTTAAATGAAAATAAAAAAAAAATAATTAATTAGTTATTTATTTCTAAGCATATTCTATGACATTAATGATGAAACACAATTTTACTCATATGATCATCATGACTGGTTGATATATTGCGTTCGTTTAGTCTAGTTTTTTGTCACTCTTTTACATAATTGTGGTCCAATTTCATGAATTACATTTAATGTTTATTTTTAATGTTTCTGTTGTTTGTGATTTATCAGTATAAACCAATGATTTCACATAACTCCACAGAAAATAATCCAATGGAGTTAAATCACATGATCTTGGTGGCCAATTGATGGGCCCATTTCGTGAAATAATGGACTCATTAAATTTTTGTTTTAATAATGTCTATAGAACTTTTTACAATTTCTAAGCATTGTTGAAGTGGTAAAGTGAAATGTCAAAATGAGCTTCAAAAACATTCAAATATGGCTACCACCAACTGACAAAGTTCTGACATTCTTATTGGAAAACCCTGTTTCTTGTCAGTATCTAATCTCATTCAATCTTTGCCGTCCATTATATTTAAAAAAATATCTTCCTATTTTATATGGTCTCGATTCTTTGTGTTTTTTGTCTGTTTTTTTTGCCCATCTATTGTCTTTTCTTCTTATTATGTGTCTTATCAATGTTAATCTCATCGATTTTATTTGTTCTATAGTTAGAAGTTACAGTACTTTTATCTGTTCTATTATCCATTTATAGGTTTTATGAACATGTTTAGAAATTCCTTACATTATCGTTTCCATATCTCACTGGATTATCAGAAGTTTTTGCTTTATTTTTGCATTAAGTGTCCAATATATATATATATATATATATATATATATATATATATATATATATAATGAAATAATATAATTACTAAAAATAAGTAAAATACTAAAACGTTTATAGAAGTATAGAGTAACATTGTGGATTTAAAATGAAAGAAATTTTATTTTTTTTTTTTTAAAAAAAACAATGTTTTTCTTTATTTCACATTATTATTTATATTTTTTAATAAATAAATTGAAATGTCTTAAAATAATTCACTATATTATATAGACATGATATAACATTACATTTTAAAGTTAATTTTATATTTTTACATATATATATATATATATATATATATATATGATTTATTCTCTCTCGGTTTAGCATCGAACACATCTAAAATGTAACTCTAGGCTATTTGAAAATATCACGTATTATGAATCAATACTGGATTAGCTTTGAACAGTAATAACGAGAGTTCAGGAAGTGAAATACAAGCATTATTGCTAAAAGCGATGTTGACAAAAGATACATATTAAAATTATATCATCCTTATATATGTACATATATACATATCTATGTATATGTGGGTCTGGATCATAGCTCGATAATTGTTTTTGTAAACCAAAAAATATGTAAATATATTCAATATTTTGTTCTTTTCCAGGAATTATATTTTGATAATATTTCTTTTATATAAAAGTAATATTAGTTTATATTTTTTATAATGTTAGTAAACGAAAATGATTGAGGATAGTTTTTAATATTTATATTTTTTAAATTTGTTAATATTTGTTTTATTACGTTGTAATTAAAAAAATATGGCTAAAAAAATTACACTCTACTGATTATAATATTATTGCAAAAATCAACTTAAGTAATCTAAATAGAAAATTATGGTACGAGATTTAATTAATAGTGTGACATTTTAATAAAATAACAATATATATTTCTTTTCTTTTAATTAATTGAAATTATATTTTCTTTTTGTATCTAGAATTTTCTAGGATTTTTCTTTGCACTATACAAGTATATCTATTTCATTCAAATTTGGAATATTAATTCGTATGTAAACTTAATTTTAATACATTTTCTAAATTTACAATGAATTTTCCTTATGTATTAAAAAAAAGTTTCTCTACGAATTAAAACATAATATATAAGATTGTATTTTCATAATGGCATAAATCGAACTTGAGGTATCAAGGTGAAACCATAATTTAATCACATTGTTTGCTTGAATAGGTCGTTTTCATATTAATTGTATAAATATATGTATACACAATTAAATATGACGAAATTTCATTTCATCCCTGCTTCGAAATGTGGATGATATTCAAACGTCTTATACAATACAACAAAACGTTGTATAAATAATGTTTTATAAAATGAATATCCGAGCTCTATTCATGCGTATGTGTGTGGCGTCGGTATTAAATACGTCGTGGAAATTTGCGTTGACCCAACTAAAACCTTCGTTCAACAGACCGACAACACATTTCTGGATAGCAAAGTTAATTAGAATTTGGTAGCCGTGGCAACAAATTACAAAACATAGGTATACAACACACACAGACACCATTTGCGATCATATGTGGCACGCCAGTACCGCAATATAATCATGTTCGGGGGCCTTGTGCACTTACGATTTGGTCGCGGGTCGGTCCCTATGCTGATTAAAGTTGACGCCCACGTGTCCAGAAAACCACAAACTTCGCGCCGCGTTCACGACATCGAACCAAAACCCTTATAAGCATTGATATAATGACCACGGTTTACTAGGAAAATTATTATAACGGAGATTAATCCTGATGTTATCGTCGCTTAATTATTCAAGGAATATATATATATATATATATATATATATATATATATATATATATATTCATTGTGCATCTAAATTAATTTTCAATAAAGTGATTTTATATTCATTGAAAATGCTATTTTATAAATGTATTATTTTCATAGCTTTCAATATACATACTTACTGTTGATTGATTGATATAAAATAAAAAATATATTTTATTTTTTATTGTATTCTTTGAACAATTTTGCTAAAATATACCAATATATTTGGTAATAGATTGATACCATAAAATAATATCCTGCAGAAAAACTCTATTATTTATTCGAAAATATTTTGATGAAAAATTTGTCATGTCTTAAACGATTTAACCTAAAAACTTGCATATAAAAAAGTAAATCTATAATTGAAGATATTTTATTATTGATATAAAGTATAATTCTAATTTTAAAAATTTATATAAACTAATTGTACAAATTGGGAGTTTTATTAGTAAAAGTATAATATATAAATGATTTTAATACTAAGAGAAGGAATAAAGGACAATTCATTTTCTATTTGAAATTAGTTTTATTATTTTAATTTATAATTCAAACAGTATAAAGATAAATGTTTATAATTTCTCACAAATTAGTCTTTCATTAAAAGATTTTTTTTTAAATTATAAGTACAAATACTCTAATATAGTTAAATTTAAGAATAAATTATGAATTTTATATCTCATTAATTTTTAGTCAATAGTATGAATTTTATGTCGTTTGCATATTAAAATTCTATGAATTACTCATATTGTATATATATATATATATATATAGATATATATATATATATATATATATACATAAATAAATAAAAGTATACAGGCGTTCTTTCCTTTCTAACGTCATTATATGGAATTAACTATAATTTTTTCTTAAAGTAATATGTATTGTTATTTATGTAATATAAATATATTTCATTTATTCAAATAAATGCAGATTATTTAATCATATATATATATATATATATATATATATATATATATATATATATATTAATTTAATCTTTTGTTACTTCAATAATTACTTGAGGCTTTACATTTTAAAAAATGAAATAAATAATTAAATAGGTAAACTTCATAGAAAAAAACACAGAAACTCTATTATACTCGTACATTTCTTATTATTCCATGTATTGTATTCCACTTATAATAAAATATTAATAATTATTTTTTATATATTTTTATTATACGTTCATTTTACATATCTAAATTGTGAAAATGTACTGAAATGAAAATGTGCTGAAATGAAAATGTGCTATTTGATTCTACCTATCTATAGTTATTTTATATTAAAATTTTAATTTTCTTTAACGAATGAACAAAAATAAAAAATGCAATACATTTCAAAAATATTATTTGAGACTACATATTTAAATTTATTAAATATGAAAAAACAAATAAATAGTTACTAATAACAAGCAAATGAAAATATGAAGTAACTTTATATATTAATTCATATTTTTTTTCTGTGAAATATTACAGGTTTTATTAAATAATTAAAAAACATTTAAAATCAATTTGATAATAGGAAAACAAATATTGTTCAACTTATACATACATACGTTCTAAAAAAATGTGTTGAATATTATTTTTCAACAAAATTTGTTACGAATTTTATTAAATTTGTCTATCATATTCAAAAATTTTAGTTACTAAATGTTTTTCATATAAATGATTGTAATTATTATGAGGTAAATAATTTACAGTTCGTGATTTTATTACTTGTGCATTTTTTATGTACATACACACACACACACACACACATATATATATATATATATATATATATATATTTATATTGACTTATGGTTTAATTAATATTTTTTATCAATATTAATTTCAGCATTCATACTTGGGTTATAAATTGACCAGAAAATGAAATATTCCAAGAAATATGGTACAAGGGAATGTCAGTATGAAACGATAGATTGACAAAGAATTTAATTTTTGTTTCGTTAGATCATATGTTGTATTAAATATTTAGAATAATTTTAACATTTTTATTATCTATAAATACCAGGTTAATAACTCTTAACTAAATTTTTTTAGATAAAATATTTAGTAAATTATTAATAGATATGTATTATGAATTTATTAATTACATTTATGAATATAATTCCTACTTTGCACTTACATAAATGAGAAATATTTGATAAGCTTATCGAAAAAAATAATTAGTATATATAAGTAAATAATTTTCAGAACTTTTTAATTAATTTGAACATAGAACATTTTTTCAGTATAATTATATTCGTTGTTAGATATTCGTCATTATAAATAAAATATGAGAGTATATTGGCTTTTAATATAGAGTGTAATAATATCTCTATGTAATATAGTGGGAGAACACTATTGAACACACCTGATATTGTCGAAGTAACTAAGTTAATACTGAAGAGACCGTTATGTCCGAAGCATTCAGCGATCAATTTAATGCTAAATTAAGACGAATGAGTGCTACTAATGAGAGGACACATGATTGATTGATAGTAGTGGTAACGTTAGTCAGATAGTGCACACGGAAAACAGGCGCGCAACGATAGAGGACACACCCAGAAGCGTTAGTCGGTCGAATGAATATTCGCCTCTTCAACGTTTTTCCTATCAAATTACTTATTGTAATTAATTTCAGTTAAACGGTAGTATTATGAAAATTTACTCTCGTTTTAAACAACGAACGAGCTTAAAATTTATTTTTTGCTCGATATTTAAACAAGGTTTTTATATAAATGAAATCGAAATTCAAATTCTGTTAGTACAAATGAGATTCAACTTTACTTGTAAAATCAATAATGTGGCATTTCATATACAACGAAATAATATAGAAAATTAAAATGTTTCATTATTTAATTGTTATTTTAAAGTTGAACATTTCTTCGTCAGGTTTTTTTATTCTTTAAAATTGAACTATATATTGTGACTGAATTTAAACTTTTTAAATATTATTCAGTATAAGTATAATTATACTAAATAATATTCATTTTATATTCTTCTTAAATATATATAATTTTTATTTCTTCGTTTTGAATGTAAATGCAAATATGAAAATGTAAATCGCAATTTAATTCAACAAGTTCTAACTATCTGTATATGTGTATGTAAATTTCATAGTATCTAGCAAAATTATTTTTTAATTTTAATAATAATCATATGTTTCCAAAAGTATATTTTTAAGTCGAAAAGATAAGACAAATTTTGAAATAAAATTGTACAGATAAAATAATAACTAAAAACATACAAAATATTATTTAACAAAAAAAATTTAATTACAATGTGTAAACTTTCTGGAAATTACAAAAATCTGTTTAAATTTACATGTAACAAATAATAAAAATTAAATAGATGATGTCACAAAATTATTATATTTAAATATTATAAATTATTTCTTTAAAAATACAGTTTTATTCAATTTAACTTTTTCAATTGTTCGTAAATTTTAATATTGCTTCCATAAAATTTAACTATCTTGATAAGATTTTCTTTATTTTTCAATTAGGAAGTTATATTAAATCAATTCTCTGATAAAAATTGAAAATATCAAATTAATATATTCAATTAATATACTTAAGAAAACTTTTCAATTTTTCCTCTGAGATTTAAAACGTTTAAAGTTCACTTCTATGAATTCGTAAAGTGTTTAATTTAATTTATATAGTTTCATGATTTATAAATCTTTGTTATTATTTTAAAGCAATTCAGATATTTTAGAAAAATTGTTTTAGATATTATTTCTTTTATAACTCCATTATAATATTATTTATATTTAAAATTTTCAAATAATCTTATTGACTATTATTAAGTACATTTTCGGTGCCATTGAAATTTTTTATTCTTGTATAAATTAATATCTTTTAATAACTTTAAAAGCATACCTATTTTTTATCTCTATTCAAATTTTCAATCGAGTTTTATATTAAAATATTAATGTAAGATTTTTTATTCTATCTCTAATTGTATTCCTTTATTATACATTGAATAAAATTCTAATTTAAAATAATATTTACGATTAAACATAACCTAAAAAACACCCTATATCATACTTATATTTATATATATATATATATATATATATATATATATATATATATACACATCTCCCTTCTGCAATTTCACGGCATGTATGTATATGTATGTACATATATATATATATATATATAGTGTTTTTTTTAGATTAGATAGAACTTTTGATAGAGATTCAATTTAAAATTCTATCACGTTTAAAAACACTGTATATACATATGTGTGTGTGTATGAATGCGTGTATGTATCTATTTTATATGTCAGTGTGCTTATGCATATATTTGTATATGAAATACTATATTTAATTTAATAAAAATATTAGGTTAAATAACTTATCTTTGTATTCCAATATTTTATTATATATTGCACTATCGTCACCAAAACAATTCACTGAATGCAATCTCACTTGGAATTCGTCCAAAACTCGATCATATTTATTTGAAATACTAATGTCTAAGAGAAATTATAATCCATATAAACATAGTTACAAAACCGTAGCCTCTTATCCAGATTAAAACTCTATCGGTTTATCATATTTCTTTAACTTTGCCACCCTGTTATTGTTCATTTTTATTCTGATCGGAAAGATATAAATATATTCTTTTATTATCGTAAATTTTATTTTATGTGGTTAAAATTTATTCAATGGTTTAATAACTGTTTTATTTATTGTATATATATATATATATATATATATTTATATATATATTAAATTTATTATTACTACTTATCCACAAACATATGTTGTTAATATGTATTGAAATCATTTTCAGAAATAAAACTTTTAGAGTTAAAAAGTAATAATAAAAAAAACAATATTAAAGTTTCTCCCTATGTATTAATTATATTTTAATTTCCAATATATATATATATATATATATATATATATATATATATATATATATATATATATATATATATATATAATATAACTGATTCAAAAATATCAGAAATAATTAAATATGCAGTATATAAATGTATTAATATTTTAATGTAAAATTGTGAATTTTAAATAAAAGTTTATTATGATTATTTGAGTGTTTTTTATAAACAATATATTATAAATAGTAAAATATATTAAAAAAAATATCAATGATTTAATGAAAAATTAAAATTAATTTTAACAACATACGTTTATTATATAATTAATTAAAGAGAAACATTTCAAAATTTAAATTAAATTTTTATTATATTTCATATAAAATGTGTCACAAATAATTTAATTTAAAGAGAAATTTATTATGGAACAAAATACATTTAGAATGAAATTGTTGTACGTACTATCTAATTATATGTTGTTTTTTTTTAATATGCTACTGTAAAAAAATAACATATATATGTATATTCAGAAATTTTTGTAATAAATTAGCGCGTTTTCGTGGCAATTTCACGTTCGTAACGTAATTATAGTTAACATAAATAAAAGAATAGGTTGCATACATCATGTATCCATTAAATAATTCGGTCTACGCGACCCCTTAATTATATTCTTGGTAACAAACTTTTTTAATATTTACGAGTGAATTAGTGTGGCGTTTTATATATTGGAAGTCCGACGCGAATTTCGCATTAATAAACTGTAGGAACAGGTACCGCGGGGGATTCTGTTCGAGAGTAAAAAGGAGCTTGTTATTATAAAATATTGACATAGAATTAAGCTCCGGGTATGTGTTCGAAGGGAATGGAAAACCAGTGAACCAGTCCTGCAGGTACCAGTTACTGTCACAGCGGGTTATACGGGGCAATGAATTAGGCTTTTGGCGACGAGAAAAAAATTTGCGTTTCCGTTAACCTTTTTGTGCATTTCAGCTCGAAGGTTTTATGAATTATCCCTACATAAACTCCTGCGTCGGGTGTAAAAGATGTTACTTCAACATTTTCATTTTGATGATTTAATCGTTTCCATTTAACGTATTTTGTATTGTAATTATTTATAAGTTATACTTAAAAAATATTTTAAAATAATAAAGACTTATAATAATTAAAACATTATTAAATAATCGAAAAACGATATAAAGAGTTTACCTTTTTAAAAATATAATTTATTTATGATTTTTTAAATAGTACTTTTTAAATAAAATAGAACAAATTAAATTCGTCCTATAAGTTTATAGTTTTCAATTTTCTTAGTTTTTTTGAAATTTTTAATTTCATTCAAAGTAAAAGTTTATAATTTTACATATTGAAATTCATAAACTGTTTTTTTTTATAAAAATAGTGTTTAATAACATTATATATATATATATATATATATATATATATATATATATATATATACCGACCGATGGTAAAGTAATTAGCATCACTGCCTGTCATGCGAGAGAGTGCGTTCGATCTCCTGTCAGAGAAATAGGGTAAGCAGGGCTCTTTATCTGAGGTGAAGGCTATCTGCCTAAAGGAGTAAACTCAGAATGAAAAATCATTACCAATTCGTCTGGTCAACATGATGAGTGTAACTAAGTACTAGTGAATAGTAATATTCATTTAGTTTTTGGTCGGCAGAAAGTTGATATAAGCTGATAATTTATTTATAAAACAGCTTTCTCGAATATGAAAAATTATGAAGATTATTATTTAAGTACAAGATGCTTTTGTGACATTCACATTATATTTTTAAATAATAAAATTTAATACTCACAAAACACACACACACACACACACACACATATATATATATATATATATATATATATATATATATATATATATATATATATATATATATATATATATATATATATAATTATTTCATTATGATTGATCATTGATTGAATTTATTAAAATAATCTATTTATTCAAAAATATTTTTTATATAATTTTGAAAATAATTTTTGTTAAAATTATAAAATATTTATATTGATATATTATTGATAATGAAAAAAAAATTGTGTTTATACATACTTTCAATGAATTATATATTAGTAATTAAATCGAAAAAATATTTAATATTTATATTTCCTAGGTGTTTGTTCGCAATTGACAATTGTTATATTGTATATAGTTTATTATATATCCAATAACTATTTACATACGTTAACAAAATTTCGTTAAAAAATAAAAATAGTTTGTAAATATCAATTTACAGAAAATAAATTTCAATTAAACTATTTTACTGTTCATTTAATACACGTAGATTTCTCAGTATACAAAATTTATGATTTCTCATATTTTTTAGTATATACTTATATACATTCTTTATTTAAATATAAACAATTTATTTTAATAGTGTATGTGAATTATTTGTCAAATATTTAAATGAAATACAATAGTTAAAATGAGTAACTAATGATTTTCTAATTTAAAATAATCTTCATAACTTGAATATTTTTCTATTTTCATCAGAAGAGATTGATATTGAAGATGAATATAATTTGTTTGAGAAGTTTTTGAACACACTTTGTTACAAAATATTTATTCTAGTCAATTATTCATGTTATATCACACTGATTATCCATTTAAACAGTTAATCATTGGAACAAATCTGAAATCGGCTTTATTACATATTTAGATGTCATTTCAACAGTATTAATTAATTTATATGAATTACAAGTAATAACATAGATTGAATTATTCGATTGTAATTGATAATAATAAATTAATAACAAGGTGCGATTTAAAATATTGTAAATAAATTACTATAATATTGTAGTGTAATTAACAATGTTTTTTTAAATAAAAAATATATTTAGCATATGAATAAAACATTTTTAAAAAAATAATAATCGATGGGAAGCCTTTTTATGGATTAAATGTAATTAAATTTTGAAAATATTATTTAAATTATCATAGATTTTTTAATAGTTGTATAATTACTATTTTATTAAATTTGTAAAAAAAGTATATTTTATGAAAATACATGAAATAAAGGTTTATTTATCTATTTTAAATTATGTTTTTTGTTTTAATTTTAAATTAAATATTTTTCAAACCACTAATAACAATGAAACGTCTCTATGAAGTAGTTACAATATGTAATTTATTAACACAAATATTTCAAAATTTTACCCGCATACTTTTCATATATTCGTAATATATACCTTATATTGAAAATGAGAATTTAATTAAGAAAATAGTTAATTAATATTAATAAATAGGTAATTATTGTTTTAGTAGTTAATTAATATTTTGATATATGAATAATTTAAATTTCAATTATAATAACGCAATGTTATATATTTAATAATTTGTATTTTAAAACATACATTAATTATTTTAATAAAAAAAATGTATTACTATGCATACAAAAATATATTCATATTTAGAATATTATTCGTTATTAATATATTCAAAATTAAATGTTTTTTTTTAAATAAAGCTATTTTTTTGGAAATGGATGTAGCATAGTTAATTATATGATATTTATTTTTGAACCTATAAAATAATTTATTACTTAATAATTTTATTTATAATAGATATTTATAATCAATGTATTTGTTTTTATTTATATTCTTAATCTAGGATATAATCAAAAAATATAAAGAATTTTAAAATAGTATATTTAAAAAGATTATTATTTTGAGAAAAATTCTATATGAACAAATTTATAATGTGTGATACCATTTATTATTATTAAAAAAATACCTATTAATATAGTTTTTATACTTATAATACCTTTATTAGACAAAAATTCATTTTTCGTAATTTTCGTGCTATGTCTGGACATATGAAAATTACAATATGACAAATATATGCTATTAGACGAGAACACATTTCCCATTCCATTTCTATTAACTTTCTCGACGTCGTCGGCACCATAGATGAAGCATTCATATAAAATTGTACGTTATTATAGAAACGGAATGACAATTGGATAAAAGAGCATTTTATTATAAGACATAATAATATTTCATTCTGATTTTTTTTGAATTGATAGATGTAGTTTAAAATTATTTAAGTGATTTAATTTTTTATATACTTTTAATAGTTTTTAAAACGATTTTTTATGAAATTTTGTGGTATTTAGTTATTTATGTAATTATTGTATTTAATCTCAATGATTTTTTTTTGATAAATATATATATATATATATATATATTTATTTATAGTTTATATTGTTTATTGTATATATTGTTGTCTAACATTTATTTTATAGATTATATTTTTTTTTACATAAAAATAATTATTGATTTTTCAGTCACAGATTTAAAATTCAAAAAATTACTTAAAATTTCATAAATTTAGAAAATATATAATATTTAAAAAATCAATAATTGATTTACCATTTTTAAAAATAAAAAAGGAATAAAAAAATATTTTCTATTTCAGAAAACATTTCTGATCTACCAAATACATAGAGATATTCAAATGTAACGCCTAGATTTGTGTTTTATTAAAAAGAAACATGACACATATTTCCTAAAAACTAAATTCCTAATAAACTAAACACATATTTCCCTATACACCACCCTATACACATGTTTCTTTTTAATAAAATACAAATCTAGGCGTCATATTTGAATGACCCTTTATTTGATTGGATCTAAAATTAAAAAATAAATATTTCAAATAAAATGGTTTGTTTATTTAAACATTTTATATTTGTTATGTATAAAGAATTAGTGTCGCCTACTTAAAAATATTGTTTGAAAATATCTTGTGAATTTTGAACTATTTTTTTGTATAAATAATTTAATATAATATTTTGATATATTCTAATATAAAATTATATATATATATATATGTGCATGCATATAATATGAAGCTATTTCTTAAAAAATAGTGAACTTTAATATCAGTTCGTCTTGTGATCATACACTCTGAGTTTTCTCTGTTCATTTCTATAGAAATATAAAAGTCTACGCATATATATATATATATATATGTGTGTGTGTGTGTGTGTGTATGCGTGTGTGTGTGTATGTATATACATAAGTATATATGTATATTATATATACGCACCGTGCATCTCATATATACAACGACGAATATATATAATACCCAAAACGTCGAGGTCATAAGCTCGACGGTGTTGCTCGTCGCATCTGACTGTGTTATATTCGTTTATCTGTTTGTATTGGACTCCGTTTGTGTACATGTTTACGTGCTCCTCTCCACATGAATGTGTTTGTTCATGGATACGTTTGAATTGATACACAGCTGCTATCAGTATAATATATAAGATACGTGTAGGTACATGTATTAGTAGAGTATGTTTTATATATATATATATATATATATATATATATGTATGTGTGTGTGTGTGCGCGCGTAAATATGTATGTATGTGTAAATGTATAACACCTCTAGACCGAGCTTTGAGCTTTTATGTACCAGGAGCAGAATGTCTCGCATGTGTGCATTACGTCAATGCCAAACATTTGCGGTGGAATAACTTCCACTTAGCCTAAATGTAAATATGTGGATCGAACATGGCCCTAAATATGGCGATGTACGATCGGTTTTATGCAAACACTATGTTACGAACATTTGGAAATGAAACTTTGCAAGAATCTTCATCTAAATATATTACAAATTTTTTTTTACATTTATAACCGCAACAAAATGTTGACTTAATCATACATAATTGAATACAAAAAATAGATTAAATTGAACATGAAAGTGCTTCATAAAAATCTATTCAACATTTATGCTTTAAAATAGTGTTCAATTGGCGATGTTATTGGTGATGGTTTTGCTTTTATAACATTTAAATCCATAACTGTATATAGTATGATAAAATCTAAGTGCTTTGGTGTTTCACTTTTTATACAATATAAACTAAACGATAACGATTTCCTATTATATATGTGCAATTTATTCGAAATAAAAAATATTAGTATTTCGATGCGTATACATACATACACACACACACACATTATATTAACTCTAAAAAGAGTAGAATAATTACAGAAAATCGAATCAAAAATGATCTTATGGTTAATCAATGTACAATAAAATTATAAATCAGAAGAAAATTAAATTAAAAGTAATAAAAAGAGATATATTTAACATATAGTTCATTAAAAAATATAGATGGGTTAAACTAAAGTTAAAAATGAGATGATGTCAGTTTGGAAAAAAAGTCAGAATATTAAATTGAATATTTGTCTATTTTTTTTAAGAAAAAAATTTAATCAATGCATTCTACTTATTTTCACTAATGGTATTCAAACATAGATCTCAAATTCCAGAAAAATGTTGAGTTTCTAGATAATATTTGGAAGTATGGAAGTTGCATGTTAGGTATAATAAGTAGAGATAAGACGAAAAATGAGTGGATTCGACGCAAACAAAAGGTATGGACATTATAATAAGAGGAAAAAGTTTAAAATGGAAATCGACCGGACATATCAACAGCTATAAGATAAGACTATTGATAGATAAAAGAATTTATTGATTTCCACAGCCATAAAAACGTCAGAGAAAAGACACATGGATAGATGAGATAAAAGCACGAAAAAGTTTGTCAATGTGGAATGGAAAAGAAAAGTATTTTATCGTTAGAAGTGAGAAGTTTGGAAAAAAATATTAAATAGTGAATAAAAAAGGCTAATTATATGTGTGTGTGTGTGTATGTGTGTAAATTTATCATTAATAATACTAAAATCAATAATTACAAACGTATCACGTCACATTTTTCATTATTATAAGTAATTAATAAATGTAATTTGTATAATCATTTCCTCAGTGAAAAGTCATTAACCATAATTGGTTATTTTAAATAAATTTCGTTATGCAAATTAATTATATTTATAATATTGAATATAATATTTTACGTTATAGAAACCTTTATTTATAAATTAATACACACACACACATTTATATATATATATATATATATATATATATATATATATATATATATATATACACGTATAATATGTCTATGGAATTATATTGAGTTATTTCTAAAATAAAGCTTTTTTTATCATATATTCAAAAAAGTTTCAATTGGCCTATATGCACTTTGCTTTTAGGCATTACCTATTCATTATGGTTTGTTTTCGTGACCATGCTTGAAATTATAAATGATACCCTGTATAATCAAATTTCAGTCTCTTAGTGAAATAAAGTGATGATTATGTATCATATTTTTAAATAAAAAAATAATATTATTGTTTTCATAAAAATATATTAGTTAATTATGGAACTGATGAATTGTATTAGAGAAAATGTCGAAGATGTTATATATATATATATATATATATATATATATATATATATATATATATATATATATATATATACATACGAAGGTCGTTTGATGAGTGTGATAAATTTATTTATTGTTTAATTTAATTTTTCAATTTAATTTTTCTTACTTTTTACCATACTTATCAAACGACCCTCGTATATCATAGATGTATGTATGTTTGTAAAAACAGTTTTTATGTATGTGTCTACTTTTTTCTGCTCTGTTCTGACGTTTTGATTATTTTTAAGAAAAAATTCAATTAAAGTATCTTATTTCGTTTTTTTATTAAATATATATATATATATATATATATATATATACTTAACCTAAAATTAAATATGAAACTACTCGAATGTAATGAAAATTAAAAAGTGAATGTTTTATATTAATAAAAAATTAATTTATTCTATCAAAAATCTGATACTATTCTAATGATTTTTTTCTAATTAGATACAAAATGAAATATTTATCCTTTCTAATTTCTGTTTTTAGTTTCACAAATTACATTCAATTTATAATTGATGTCAGAATGAAATTAATTTATATAAAATCCTGGTTTTGATATTATCATTTATATCATTTTTGTATGAGTATTTGTAAAAAAAAACTATTTAATTTTATACCAGACAAAGTTCATAAATACAAATAGAAAACAAAGTGAGTAAATGTTAAGGTAGATATAATTCGTTTACGGAATATCGTCAATCTCATTTAGTTAAACGTGATGCGTATATATTGCGTGACCGAGTTATTATAACGCTAAATTTTCCTTATTTTTCGTCTTAAACAGGTTATATAATTTATGGGCTGTTAAAGCGATGTTTTTGGTCGTTCTAGTATATTAACTTTATTTAAAATGTTCATGCTGTTTTATTAAATAACAGACTTTTAAAAATATGTATATATTTAATTAAAAAAGTTTTCAGTGAGCTCTGTATAAGTATTTTGTACGGATTTTTTATAACATTTGCCAATTATATTTTGTCATAGAACGAAGGAATGTTAATTTTAAAAATGTTCTTTAAATATGAAGAACTCCAGTATAAAAATGACATTTTATGTACAAATCAATATAATCAGATTATATTCTTATTTTTTTTATAAGATGGATATAAGATTCTCATTTTTAAATAATTTTATTTCTTTCTTACATGTATGAATAATTTAATGAATTATAATATTTTATCATTTTAATAATTTAGAAAAGATTTTCAAACGAATAGGAATATTCTATATAATAATTAAACTTGATGTGTGTTCTTCCAAGAGGTGCTACTAATTAAAAATAACCTCGATATGCACCAGTGGTGCCATCTTTCGGAATTTACACGGACTTATCAAACGATCTCGTATATACATACGAGGGTCGTTTGACGAGTGTAGTAGATTTATTTATTGTTTAATTTAATTTAATTTTTCAATTTACTTTTTCTTACTTTTTACCATACTTATTAAACAACTCTCGTATATTATAAATGTATGTATGTTTGTAAAAAACAGTTTTTATGTATATGTGTCTACTTTTTTCAACTCTGTTCTGACGTTCCGATTATTTTTAAGAAAAATTCAATTAAAGTATCTTATTTCATTTTCTTATTAAATGTATTAATATATATATATATATATATATACTTAACCTAAAATTAAATATGAAATTACTTGAATGTAATGAAAATTAAAGTGTTTAATGTTCTATATTAATAAAAAATTAATTTATTCTATCAAAAATCTGATACTATTCTAATGATTTTTTGTAATTAGATACAAAGTGAAATATTTATCCTTTCTAATTTCTGTTTTTAGTTTCACAAATTACATTCAATTTATAATTGATGTCAGAATGAAATTAATTTATATAAAATAGAAAAGTAGTTTTGATATTATCATTTATATCATTTTTGTATGAGTATTTGTAAAAAAAAACTATTTAATTTTATACCAGACAAAGTTCATAAATACAAATAGAAAACAAAGTGAGTAAATGTTAAGGTAGATATAATTCGTTTACGGAATATCGTCAATCTCATTTAGTTAAACGTGATGCGTATATATTGCGTGACCGAGTTATTATAAAGTAAATTTTCCTTATTTTTATGTCTTAAAAGGTTATATAATTTATGGGCTGTTAAAGCGATGTTACTTGAAACGTTCTAGTATATTAACTTTATTTAAAATGTTCATGCTGTTTTATTAAATAACAGACTTTTAAAAATATGTATATATTTAATTAAAAAAGTTTTCAGTGAGCTCTGTATAAGTATTTTGTACGGATTTTTTATAACATTTGCCAATTATATTTTGTCATAGAACGAAGGAATGTTAATTTTAAAAATGTTCTTTAAATATGAAGAACTCCAGTATAAAAATGACATTTTATGTACAAATCAATATAATCAGATTATATTCTTATTTTTTTCATAAGATGGATATAAGATTCTCATTTTTAAATAATTTTATTTCTCTCTTACATGTATGAATATTTTAATGAATTATAATATTTTATCATTTTAATAATTTAAAAAAGATTTTGTACGAATATTACTATTCTATATAATAATTAAAATACAATTATATCAATATGAAATTTAAGAAGTAAATAAATAATAAAATACACAATTTTTTATTGATAGGAGAACTACATATAAATGTAATTTATATAAAATAGTATATAATAGTAAAAATATATAATTTATAGGTATTTTTATTGATTTTAATTAATATAAAATATTATGCTACTGTAGAAAATTGATTATTGTATAAAATTAATATGTAAATGAATATAATATAACAATTTATTTAAAATTGTCGAATATTTTTAAATTCTATAAATTATTTTATAAGATAATTTCTACTAAACTGAAAATAAGTTGTTTTATTTTTCAAAAATAATTTTATACATAAATATAATATTAAATAAAGTTAGATCATATATAAAAAATTATAAATAATTTTACTTTGCAATAATTATTTTAATATAGATTCATATAAAAAAATTACAAGATTTAATAGAAAATTTAGTGAAGAAAATAAAACTAGAACGAAATGTAGTACATTATAAAATATTTTAAATATAAATAGACAAATACACATTTTGTGTGCATATATGTATATATAAAGAAGAAAACAGTACAAGTGAAAGGGAAAGATGTAGAAAGACAAAAACAATAATGAAAGTAAACCCAACGATTATTCAATAAATCCCTGTTGAATATTTGATATGTTTACGCAGAGCGTGTTAAACACACTAGTTGCTCAATTATTATTAATATGTCGATTAGTCGATTTATCGAGAATGGAAAATGGAGTAACTGCAGATTCGTTTTTGTTACTGGTTCGTCAATTTATAAAAGCCTTAAGCGGCGACTTAATCATTACATCCGAATTCCGACACACTTCTCGTTGTAAATATTTTACCTTAGAATCCCACTAGCATTTGTTACCTTACAACATGAAGAAACATGCACATATATAGGACTACTCGTGTGCCGCTATGAACATAAAATTAATAGTTAGTGTTGCCGCAAGGGCTTTACAAATTTAACATCGCTAGCATAGCGTTATAAACCGTTTCGTGTAAACAACAATTCAAGATGGCTTCCGAAGAATGTTTAACTTTACATTAATGAATTAGTTTATGTATTATACCGTGGCCGTAAATCTCGTTTCAAAGTCGTCGTGTTAATTCAAAAATGTCGTATTTATTATGTTCTTTTCTCAAAATGTCACATTTTGAATCTATCTTACGTATACGTTTCATTGATAACGTTTTCAAACCAACTATTTCTGGAAAATTAGTGAAAACTAATCTCATGTTATATTCTTTAATGAAAATAAGTCTTATCTCTTATTTTATATATATATCCATATAGGGTGGCCCAAATGAGACTGAAAGGTTTACACATACATTTAATTTCTTACCATCATTTACTGTCTTTATTTTTCTTCAGTCTCATTTAGGCCAGTATATACAAGGGTCGTTTGATAAATATGCTAAAAAAGTAAGAAAAACTAAATTGAAAAAATTCATTAAATTAAATAATTAATTGAATTAAACAACAAATAAATTTACCATATTTATCAAATGACTCTCATATATATATATATATATATATATATATATATATATATATATATATATATTCTAAACAGAATAAGTGTTTTTCAAAATTTAATGATCTGAAAACTATTTACATTTTAACATTTCTTGATATTTTACAATGTGGCTGTATTGCCTTTTGAAATTTTTTTATCGGAGAATTAAGTATTAGATGAAAAATTGTAAATATTTTTTTAGTATTTTCTTAATCTTTAATTTTTTTTTATAATTGTATCTACTAGATATTTATTTACTACTTAATTGACTAAAAGTAATGATTTTTTCTTTTTTATATTAAAAATATTCTAAGCAATTTTTTGACATTTCCAGTCCTAAAGTTAATATTTCTTGAATCCGTTCTAAGATTGCATTTTGTTACTATAACTCCTTTGTTAAAAGTACGGTCACTTTTTGATAGATATCTTACTACAATTGGTTCAAACAATTTATCAGGTTTTTTAATATGAAATGTCGGATTATTATACAGGAAATGAAATGAAAATCCAATATTTTATATTACACAATCTATTATATATCACTTTTAGGTAGTTGATTGATATTTGTATCAATTGAAATATTATATCAACCAGCCTGAAAATAACAAAAATTATCAAAATCGTCAAAATAAAATATTAATCAAAAAGGAGAGTCTAAAGTATAGAAAAAGTTATTGCATATTAAGTTTTTATAAACAGATATTCTAGATTGATTCAATCACTTAGAGATAATTTGTGTTGTTCTTACTTAGTTTTTTTTATTTTCGAACAATTTTTAACTTTATTACTATAATAAAATAATAGATATTAATATATTATAATTAAAAATATTTGTTTTTTACATGAGATTCTTCTTTTTATTCTCAATTTTTGGATTATTACAATGTAACCTTTTTACTACTATTGTTAGCTCCAAATTAATTAATAATTTCTAAAAACGAATTAGAATATAGCATTCGTGGAGAAATTTGAAAACTTGAATTGAATGATAGATAATAGAAGTATTCAATTAAGTTTGTTATAGGTATTTTTTTTACTTTTGTTAAATAATCGATATTATTGTTTTATAATTATATATTTCCTTTCTTTCTGTTGACCTAGTTAAAATACAAGCCATTTGTGTTACCTGTTTTTGATAAATATATTATCTACAAGAAAACTTATAACAAAAAAAATTATTATCAATTTATAGTTACAGCATCATATTATTAGTACTCTTGTGTTGAATAAATAATGAACTAGTAATTACAAGTTATTATAGATTGATTTCTCAATTTTGTTGAAGAAAAATATACCTGTCATTATTTTTCTTTATTTATGTTTGTCTAACCATTAATTATACATACATACACATGTACCAGTGAACATTGATATTCAATCAGGTTTTTATCCAGCAGTGGACTGATATAAGCTGATATGATGAAATATATGTATATACCTAAAAACAAATTTTAAATGATATTTTTAACATAAATACTTACTTTTAATTAAAATTTACATTATCAAAATATTATTTGTATTAAAAATACCAGCCGTAAACAGATTTAGTGAAAAATGTATATATATATATATATATATATATATATATATATATATATATATATATATAAACATACATACATCCACACGTATACCAAATATACAAAAATGTAATCATAATAAAACAATTTGTATTATATACATATACATTTTTAAAATTAATATTAAAAAAAAACTCGAAATGAATAAATTTACCGACAGATTAACATCAAACGGTCGTCATTGTCGCCACGATATCGAACCCGGTGCGTTCGAATAGATGCGACGCTTCGTAGAACGTACCGGAACTTACCAGGATAATTATTACGTCATACAACCACCACTCACGATACAGATAAACGCTGAATAAATGCACGCTTCCGCGCCCCTAAATGATGCATACAATTTTAATAGTCCGAAACAGGGTCGGTTACATTCTACCGATTTATATTATAGAGGGGCTATATGGGACGAGCGTGTTATAAATACATACTAGTTGTATTGTAATGAGTGATATTGCACACGGATTATTGCTTATTTTTTAATTAACGGAATGGATTTTTTATTATCAATTCACATAATTCATTTGTAAAAAAAATTACAGTACCAATTATAAATTGTTTGGCGATTGAAAAGCTTTTTCATTAGAATTTCTTAGAACATTTTTTTTTATTTCAATTTTCAGTATTGATATACTCGTAAGTAGTTCAATTAGATTAAAAGTTTGAATAACATTAGAAACAAAAAATAAATGCGAGTTTTTAAATCATGTTTGAAATTGTGATCTCTCTCTCTCTATATATATATATGTATATATATATATATATATTTATATAAATATATATATATATATATATATATATATATATATATATTATATATATATATATATATATATATATACTTTATATAAATATAGATATATATATATATATATATATATATATATATATATAATCTAAGGTTTTAAATAATAGTTAATACTAAATATTGGGTGGCCCAAATGAGACTAAACAGTTTAGACATATATTTAGTTCAATAGTATCATTTAATATCATTTAGTATCCTTTACTATCCTTCGGTCTCACTTGAACCAGTCTATATTTCATTATTATTTTAAAATACCATTTTTGAAAAGCATTCTACAATACATTAGAATTTTTTAATTGTTTACTCCACTGAAAAATTAAAAATGTACTATGTTTTTCCTAATTATACATACGAGGGTCTTTTGATAAGTATAGGAAATGTATTTATTGTTTAATTGAATTAATTAATTAATTTAATTAAATTTTTCAATTTAATTTTTCTTACTTTTTTACCGTACTTATCAAACGACCCTCATATATATATTAGTATAAATTATTTTATTTGTTTTTTTTGATATTAACTTTTGTATTTCATAGGTATAATTCTTAAAATTGTCAATTCTTTCAATTTTTTTTATTAATGAATATTTTATTTTATTTACTTAAAATTTTTGAAAATTCAACAACAATATTAGACATTTGATTTGTTTAAAATATATCAATATTGTACTTATTTTGATAATTTTACTTTATATTGTACACTTTTTTTAAATTTCTTATGTAAACATTTGAAGTGATTGTGTGTTTTAGTGTAGACAGAATAAAAAAAATATCTGTCTAGTATTATATTTAAAGCAAGAAAAATTTTGAAGCTTAATAATTACGTTATGTCAAAATTCAAATTAAGCATTTGAAAAACTTTGTCTATATAAAAAAATAATTAAATAAATATAAAAATAACTGTCACTTTTTTTAAAAAATAATATATGAAATAAATGTTTCTTTAAAGAAATAAAATCATGCTAAATAAAAACCAATATTTGAAAATTAAAACTTAAATATAGAACTTTTAAATATTAAAAAAAAGTATTTTTTTAGAAATATTTTGATTAGATACATTTACAAAAAATATTATTTTTTAATATGTTCTATGTATTTTATTAAAATTTCTATATATATATTATATATATATATATATATATATATATATATATATATATATATATATATATATATATATATATATATATATATATATATATATATATATATATATATATATATATATATATATATATATATATATATATATATATATATATATATATGTATATATATATATATATATATATATATATATGAAATAAAATATTTTATATGAAATATTTTAAATAAAACTGTTTAAATGGGATGACATTTATTTACAAGCAAACAGAAAGAACAAATAATCAAGTAAATTAAAAATTTTCCATTTATCAGAGTTACGTCTGAAATGCGCGACAAATAATTTAGTTAATTACGTATAAATAATGTTTTTTTTTTAAATTAAATATGCACTCTGTTCATTTTGTTGCGTATGTATATATGTATATGCATGTATATATAAATGTAAATTTTATGTGATCATACATTTAAAATTAATGAGAGTGATTCCAGAAAAAAGTGTCGGGCGAAATTCAATTATTCACAGGACCAATTGAGCTTGGACTAATTTCAATTGTACGTTATTGGAACCCCTTTTCCTCAATATCAAATCGTTTGAATAAAAAAAAAAACAAAATCGAACGCGTTCGTTGAATAGAATTGAAATTTATTCTTTAATGGATTGATTTTTATTATTTAACTGATAAATTTATCAAGTTAAATGTATTTTTTATATCATCAATTATATATATGTATATATAAAAGTATTATTAATGTATTTAGAGAAATTTATTTCTAAAAAGAGTTCAATTACTTAATTGAATTTTATTTTTAAGATATTTAAAAAAGTACTTTCTGTTATCTCTTTGAATTAAGGATTTAGTATGAAATGTTTCTTTATTCATTGTTTTATATAACATTTTTGTAGTTATTATATTGGAAAAACAAAGAATCTTTTTAAACATGAAAATTAAAAAGGAAATCATTATTTTTTTTAAAAAAGACTTACAATAATAATAATTGAATACCAATAGGAAATGAAAATTTAACATTTGATATAAATACGTGTAATATGAAGTAATCTCTCAATTTGACTCTACAATTTTTCATTTATTATATTTCTTTAATTAAAGAATTTCTATTTATTACTACTTCAAATAAACCAATACATAAACTATTTGTGACAATGGAAACTATATATTTCAATTATCATAAATAAGAAAAAAAGTCATCGGATATTCAAAGGCAATACATATCTATCAGTTATTCCGTTTAAAGGTACTTGATTTTACAAGAAGTAATTTATATATCAAGTTTATAATACAAGTGGATTTCAATATATCTACTTTTTTGTGATACTCGTATCATGATTACGTTATACATTATGCAGTAAGTTTATATACACTAGTCAAAGTAGATAAATCATACAATCAACAATCAATGTACACATAGAATACTTTGAAGATATCTTTTTTTTAAATACATATTGACATTTTATTTTTGTTTGTTCTTCTACTACTTTTACAAACAAAGTTAATTAACTGTCTTTTAACCGTAATTGAATGAACTTCTTTATAAATGTAAACATTAAATGTAAATTTTGATTTATCTCATAACGCATTTCCTAGACAATTAATGTATTAGGCAATAATTTATAATTTGATGTACAAATTTCATATATTTAATCTATATTTAGACTATAATTATGTTTATACAAGAAATTCAAACTAAACATAAATAAATTTATATTGTATCATTAAATTAATTGTTTTTATGATAAAAATGTATTAAAGATTTATTAATTAATTACGATATATGGTGATATTTAATCTGTTTCATTAATGATTATATATAAAATTGTTTTTTTTAATCTTCTTGATTTCCATAAAAGTAATTGAAAAATATAATTATAAAAAAAATTATATACAAAAATTTCAAAGTTCAACTTTGAAGTTTTTAATTTGATATTGGTTCTGAAGTTTATGAAATTAAATATTTAAAAAAAATATATAAAATAGATAATTACTAGTAGAGAAAAGTTTTATAATTTCCTTAAAATTTATACTATAGCCATATATGTGTATGATAAAATGTAATAGGAAAAATAGGTCATTTAATATACGTTTTTCTTTAAATATAAAATATTTAAATATATATATATATATATATATATATATATATATATATATAAATATAAAACATATATACAGTGAGTTTATAAGATAATAAAAAATTCCATCAGATATTTTTCACATTCCAGTTTTTATTATTTTTAATTTTTTACTGTCATTCAAGACGTTTAATAAAAATGTTCTTTTTAATTTAGTTATTTTTAAGCAAAAATACCTAAAATAATGAAATCCTACATTCATTATATATATATATATATATATATATATATATATATGTGTGTGTGTGTGTGTGTGTGTGTGTGTGTGTGTGTGTGTATGTGTGTGTACATATATGTGTATGAATTAATATATTGTTTTCAATAAACAAACTTCGCGATGTTGTCCTTCTATCGTCTATACACAAATGAATTTTCTTTAGATGTTTTGAGACACAGGTAAAATAAATTAAAGTTTGATATTACACTGACAAATTGATGGCAATTTCCTGTGTCATAATATAACGCGTGCGTTGTGTAATTTTGTTAGGCCGCTTATGTATTCTCTCGGATATTTATAACTTATCTTTCAAGTATCCCGAAGGGAAATTACTGCTTGGTTTCAGATATAGTGACGTCACAGGCCACAACACTGTGGCTTTAACGTATCTTGAATATGTATATATATATATATATATATATATATATATATATATATCAATATCTATACATACATACATATATATATATATATACACACACACACACATATACATATGTGTGTATAGTAAATGTCATAATATATTCCATGATAACCTCAAAGATACTACTTGAAAAAAACCTATATTCAATGTGTTTGATGTATAACATTTCCTAAAGTGGGTTTCAAAATAATCTTTGACAAAAACAGGAGATTCAGAAATATTATTGCCTTTTTGTATTTTAAAGCAAAACACTTAATTGATTGCTGTATTACAATTTTTTTCCTTAACATAATAGAATATTTACCAGTAGTATTAAAATAATCTATAATTAGTAAACTACAAAAAATTCAAAAAGGAAAAACTGAAAAAATAGTTTTATTTGGAACGTTTATAATTTAAATGTAACAAAACTTTTATATATATATATATATATTGATATATTTGTTATGTAAATATAATAGTGGAATTATTTTTCATAATCAAATAAAATTTCCCAAATATATTGAATTTCAAACAATTAGAGCAAAATAAGCGAATTGGTTTTATCTGGAACGTTTCATTTTTTTGTTTATTATGCACGTATTCATTAAAACAATTAAAAAGTGTGGAAAACCAATTTTTAAAAAAATATTAAACATTTGTATGCTCTCATATTAAATTCAGGTTAAATACGAATAAATATTATTTGTTAATTACAATCAAATATACTGATCGTAAGCTTCAACCATTGGACGTCATGCTGACGTGTCAGGTGCCATGGGGTTATAGATACAGAGTAAATATGCGATTCGTTCGATGATATTTTCAAAATTTTCAACTGATAATTTCGGTTTTAACGATATATGTAATTTTGAACGAATCGTGCATTATTATCGCGTTTTATACGAATTTATTGTATATGTACATGTTGCATAAAAATTATTTATAAAATTTTACAATTTTCACACACGCACACACATATACACATGTATATATATATATATATATATATATATATATATATATATATTACATTATTTATAAATAATGATTTTCAAATACACTCACATATATGTATATACTGATATGTATATATGTATGTATGTATATATATATATATATATATATATATATATATATATATATTCGTATATATGTATTTTATGTGCTTTCCGTACTTTAACGTTTTAGAAACGGACATTGCTATATAAAGTCTGTAACAGATAAACATGTGTACGGTAAACCGCAAACCAAACTATTTAGCTTACAAATCATCTCAACATAACTTAGCATAAGTAAGATTTTTAACACCAAAAAATATGTAAACTAACTTATAATAGAATTAAAGTAGTAATGCCAGTATTAATTGAAGATAAATGAATACTTCTGAAGTGATTTTCTTGACTTTATTAACATTTAATTAATAATAGATACCACTTTGTTCTGGTTTTTTATTAATATTTTTCTAGAAATACATTATTATTCACAATCCTTATATTTTTAAATTTTATTAAGCGTGTACACTATTTACTGTTTATAAAAACATGACAAATGTTTAATTTATTTATAATGTGGAAAATATTATCATTTCATATTCATTCTTAAATAACCATAGATTATTTTATTTTTTTCTTCTCTTATTTACTCTTAAAAACTTTATAAAAATACAAAAGTTAAAATAATATTATTTTTAAATACATATTTTGTTCTCTGAATTTCAAGTTAAAAATTAAATTAAAAAAAATTAGTATTTAATTTATTGGACAATATAATTATATCACATATTTTAAATAATATATATGATATATGTAATAAAATTTCAATTATTTTATAAATTGAAATTCATGTGAAAACATCAGAGAAAATATTTTTCGATTATATAGTTCATATTAACAATCAATGTTTTTAATATTTATTAAAAATATTGATTTCATTTTTTCGTAAATAATTTATTATTGTTTATATTTTTCATTATTTTATATTTAATTAATATTCTAATAGTCTAATATTTACTTAATAGATTAACATAACTCTAACATAATGCATCATTTATTACTATGTAAATAAACGATTAATTATTTAATAAAAGTAATTATACTAGATAATGATTTTTAAGATAATTAATGGAGGGTCACATGAGTAATTCAAAATATAATTTAACTTTTAATGAAGAATATAAAGGTATTTATTTTGAATTTATACTCACGGTCAAAGTAATGAACATTTTGTTGCTTACTATATGGGATACGTTTATTTTGTTACTAAAGCTAATATCTAATTTTAATGACGATGAAATCGTTGTTGAATTATATTACGTACGTCTATTAAACGTTAGAAAATTAAATTGTATTTGTTAATAATTAAAACATGTGTATGTAAATCATGAAAATTATAATCACTATTAATAATATTATCAGTCTAGATATAATTCTATTGTAATTATAATTTCAAATTTAATAACTTCTATTATTATAATATTTAAATAATTATTTCAATAAATATATAATTCAAATTATTCAGAAAACAATTTTATAATTATTTACAATAAGTTCAATAATTAAAGTATGTTTAAAAAATATATATATCTGCTTTTGGTATGTTCATGTTATTTATAAAAAAGATGTAAAAATCTTTTTCAGGTAATAATAAACATATATTTCATGATGTCATTTTCTCTTCAATATTTATTCACTTTTTATAAGTAATACAACAGTTTGTATAAAATAATATTCAGAATTGTTTCATGATCCTAATGTTTCATAATTAAATTAAGTCAATTTGAATTTTAACTATTTTTGTACTCATTTTGAGTAATAAATATATAATTAAGACCTTAAAACGAATTCAAAACCAGCGATGGTCAAATATAAAAAGAATATTTTATTTTCGATATCTGATGTTAACACTTTAAGCGGAAATTACGTGGTACAGCGAAATGAGTTTTCTTGATCAATCTTGACCATTAATCGGCTAGGTCTGTATAAATAAATTCCTTAAAACTGATTTAAAAGTAAGAGTTTAAATAGTTAGTAAATTAATTAGTCAGAGTAATGATCATTCTCGAAATTAAGAAACTAAATTAATTGTGTTATTTATAAAAAAATAATAATTACACGCTATATGAGAATAAAATCATTTAATATAAGAATAGTGTTATATTATTTCAAGAATGTTTTATACAAAAATATGTTCGTTTATTATTTTATATACAATCTCTATTTGTATTTTTTTGTTACCAAAAATAAAAATAAATTGGAGAAGAAAAAGATTCTTTAAAAATAATATACAAGTAGGATGTAATTGAAATATTAAAATACTCTCAGCAATGCTTTCAAAAAAATAAGAAATTTTAGAACAATTGTGTATCATTTCAAGAAGAATATTTCGAGAGGACAGCATAAGGTAATGATATAAATCTGATATTATATCAAATATAAATGATATGTTTTAAAACAATTTTAAAGAATGAATTTATATATATATATATATATATATATATATACAATATATGGGGTACTTTTTTGAGTACATATATTTTTGAAGTCAGAAACTGATATCAGATACATATTTTTTTACAATCAATTATTAATATATTATATAAAATATAAGTCTATATACAGATTTTTTCAAACGAGACTGAAGGCTTTAGACATACATTTACTTATTTTCATTTACTATTCTTTACCATCCTTCAGATTCATTTGGGCCACCCTATATTTCAAGATACTTTTATTTAAATTTTATTTTGCTTTTAAATCTTTTTTTCACTTAAAAATAATTATTTATGCATTTTAAATTTTATGTTAATGTTGAAAAATATAACTATTTGAAAAATAAATTTGTGCTGAAAGTAAATTTATATATATATATATATATATATAGATATAGGTATACGTAGGTTCTTAGTTTTAAAACAAGGTACGAAATTGATAACGAATATAAATGCTATTTTTGATGTGAAACTCACTCTACGGTAAAGTTTAAATAGGATTTAGAATTCACGTACAAAACTATAGCTGATAATTATCAAAGTATGGTTGAATTTCCATACCATTGCAGATTAAATTGCATGAGATTACATATTTAAACCATTGAAAATGTTGTCTGTGTTTGAATTGATACTTCGAAGTGATGTGAAATGAATTATTTATATGGATAAATTTGTAATTAATGAGTATGTAAATAAATCTTTTTTTTGGTGAAAGTTAGGTATGTTTTTTACATTTTATTAAAATTAATTATTAAACTGAACACTTTCCAACATATTTCATAATTTTTTTTATATAAAATATATAAAAAAATAGATAAAATTTTTAAGTATTTATTCATTTATCTTTTTTAAAAAAATTAATATATTATCTTAAAAATATTATACATTAATTTTAAATAATTTCCATTCTTGTCTTTCATATTATAATTATATGTATTAATAAAATTTAGTTACAATATATAGTAAAAGCTTTTTACTTTAATATTTACTTTCATTACATCCTTGATAGATTTGTTTGTTCATTTGAGCATTGCTTTCTTTGTTGTTAATTATTTACAATATTATATATTAAAAATTGATGAAAGATGGTTTAATGAAATTGATTATGAAAGTTTTTTTCAGTATTTGTTATGGAAGTGTGACGAATTTACTTTTGAACAAATAAAATGTCATCCTACTACCACAAGATATTGAAATAGCAATTGTTCACGCTCTATGTTTATAAGCTGATATGTATTTCGATAGCAATACCATCTTCATCAGAGTGCTATGTTATAAAATTTAAAGATTTCTACAGATTTTATAATGCAGTGATCTGATAATGATGGCATTGTTATCGAAATGTATATCAACTTCTAAACAAATAAATTGAACAATGAACAATATCTTGGGGTGTTGAGGTAAAAGATCTTTTGCGTAAAAAGTATTTTATTTTCAAATATTTATTCATATTAAATTATACATTTTTAACGATGTATTTTAATTACTATATAATAATATAATCATTTTTATAATTATTATCCTCATTGATAATTATAAAAGGAATTGTAATTTAAATGCAATTTAGTGTAATAATTGATTACGATTTGATACAGAGGTTGCGATAAAAGTTTTTTAAAGAATTTATTTTACACTTGAAAAGCAAAAGGTTTAATGTTATTTATTTTGGAATTGTAGTATATTCACTTTTACACAAATAAATTATCATACCCAATACCACAAGATATTAGAAAGTGTTTAATAATCACTTATTGTTTACTCTGTTGTATATAATAACAATAGGATAATTCTTTGACGATGATGACAACGTTATAGAAATGTACATTAGCCTATTGTTGTTATAAACAACAAAGTAAACAATAAGTGATTATTAAACACTTTCTAATATCTTGTAGTGTTGGACATGATAATTTATTTGTGTGAATACACTAAATAGTTCAATAAGATTAAAATTCATTTAAAGTAGAAATATTCAAATGACAAATCTTCTCATGTATTTTTCTATTAAATATCTAATAAATCAAATGTATGATTGATATGTTATTAATAATAATTATTAGGTCTAATAATACAATCTATTAAAATTTAAGCAAGTAAATAACATGTTGATAGCAGGTAATTAATTTTTATAAGATTGAAGCAATAAACATTTTAATTACAATTAATGATTTAGTTGCAATTTAAAAGTGAAAATAGTTTTATAAGTAAAATTTACATTACTGATCTTCTCTTATATTTTAGTACTTTTTTTAGTACTTCTGTTTTATATATTTTAATGAAATATTTTAAAGAATTTGTTATAATGTTATTTTATTTTGAATAATTAACATACGGATGTAAGTCAAATTTATTTATTATGAAATATTTAAAAAATTAAATTTCACAAATTTTATAAAAAATATTCTTGTTTGTGACAATTATCTTAAAAAAATAATAGAACAACAAAGTAAGTAAAAAATAAAACTAAATAGATTTTTATAAAAGTTTGACAATATATATTTTTAAAACAAAAAATGTTCTGTATATGTTTACTACATATAAAGGAAATATTAAGTAACTAAGTAGCTTTTGAAGTTAAAATAAAAACGCTTTTATTGTTGACTTAAAATAAATTTATTCGTCAAAATATCCATCTTTACATTGAATTAACATTTTATAATAAGAAGATAATTCATAAATTCAATTTTCATAAATTCAGATTTTTTTAAAAAAAATTGAAAAATTTCTGCTTTTAAGGCTTTGTCCCTATTAAATTCTTTATCACGTATATCGTTCTACAGAGATAAAAATAAGTGAAAATCAAATGGGTAATATGTCTGGTGAATATGAACGATAAGGAATAATTTTCTTTTTTAAATTGCTTATCTTTTCTCTTATCGTTACATTACATGTGGTCGAGCGATATATTGCAAAAATTAAAATCTTTAACGATTTACCAACGTTGGTTGTTTTTGTTGCAATGCATTACGCACTCTTCATCACTGTTCGTTGTAAATGTTCACTGTAAGGGTTTGACCTACTTGTAGGTACTTATAATGAATAATTTCTCTTGAAGTCCGCCAAACACAGAGAAGATTTTTTCTTGAAGTTAATTTTGCTTTAGATATTTGTAGCAAAGGATCATATGATGATATCCAAAAGTAACTACGTTTACAGTTTAAACAAAGAATCTATTTTTCGCCAGAAGTCAAAATTTAATCCAAAAAGTTTTACAAATAAGAGATGTAAAATAAGAGAAGTACAAATGTTAAGACACTGTAAAGTGAACTGTACCTCCTTATTTACACCTCTCCCCTATTTTATGCAAATAATTCCGTATTGTTTCATCATTTATTTTGAACTCTTCAACAAGTTCTTGACACGTTAAATTCGAATTTGTTTCAATCATTGTCCGCAATTTTTCGATATTTACATTGTTTGGTCCGCTACATCTAGATTCATCTTCTGAAGAAAACTTTTTAAATTACCTCTGAACCGTTTTTGATATAACTACCCCTTCTCTAAATGAGGTATTTTTTTCTCTTAACTTCAGCAATGTTAAAGCAACGTTTAAATTCAGAAATAAACATCTACTTATTACATTATTTTTCACAGACATTTGAGAGGTTGAAATTATATTTTAAATTAAAATGAACACATCGAGATACAATGAACGAATGAAAAACATGTGTATTTTGTTACCCAGTTAATATTCCCAGTTAATCAAGCGATGCATGAACAATTCTTGGAATTCTGATTCACTCAAAAAATTACAGAACTTTCATGTTTACCTAATGTATAATAAATAAATCATTATTGTAACTAAAACACTTATTTAATGGTAATTCACTATCTTATTGTTAGTAATATACATATGTATGTATGTTTATGCATTCATCGTTTGTTATTTTAACATTGTTGTTATTATACGAAATATGTCGGTTGTGATATTAGAATGTACTATGTAAATACATCACGAAATTTAAACATTCACTGGTGTATGTAGTAACGTGTTTCATACATGTATGTTAACTAGTTATTTATATTGTACTCGTATATCATTAATTTTATGTAAATATCTGTAGATTTTGTTTAAGTTTCGCTTTAATTCAAATATTTAATATAAAAGAAAATATATCAAAATTACTTTTGAAAATAATGTTCAAAGAAAATATTTTTAATTACATTGTTCAGTAAAATAAGCAAAGAAAATATTTCATTAACACATTAATATTAATGTAGAAATAAATATATGTTTATATGTTCATATATATATATATATATATATATATATATATATATATATATATATATATATATATATATATGTATGTATTATAGATGTATATTTCATTTAACATCCATTTAAAACGACATACGTCTGAGTTGGGAAAATCATCAAACTAGAATATGTACATCGTTTATTAAACATTAATATATGTTCATTGAGAAAATTTAACATCTGTGTATAATTATACTGCGTACAAGTAAACAAGTCGATAAGATTTGATCAAAAAATATCAAAAATATTAACCACTGAAGTATAATATCAAATAAATGTCTTAATGAATATACATTACCCGTTTGACAGAGTATACATACATACATACATATAGTAAGAAAGTCGTGGAAAATAAAACACGGCATGTCCTCGAACGTAATTCGAAGTAATTTTATTTGAAATGCTATAAAAAGTTAATTTTCTACACTCCGGCTGCGTTCAAAACGAATATGATAAATGTGCGAAACACGCCATCTATGTAAAATATTCTCTTCCGAGTTTTGACACGTAGAATATTTATGTCCGAATTCGAACATCCAAGTAATTCGTAAACTGGTGTACGAATGTAGTACAGACTATGAGATGCTGTATTATATAGTTTAGTATGTATTTTTTTCTTTTTTCGCAAGCTGATAATGTGAAATATTCAAATTTTCTTACTGTTTTTATTACCACACGCCGTGTTAACAAACACGAAGGAAATAATATAAATATATTTTCTTTAGCTTTAAATATTACTTATAAATCCACTTTAAAATTTATTCGTTGTGAATTTCAAATTGATATTTGTGTTATGGAGTGTGTGTTTTTACAATATATACATTAAAAATAAATGTGTATAATGTATATAAATATAATACTACTATTGTCTCTATAACATATATATATATATATATATATATATATATATATATATATATATATATAAATATCTGAGTCCGTTTTTATGCGGTAGATACGTTCCACAGAAAACCGCATAAAACCAAAGCTTAAAAGTGAAATTACTCTAAAATTCGCATAAAAAATCACGAAATAAAGGATGCTTAAAAAAATTCAAATATCTGCAAAAAATTGATACAAAACAAAGCTTTTTACTTTATTTTTTAATCAACTATTTAATTTTATTCAAAGTAATATGTACATATGTGTAATTTATTTTAGAATTTTTCATAATTATTTTAATCATCATCGCAATAATAGCTGCACTGTTTAGAATAAAAAAAAAGAAAAAGAAAGTGAATAGCTGCACTGTTTTCAAGACATGTAGGCCAAGCCTTTTTTCAACAGGCATTTAAAGTGTGTGGTTTTATTTGAGTAATAGCAAAAACAACATGATTTATAAGGTCAAAGATTGAAAAATTTTTCCAAGCGTCAGTTACTGCTATTGACTTATTTTCTAGTTTATTCAATATAAATTGAAAAGTGCGTTTAACGTAATATTGTTAAAAGTTGCAATTATGCCTTGATCTAATGGCTAAATAATGCTTGTTGTATTGGGTGGAAAAAACATCATCTTTACATCATCCTTTTTCTAAACATGGATGACCTAGTGCGTTGTTAACAAGTAATAAAATTTCGAAATCGAAACCTTTTTACTTCATATACGTTTTTTTTCATCAGCATTAAATACTCGGTGTGAACAATATCCATCATCTTTAATAATTTTGGCTAACTGTTCTGGAAAATTTTTGACAGCTTTTTTATCTACCGATTCAACCGCACCTGTAATCTTCACGTTAAGCAGTGCATTCCTTTTTAAAAACCCGGTTAATCATCCTTTGCTAGCTGATAATTCCTTATCAGTTTGATTAGCGGAAGTAAATGGCTCTAATTCCTTCATTTGTTCATAAAACTGAAGAGCTTTTCGTTGAATTAAATAACCGCTTAAAGGAATTCTTAAAAAAAATCGGCATAAAAAGATACTAAGAAGAAATATGAATCGCATAACTTAAAAATCGCATTAAAAAATTCGCATAAAAAGATATTAAGAAGAAATATGAACCGCATAATTTCAAAATCGCATTAAAATAATTCGCACAAAAACAGACCCAGCTGTGTATATATATATAGAGAGAGAGCTTCGAAATTCTAACATTTGGTTTGTTGTATCACGGGATCGAGACGATTTTTAATTGTTATTAAAAAACCTGTATTAGAATAAACATGAGAAGATATAATAATATTTCTCGGTCAATCTATACTCGTATATAACATTTCAATTTCAATACTAATTTTGTATTGAGATTGCATTACATATAATTCTGTATAAAATAAACATTTGACGAAAAAATATTTCTCTGTTACTCTATATTCGGATGTAACATTTAAATTCTAATACTAAATTGTATTGAAATTGAAATTAACGCATTATGATCCGCAGTATTTCGCGCTAGACTTCATTTAGAGTCTGGCGAATTTCGCAAAAAATGCACAAAAATAACTTTTTCACAAAATCGATGTAATTCTTAAACCAATGAATATTTTTAAATGAAATTTCATATCTGCTTATAAAAGGGTTCGATGCATAGATATATGTAAATATAATAGTGGTTTTCAATCTGTAATGAATGTACTAGCGTGATAAATTACAAAAAAGAGATGCTTTATAATAAACATAGTTTATTATAATAAAAAATTTTTAGCGTAAAAAAATATCTAGAAGGGATAAAAATATGTTAAAGTACGGGCGGTAATATGTTAGTATAACATTCTAAATTAAAATAAACGTTTGAAGAAATAATTATTTTTCTCAGTCAATCTATACTCGTATATCGTATATAGTAGGGGTCGGCAACCTTTTTTACTAGGAAGGCATATTTCAGAAATGCGGAAGTTTGGCGGGCACCGTGGGATGAAGAGGAGGGAGAAGTAATATTTAAACATGAAAATATTAATGCAACATAAATTTTATACATAAATTCAAATTTTAAGTGAAAAAATATAATTTTAAAATTGATAATTAATGCAATATTTGACATTGCAAATCTGCGGCCAACTCGTTGTAATGTGGCACATAAGTTGAATTCCCAATTGTCAGACATTGGTCCAAATGAGCGTCAGTGAGGCTTGATCGGTACTTTGATTTTAAGTATTTCATATTGGAAAACAAAGATTCATAAGCATATATCGACGCGCAAAGAGTTCAATTTTAGAGCACATTTTCTCAACAATGGGAAGCTATTTCTATTCACTATATTCTAGAATTTTTTTTGTTATGATGTGATTTTAATTCAATGTCATTTGTTATATTTATAATTTTCAATTCTAAGTCCTCCTTACTGGAAATATCGAAATATGTTGCGATTTTATTAGTCACATCGTCCTCTGTATGAGAGAAAGGATTAATAAAAAAACTTTAAGAATGCCTCTAATTCGAGGAATTCTTCAAATCTGGTATTATATTCTTCCAATAATGATTAAAAATGTTTGTAAACTGATGGGTTTTAGAATTTCCATTGCAATAATTTTCTATTATCATTTTTAAATTTGGAAAATGTGATAAATTATCTTCCTCCATATGCAATTTCCAGAGCGGCAATTTAGCTTTAAATGCATTTATCGTACTTAACATAGGAGCAATATGATGATTTCTATCCTGTAGTTTCAAATTTAATTCCTTCAATTTTACCGTTAAACCAGTTAGAAAGATTCAGTTTTTGTCAAAAGTTTAATTGTACAATTCGTACAATTGATAAAATGGCTAAGATGAAATAAGAATTTTTATTAAAATTGTTCATTACAACTACGAGTGTTTATTGTTAAAATATCTAAAATTTAGAGTTTAGATATTTGAACGATGGGGACTTTTTAAAGTGCCCACCGTTTTTTAATTTTTAATTTTAATTTTAAAGTGCGAATCATTTATTTTAATAAGTGATTCGCGGGCACTGAGTTGTCAACCCCTGGTATATAGCATCGGAATTCTAACACTTGGTTTGTTCTAACACGTGATCGGGACGATTTTTAATTGTTATTAAAAAAATTACACTCGTATATAACATTTATATTCCAATATTAAATTTGTATTGAGATTGCAATTATGTATTTCAATATCGAATTATATGAATTCTATATAAAAAAAACATTTGACGAAAAAATATTTCTCTGTCACTCTATACTTGGATGTAGCATTTGAATTTTAATACTAAATTGTATTGAAATTAAAATACAAAAATCATTTTCGCGAAGCTTATTTTTTAAGTCCTTTTCTTTACAACGGAATTTTTCGAACAATCTCTGTATGATTCGTTCATTAACGGTATCATCACCAAACATAGTGATAATATTGCAAGTGACATATACCACGCTATAAACCCCGAAAATATCATATAAACTTCATGTAATTATTAGACAAAATAATTTTTTTTCTGAAATTTTTCTGATTTTGATACCGCGCTATTACCCAATTTGAAGTCATACAAAAAAATGACACTTAATTCCTTGATAGACACTATAATACAAAAACTACAGTTATCCAATTTTTTTTAAAAAAATAACGGTGATTCACTGTGAACTGTATGAACTTTAAATGAGCACAAAAAAAACTTATAACTTTTAAACATATAACTAATCACTTGAACGATCAACTTGAGACTAATGAAAAACCCGACATTTTATATAACATAACCTAATATATCGAAGTTAGAATGATTAAATATTATATTAAATCATTGTGATAATATAACAGTTTTTCCAAATATACAAAAACATATCCGTGAATTTTAATTAATCTTATTTTTTATAAAAATACAAATTACAATATGATACCAATATATTTAAATATCAAAAAATAAATCTATTAAAAAATAAAATGGAAAAAATGAATTGATTTAATTTGTATGTAAAAAAATAACTTTATTGTAAAGAATACTTAACTAAAGATGAATTATTACAGTTCAGAACTAAACTGTAATTTTTAATTGGACTTAAATTATTCATATAAATGAACGGAAAGTCAAATTTTCTACTTTTAAAGAAATAAAATGTAAATAATGCGATAATTCATAAAGCGAACGTTTTAATTTCAGTTATAATAGAACAGAGGCTATTACGAAAATTTCATATAATAGAATAAATTCATTCGTACATCCTTTTTTGTGTACAATGTCCGCACCATTAATTTCTATTGTTACATACAACACGCATTAAAAATACAGTAACCACCCTTAATAAAACTTAATTATATTTATCGGTTTATCTTTAATTCAGCGATCCTTTATTATTTTTATGCAGAAAAAATATTTTTTAAATACAATATGACTCTCTCTCTCTCTCTCTCTCTCTCTCTCTCTCTATATATATATATATATATATATATATATATATATAAATATACAAATATACATTAAATATTTAGGCATATATGTATATATATATATATATATATATATATATATATATATATATATATATATATATATATATATATATATATACTTATTTCTTAATTAACGAATAACAATCGAGTTGACTACGCGTATGATGATGTGTTTACCACAATGTAATGACAATTTTCAGTACAGCGTAGTAACTCGTCGGTGAAATTAGTTCATTAAACGAAAACAACGAAAATGCGGAACAATTTGTACATTCTGTAATTTTGTTTGTTTCTAATTTACATTATAAACAATTTGAATTCAAGCATATATGGAAATATATGCGTGCGGTATGTATGTGCCTCTGTATAATTTCTCGTTTTCAAAATATGTCCATAGATACGAAGCGATGAATACAATGTAGGCAATGAAAAAGAAAATATATTACTGTGTGATATTCGTTTTGTTGATTTCTGTACATGAATTGAAATCGCCATTCAGTATTAAGTGTATTACACTTAGTTGTTTTTTAATTTTATCATCGAGGAATAAATATTTTTATAAAATATTTTTATTCAAACATATCACGTACTGTTTTGGTTAAAAAAATATTTTATAAAAGGGAATTTTCACTACAGTAATTCAGTGTAGAAAGAATATACATGTACGCACACTACCTCATACACACACACACACATACAAATATATATATATATATAAATATATATATATATATATATATGTGGATATATTTTAAATAATAATTTCAAAAATTAAATTATCATCTTAATTTACAAAATTTAACAAAAATTTTAATAAAAAATATAAATTTCTATGAATAGTACTCATATTAATAATATTTTCATATAAAGTGAATAAAATATTTCATTACATATATGTAAATATGAATAAAGTTCAATAGCGTTTTTGATATTAGGACAAATTCACTTTAATACAATTAAATTGTTGATTCAAACATCTCAAGATTTTATAAATATTTTTAATAATAATATCTTCTTAAAACTATTCGTTATTGTGCATATAGTTATCATAGATTTTATAATTCAGTTCTCTGAGGATGACAGCATTGTTATCGAAATGTCTATAAGAGAATAAAATAAACAATAAGTAATTATTTTATATTTTTATACAATCTTGTCATGTTGGTGTAGGTGATTAATTCGTGTCAAAATATATTTCAAAATATATCAAAAATATATTTTTATATAATATAAATTTATTTTGATACTTTTATATTATTTTTTTTAATAATAATTAAAATTTATTGATTATAGATATTTTAAAGTGAACTCTGAAAATAGTAATTAAATAAACAATTATGTTTAAAGATTTAAATATTAGAATGAAATTGTTTGCATTTTATTTAAAAAATGAATAAACAAAAAAATCTGACTAAAACTTCACAAATATTTACATATAACTAGTTAACATTAAATGCATACAAAAAGATTTAAGTAATTTTACATATATATACTGTTAATGTATTGTTTAATGCAGTTCTAACTATTATATACAAATACTGATGACTTACTGTCAACATTGTTACTAGTAACTTAGTTTAATCTGTTCATCATGTATGGCGTTACAAGAAATCTACAGCAAAGCTCGTTTATGTAAAGCAAATCTCTAATGTGTGTGTGTATGCAAGGACTAGTATGAATAGGATTTAGTCGTAAACTTATAACAAGGAAACTTAACTAAGAACTGTTACAGAATAATCAAATCTTTTGAGTAAATCAAAATCAAGGGCTTATACAAAAATTATTTAATATTATATTTTATTTTAATATACTACTTAAATTGTATTTATTTTATTTTCATATTATTTGTCAATAACTATTATACGAGGGTCGTTTGACAACTTTGGTAAATTCATTTATTGTTTAATTTAATATATTTTTCAATTTGGGTTTTCTTACTTTTTTACTATACTTATCAAACGACCCTCGTGTATATATTTATATATATATATATATATATATATATATATATATATAAAAGTATGTATGTTATCCACATTTTATAAAATATAAAGAGATATCTTATTTTTGTTATTCTTCAAAAATAAAAACTATATAAATAAAAAGATGACATTATTATGAGTAATTTTTTTATAAATTTAGTTTGTTTCATGTAAAATGTTTAAAATATATTAATAAATTAAAGAAATGTAAAAAATTAAGAGCTGTAAGAGGTTTGTGTTTAAATATACAATTTAATAACTAAATTATTCAATTTTATTGAAATATTTGTATAACATTTTACACTATGACATTTGATGTCAGAATATTAGTGAATTATTTTGGTGTTTATAGTTTTTAGGTTTCATATATTTTTTATAGTTTTTTATATTATAGGTTATTAATTTTGCATTCTAGATTATTATGGATTTTAAATTTTCTCTATAATACTTTCTTTGGAAAAAATTAAAGATATTGTTTGTAAGTAAATTATGTACAGATTTCAATATTAAAAACATACATACATACATATATATATATATATATATATATATATATATATATATATGCATGCATGTATGTATGTAATTATGTACGTATATTATGTAAAAAAGTCATATTTACATTATAATGAATAATCCTTTTCTTTTTGTAGAAATAGCTATAATTATTTTTACATTAAATTTTATTATATATCATTTTTAATTCTCTAAGTACAATTTGCACATTAAAATGAATAATGTTACTTTTTAAAAATATATTTTATTTGTAATAATGAGTTTGACAAATATCTTCTTTTTTTAAATTATATAGGTTTTTTTTTTTAAAAAATAATACTTTTTGACAACAAAATAGATTTTTTGACATTACAATATAAATATATTAAAAATATTAATAATTTGTTTCCAAATCAACTAAATAAAATGTGTAAATGTAGATTCGTAGTAAATGAAAACACAAGAAAAACTAACGAAACACTTTTTGCAAATCAAACGTGCTGTCTTTTCAATTGAATCGTCTTTTTTCTTTAATTACTTACCGAATCAATTTGGAAACGTTAAACGGAAACGTCACGAAAAGGTCGAATGAAACGAACAATCAGCAAGGGTTTAGAACACGACAAACATTCACTGGTAACGGTTCTGTGTACATTTCAATCAGATCGTAAATTATTGCAGAGATGATTATAGAATAAGCGAATATAAGATAATGGTAATGCGCTGTCTTGCTAGACATATTATAATCGACCACTGTCGGTTGGTAAATGAGAGTGCTTCTGTTAAACAGTAACACCCGATCGTGCTGGTCTGTAGACTAAGCATGTCTAGCACCTCCATAACCAATATTCTCCATTATTGATTTTATGTTCAGCGGTTTTGATGTAGCGGTAATCGACGTATCAAAGGAACAAAATAATATTTAAGTTGTTAAATTTCATATTGAATTTGTATCCATCCTACTCGTTCGCTCAATGTTTCTTACTAGATTTTTTTATATTTTCGCTACACGTTCGTTCTGACGATCTCAATGCAGGAAAATTTAATTATTTTTCTTTGTCGCTAAAAAAACAGAAATAATGCCGAAGTCGCATTTTAAAATTACATTCTATATCGACATATTTATTAAAACTCGTTTTTGTACTGACTTTCTTCGTAAAAGACGAAATATTTAAATAAAATTTCAGTTATAAAAAAGAAATTGTAAAGAAAATAAAAATACTTATTATATATATATATATATATATATATATATATATATATATATATAAACAGAGATTTTGATATTCAACTTAACGTAAAATATACAATCAAAACAAATAATTTACCTGCAGATAGCTTTAGATCTAGAAAAAATTGAAAAAGTTTAAAAACACTACAATCATTTTAGGGACAAAAATAATATATATATATATATATATATATATATATATATATATATATATATATATATATATATATTATATATATTAGGTCTACCAAAAAGTTCTGTCCGTTTTTGAATTAAAAAAATAATACATTTTCAATATATTTATTGATATTTACTGAACTGTACAATTTTCGTTCGTTACTAATGACCTCTTCCCAGCGTGTTGGTAATTTGTGAATTCCATTTCAGTAAAATGACTCATTTTTGAAACTTGAAATGACATTATCGGACAGAACTTTCTGGTAGCCTAATAAATATATATATATATATATATATATATATATATATATATATATATTTATTGTCGTTTGATAAGTTTGATAGTAAATTTATTTATTGTTTAATTTAATTAAATTTTTCAATTCAGTTTTTTTACTTTTTTACCATACTTATCAAAAAACCCTCGTATATATATATATATGTGTGTGTGTGTGTTATATATAAAGTTGAATTGGAAAATTTTAATAAATGTTTTTATTCAGTAGTGAGAGGTTAATGATGATAATGATATACATAAAGAGACAGTGGTATGAGAAAAATTGGATTTGAATATTTAGAAATATTTTATAGTACAATTACATTAATTACAATTTTGCAAATTATTGTCTGTTATATTTTACATCCTACTTCGTATATACAAAAATTGTAATATTAAAATTTTTTTTTGATTTTTTCTTAAGAAAAATATCATATAATTGACCTTATAGAATGATTGATTGTTTTTTTAGACAAACCGTTTTAATTGATTTATGGTGTATAAAAATAATTTGAAATACAGTGAAAATAGTCTAAATTACATAAGAGATTTTAAATAACTAATATTTTTTTTTAGAAATTGTTATATAATTTCTCTATATGAACGAGTAATCACACAATATTAATTAGGATCCATTAATTTAAATAATTGGTATATAATTAATAATTAGGAATATTCATTTTCAATTTACTAAATTTTCTTACAGTAAAACTTTTTTCTATATTTTAGAAATGTTTTAATTTCAGATTTAGAGAAACTTTTATATCGATACTTGTTCACTGATGTATTGGTATGATTTTATCGTTATTATAGCAGAATATTTGTTTTCTTAAAAATGAAAGTGATAAATTATGAAATTCACATTATATGAATCATTTTTTATAATAAAAAATCGTAATTTTATATAAATAGAAGTTTTAAGAAAAGCAATTTTCTTAAAGAAAACATGCTATAGATAAGAGTAATTTTTATTTTGATTAAATTAACAAATACCATTTTATAGTTAAAAAAAACTATTTATTTTTATAAGTGAATCAATCGAATGGCATTTTTTTTCAATAAATGATTTCTTGTTAATATTTTAATATTTTTACTAAAAATGGTGGTTTTCAAGAAATTATTAAAATGAGTAATAAGAATATCATGCATGTTTTTAATTATTTTTAAAAAAAATCAAAATTTAATAAAAAATGATTTTGTAATGAATTTCAATACTTTGTACTCAAATTGCTATTTATCAACGTTTATAAATTAAATGTGCGTGCTTACTGCATTTCATTCAGAGTTGTGTCACTTTAAAACAGAATTTGGTTCAATTTTTTACAAAAAAAAGTAAACCGCGTCTCTAAGAGTTTCCTATGTAAATTTAAAAAAGAATAGAAAAGCACGTACGAATGAATAATGAACTGACACTAGTTAAAACTCGAAGGGTGCACGTCCTCATGTTTAAAACGGCCATATTGTTTACAATTAATCTCTGATTAAATTTATTTATATACCGAAGCGAGTTTTTCCCACAATACATACAATTAATTATGTGGTACACAACGAGTGTCCGACATATATACAAAGCTGTGACGCACGAAGTGTAAAAGCCGTCTCTCCTCTCTTGCCGGAACGGTTTAGCACAACGCGCGCGCATACTGAAAGCGCTCGTTCGCCAATAAACCCAGGGCCCTCCGATGCTGAATTTATTGCATCTTGTAAGAATCGGACTTGTGTAGTGTGATTTTCCACAACATTCATCTTGTCCAGGGGTGCTATTTAGATGCTTAACGGCGTGCCTCTATCGCATGCTGGCGCCCCCCACGTACAAGCACTCAGTACTCAATTGATATATACATATATTATATATATATATATATATATAAAATTCTTAATTTGTTTGTAGTTGTTAAAATAAAGTACTATTTTATCCTTTTCAAACTAACATTAACGTATTTTTATCTTTCAACATTTTTAGCTAGGGTTAGAGGCCGAAGGAAAAGTTTTATAGCATTAAAATTTCCACAAATCGATTTTATATTATTGTTATCATTCTTTTCGAGTTTTATCACTTTATTATGCGTTTGAATACGGCAAATATATAACAATGTTTAAAAAATGAATTCTGTTATAAAAGAACAGCTATAAAAAACACGCACCCTAAATTATGAATTATTTTTCTTGCAGAACGTGTTAAAATTTAATATTTTTATTTATGAGTGTGGCATATATACGAAAATATATGTTTGAATTGTGTGCCACAAATATATATATATATATATATATATATATATATATATATATATATATATATAATATATGAATATAAAGAATATTTATAGACATATTATTTTGATAAATGTGTGAGATTATAATTTATGTAAATAATATTAGAGTATATTCTTATACACGATACATATAAATAAAAATAATTTAAATCTTAATTTAAATCCGTAATGTACATCTATTAAATAATTATTTAAATAACATTTTGATATTTTTAATATGTAAAATTAATTTTAAAATGAAAATAAATAGAAATAATATCGGAGTAGTTATTATGTTACAAAATATAGTTTCAAATAATTATTATATTAAAAAAAATTATAATTTATAAATATTAGATAATTTGTAAAATTTTTAAACTTGTTTCAAGAAAATACTTTCAAATGCATTTCAAAAAATCAATACAATAATAAATTAATTTACTTCTCCTATATAGAAAACATTTTACTTTAATTTTTAAATTATTAATTCATATACAGGAACGCTTTATACATTTATATATTAATATATACATAAATATATATATATATATATATATATATATATGTATATATATATATATATAAATGTGTCTAATGTGTTTGTAAGCAATTAACTATTTTTAAGTCACTGTAAAATGTTATTAGTTATTAAACTTCTTAATTATTCGAAATTTTTATTCATTATGTCCATGTTTGTGATTTTTTATCAATTTTTCTTTAAGTCTCATGTTCAATGTTTATAAATGCTATTGTACATTTTTGTAGTGAACACAAATTAAAATACACTTCGAGTAGAACACTGAAAATGTTCTATGTTGTTGATCGTTGAAATTATAGAAAAATACTCATGCGACGACGTTTTATTACAAACTGTGAGTTTAACTAATATTTTTTACTTTGAATCAGAAAACAAAAATTCTGTTTCGTTTAAATAAATGCCTAACCTTAAATATTCATTTAAATGTAATTAGTTAAATAACTAAGAATCGTTGATTAATCCTTCTGTTTAAATTATTAATGCACTATATTTTTTAAATTATTATTATACAAACACACACACACACACATATATATATATACACCCGTCCCTCAATTTACGCGGGACTTTTTTTACGCGTGTTTTTTTACGCGGCAAATGATACCTCTATTTACGCGGGAGTTTTTTTACGCGGTATTGATTTATGCGGCACTTTTTATACATGATCAGATAGATTTCATTTTATATAATTTTTCATGGAATTTATTATATATCAGAGCGACGCAAATTCTTACTTGAACATATAAAAGCACGATATAAATATATAAAAGGTTGATCGTTTTGAATTACAGTAGCGATATTGACACCGAATAAAATTTATCTACTTTTTTTTTCTAAAACGTCATTATTTTTTTGTTAAGCTATGTGAAATAAATATATCTTTCTACAACTTTACTACCTTTATTTCCAATATTTTTGTCTATTGTACTAACAGACTCAATTTACGCGATTTTCATTTGCGTAAAACAAATCCACGGGGAACGGATACTCCGCATAAATTGAAGGATGAGTGTATATATATATATAACTTTAATTTAAATTTATTTCAATATTATTACTACTTATATTGCATTAAATTATTTTAACATCCTTTGTAAAAGATGATTTTAAATTAATATTTATGTACAATTAGTAATTACAATTTACACTTTCAACTTTTGGAATTAAGTATAAATAAAATAAAAATATAATTTTGAAAAGTATAGAAAATAAATGAAAGAATAAATATGCTTTAAAATTTTATTTTGAAAATTATATTCTATAAATGAATAAAATTTTCCAAATCAAATTTTTAGTTTAAATATATGATAAGTGTATTCAGTATATGATTTTAAAAAAATATATGAATATTGATTTATAAAAAAATATTTATTTAACTATTTTTTGATTATGATATAAATTATTTAATATGATTATGAAATATTTATTTGAAATTAAAAAAAACACATGTCGAATCATTTTAAAAACTATTTGATTAAAAACGACATTTTTTTCTTTCAATTGAATTTAAAAACAATATTTTATTTATTTCAATCGTTATGAAGATATTAATTTTATTCTAAAAGAAGTTTCATTATGAAATATTTTTGTTAATAAAGTTTTTTGATTTTTAAATAGTTACATTGATTAATTAAAATCCATTATTTGATAAGATTTTTGAAAAACATCGATCATTATTTTTAATGGTATTTATTATAGGAATATCATTATAAAAAAAATACTGAAAATATGAAAAAATATTCTGAATTTAAATAATCAATAATGTCATTATATCTATTAACGCGTTGATCATAGTGTATTAAAATAACATACATTAGCATTAAATATGTACATAATCACATTTGAATTCATTAATGTGTCAGTTAAATATAGAACATTTTTTATTCATAAAACATATTTTTCGAACCCGCATAGAAAGCAATATGACATTTAATGACGTGTAAAACCCATATTAGATCGAATGGTGTTATCGTTTTTTATATATCGATAATCTGGTACATAATATCAGGAGAACTGCATTAATTAACGAACGCATTTTTGATGTATTGATTAATATATTTGCGCGTTATGCGGTATTTCGATATGCGGAATGCGAATGCAAATATTGCATAGTCGAAATGCATGACATTAAATAACGATTATGTTCAAAATTATAATAAATCCGAGCGATTTGATTTTTCGAAAAATACGTTAAATAATTTACATAACAATTACGTAAAACTGCATGCAAATACTATTATTAAATATACACGGTCAATATAATGATAAACTTCCCAATGTAGATATGTCTATGTCGAGTTTACTATTATATCTACAGCATGTAAATATGTATGTGTGTGTATATGTTTGTGTGTATGTATGTTTAATAATAACGTGCTTTTACGGACATTGGAAGAATGACGTTCGTCGTTCGGTACTCGAACGAAAAAGTCCACTGTTGTCGACAAATTGGATGTTTATCACACGTAGTAAATGTGTATTGAAATTTACACGACATTCAGAAACGATTTAAAGCACGGAATTTTATTAGCATTCATTATTTAACGGGTTCTTTTTTCCCTTTTATATCGCTGAATCGTACAGTCGTTTTAAATTCGTATAAATTAAATAGGGAATTGGTTTATTTTTCCGATTTTGTAATTGTTTCAGTTCAAGATATATGTAATCGAAAATAAAGACGATCTAAGATATTGTTTTTACGGATTTCAATTAGATATTCTTATTGAACTTCTGATTTTTATAGTATCGTGTCGAATAAATTTTTTGAGTGTGTAATTAGTTTCATTTTAATATAAGGTTTTTAATATTGATTTTAAAAAAGTTAATCACACACATGTTTATTTCTTTTTTATAAAAACATAGTCTATATAAAAGAAAATTTAACATTACTATATTATGTATTAACCACTTTGAAAAATATATAAGAAAGATTTATTTTTTTGTTAATTTGTTAAAAACTTATTTATTTAACACAAAATTTATGAACTAAAAAAATATAATAATCTTGTAGAAATTCAAATAATATCAATAATTAAATATTGTTACAGAAATAAGTCTTGTTATTTAGGCGATTTTTCAAATAATAATTAAACAGTATGTTTTTTTTGTAATGTTTTCAATTTATTTAATTTATCAACTTTCCTTTTAGAAAATTTATTTGAATATTAAATAAATATACCTATTGGATTTGTTATTAATTAGTATATTTTCTATGCATTAATAAGGTAGAATGGATATGCATGAAAATATAATATTCGTTCTTTTAACATCTCTATTTTTTTAAAAAAATAATAAAGCTGACTTATTATGTTACAAATACATTAAAATAAAATTACATATTAATAAATTTGACTGAATTGTTACTACATATAAAAACACTTAAACAATATCATTAGGGTTCAATATACTTGACTAATATGTTGTAAAAATAATTTTATATATAATTTAATTAGGCAATGAAAAAATTAATATTTTTAATTTTTAATTACGTTTGTCTATATTGCACAAAAACCAAAAAAGTATCAAGGTTTAAAAAAGTAAATTATATGTATATATATATATATATATATATATATACATATATATATTTAATAAAGTAGTATTTTACATTTATTTGTTTATGAAGAAATAATAAATAACTTTCTAATTTATAAATATATATATATATATATATATATATATATATATTATTTTAATAAGAAATCCAGTAAATGAATATGAGAATATACAAGAGTATTTGATATAATAGAACAAATAAAAGTGATGAAATAGGCATGGACAAGACACATAGTAAGAATAGAAAACAATGAGACAAAAATAATTATAGAATGATTTTGGAAAAAAAGATATTGAATAGGACTCTATTAAAAAAGGACGGATGAAATTGTGAAGTATAGTATAGATGAGAGTTGGATGAATTAGCCATGGACAGGAAACAATGAAAGAATCTTGAGAAAGCATTTAAAAAGAGATAGTGACATTAGATAACATTTTTGCCCAGTAGAGGTTGATATAGATTTTTATGATGATATATTTATTGCAAATTATATATACATACATATATATATATATATATATATATATATATATATGTGTGTGTGTGTGTGTGTGTGTGTGTGTGTATATGTGCAAATATTTTTTTGTTATATTCACAAGATTCTAAACTGTAATACAATTTAATATATAATCCTTCAATTAAAATCAGAAGGCAGAACTTAAAAATAAATTTTATTTATTTTTGATATATGAAATTAAATATTGTTAAATAAAAAATATAGTTTAGACATATTTACGTCTATTTATTATTAATAGAATTAGGATTTATTATTTTTTATTTCATTTTATTAATTATTTGAACTATTTACAAAGTTATTAATAATGGCATCTTCATAAAATAATTTATATGGTATTATAAAAAAATAATTTAAAATAATAAAATATTTTATTCAATAATTTAATTAATATTTCGTATTTTTACATTCGTTTAATATATTGAATATTATTTTTACTACATATAAATATTTTTTCCGTGCAGATGATCTAAATATGAGGATCGTTTGATAAAGATGGTTAATTTTAAAATTGATGAAAAATTTTAAAATTTTATGCTAAATTTTTTTACCATACTTATCAAATGACCCTCGTATATGTGGTACAAATATATGTATAAACAAATATATATATATATATATATTAAATTTGTATATATTTTCTGTTATTTTTTAGGTTGTACAAATTAAACTTGTAATTTTTTAAATAAAATGTATTATCAATTTTGAAATTAAAATATTAACGAAAAAATATTAATAATAAATTTTTGTTTAGAATATTATTATAAAATTAAAAATGTTCTTTATTGAAGTACTGTATGTAAATTAAATCAAAATGAAATAAAACCACAAAAAAGGTTTTCTTGTTTAAACATTCTTAAACTTTTCAAATATTAATTTTTTATATATTAAATAAACCTACCGTCTGATATAGTTTTAGAATTTCATTAATTTTAATAAACACTTATTATTAATGGAAATCAACGACACTATAATCTTGTAAACTCGTTTAAATAACACCAAAAACAATATTTATTTCGAAGCGAGCTTATTAAAAATTCAAACTGTACGGGTACTTAATCTACAACACCTAACAGCTCTTTTCATTAGTAATATCTGTGTCTACACAGCGGACCGGATTAAATCCTATGAAGGGACTTATCCGGCCTGGGGGTCGTATTTTGTCTTTACATCTTCCATACAGAGAGCACCCAATTTTACATCTAAAATATATTCTAATCACTTCGAAACACTATATGTATAAGATCAGTATAAATGATCCTATAGGCACATTTATGTGCACATGAAAGGCAGATGGTACGAGTGAATTCGTATTTATATAGATAAAGATCAATTCTTGACGATAACACTTTTCAGTACTCAATACAACATGTTACTTTGCATTTGATTGTATATAATTATTAATATTCGTAGTTGAAACTATTTAATAGTGTAATGCACGTACAAATTACGCCCTCATAAATGCAATAAATATAAATGCCATTACACACATACACACACACACACACACACATATATATATATATATATATATATATATATATATATATATATTGGGTTGACACAAAAGTCATTGCGTTTTTTATTATGATTTTCAAAGCATTTTATTAATATAAATAGCAAACATTAATCAATTATATATTGACCGTTTTGTTCGATGACCTTTTGCCATCTTTCAGTCAACTTCATAATTCCGCTTTCGTAGAAAGTTTGGTTTTTAGAGGAAAAAAACTGAACCAACTCATTTTTGACAGCCTCATTGGAATCGAATGTTTTCCCATTTAAATGGTTTTGAAGTGAACGGAATAAATGATAATCCGATGGTGCAAGGTCAGGGCTATACGGTGGATGAGGCATCACTTCCCAGCCTAACGTCAATAATTTTTGGCGAGTGACCAAAGATGTGTGTGATCTGTCGTTGTCGTGATGGAAGATGACGCCTTTACGATTTGCCAGTTCTGGCCGCTTTTCCCTAATTTTTTTGTCTAATTCCATCAGCTGGCGACAGTAGATATCCGAATTGATGGTTTGGTTCCTTGATAGCAGACCAAAATAAATAATACCTTTGAAATCCCACCATACACTCAGTAAAACCTTCTTTTGATGAATATCGGCTTTTGATGTCGATTGCGCAGGCACATCTCGCTTGCTCCATGATCTTTTTCGCACGACGTTATCGTAAACAACCCATTTTTCATCGCCCGTTGTGATTCGCTTTAAAAATGGATCGGTAACGTTACGTTTCAGCAATGAATCGCAGATGGAAATTCGTCTGGCGAGATGAATTTTTTTCAACTTGTGGGGAACCCAAATATCGAGCTTATCAACATAAACAAGTTGTTTTAAATGTCTTTCAACGCTTGTATGTGATATGTGAAGCTTCTCTGCGATCTCTCGTGTCGTACTACACCGGTTATTTTCGATCATTGCCTTTATTTTGTCGTCGTCAACTTCAGTTGGGCGTCCAAACCGTGGTGCATCTTCAAGATTAAAATTTCCGGAACGAAAACGAGAAAACCAATTCTGACATTGGCGTTCTTTTAGTGAGTCTTCACCATAAACCGCACATATTTTTTTCTGAGCTTGCACTACGTATTTACTTTTCCGGAAGTAATGAAGAAAATATGGCGAAAATGACCGTCTGGAATATCCATTTCAAATCAATGTAAAACACTAAATGAACAACAAAACTTAAAACTTTTTTTACTGAATAATCTATGAAATGTCAGCTGTCAAATACCATATACGGTCTGAAGTTTGCAATGGAGAAGAACTACTTAGAATGACTACAACCATCTATCGGAAAAAAAAGCTATGACTTTTTCGCCAAGCCAAAAAATATATATATATATATATAGGTTCATCCAAATGTGACGCCCAGATTTGTGTTTTATTAAAAAGAAACATGTGTATATGATAATTTATACAGAAACATGTGTATAGTTTCTTTCGTTATTTTTATTAAAACACAAATCTAGGGTTCGCATTTGGATAACCATATAAATAGTGTTTTTTAAGCGTTGTAGAACTTTAAATTGAATCCCTATCGAAATTTCTATCTAATCTAAAAAAAACTCTAAACACAAATCTAGGTATTACATTTGGATGACCCTATATATATATATATATATATATATATATATATATATATATATATATATATATATATATATATATGTAGGGTCATCTAAATGTGATGTCTAGATTTGTATTTTATTAAAAAGAAACATGTGTATAGGTGATGCACATGTTTCTTTTTAATAAAAACTTGAATATAGAGGAAAACATGTGTATAGAGTTTTTTCTTTTTAATAAAACACAAATCTAGACGTCTCATTTGGATAACCTTATATATATATATATATATATATATATATATATATATGTATGTATTCATAAACGTATATTTAATTTGTGTATAGATGTTGAGCATTTATTTACCTAACAAAGTTCAATTTTCAATAGACGATATATCAAAAGTGGAAGGTTACAAACTTTCTAGTTCGATCACAAATCAATATTTATTTTCAGTAGTAGCAATGGCCTACAACATAATAGGACGTCGGTCCGTGGTTTATTTCATTGTTTGTACAAAACTTTTATAACCAGACAGAAAAGTAGTCCCACATAGTTGCCGCAGCACGCAAGACACACAAAAGAAACTTGACGTATGTGTGGATGTGAATGTATTGAGTGAGTTTTTTTTTGCTCTTTGTACGACGTTAACTCTTGTTCTTTTACTATTAGAACTCGTTTTGTAAATCATTCGAGTTAGAAAAACAATACAAGACTTTGAACAAACTCGTGCGATAACGTTTGGATAATCGCTATAAGGACGATGTGATTATTGATACTTGTTTATTGAGAAACATTTCTTATTCATTTGATTTATGTAAAGTGAAATGGTATAAAAAATGTTTAATGGAAAATTCAATTATGAATTATAATTTTAACTTTATAATAAATGAAACTTATAATAAATAATATTGGAAAGTCTCTTTAAATTTCCATTTATTCCAAAAAAATGTTACATGATTTAATGATATTATCCAATTTATTATAAAAGAAACGATTGATGATAAAAATAAACCTTATTTATAGAAATTAATTAAAGAATATTAACTCATAAAAAATAACAAACTTCATATTTCAACCTGACTATTTTATGATTTTTTCAATATAGAAAGAAATGCCATAGATTTTAATTTTATGTACAATTTTTTTATATTCTAGTATTATTTTTGTCGATAAAACTACAATAATTTATAATTATTTAATATAATATCATATTTTATCTTCTTTTATAGTTTTTATTTCGAAAATAACTTTTAAAATATATAAATATGATTGAGAAAAGTAGTAATTTTAGATTCTTTGTCGTACTTTGACGAAAATAACATGATTATCAAAATGCGTATCATTAATTATTTGTTGTTTTGGAACTGTGGCTGATTCACTTTACACAAATGAATTTTAACCCCAACATCACAATAAAAAATTTAACAGAAAATCTTTGACGATGATGGCGTCGCCATCGAAATGTATTAGCCGATATAATTATATACTATATAATTATAAATAATAAGTGAACAATAAGTGATTATTGAATACTTTAAACTATTGTAGTAATGGGGTTAAAATTCATTTTTGTAAAGCTTATCATTAAATAAAGTGGACAATAAGTGATTATTGTACACGTTTATAAAATTTAAGATTTTTTTGAGATGATTGATTTATTTCTTTAAAAATGATTGAAAAAGGTAATAGTTTTTAAAAGCAGTTTTCTTGTATAAAAAGAATAATAAAAATCGTAATATTTAAATACATGTTGTATTCAATTATTTTCCTACATACAAATGTGATATTTTTGTATATAATGAGTAATAAATTAGTTTAACTTTTTTAATGTAATATAACGTTCAATTAAAATAATTATTTATTATTCTTAAGATTTTATCAAAGTAATTTGAATTGAAATATTTATATTATTCAATAGAATAAAATTGGACCTAGAAGTAAGATATCAAAACAAGATGAAAAAATGAAAACTACAAATATTAACGTCTAGAAATATTTGTCAGAATTTTTTTGATAAATATAAATTGTAAATAAAATGCTGTTTCAAATTCTGTAATACAATTCTACACACACACACACACACACACACACATATATATATATATATATATATATATATATATATATATATTATACATAAACATATATTAAACTTATGAGATATTTCTTGATAAAATTTTGACAGAAAATGAAAAATTGATTTTATTCAATTACATGCAGCATTAACATTATAACATAATCTTAAAATTCTTTAGTATTACAAATATATGATTTATAATATATGGTAAACAAATTCATATATGATTTATGTAGTAAATTGTTTGATTTTTTTAATTATATAAAAATAAGTTACGTGGTATTTGCATATATATATATATATATATATATATATATATATATATATATATATATATATATGTATGTGTGTGTGTGTGTGTATGAGTGTACTGAGTTAAAAATATTGATTGTTTTAAGAACAAAAATATTTTAATAATAATTGTTTGTAAAAGTTGTAAAATACATGTTCGTCCAAATTTTTTGAATTGTTTCCAAAACACATTTATTCATATATAATATTTAAATAAAACTTATATATTTAAGTTAAATTGAAACAAAATTTATTCAAAAATTCATTTTAACGTATGTTCGTATTGTCATAAACATTATATCAGTTTTCTTGTTTAAAAAACAATTCACAAAAACCGAAATATCTTCATTCAACATTTTGCATATAAATGTTATAAAACAAGTACTTGTAATTCAATTTTCAACAAAGATATATCAGGTCGTTCATTGAAACCTTTAATGGAAACCGAACACCAGAAGCGAAAAAACAACCATCAGTAACGAATAAAAACCGTACAGAATTCGAGAGAGACGTAGAATTTTTTTCCAATCCCTTCGTCAACCAACGAGCCAACAGTATGTGGTTTGTGTCCCACATTTTGTGAAGTAGATTTTAATGTTACGGAAAACCACCATCGCAGGCGACGACATCGACGGGCGTTGGCCCTGGCATGTTTGCCCGCTTACGCCTATAACATTTGCCCGCGCGAAACAACGCGTTTTCCTACAACGAGACGATGTCGTAAGGGTGACAACCCCCGATGGAATTTGTATTATTAATTAACAAGACGTCGCTGTCTTGCCCCCATTGCCACTGATCATACAAACGATGAATTCTGTACATCATCCGCAATATGTATATATATATATATATATATATATATATATATATATATATATTCCTGTATGACATCGCCTTACTCCTTACTATTTATGATCCTGATGAAATTATAATTGAGTATTACTTCCCCCTAGCACGGATTTCAACGGACGTCACTCGCGACTCGATTTATTTCATGCTAAATTTTTCAGTCATAATTACAGAATACGCAGAAGATAATAAATGAAATATAACCAAGAATCCTTACTCTATGTAAAGTCCTTTGCAGTATTCATGTTTATTTTTAATTATACTGCGAATATTATAAAAATATTTCTGAAGTTACTAAAATGAGAAGTAAATACTTATTTCATTTTAGGTCTGAATAAATTCCTTAAAAAGTAGTGAGTACATAAAATTACTTGATTTAAAACTATTATATAGATGTTTGATGAGAACTTTAAATTGAACTCTATAGGAAGTTCTATCCAACCAAAAAAAACTCTCTCTTTCTCTCTCTCTCTCTATATACATATATATAAAAGTTTTTATTTCAGGTTGGATAGAACTTTCGATAGGGATTTAATTTAAAGTTCTATCACGCTTAAAAAACACCTATATATATATATATATATATATATATATATATATATATATATATATTATATATATATATATATATATATATATATATATATATATATATATATATATCATTCTCTGTATGTTGAATGGAATTGAAATTTTATTCATTGAATAAGTACTGAACATACTGAAATACCTGAAAATAATTTATTACTTACGCAATTTATTATCGCGAAAGGCAGATAAAACAACACTGCGCACAATTTTGTATGTCGGTATGTATGGGTATGTGTTTGTATACACAAAAAAATTACATTGAAAAACTATATGTGTACGTTTCAATAAAATGTTACTTGAAAACTGTATCGTTAAAATCAGAATTTGTATAAAGATTTAAAATGTTTAAAAGGAATTGAATAAAAAGAACGATTTGTTTTGTATCGTTTTATACAAATATATATATATATATATACTCGTATATACATATACATATCTACTATCATTATAAGCTCCTCTCAATCCATTGCTGAATAAAGGCTTCTCCTAAAACCCTTTACTTCGACCTATCCAATATCTTGCTTTTCTAGTCCTTTTCTACGAATTTCTTTATCTCTCTGTCACTTTTAACTATGCAACTCTTCCTGAATTTTCTTATATTTCCAAGTTTCCAATCAATAACTTTTCTTGTTAATTGTTGGTCTCGTCTTTTTTTACATGACTGATGTATTTCTATTTCAAACTTTTCTCTTTTGCTATAACATCCATGATTTTTGTTTTATTTGTGATCCATTTTGTTCTCTTTTATCTTTTTATGTTATTCCCAGCATACATCTTTACATATTTCTTTGTGTTGTCTGAATCTGCAAAATTGTACTAACATTTAAGACCCATGTTGCACTTCTATATATGAGAACAGCTAGGGTGCATTGATATATTTTTTTTTCTTTTTAAATATAAAGGAATGTTCGATTTCATAATATGCGAATTTTTCTTTAACTGACACCATTCCAATTTTAGTTTCCTGTTAAATTCATTCATAAACATTTCTTTAGTGTTAATAAGTTGTTACAGATATACATAATTTTCAACTTTTTTTATTTATCTTTCTTTTAATCCGATTCTTCATTGATCTGAATATTTATTGAATATTACTTTTTTTTATCGAGGTTTATCATAAGACCTGTTTTTTGACTTTATACAATTCATTATATATATTAGGTTGGCAAGTATCTCCCTTCCGCTTTTTTTTTTTTTTTTGGTACATAGCTGCGAAATTCAAAAGACCAGAAGGCGGAAGGGAGATATTTGCCAACCTAATATATATATATATATATATATATAATATATGAGAATGTGATTTTAACAATTTTTAAATAATAAAAATTGTTAAAAATTGGTCGTCTGATAAGTATGGTAAATTTATTTATTGCTTAATTAAATTAAATTTTTCAATTTAGTTTTCCTCACATTTTTACCATACTTATCAAACAACTCTCGTATATATATAGAGTATTTTTTAATATTAGATATATCAGATCTACCGGAAAGTTCTGTCCGATAATGTCATCCCAAGTTTCAAAGATGAGTCATTCTACAGAAATGGAATTCACAAATTACCATCACGCTGGGTAGAGGTCATTAGTAACGAAGGAAAAATTATATTGTTCAGTAAATATTAATAAATATAATGAAAATGTATCATTTTTTCTAATTCAAAAAAGGACAGACTTTTCGGTAGATCTAATATTAATTTTAACCGCCTCACTAAAATGGTAAAGAAATTGAAAGAATTTTAGCATCAAAAAAGTATACCAAAGATATTCAAGTAATTAATAAACACATGACAAAAAATATTTTTTGATTTTTGACAAATTAGTTAATTTGTAAAAAAAATAGGTGAAATTGTTAAATTTTATTGAAATATTATTAACATACATTAATTTTTACTTAAATATATTTCAAGAGTATTAAATAAAAGAGTAATAGTAGTTGTGTTTTAATATATTTTTATATTACTGGTAAAATTATTGCTTTTAAAAATATATTTTAAACAATACACATAATAAAATTATTATTTTTTTTGGATGAGTAAAATATATATTTTTTCTATAATATTTAAATAACATTTCTATTCTTTTATTGAACATTATACAAAATACATATCTTAAATAATCCTTTTCTCTATGGAATTATTAATAATCTAATAAAAATAAGAGTTTAATTGATTTCAATCGTATACATCCTTATATACATATATATATATATATATATATATATATATATATATATATATATATATATATATATATATATATATATATTTATATATATATATATATGTATGTATATATATATATATATATATATATATACATATATACATATGAATGTATATGTATGTATATATGTATGTATGAATGAATGAAAAAAAATATTTTGAAAAAGCCTCATACCGTTTACAAAACACGCGTACGTGAAAGGTACAAAACATTAGCATGTTAGCTCTATGCTATTTTAATTAAATCTTACTGATAAATCTGGCAAACAAATGTTTATGCGTTTAAGGGGTAAGCGAGACCGCCCCCGTATATCCCGTCACCTTATTTACTGTGACAAGCTATTTGCGGTCGTCGAAAGTACGCATGTACAATTCCCCAGCCTGTTATTTTCAACCACACGTTCATTTTCGACTTCCACTCCGCAGATAATAGTTCTTATTGAAATATATAGCCACTGTTGTACAATATCAAATCGGCTTAGCGGTTTATGTTAGGGTTAGATTAATTCGAAAAGTTAGGCTCTCGCCGGGCTCTTTCGCCATGGAACCGACGGGATATATAATCCCGGGGACAGATACGCATTGCATCAATCACGTCGTCCGCGACGCGTCTAGTAACCGAGATTAAAATGTTTTATATACTTAAATAATACGGATTTTTATCAGGGATTAAAAATGATTTAAATTAAATTGTATCTGTATAAAGTTTTGGTTCGCAGAGATTAAGGCTGACTTCAGTCGTACATAATACGACTTATTGAATATATATCCATTGTCTTGTTCTTATTTTATATATATATATATATATATATATATATATATATATATATATATATATATATATATATATAAGATCTTTTCTAAGGACACTGCGAATTTTTATTAAAAAATGTTTAATATTCATCATATACTAGTATATCATTAGTTAAAGTTTAACTTCAAAATAATAATAATTCTTCCATTGTCCATAATAATTCACGCATTGTTCATTGATGTATTATTTCTCTCTCTCTTTCTCATTATATATATATATATATATATATATATATATATATATATAACATGCGTATTAAAGGACATAAATATTTATTTATTTTCTCAACTTATATTTTTTATAAAAAGTATTTAATTAATTATTAAATAAAAAAAGAACTAAAAATTGAATTATTTGAAAAAAAAATGGAAATAATTTTTTTATATATCAAATTATTTTTTAAGTTGTCTTCTTCTCTTTGCTTCCTTACAAGATTAATCCTGTTCTTCTCCCATGATAACAATGATTTCTTTTTTATCTTCTTACCGATCTTCCGCACGATTATTGCTAAGCAAACTAAGCAATTTTCGTTCATTTATAAATGTAATTATTTCAATTTTGTCTTATAATCCTAATTCACTCATTTTCTGATTATATAGGACAATAATTTATTATATCTTCATTTTTTACTCTGCTATTTCACTGAAAATTTTTATTTTAATTATTTGTGTATCCAATCTTCTCATGTTTTTGTACCATACATCAATACTTGTTATACTGAAGCCTTAAAAATTCAACTTTTCATCCTTGTAACAATATATTTATTATTCTATATTTTATTATTCAGAGTTGTAGACGTTTTGATCGCTTTTATATTGTTTACAGTTTCCATAATTAGTTTTATTAGTTCTTAGATAATTAAAAGAGAAACCTTTTCTGTTAAATTCTCCTCAATTTGTAATTTACACTTTATAGAAATTTTGTTTATAGTCATAAATTAACTTTTATCGAACTCTTCATATTGTAATTTTTATGCCCTTATGTTGTTTTTATTAAAAGTTATTGGAGATAATTTTCATCTTCCATTACTAGTATACTGTTATATGTGTTACACACAATTATTATATCATTATATCTATAGTATTCTTTCAATGTTTTTGTCTCTTAAATTACTTTGTCCATCTTGTATTAATAATGAAGATCTTAATAAATACCTTTGCCGAATTCTAGCTGTGATATTTATGGACACAAAAAATTTTCCATTTACTTATATATTACTTTATTCTCTCTCTCTCTCTCTATATATATATATATATATATATATATACATATGAATATATAATATATATATATATATATATATATATATATATAAATAATCTATCAATTTTCTAATTTTAAGCCACTTATTTTTAAAAAATATATTTTTCTTAAAATTAGTAAAGTAATTTGAAATTTAAATTACATGTTTAACTTCCTAACAAGTATTAAAATCAGTAATGAACAATAAAATTATAAAATAAATAGATAAAATTCCTTATAACAAATATTCATTTTTAATAAGTAGAATCATTATAATAAAATGATTAATAATTTTTATATTCTTTTTATAACAGTTAGCATTTTTGAGATATTTTTATCTATCATTTTTTAATCTGTTGTGACATTTAATTTGTTTTAACAAGACAATACAAGATCGAATGAAATTTTTATCTTAAGGTGGTTGGTCATAGTCTTACAGGGACGCAGGGTAAGGAGTAGTGGTCTACACTTTTGTATGGGCTAAAAGAATGATTGCCAACTGAAAATAAATAATTCTGTATAGTATACATGGTATATGAACACGCTAAACGCGTATCGTATATGTCACGTGCCTACAGTGCTGCGCCGTGATTCGTTCTGGCTGTAAAGTTCGTACTGGCTGTAACTTTAAAATCATTCATTTACAATTCTTTTTCAACTAAAAACTTGCAAACGGCGTTGTGAAGATTTGTTTTACTCGAGTGATAATACTATTAAAAATATAAGCTTTGCAATAAAACATCTTTTAATAAATTCTTGGCATTTTTAGTGGAGTTTCAATGACTTAAGTTTCAATTTATACCACACCGCCATAAGAGCCCATGTTATAAGACACAATTTTCATGTTTTAATTTTTCTAAAACGGGATGGAGAAAAATTTCAAAAAAAAATCCTGAAGAATTTGATCATTATATTCAAATTTTAGACTAATCTTATCATATTTTTTAACAGACCAACCTCCTTAATTGTGATTAATTCTGTCTAAAAAAATTCTAGAGTCAATTTTGATCCAGTAATTTAAATTAATATATTTCTTATGATTTTTCCTGTAAAATTTTAGTAATCTTTCTTTTAATTAAAATATTTTTTTTTATTCATAACACAATTAATATTTATAAACAATAATTTCGTATTCTATAAAATATTAGGAAATAAATAATCAAACTTAAATAAGTATTGAAATTTAAAATCCTGTACTTTTCTCAGCATACAACCAATATCTTTAGTGGAAATGTTTATAGATAATTGAAAGCAATTTTTTCAAAATTAAAATTAAAATTTCTTTACAGTTCTTAATGCTATTAAAATTTATGATCTTATATAGCATATCCCAAATAAGACTTAAAAGTTTGGACATACATTTAATTGCTTATTATTATTTACAATTCTTTACTATTCTTCAGTTTTATTTGATCTACCTTTTATATATATATATATATATATATATATATATATATATATATACATGTACTTAAAATAATTTATGTTATTATTATATTTTAAAATAAACATTTATTGTTAATTATTTTTTAAAATTATAAAAAAAATATTTATAATTTCATATTTTATCCTGTATTAAAAAGTAGTTAAAATATAGGGATATTAATAGTTAAATTAATTTTTTCATCTATGATTTACATTATATTTTCTCTATTCTATGAAAAACGTCAACACCTTTTTCAGTTGATTTTATTAATAAAGAGCTTATATACTAAAATTATATATATATATATATATATATATATATATATATATATATAAATTTAGTAACGACTTGTTAATAGCATAGTATATTTTGTGTTTAAGTAAAAAATTCATTACACGCAGGAACACAGAAATGAAACGTGATAAGAAATTATCTAACCATTACAAAGATATTATTTTACACTGACACTAAATAGTAAGTCTGTTATCTTTTCAGAACAAAAAAAATCTTGTTGACAGCCTCAGCCTGACGGAAGTCAGTCATTATTCTTTTTTTTTTCGTTAGACCAACTTTACGATGTATGGGTGTTGATCGTTGAGCCAAAATCTTTTTAGAGCTTTGAATCTTTGATGCTGCGCTACATGCGTTCGAAAATACTTTCCTGACGATTTTGTTCAACTGGAAACTTTGTTATAAAGTTTACTATATTCATTTATATATGTATATGTGTGTGTCTACTTATATATATATATATATTAAAACTTTTTTAAGGATATATTATATTTCAAAAGTTTTGTTTCTTTTTAATATAGTATATAACTGCATACGTAGTGAAGATATATATATATATATATATATATATATAAAAGTGTATGTGTGTGTATGTGTGTGTGTGAATACGTATTACATTTTATTCATGTTTTATGAGAACATTTTGTAAATATTTAAAATAATCAATTAAGTTAAATTCTAATAAATATAAAAGTATATATCAAAATCCGTTAAAATATTTATTTAATATTAATATGTAAACCAAAAATATGTTATTATTTTAGCGCTTATTTCTTACAGTTATTCATATTTATAAAAAATTTCAATGTAAACTAAATTTTAAAATTTTGCGTTGAGTATAAACTAACTATTTTCAATTTATTACAGATATTTTATTTCAAATACAATAACTATGATTAAAATGTTATTATTAAAAATATGACATTAAATTGTAAATGATTTCTTTTTTTATATTAGAATGAAAATTAGTAATAATCGATTTTGATTCTTAATTATAAATTTATTGATTTTTTATAATTAAAAAATGATTAATAATTATATATTTATATATAGTATTAACATTTTAAAATAAAATTTTAATATTATAATTTACGGATGTCAAACAAATTATTTACGGATATTTTCAAAGATAAATTGTGAAATTTTGAGGTTAGAATAATTAAAACAATGATTTAAATTCAGTCCAAAAATGACTTTAGTTTAAAACCATCATTAGTAATAATAACTATTGAAAATTTAATTGTTGATTAAAATATAAGATTATAAAATCATCACTTAATACGCAGGTAAATAAAGGCACACAAAATATCACTGCATCTTCTCTCAATGCAATTTGCATCCTAAATTAGTTTTTAAGCTTTATGTAGCATATAATTATTTTTATAGATTTTTATCAGTTATTATTCTATAATTTTTATTATGAAAAAATGTTTATATTAGAATTGTAATAAACAATTATTATAAATGGAATTATTTTAAAATATTATATATATTTATTAAACCATGAATGTCATTTTTAACTAAATAATTTTATTCAAATTTGTGCTTGACTTCATTAAATTCGTTTCATTTTAACTTATATAAAAATTGAAAAGTAACATAAAATAAGTCATAACTAAATTTTTTATATAGTCGTAAAGTAAATAAAAAATGAAATCAGTTATATTAACTAACATAAAAATAAGATCGTTATTTTAAAAATTAAAATTTATTAATTTTTTGTTGTATATACATGTTTATAAATTTAATTTATTACATATATATATATATATATATATATATATATATATATATGTACACGTTCTCATAAAATATTTTATAATTTCTCTCAACCCAAATATAAAATTTTTATTCACATAAATACGAGCGAAGTTGAAATTTCAGTACAGATTGAAGTTTTTAAAATATTCAAAAAGCTAGTGTAATATTCACATTGAGGCTTCTCTGGTTTTCATTTAGAACAACATTAATAGTTTTGTTATGATGCCATCTGGGAATAGGATTACATTCAATTTGTTTCAGAAGTAGAATAGAACATCCCTAAGTGAACCGGTGCAGGATTGCAATGCACATGTATATATATATATATATATATATATATATATATATATATATATATATATATATACGCGTAAATGTATGTAAATGCAGTTTTCATACCATTACAACTTGAATTAGATTTGTATCCTATTAAATGTTTCGGAATTTGTTGCATAATTTATTACTCTGTTTCAATTTACAAACTTGTTTCACAAACATGAATTTAAATTTTAATTACGTAGACATTTTTTCCATTTTATGATTTTTCTCTATCAAATTTTCTGTTGTAAATATTATATACTTGTACCTATAGTGTTTTTTTATTATTTTATCAAAATTTATGTTTTTAGAAAACCAAATTTTCTCGAACATTAAATTACCATTCTCGTGTTATTTTTTTTCTTTCAGTGTTCATAGTTATTTGTAGTTAAAATAGTTTGCTGTTAATTGCATTTAAGAAGATTTCTACTAAATGAATATAGTTAAATGTTTTTAAAGTAATTACAGTCATAAAACATTTGAGAATATTTTAAGCAAATATTAAAATCGTTTTTACAATGTAAAAAATATTTATATTTTTTATTAATTAATGTTAATATTTTGCTATTATTAACAGTATATTTTAAAAAATTAATTTATTTACAATATTAAAAATAAGTTTCGTTCATGTCATCAACATAAAAATATATTTTATAATTATTTCAAAAATATTGATGGAAAATAAGATGAAATGTGATAGATTTTATACAATCAAATATAAATTTATTATATAATTTTTGATATAAAGCTTAAAATCTTAAAAGGTTTTAAGAAAATACTATAGTTGCTTTAAGCAATAAAATCTATATAGAAAGCTAAATGTAGCTTAACTATTTTTTATAGCTTCCAAATTTACTTTTTTATTGGCGATATTTTCGATGGCACAAAGAAACAAGAATTTTATTGTAAAAGTTTTATTGTGCAGGAGTTTAATAAGTAACTAGCTTTTTCATTTCATAACCAACTCAACTATTAAGTTTTCTAAATATCAAGGTGAAATTATCACGTATTCAATAAATGTTACAAGTAAATTTTCTATTGATTTTAAATATATTAGAAATAAAAAAACACATATTTGAATAATATAGGTATTATTGTAAAAGAATCTGTATTATTAATATTATATTTTTTACTTATAAATACAGAAGAATATTTTTAATATATTAGCTTATATATATATATATATATATATATATATATATATATATATATATATATATATATATATAAGCTTTATGTTTATAAATAAATCTATTTTTTGATAAATATAACGTAATATAGTTGCGTGCTTGATTCTTAACTTTATTTACTAGAAACTAATTTAAGTGAAACGAAAAATAGTGACCTAATTTACAGACCATTGTTCATTTTCTTACAATTTACTATTTAAATTCAACTGGATTTGAAAAATAGTTCACTTCTTGAATGTAAATTTTTAACTTGAATTATATGATTAATATATTTATAATATTGTATAGATCATTTAAACTATTTAGAGTTTCACGATATATATGGTCATTCAAATGTGACGCCTAGATATTTTTATTAAAAAGAAACAAAAAAAATATACACATGTTTTTCTATACACCACCCTAAACACATGTTTTTTAATAAAACAAAGATCTAGGCGTCATATTTAGATGACCCTATATATATATATATATATATATATATATATATATATATATATATATATATATATATATATATATATATATATATATATATATATATATATATATATATATATATATATATATATATATATATATATATATATATAATAATTCTTACATCCAAAATATATATATATGTCTATATATATATATATATATATATATATATATATATATATATATATATATATATATATATATATATATATGAGAAAAACATGAGAATATTTGTCAGTTATGGAATATAAAAGAAATACATTAGATTTTTTAGAGTTAGAAAATTATAAGAGGTCTTTATTTAACAATATAATGGGAATTATAATCAACTAAAAATTTTAATAAATAATATATTTTTTCCTAACTACAAAGAATTTATCATATTACTTTTCTCACCGTAGGACTTATATTTTCTATTGATATTATTTTTTAAAGATTACATTTAAATATAATATTTTTTATTAATTATTAAGCAGGTGAATTATATTTTATTATATATATATATATATATATATATATATAGATATATTTGTAATTTACATACAATTATTTAATTTTTACAATCCTTTTTGCAATTTAGACTCTAAATAAAAAAAAGTGTTTTATAATTTTTGTGTATTTTTGTTTGGCACTAAAAACGTAAGACTTAAACTAATAAATTCGATTGCAATATATTGTAATGTCATAAACAAATAAAAGAATGAATATATATATATATATATATATATATATATATATGTATATATGTATATGTATGTATATATATATATATATATATATATATATATATATATGAGATGTAGAGAGAGTATGTTGGTTTGAATAAGATTGAATTTATATACATTTATATATATATATATAGATATATATATACCATGTGTATATATATATATATATATATATATATATATATATATATATATATATATATATATATATATATATATATATATATATATATATATATATATATATATATATATATATATATATATATATATATATATATATATATATATATATATATATATATATATATATATATATATATATATATATATATATATATATATATATATATATATATATATATATATATATATATATACACGTGTATCATTTATTTATTATATTGTATGCAATACGAATATAGATTTGAAATTCAGCTTACCAGAAAAATTTGATTTAGATGCCGGAAGTCATGCGTTGAAATCCGACACGCTTCGAATCTTAAATATCTACTCGTGGTCATCTGAAAATGTTCAAAGTTGTCACACGAGACTGAAGAACAATGAAGTTAAAAATGTCAATATATACTCCTGTATGTATATATATATATATATATATATATATATATATATATATATATATTAATGGATCTAAATAAAAAAATATGAGGAGAATACGAAATATCATTTTATTAAAATGTTAAAGAAAATAATTTAAAATAAAAGAGTAGATGTGAAAATAAAAAGTATCATTCTTGCTTGTGTGAATATGATATTAATATAGAAATGTAAAATTTTATTTTTATTATAAATAATTTCTATATATCGAGTGTCTTTTAGATTGTCGAATGAAATAATTTTGAAAAATGAAATAGAACGTGATAAATTTGTATTTGTTTGTAAAAATAATATATGAAATAATATATTTTAATAAAAATATATATTTTTTTATAAAATAATGTCCCAATAAAAATCGTTTATATATATATATATATAGTATTTGTAATAAAATTTATAATGTATATACAAGTATAATATTAATTAATATTACATACTTTAATATTGTAAAATATATGAATGTTATGTAATTTTTATGAAGTATTTAATATTGTGTAACATAAAAAATAATTATTATGCTGTAATATCTAAAATTATTGTGGATTAAATACTCCATAGATATTTTTTTATGAAAAAAGATGACATAAAACTTTTGCTCAAATTAATAGTAAAAAATGATATCTATTTGAAAAATAAGTATTAAAAAATATAAACCATCATCAACATACACTTTTTTAATTTATTTATGAAATAAAACCTTTCTAAGAAAAAAGTACTATAGAACTATAATACAATTTATATATCTCATTTAACCACATCGTTTTACAGCAGCGTTGCTTTTTGCTAGTTTACGTCGAAACACCAATAATGGTACCTTCTAGTAGCAAGATCTCTGTACTTAAATGAGATGCGCATACATTTAGCTCCGTATGGATACATTACAGCATATCTCGCATTACCTTTAACATCCAGTGTATCACACACATACATTCACAAAGAGACGTACGCAGGCTAGTTTAGTTTGGATAGTAACATTATTGTAACGAACGGGATTCGAAACCAGTGGTGGTTGGTATTGTCGAGCGTCGTGTCCCGATCGGCTATTCTGCCAACGGCAGTTAAATGCGTGTCCTTATTGTGTGGGTCGACGAGCGGCGGTCATTTATCGAACAACCGCGCCGCGAGATAGACTCCTGACCATAAAACAGTCGCCGATAGCATTTGAATCACAAAACAAGTACGGGCGAGCGTTAAATCACGCAGTTAAGCCGGCGGTGTCATTTTTGTGCACTGCATCCCGCACGAAACCGGGGGTTCCTGAAAGCTTCCGATGCGAGTTGCGCGAAGCGAGCGGACATCTATTTCCCGAGGCGTCGCGTCGCCCGGCGTCCATCATGATTATGTGGATGTACGTGGGAGTGTATATGCTTGAGTTTATGTATTTATGTATATATATATATATATATATATATATACATAAACTCAAGTATATACAAATACACACACATCTTTATATATATATATATATATATATATATATATATATATATATATATATATATATAAAAGATGTATATGTGTGTTTGTACACACAAGAACTATTTTGTGATTAGAGAACGCGTGATGTGTTTTGGTTTTATGTTGTCATTTCAGTACTTTGTCTTAATATATAACTGTTCGGAATATATTTTTGAAAAAAAAATGAAACTCAAAATTGTTATATATATATATATATATATATATATATATATATATATATATTATATGGTGTTCATTCGCACTGTTTTTTATAGTCTAAAAATATATATGTTTATAGATATTTCGAAACAATTTTTACTATCATTTTGATTTATAGTGACAATAAATTATAAACATAGCACGACACGAGAGTTGTGTTTTTTATGTAGTCACTAATTTTTTACGGTTTATTTTTCACACACAATATCGTTCGACAGATTTATTCTACGATAAATTGTATGAATTCTATTTATAGATGTGCGTATCCACCTGTTAAATCATTGTTAAATACTATGGAATTATGCAAAATTAATGAGATTTATAAATCGATAATTCTTTTCATTATTCAGTTTGTATTTTTTTATAATAGTATATGTTTTAATTATACATGAATATAAATGTTATGGGGTTGGTTTTGATTAACTAAATGTGTTTTTCAAATAGAATAATAGTTTATAGTATGCAATATTCATTCGTCTAGAATAAAAAAAATAATCTGTATAAAGTATTGATATCTATTGATGGTAGTTTATTATTTGTATATTCGTTTGATGTGGAATATACCACAATGGATTCGACAATAATAAATAGTTTAGTCAAATATAATGAAAGGTTTATTTCAACTACTCGTATATTGTGGATATTTATTTAATTTTTAATGTTAAAATACGTCATATAAATTCATATTATTTTTATATTATTCACTGTTTTCATATGAAAAAAATATTTTTTCAAAAATATACTATTTTATATTTTTTCATTTAAAGTTTAAAATCAAAAATAGAAAATAATTAGGGAAAACAAAAATATAATTTTTAATTATATATTTTGTTAAAAATAAGAATATTTACAATTGTTATTTTTTCATTTTGTACATATGATTTTTTTAAGAAATCTTAAAAAAATCATATGTACAAAAAATCTTAAATTTTTATTTCTTATATTAATCATACATAAAGTTATGATTAATCTATTTTGGCCATTTTTCTGTATATATATTTTCTTAAGTTACTTTTTAATAAAGTTATATCACTTCTTAAAATTATTTTGTAATAATTATATATTTATTAATACGCACTTCTGTTTTTATAAATTAAATATTACATTTTCTTATGATTCTATATTTATTTTTTTACATTGTTTCATTAATAGAATATAATAAATTTAAAATAACTAACTTAAAATATTTTTTTCTACCATTGGCTTTATTTCTAACACTCTAAGATAATATGTTTGAAAACGTGAGAATTGAACTTTAACATGCTATATTAAATATTTCAAGTTATTTTATATAATATATAACAATATAAAGAAAACTTGCTGATCAAGTTGAATATATCTTCTCATACTATTATTAAGTTAACTCGTAGTTACAGAACATACGTGAATATATTATTAATTTGTGTACTTTTGAATATCATTGACACGATTTATTATACTTGAAAGTAGTGAAGCTCTGAATTTATAGTCATATGGTTTATATCAGAAAAAATGTAGGATTAAATTATGTCAGGATATTAAGATATAATAAAAAGTTAATGTATAGATATATATTATTCTATGTATAAAACCTTTACATTTTACACACACGCATATATATATATATATATATATATATATATATATATATATATTGTATATAATAGTATTGGACGTTAATATTACAAAATAAATTATTACTCATAAATCGAAGTGACAAGAGAAATTATCTAATATTTTCTCTTTAACTCTTTAATATATTTTTTTAAATATAAGACCTGAGATTGATTATTTGTTTGTAATATAGAATTATTAATTGAAAAGGAAATGAATGTCATTTAGAAACAGTTTATACAACAACAAAATTTATAAAGTACTTAAAGTTTATATTTAGTATTATAGCCGAAAAATATCAAGGGACCTTAATATTCTCTTATTAAAATTTGAGTAGTGCACCTAATCAAATTTATATATAAATATATATATATATATATATAAAGATATAAATATAGTTATAGAAAATTTAACAAATCGAATAAATAAAATTTTATGCGACAACTTTCAACTAGAACTTTTATTACACAACCGTTCAAAAGAACAAAGTTTGTATCTAGCAATGTTAGGAAATGTGTAAGTTTTTTGGCACTTATCGACTGAACATTAAAGTTTCGTTGGTTCACGGTCGTGGGTGATATATATTGAGCTAATCGTATTGAGAACTCAATGGTGTGAACTGCTTCGACAAGTTTTGAGACACGATCATGAAGATATTTACTCACTTCCCTCTATTCACCTGTATTGAAAACACGACGTGAATAAAAAGAAATTACTATTACTTACGATTATCAAATAATTTTTACGTTTTCAATATATACTCATAATCACACATAATATCTACATACACACACACACACACACACACACACACATATATATATATATATATATATATATATATATATATATATAATTATTGGAACTATTATGTCTATTTAAATTTATAAAATTGTTTTTATTGAATATTTTTTTTGTAAGACTTCTGTTGGATATAAATGTATTTAAATATATCGTTTTATTAAATTCAATATATTATGCACATAAAGAAATATATACGATATTTCTAAAAGTACTAAAACTGACGAAAAGTATAATAAGTACATGTATGTAAACATATACTCCTCGAAGAGCCAATTTACAATTCAAATATATTTTATAGCAACGTAAACTGACTTTAATGTGAAATGCATTTGTGTGTATAATACATGTATATATATATATATATATATATATATATATATATATATATATATATATATATATATTATATTACTGAATTTTTAAAATATATAAAGGAAACAATATAAAGGAAATTTCTAAGAATGACTGTTGCTATACATTTTTTAAATGTCATAATAATATTATATTATAATATTTGACGTTTACATATTTTAATAATAATTTGTACAGATTTATTAATCTTCTAGTAAATATGTAACAAACTAAAACGATTAATTTTTTTTATTACACTCTGATTTATTTATTTTTTTGTTTACTATTATAACATATATTTTTAACTTTATATTTGTACAAAATTTTACAACTAAATATAATATATAATAATTTGTAAACATTTTCTTTTATATTTATTGCCCAAAATTATTAAAATTGCAGATATTTAAAATTTTCTGAAATCGATATTTGGGTGAAATTAATATACCATGCAATATATTTTACTGATGTAAAATATTTCATATTAAAACAATTATCGACGAGTTGTGAAATTATTTCTATAATTTAAAGTATTTTTGGTTATATTCAAATTTTTAGAAAATTAATAAAAAATACAAACATTTACTACATCACCATCTATTATTATTACTCAATTAGAAAAATATTAAATGCTTAACAATTTTTGAATATTATGCAAAAAATTAGAATTAAATTGAAAATAATAATTAAATTCCTTATTATTTTTAGTTATATAAATTAAATAAAAATATATGTTTCTATTAAGTTATTTTCGTGAGTTTCTTTGAAGTTTAGATTAATTTCAGTTACGATAAATAAAATATTTATACTATTTTTTTATAAAATTGTCGATATATATATATATATAATATATAGTGACCTAAATGAGACAAAAATATCGTAAAAAATAAATTGTAGGAAGAAAGTGAATATATTTCTATACTCTTTAGTTTCATTTGGGTTGTATTTTTTATATAACATCATTATAATTTTTATCAATAGCACTTTATAAAAATAGGTTTTTAGATACTTTTTTAATTAATATATTTTATTACAAGCTTCATAGTTTAACTTCATAATTTTTTTCTTAATTAATATTTAATAATGAATATTCTAATTATATTCTCTGATTTATTTCTAGTAATATTATTCTCTCGTAAATGTATCTAAAATCAATTAATATTCATAGTTGTATTCAAGAAGTTGTTTTAATTAAAAATATATAAATTGTATTTTTCTTTACATAAAATTTTATGTTTTAATAATATATTTATTTTTATATTTCAGTTTGTTTTTTATACATTCATTGTGTTGATTGCTTTGATTATTTGAAATTAATATAATAATGTAAAATGATTAAAAAAAATAGAAATTTGCTTAATTATTAATATATAATTAATATGAGTAATTATTTTACACATTGTTTATTTTTTGAAAAAATATAATAATTATTTTTTTTATTTCAGGTAAGAGATCATCTATAGAATTTTTCTTATTTTATTGTAAGTAATTTTATTATATATTCATTTCGTATAATTATAATTATATACTTTCATGTAATCATTATTCAAAAATGACAATTTTTATTTTTTCATTAATTTTTAGTATTTAGTATAATTTAGTTAAATTTAATTGATACTTGCATATGTACAATTAAATATTTTTAAAATTTTAGTAAAAAATTTGTTAAAACTTTATTAACTGTGAAACAAATTATATTTGGAAATTTACATATAGTGAATTTTATTTTTTTTGCTAATAGAGCATGTAGGCATGTATGTATACATTCCTACAAAAATCATTTTTTAATAAAATATATAAAAATTGAAATATTTTTTATTAATGTCAAATATTTTATTTTATTTTCGGTACATAATAATTCATCATTTGTTAATACTGCTATAAGTATTAAGCACTACAATTATTTTTCTAATATTTAAAAATAATTATATATTTTTGAAGTACTTATAATAAAAATGTAAATTTCATTGCAATATGACATTTTGTTCTTAATTTAGTAATATTAGCAGCTAAAATAATAGTTTTTTGAAAAATATTGTTATGGTATAAAAATTCTTCTGTGACTCTATAAATAATATAAATTAGATAATTGTGTTAAAATTTTTGTATATAAAAATATAATAAGATGATTTTAACATTTCATCGATTATGATTTTTAATTAATTATTTCTAGAAATTATCTCATAACAAACTTTTTTCAATGTATAAAGTGGCCCAAATGCGACTGAAGAATAATAAAGAATGGTAAATGATAGTACGTAAGTAAATACATGTCTAAACATTTCAGTCTCATTTGAACCATGCTGTATAAACAATGAATACTCTTTTAATATAATTTTTGATTTTTATGTTTTTATTATACAACGCCTTTTGTATAATTTAAATCAATTATAATTTACATTTCGTAGTGAGCAGTAATAATAGTAACTATAAATTCTCGATTTTAAATATGGCACAAAGGAAAAACAGTCGTTAAAAAATAAAGAAACACGAATATTTCCGCAATTTTTCTCGAATATGGTATGCATACATCTGAATAATTCATATACACCGCAGAGTTTTAGGAGTGGCGAATTTTACAGAGTAGTTGTGTAATTTGAACACCTGCTGCTGTTATTGCGCACAGCACAGGGAACGAGAGACGTGGATGAATTCGTCATTTAACAAGGAAAATATGTGTAATTTGCGTTTTAATGTTTAAATAATTATGTGCAACTTTTTTTGTTAGTGTCCGTTACATGTGTACTAACGTTTCGTACATAATCGACCGACTGTTATTTTCTACACAACAGTTCCGTTTTAGTTATGGAATTATTCGTCGTTTACATGAAGATTATTTAAGAAATTATTTATTATGGTCTGTGTGCAAAATTATTTCCGTGTTTAATTTCGACGCCTATTTACACAAATTACTTAATAAGTAAAATACACTTTTAAAATTAATAAACTTTTTGCTTATTTCGTTTAGTAATCATTTTTATTGAATAAATGAATACTAAAATACAAATTTATTTCAAGAAATTTATAATTAAATCAAAATAAATTTTGACTAAAATACTCATTAAATTTGAATATTAATTTAAATTGAATTTTATGCAATATATTAGGTCATATACATGAATTGTCAGATTTTTATATAATTTTCGACATTATAATCCGACATTTCATATTACATATCCTAATATTTAAATGAGTAAAAAAATTTGAATATTAATTTGTATTGTTTATTTCAAGTCACGTTCGTAATTTTTAAACCTTGCTTTTTTAAAACAATTCATTGTTCGGTGTAAAATATTATATTTACAATAATTAATGAATAATAATTATTTTATTATAAATAATATATTAATAAAATATTTGTAATTAAATAATTATTATATAATTCTTCTATATTAAGATATCACGTGATTTCTGTATTATTGAATTTCAAATACTGGGAAACTGAAAAGAATTTAACAGGCTGACAACATTTTTATTAATTCTAACAGAAATTAAAAAGAAGGAAAATTCATTTAATAATTATATATTATATATATAAATATAATATTAATAATTTTATTTAATAAAATGTTTGAAAAGGTTATAGATATTTCAAATTCGAACAGTAGTTTTTAATATTATTTAGAATAAAACTGAATGATGAATAATTTTGCCCTTTTGCAATTGAAGCATTAATTTACAACGATTAAATTAAAAGTACATATATTCATTAACATTTAATAAATTATTTTCGCGGTGCATTTATTAAATACTATCTGTTCTTGTTTCATGTGATCCAATCATAATTTGTCATGGATAAATCGGCAATCGGATTCATTCGACACATTTAATTGTTCTAAATCAATATCAAATGAATTAATTATTTCTGGTTATTATAACATTAATACCGCAATTTTGTATTCATAATATGCACTGATTGATTTTATATTAACAGATACATAATAATAAGGAGAACATACTTTACACAAATATTCATACGTACTCACATACATACACACACACACTCACTCATATATATATATATATATATATATATATATATATATATATATATAATCTAGTAATGAATTCAAAACTTTGAAATATGAACTGAATAATTGGCATAGATTCGTTTTAATAAAACAATTACTATACGTCAGTTCTAGAAAATTTCATGTTTGTTTGGCAAATTTAATCGTATTTTAATTGGGTACAATTTTATGCATAGCACCATATACAAATTTAATTAAAATGTTAACAGTAATCACGAAAGTATCGATCGAAAATTTTATATTTTTATTCAAATTCAGGTTTATATTTGCTAGATTATATATATATATATATATATATATATATATATGTGTGTGTGTGTGTGTGTGTGTGTGTATGTATGTTTGGGTGTGTGAATATATATATATATATATATATATATATATATATGTTTGTGTACATCATATTAAAAGTAACGTTAATTCATTGAAAAGATTATACTGTTAATAAATTAAAATGTAATCAAATTATATCCTTTCAGTTATAATCATATTGTTTTTGAGGAGATACCATATGCAATAAATGGTTGAAAATATATTTATCAGCTTATTTTAGTAAAAGATTAATCTGTAAATATTTTTAATGAATATTTTTGATTATGATAAGGTATAAATATTTAGTTTAATACATAAAAATGTTAAAAATGTAAAAACTAATAAAACATTTTCTTATTTTTAAACATTTCAAGTATTTGGTGTTTAATATTCTGTTTTTATTTACTTAGAAATGTTTTTAGAAAAAAATTTAAATAAATAATTTTGAATATTATAAAATTATTAATAATATTATTTTTTGTGTATGCAAATTATTAAAAAAATGGTTTAGTACTTTTGGTAATAAATATTCTGAATTAAATATATTAATTTATCAATGAAATATTCCAAATGACTTTTTTCATAATTGAAAATTTGATTACATTTTAGAATATTCCAATATATCTATCTATCTATATATGTATATGTGTGTGTGTAAATGTGTATTTTACAAATGGAAATTATTACATTTTTATTGTATTTAAAATTATAGTAAAATAACAAATTAAATGAATAAAACATGTTTCAATGCTAATTGGAATCTTTTTTATGTAGTAAAATTATTAAAATATTATTCTATGTTTTTGTTTAAATATAAATGAAATGAATAATTGAAGAGAAAATATAAACATGTAATAGCATGAATAACAAATTAAGTTTATTTTTTATTATTTGTTTCACTGTTCTTACAATTAATATTTCGATTGCTTAAATTAATATATATATATATATATATATATATATATATATATATATATATATATAGATATAGATATAAATATCTGGTATGAATTTTAAATATTCGAAATTGATGTTTGTTTTTATCATATATTTTAAATTTAATATAATTAAGTTTTTATTTTAAATAGATATAGCTGTATGGTAATACTTGTAATTGCTTTTTATTTTATATTGTAGTATTTGCCAATTAATCATTATCTTGTTAACGATGAATACGTTTTTTTTAAAAGATATGTTTTTAAAAAAATGAATGTTTATATAAAGATAAAATTACTGAAAAGAATATTTGAGCTTTTCGTGTTTTTAATGTATACATGTAAAATTAGTCAAAATATCCGAAAATGCTAATAATACTTGTTTTCTATTTTCGTTCCATCGTGTTCATGCATGTAAATTCTATGCACATGTTAATACATAAACATGTACCTTTGTAGAAAGTCTGGTAACAAAACCAGACGTTACAACATTTACGATGAGCTTGTACAGAACTCTCTTGCGTATAAGTAAAACCACGAATATATCCAACAGTGTTTTTTAAAAAAAGGTCAAATAAAATTCATTCATCTCACAATTCGAGATCAACAATGAAAGTAATTTACATAAATTTGGCAATTGAATTTTTGTGTTATTTAACGAGTACGATATTGAACCTTTTGTGCACTGACAATAAATATGATGTTCGTGATAGTCGATTCCGCCACGTCACGTTCGATTCCCTCACCGTTTATTATTATTGTCAGAAAGAATTGGGGGAGTGACGAAAACTGGGCACAAGCGATGTTAGGTCCTCCGTACCGTCGAGTATTTCACAATCGAACTGTTTGCCAAGTGTCATTTGTGCAAATTGATAAGTATTGGTGTGCGCGAATGTGTCAAGGGTGCGGGAATAACACCATCGACCAACGTCGACATCGAAGTGCTTGCACCGTCCGCGCGCGTCTCGTTTCGTATCCGACCAAAAAACTAAGTTGTGCTCGGTGTCGAATACGTTTCCGCCATTATTTACATTCTATCGATGCTTAAATTATTTATCGATTGAAACCTTGTTATTCGCGAAATGCACGCGTCACATCGGTATGAGAACATTCCGCCATCATCGCGCTACCACCATCTACTGTACAGAAAACGCGTGTTTATTTAGCAAACCGCTATGGCTTTAAATCATTGAATTGCTAGCGCGAAAGTTATAACCGGAGTGTTGAATTTTTCAGTAAAATAAATAAGGGAAAATTATTTTCGGTGTGCTTTATGTTTTCGAACGTTTAAATTTTAGTACCGGGTATGGAAACGTGTGTTTGCACAATCAATTTCAGACCGTTTATTTAAATATCAATGTACAAAGAAATACGGTGTCTACATATTTCTTCAGTTATCATTCGTCTTACCCATTTATTGTATAAATAATTATAATGTATTCCTATATTTAATAAGTCGTTTCCGGATTCTTCCCTAATTGAAATTTATTTCAATTAAGTTGTCTTTTTATTCAGAGAACTGTAAATTCAATCATCAATTTAAACTAATTTGCAAATATTTTTCATATAAAGTAGCTTGATTTTATTTATTGTTCATTAAAAGATTAAAATCATTTGTTATCATATATATGTGTTCTTTTATTATGTGTATATTTTAGTTTATCTTTTTTATAGAGTTTAGTAAATAAGATAAATATTTGCGTTTAATTTTTAAACATTATTAATTATTTAAAAAATAATCGTTTGTACAAAATAGAATAAAATATTAAATTTATTACATTAAATATGTTTAATAAAGTATTATATATTTTAATGATGATTAAAATAATATTAAAACCATACCACTGCAAAAAAGCATTATAATATTTAATTTCAAGATATTTTAACAAGTTAATTATTTTTACGAAAATAAAATTACAATAACTCTGCTGAAAAAATTGATTATTAATCAAATTTTCTCTCCTATGTTATAATATTTTATTTTTTAATTCAATAATATATAAATTGTGTTTCATAATAAGTTTAGAAACAATAAAATCATTTTTATAAACTAAAAGTATATATAAAATTTATAAATATAAACTTAGATAGTATAAATATTGAATAATCTGTTTGTTTATTAATTATTTTTCAGAATTAATAAATATTTTATGCTTTTAAGTTAGTTCGTCACAATATTATCATTATATCTTAGCATAGTTAATATTAGGTTTTATTTTGATATTAGCCTCTCTCCGATAATTTTAGCCGATAGAATATCACGAATCAATTATTTAAATAGTTAAATTTTAAAAAATATTTTTTTCTTGATTATGTCTGATAATAAAAAAATCCGCTCAATATATTTAAATATTTTTATTTATTTTCTACTACACTTAATTTATATTAAAATCAAAGAAATAATTTGGAAATATCCTACAAATTGTAATTATAAACAAAGTAATATTCTAATATCTTTCTATTTTTAAAAATAATGGTGCTACACCTCCGCCTCGAGATTGATGTAAAAATTTCGTTTCCGAACTTTTTTAAGAATTACAAATGTTATGAAATATTAAAATTAACAGAAAATAGAAAAAAGATTTTCAGGAAGACGATAATATGGAAAATCTGTACTAAATCAGTGTGCATTTTTAATAAGTTATATTATTTTTATGACATTTTTCATATTATATATTTTTTTTGACAACTTAGTCAATATCTATTAACATTATTTTAAATTTTATAACATTATACAGAAAATATCTAATAATAATTTTATAAAATTTGTGATCAAAAATTGAGAACTAAGTACGATGTAATTTTACATTAAAATTAGTTTTTATAATATAAAAAGCTGGACAAAACTGAATAGAAGATTAAAATATATAAAGAAAATAATTAAAAATTTGCAAAGAAATAAGGATTTTTTCTGAGTATAATATTATATAATTCACTTTTCTTGACAACAAAACATTTAAAATTAATTAAATGTGTATTTTATAAAAAAAATTCTTTTTAGTTCCTTTTTTAATCTTTGAATAGAACGATTCCTCGTATAATTTTCATACGTTTCGTAATAATATTCTTTACTTTGTGAGTACGATGCGCGTGGGGCATTTAAAAAATGTTGTATGTGTGTATGTATACTTTTTTAATTTAATTCTAAATTCTTAACATTTTGCATACAAGAATGACGTCGGTATTTGTATATTTTTATGTCAAACGATAACATTCCCTTAGATGTATGGTCAGTACAAAATTTTTGTTTATATTGCCTTCTCGTATATCGACATGCCTGGATGAACTTTTTTATGGATTTAATTTTTTACTGTATATATTAATACAAACGTACACATTAAATATGTATATGTGTATGTGTGTATGTAAAAATATAAAATTTAAGATCTTACATTACCCATATTTTACATATTTTTATTATAAAATTTTTATATATTTTTGAAAAAATGAATTTAATTTTTAATAATTATTTTACATAATAAATTTTCTTTTCAAGTTTGTAGTTTATTCTTTATTATTATATTACGCTATATTTTAAATTAATATTTTTTTAAAATTATATATATATATATATATATATATATATATATATATACACACATACATACATAATTATAAGACAATTGTATTGTTAAATGTTGATCATTTTAAAAAATAGATCTTTACTTTTTCATTAATATGATAAAAGATATCAATCATTTAAAGACAGAAAATTTATTTTTAATACTTATATTTTTGTTATTTTCTGTTTTATATCTTCTATTTTTTTTAACTCAATTTAATGAAATCTTAAAAATATTGATAAAAATTATGAAATTTACACAACTGTTTCTATTAGTTAGCAAATCTTTTTTTGTCATGAGGCTTAATTTATTCACTACTATTTTTTTGTAATATTCAAATTTCTATTCGTAGTTTCTTTACTACGGTCTCTATAATATATCATATTCAACCTCTATTGTAGTAATATTTTTATTGGTTAGGTCGAAATTTTCTACTTGCTGTTAGGTAAATCATAATGTGTCATTAATACGAACATTGGCCGTTTGGATCTTAGTACGTTATTTTTAAAAAACTAATAAAAGTTAATATCGTAGATTTGTTATGTTGCTTATCTTATATTAAAAATATATTCTATGTCATGACTTAAGTACATATCATCATCATTATCACTCTTTATATTCATTGTTAGATGAAGATCTCTTTCAAAACGTTTTATTTCCAACGATCCAGTGCTTAATATATATATATATATCTATATATATATATATATATATATATATATATATATGTAATTTCATATGTACAAACAAAAAAAAGACCAGAAGGCGGAAGGGAGATATTTGCCAACCTAATATATATATATATATAATCATCATCATCATCATCAATAACAACAACAAAAACAACGGTTCCACAGATTATTCCATATCCCAAGCCTCTCTAACAATGTCAGCTCAATAGAGCCTTTTCTTGTCAGAGCTTTTCGACAGTTGTTTTTTTACAAGATGAGGTTGTTATCCTCATGCCCAATCCTCGAAAAATTAGGTATATATATATATATATCTTAAAATTAATTTTTCATTAATGATTATAAAACAAAAATTCTTTCTATATAAACAAAAAAAATTGTACATGATTTTTTTAAATATTCAAAAATTGCGAATACTTTAAAAATAAATATAAATATATATATATATATATATATATATATATATATATATATATATATATATATATATATATATATATACATATATATATATATATATATATATATATATATATATATATATATATATATATATATGTATACGTATACATATAATGTACATAAATGAAAACAGGTAATTATTTGCCAACATATTTGTATTCAAAGAGTAAAATTTGAATCGATTTCGTTTTGAAACGAATATAGATTACACACGTCAACTTGATGTGAAAGACTGGTCGGAAATATTTTGAAAATAAGGTTGACACCAAGCAAACATGATACATTAGAAGTATGTTGTAAACAAACATGTATATTTGTCTTCATCGTCGATCTGCGGTCGTTAGGCATGTTTTTGAATGCGTTCTTTGAAAATACCTTTTACATTCCATTGGAGAAGTAAATGTGTACGTACTTTGCTTATATGTAATTGCACTCATATGTTAACTAACACATACACAGGTATATATTATTCAAACTTCTTCACACGCACATACAAAAACATCTATATATATATATATATATATATATATATATATATATATATATATATATATATATATATATATATATATGTGTGTGTGTGTGTGTGTGTGTGTATAACTTTAAATAATTATTTTTTATAAATTAGTATTGTTTAAAGTGATTTTTTCACGAATTTCTAATAAAACGAAAAAATAATTATAGAACTGATAATTACCTTAATTAATTATAATTTTGCTTTACAGAATTTTTTTTTACAAATAACAGCATTGAATACAAAGTAATGTTTATGAAATTGAAAATAAAAAATATTTTAGAAACTTATTATTATGTTTGTAATAAGAGATAGTAAGCAATATATTCTACATGGAATATTTATATATATTTTGTATAAAATATATTGCTTACTATCTCTTTTATGTATATTATTAATATATTTTGTTAATTTAAAAATAATTAATTTGAATAATGTATATATCTTTTACGTTCATGCTATTCATTAAATATATTAAGATATCAGGACATTGAGTAACTTTCTGTAAAAATCCTTTTTAATTACTTACGTCTATTATTTAGAGTGATAATATCATAAAAAATAATATATTCAGTTTTTAAACATTGAATAGTTTCAATATATATATATATATATATATATATATTTATATATAAATTTCAAATATATACATCATAGTTTTTTATTCATAAAAATTCAATTAGTCGTAATTTTACATGCAAAATAATAACTTTCTGATCAAATAAAGAAATCTTTCCTATAGAATATACATTTATAAATTTTCTTTGGATTGATTTTTATTATATTCTTTTGAAAATAGTTATTCATTAGTTCCTATAATATTCTGTAATTTAGATTCTATACATATATATATATATATATATATTTGTATAAGAAAATGTCACAAGTCATATTTAAGAACAATGTACTTCTTTTTTACTATGTATAAAAGTTCTATTGTATATTCAGAACATAAAATATCATCAGATTCTATATTATAATATTGTTATATATGACATCATAAAAACATAATTATATAAAAATATTATTTATGTATTCAGATTGTGTTTAAATTAATATTGCGTAGTCATTTTCAAATTTGAGAATACTAATTTTTTTAGAACGTGTAAATAAAATATGTGATTATATGCAAAGTTTTAAAAGCCGTTCATTTTAAATTAATTTAAATCAGAATTATATAGTACTAAAATACAAAGACATCTTTGTTTAATTTATCAACATTAGGACTTTATTTATTACATTACTATTACGTTTTTCATATTATAATTAAAGAAATTTAAATGTTGTAAACCTATTTTATAATGTAAAGAAAGAATAAGGTGTTTGAATACTTTTGTTATTTATTTAATTTCAATTTCAATTGTGTTTTTGTACAATATATTTTAAAAATATATTGAAAATAAATAAATATATGTTATATAAAGGAATAATTATAGTAATTATATACATATATACATATATATATATATATATATATATATATATATATAGTTACACACACAACTACATATATTTTTTTTAAGTTAGATATACTTGCGATATAGATTCAATTTTAAATTCTATCAAGCTTAAAAAAACACCTATATATATATAAATAATATAAAGATGAAATCACAAGAGAGTTATTGATTGGAAACCTAGATATGTAAGAAAATTTACGAAAATACATCTATACCTATGTATAGATGGGATAGAGAAATAAGGAAATTCGTCGAAGTAAACTGAAAGAGAAAGATGTTGAATTGGTTGAAGTGGAAAGTTTTTAAAGAGGTGTTTATCAATCAGATTGAGAGGGACTAATAATGACGATGATGATATACAATTTAAAAGTTATATTTACTTTATTAAAATGTAATTTTTAAAAGAATTTTGTTTGTTAATTTTATTTTCAATTATTAAATTATTTATTAAAAAGTCTTGAATGATTTTAATATAAGAAAATATTTATAACTTCTTATAAATTATTCTTATTATGTTTGTTGTAAAATATTTGAAGAGAATATTATATATATATATATATATATATATATATATATATATATATATATTTAATTAAGGACTATGTTTCTTTATCATTTTCGAAAAGTTGTAAATCGTTAACACAACCACAAATGTTATTAAATTCTCCAACATAGAAACGTTGTTAGTGCGGTAAAATACGATACACAGGTACCACTCATGCGCAAACATTTGTCGATAGCATCGTTAGCCTCAATCAATTTATGCTCTCAGCATCACGGCGAATACTGATTGACAGTCCAACGTTAAGCCCATTGTATTGTCAGTGAATTGAACGTTGATAAGACCGAAATAGTCGGCAGTTATTTAAATTGTTTGTGGTTACCACATACTCTCCAGCTATCATGTTTCAAGCGTCATCATCGTTTTACCGTATCGATGCAACATTTCCGTCGACAATTACATCCGATCTAATTGATTTAATGAACATTCTCTTCATACGCACGTCTATCATTCAGTTAATTGTCGTTTCTTTTTTTTATTTTTGACGAAATTCAAATTTCGATTTGTATCATTCGTCATGTATTTGTACAGCCGTTTAACGAATACATCTGCGTTTATTTTTGGGTGTGAGTTTTCAGAGACGTAAATTATTCTGATGAACTGCTGTTTTACATCGCGTTTAATTACTTTTATGGATTGTTAAATTTGTCGTAGCGATGGAATATTTCCCATTACGGAAAATATTTTTTTGTAAATAATTATAACAATTCGTTTAAAATGAAAATTAACATTTCATGAATATAGGGTTTTTCTTTGTAAAAACAAAAAAGAACTATTCTGTATGAATAATTTTTGGTAATTCGCTATTTTTGTTTTGTGTTTCTATAATATGTTTATTCTTTATTTTCAAACGTTCATATAAAACAATAGTCCATTGTTCGAGTTTGAAAAGCAATTCACATACTATTCTAAAATTTTTATTTTGTGTTAGATAAATATAAAAATAATAACAAAAAAAAATATAAACAAAGTCAGATTTACATTGTATTATTCTTTATTCATTTTATTGTAGTTTCTAAATTTATAAATCAAAATGTTATATATATATATATATAAATATGTATATTGAATAAATTCCTTTTTTTGAATATTTTATAAGTATGTAAAATATAAAAAGCATTTCAACTATAAAACATACAATGTTTGTATTAAATATTTTTCTGGCATAAAATTTTATTTTAAAAATATCTATACTTTTTGTCTAATTATATCAAGCATGATTATTTTATAAATGAATTAAGTATTGAACAGAAAAAAATTTCAAATAAAAATTCGACACTATTCAGTTAATGAATGGATGATAGCATTATCTAAAGATTTTATACGATTATATTGAACCATTAAAAAATAACTAAAATATTTTCTTTGTTTATTATTTTTTAAATTAGAGACATTAATTTTGGTATATATTGGCTATACATTGTTTCTGTGCCGTTTCTTTTTAAAATTGACATTAAAAATATGTTCTTGTATACTCATATTGTACAAATTAATCCTAAAATAGAAAGTATAGAAATTAATTTTAGCAACGTTTTTATAATATAATTGAATTCCTTTCCTTAAAATTAATATATTCTTTAAAAATGTTAAGTAATTAATTTGCTAATGTGTGCATTTCTATGGAAATGTATTCTGATTATGATAGAATGTAATTAATTACAGTATCAATAAAAGTAGTCAAAGCAGTTATTATAAAACCTTAACCAAATAAAAAAGTAAACTGAGTTTAAAGAATTTTTATTTTTAAATTATACCTTTTATTTGTGAAAATAGACAAATGGTTTAATATATAGATTTTAGGACAAAATTATTTTATATTTTGTATATTTAATAGATTTCTGTTAAATAATAAATTAGAATTATGAAATGTTATCGAAGATTAATTTTTATTTCAGGAGCAAATTTTCTATTTGCAGACGTTTATAAAGTTTGATAAAAGTTCACAATTTAATAACAAGTACGATGAATTTATGATAAATAAGTCATCGTTCTGTAATCAAGCTTGAACATTTAATCATTTTTCACTAAGAATTTATTTACAGCCGTTCGTGTCAACTGTGATATAAAATAATTTAAATTCAGAAAAAAATTAACGAGATTTATTTCATAAAGAATTTAATTAAAAACACGACGAATAAAACTTATCCATTACGAGTATAAATTTAATTTATCTAGTATACAGAAATACTCGAAATAAGATTATATTTTAAGGCAAACTCATTTCTTATATTATTTCTTCGATCACATTTTGTATATCCATCCAACTAGATTATCCTTACATATATATATTTGTAAAAGTAAACAACTGGTAGTAATTCTCCATTATTTTATCTGATAACAGCAAGTATAACGTCTGCAGCTAATTACACTTTGTTTCTTTCTCTTTTGTGGCTGATCGCAAATAAAGGTACGGGTATTATTTACTGTTAGTTCTTCTGAAAGTTGAAAACGGTATGAATTAACGTCATTTTCCAAGTTCCAGTTGTGCCATAATATGTACTCGCTTTCAGTTTTAAATTAGATCCATTTTATAATTTTGTTATTATCGAAATTATGTCTCGATTTTAATCTTTATATTTGTTTAATTACTTTTTGAAAAATATACAATGTGAAAATAAAGTTAATTTAAACAAATATTATTAAATGTTGTCAAAGCTTTATTTTTCAAAGGAAAAAGTTAACATATCATATTAAAACGAAAAGTGTGTGTTCAATTTTGTATACATTATTAATTTTTCAAATATATTTAATAAATTCTTTGAAATTATATAATATTCAATATATAAGCATATTCAGTAGTTACAATAAATTTACATAAAAAATATATTTGTTTAATATGTGGATGTTTACAAATTATATTAATTGATCTTGCTGTGTTTTAAAAAGTATTTCAAATAGTTAATTAGTGCAACTTTGGCATCGTCGAAATTTATATAAAATTTATTGAATACTTAAGAAAATATTTTACATCAAGTTTTTTTAATGATTTAGAAATTTTATGATAAAATCGGTTTGTATGTAAGATATGTAAATCTGTTTTTATGTTTGTTAATTACAATATTATTTATTTTATATAATGGAAATGCTTGTGGAATTTTGTGAATAAACTTAAATTGCTGTTTTTGATAGATACAATATTATCACTATATGAATAAATAATAATATTCAGTTTATTAATAAAATAATGAAAAACATGAATTATAGTAATATTATGATGAAATCCCTATAAACTCACGTATAGAAAAAATATATTTCTGTACACTCTTTATCCAAATTATAATTAATTTGAAATTATCCATTTAAAAAAAACATGATAAAAATTGAATTAAAAAATACTGCTGGCTATTTACATTTATTACTTAAGTTATAAAAATTAATAAGCAATTAAAATTTACATCCATATTTTATATAATATTGTAAAAACAAATATAAAAACAAAATATTACTTATTAAAGTTGAGTTCAGTTTTGGTAATTGTATTGTTGTTTTTACTTAAATCAAAATATTTTATACACATACATATACACACACACACACACACACACACACACACACACACATATATATATATATATATATATATATATATATATATATATCTTGAACATATTTCGTTATTGATTTTGAATTTAAGATATTGTATATTATATATTACCCTTTTATGTATTTTTCAACCTTCACAGCAGGTAAAAATCCATTCCATTCGAAACGAAAAATATTGTTTTTCAGTCATGATAAACGTTATTCAATTTGCTACGCATCTACATAATCTCCATAATAAATTCCAAAAAGAATACGTTTCATCGTTTAAAAATTCAGAGAACCACTAACAGTCGTACACATATATGTATATTCAATATGCGATGATTTCTCACTGACCTCACATATCATTGTATGAATTTAATTTACATTACAAATTATTTTTAAACTGTTTTTTTACATTTGGATACATATATACATACATACACACATACATACATATATATATACATACATAAAATTTTATTTTAGAGCTTAAAATATATTTAATCTGTTCTAATAATTTTGAATACTTAGTTGAATATTTAATTTTGGTTTAATTATAAAAAAATATGATATGATATATAGATAAAAAACATATACCTATTTATTTATATATTTAAATTATTTATTTGTAATGAATGTATTATTCATTATTATTTTATTTATTTTCTTTTTAAAGAGTTTTTCTCCATATCGTAATTATAGATAATTTAATATAGTAGTAGTTAGTAATTACAATTGTTATAAATTCATTTTAGTTTAAAATAATCTACTTATGTATATATATATATATATATATATATATATATATACTAGAAAGAAAACAAAAGTTACTGATGTTAAAGAAAAAGTGGAGAATTTAAAACATAAATGGGTATGCAGTTATAAAAGAAGATTACTAATAAACAAAAAATTTACTGATTGGGAATTTAGATGTATAGAAAAATATTATTTTTCAGTCATGATAAAGGTTTAGGAAAAGATACATTAGTAGATGAGACAGCGACATAAAAAAAATCTTTGAAAGAAATTGGAAAAGAAAGGGATTGATTTTGTCGAAGTGAAAGGTTTTGGAAGAGGCCTACATCCAGCAGTGGATAAGAATGTCCGATGATAATGATATATATATATATATAAGAAGTACAAAATTATATATACTCGTATCTAGGACAAGTTAATAATATTAAAAAAACCTTCATAATTAAAATGAAGAAGACAATGAAAATGAGATGATGGTAATTGAGTAGAAATTGTCATATTATAAAACCAAATATTTTTTACTTAAAAAAACTTTTTATTAACTATATACAACCTGGTTTCACGTATGCTACTAAATATACACCTGAAATATCAGAATATTTCAACGATTTTAGAAAATACACAAAAGAATGAACAGATATATATATATATATATATATATATATATATATATATATATATATATATATATGAACAACATATAGAAACAGAAATAGAATCGAGTAGATCAAAAAGAAAACAATAGTTGCCGATATTGTAGTAAAAGAGAGAAGTTTAAAATAGAAATATGTTGTATTATATAGTAACAAAAGAAAACCTCCGATGGACAAGACATATTGTTGATTGAGAACCCAGATGTATAAAAATACAAGAAAATATTTATAGATAGATGGGATAGCGACAAAAAAAATAGTCGAACTGGAACAGAATAGAAAGTAATGAAATAAAAATTATTTAAAATAAAAAAAAAATAAGAGAGGTCTTTGTTCAGAACTGGATAACAAGAGTTTGTTGATGATGAAATGCCTATAAACATTTTACATACATACATACATCCATATATATATATATATATATATATATATATATATATATATATATATATATATATATATATAATAACTCCAATTCCGTTCAAACGACTCTTTAAAAACAAAATAAAATAAAGTTTAAATAACTTCTGATTTCAATTAAATTAAATACATTTTTTTTATTATTAGCTATTTATTTTAATGTAAAATATTGTTAAAATACACAAATTCCTTTTAAATATATATTTTTTAATTTAGAATTTTTTAAATATCTATTTTGATAAAATTACACGAATTGCAAAATAAATCACTTATATTTCAATTATAAATATATTAATATGAATAAAGTTATTTCTTATAAAATAAAATGTTTAATTTTTAAAAAAATGTATATATAAGTGTTTGTTATTAAAAATAATATTGCATAAATAATATTATTCAATACTGTATTTGCTTCATTACAGAAAATAAACTAATACGTTATAAATTAATTAAAAGCGTTAGATCTGATTTTGATTTGTATATTTTCAATTAGGATGATGTAATGTAATAATGATGATATGAACGTTTTTTCAAACAGAACGTTTTTAAATCACAGAGTGATAATTTGAATATATGATACACATATGTGTACTTTATAAATATGGTTTTGGTTTTAATTTGTAATTTGTAAAACCTCTATAGGGAGAATACAGTATTTTTTGTATGTCAATAATCACATTTTTTATTTCTACATACATATTTATTATGTACATACATACATATATGTATGTATGCACGTATTAAGTATCTAATCTATTAAATCAATAAGGTTAGTAAGACATCTGTCACGTGAAATACACGCGACTCTCGAGGGAAAGACTCGCGACTTCATCTCATTCTGACTACGAAACGCGTATACACGCGAGTAAATCAAGCGTAACAAATAAAGAAAAAAAACTTTGTTGGTTCAGCTAATGGAGCAAGCATCAGATCAGTACGCCGGGATATAGACTTGCGGTTTGCAAACAACTTTAGTTTGTATATAGATTATTCGTTCGTTATGTAGTTTGATTTACACTCGAAATATCAGCGCGTCGTACTCTCGATCCGATGCTTCCCACCCTTTTCTTTTTCTTTTCCCCGGTGTCAAACCGCACATTCCATAAAATATTGGCATCTGTGACAATAAATCTTATGTTCTTTATGTTGCGGACAGTTTTTATTTTGCTTTTTCATTGATTGCTTTCTTATTGGCCGAACATTGAGAGCTTTTGAGAAATTTACTTTTTTATGTTTCATCAAATCGAATGAAATAACATTGTCGTACTGAACTTTATCAAGACGCTTATATTTCTTGGATCGTATTTGTCATTATATCGGCTCACGTTAAAAATGACCTCGGAAGCTATAACATTGTAATGTCATAACTGTACTTACTCGATGCTGTAAAAATGAGTTCATGACTTTTATTTAATACAATAACATTTTAAAAATAAATAGTAATATTAGTGAATTGTTTCAATACTAATTAAATGTAAAATGTATATAAATGTTCAAATAATGTTAATTTGTCTACTTTTAAGTATTCTGTTATTTTCTAGTCAATTCTTTTAATTAAATTCAATACCATATTATTAGTAAATTGATTACATACTTTTAAGTAAATTGAAACAATGTTGTAAGGAAACAATAAATAACATCCCTTAACTTAAAAATGGCAATATTCTTAGGTATAGACAAATATACATCGAAGGTACATACATATACAATGAGAAACAAAGAATCGACCACTAGTTGGAGATTTATTGAATAAAAATAAGAAAAAATATATTTTATTCAAGGACTAGTATGTATTAATAATATAGTGATCTAATGATGACGGTATGGTTATCGAAATACGCATCAACTTATAAATAAATAAAGTGAACAATAAATAATTATTGAATTTTTAAATAATAATTATTTTTACAATATCTTCTGATATTGCAATAATAATTAATTTGTGTGAAAATAAGTGTGTTGCAGTTTTACAACAATTTTTTATATTATGATTGTTAAATTTAAATTATAGAAAAATATATATAGTAAAACTATTAAATATTTACAAATATATAAACGTCATAGAATTGATAATTTATATTATATTAACGTTTTTTTTTCTAATTTTTAAATTTTTTTGAATTTATATTTGTCAATTATAAATTCAATATATAAATGCAATCTGATGGTTAAAGCTCATACATGTATGTATAGATGAATATTTTCCAATTATAAAAAAAACAAAATTTTGTTAAGGACACAATAATATAAAAATAATTTTTAAGTATCCATGAAATTTATGAAATTTTTAAAAAAATTATTAAATTACATATACAGAGTAGCTGAAATAAAATTGAAAGATAATAAAAAATAATAAATGATAATAAGTAAGTAAATATATATCTAAATCCTTCAGTCTCATTTAGGTCACCCATATATATATATATATATATATATATATATATATATATATATATATATATATATATATACACTTTTAATAAAAGAAGAAAGATTAAAATGTATGATAAAAAATAATGTATAAATTAGAAAAATTAATATAGTATGTTATTAAATAGGACGGCCCAATTAAGACTGACAGATTTAGATATATATTTAACTGCTTACTATCATTTACTGTTCTTTACTATATTTTAGTCTCATTAGAGCCACGTTATAGAATGTAAAAAAATCCTTTATTCAAGTTATTCTTTATTTTTCGTATATAAATTAAACATATTTTCAAAGCAAAGTTTAGAAATAAATGTAAATTTCAAGTAGTTACGAAATGTTATACAAACAATAGTACACAGAAAAAAGTTATTAATTTTTAATTTGGTTTATTGTTCAATAGTTGTAAACACTGTACATATAAGTCAAACATATGTATTATAATAGAGAATTTGTTGCATTGTAAATTGTTCTTGTGTGGAGTACAAAACAACATTTCAAATATTTTACAAAAGCTCCAAAACTAAACATTATTTGGGAAATGTTCATCGCGCATGTTATTTTAAGTGTAGACTTGTATTACATATACACAATCCATTGCAGTGGAAAACAAGCAGAAGTGTGCAAAATGTAAACAACGTCGAGTGACTTAACTATTCACTGAATTATGCACGCCGTTTGCTAAAACCGCAGTCTGAGAGTTGACGTCGCGTCATACAGTAGTGGGGTGTTGCGTTACGTTTACCCAGCGCTTCCACCATTTCACTTCAAATGCATGAAATGCGAAGTAATAAACATAATAGGTAATATAAACGCCTTAAAAAACATTTGAGGAAGAATTTTATGTAAACAATCTAATTAACGGATTTTATAATTATATCTGCTTTTTTCATTTCAATTATTTAATATACAGTAATTATTTTATTTACTATTTATATACATATATATATATATATATATATATATATATATATATATATATATATATATATATAGTTGTATTTAGAATCCTCAAATGAAATCAATATTAATTTCTAATAGTATTGATAATAATAATATATAATTATAAAAGGTATTTTATCAAATTTGTAAACATAAAATTTTAGTTTTAATTTTTTCAACACTCTCTTTCTTTATCTTTCTCTCTCTCTCTCTCTCTCTATATATATATATATATATATATACCAATATATATACAGACAGTAAAACTAATGTTAAGTTTATAATATGGTGTTTTTAAAATAAATATTAATTATTATTGTTATTTTACGATAGCCCAAATAAGACTGAAGGGTAGTAAATGATAGTAAATAAGTATATATGTATATAAATTATTCAGTCTTATTTGGACCAGCCTATATAATTATAAAATAGTGTAAATGTTTGTATGGAAATAGTCAATAAATAAACATTTTGATAAATTAATTTTCAAAATGGTAGGCTTAAATATTTAAACTTCCTTATGTTGATGATAGTTTAAATCACTGAATGTAATACATTTTGCTAATTCATTTCCCGAGTATATACAAGAAAAGCATAATAGAAATTTTTCTGTATAATATCAAAGAATGTAACGAATTCAAGCTTTCCTTATGCTAACGGAACAAAACAATATTCGCGTACAAGGACGAAATATAACTACATTGTAAAGCTTTTTATCGAATTTATATTGCCTAGAGCTTGCATGAAGTAGAAAAAATGAAATTAAAATCCGTTGTGGCAACAACAACATCCGTCGTCAAAAACAATTTCGCACGAGTTTTTTTTTATTTATATTTAAAGTACGGATCTAAAAAAGCAACGTTGATTAACATATATATAATTTATATCAATTTAGTTGTATCTTAAGTGATTAAAAAGTAATTAATTTTAGTTAAGGATATTAATTAATTTGAATCTATTTCATTAAATCTGGATAACGAAATGGTATAGAAATTTGTATTCTATATATATATATAGATTAAATCTATTCATTTATCTATCTATACATATATATATATATATATATATATATATATATATAATTATATAAAAATATATAGTGATAAATATGATAACCAATCCAAGTTTTAATTTATTTTTCAATAGATTTTTTTATCTTCAAGTTTGAAAACTTCCAAATTTATATTTATTCATTAAAAAAATTATATAATTATATATATATATTTACAGTGAAATGATCGTGATAAATATATATTTTTCCAATTTTCCATTAAAAATCTTTTGATAAAATTATTGGTTGCAAATTACAAATATTTAATTAATTCTGAAAGTTTTATTTTTCATTCTGTTAATAGAATAATACAAGGCTCAATCATAAAAATATTACTATATATATATACCGAAGCACTTAAAGAAGATTTGTACATTTTTGTTGAGTTAATATTTAAACATTTATGATTGCAGTGCATACGATGCCATGGTAGACGAACTCAATGAAAAAATAAATACAATAATACTTAATTTTGTAGTAACAGGTATAATATTTTTTTTAAAAAAATAGTAGAAAAATTATTTTATTAAAATATCAGTGTACATACAATTTAAAATAAATATTATATTATTATTAAGACAAACTACAAAATACTATTATATATTGTATTTTTATTTTGAATGCAAAAATTCCTATTAAGAAAATGTATAAATTATAATAATTATTATTATTAGTTAAAATTTATTGCATAAATATAGAAAAAAAATCGGTTTATTATTTTTTTATTATAATTTATTAACTATCTATTTTTACATTTTTTTTAGTTTATATAAAAATAAAATTTCACGTTATGAATAACAGAAATAAATCGTTATTGAACGAATAATATAGATGTACTATTTTCTACTTGTTCTTTACAAAAATTTCCGAACAATATAATTATACTACACATAACGTAGATGCACTTTAGTGAATGAAATAAAAATAATTTTATAAGTGCTCTATAACATATGACTTATGTACATAACTCAATTTTACGTATTGTGTTCCTTCGTGAAATTGCATTTATGCTGTTTCCAAACCGCTACTATTTTCACATATGTACTATTACAGTATATGAAATGTTCGTGTACTTAGTAGAATTCTATTGCGGGAGTTGAATTACGTACATGACGTGGGAGCCGAACACATAATAATTCGAATTACACACATCATATAGCACAACAGCGTTTAGAAACTACTGCTACTTTAAAGCTTTAAACAGCTTTGTTTAACCTTGACCTCACTGAATATATCATAACAAATCTTGTTTATATTGTGATATTCATCTATTTAAAGTAGTATGTATGTATAGATATGTACAAAGAGAGAGAGAAAGGGGGAGGTAGGGAAATAGAGAAAGAGAAAGAGAGTCCAAATGACAATAAAGAATAGTAAATGATGATAAGCATGTATGACTAAATCCTTCAATCTCATTTGGAACATCATATATTATATATATCTCATTACCACCCTATATTATATATATATATATATATATATATATAGAGAGAGAGAGAGAGAGAGAGAGAGTCATCCAAATGTGACGCCTAGATTTGTGTTTTATTAAAAAGAAACATGTGTATAGGGAGGTGTATAGGGAAAATTTGTGTATAGCCTCTTTTTTAATAAAACAAATCTAGACGTCACATTTGGATGACCCTATATATCAGTAATAAGTAAATACAACCTGCCTAAGTAAATAAACTTTGAATAAGTATCCTCACCAACCTATTTTGATAATTTGGTGAGTGTGACCAAGTACCAATAAATGGTAAAATTCATTGAGGTTTTTATCCAGCTGTGGAATAATATAAGCTGGTATGATAATAATATATCAGTAATTGAGAATAGAGTTTTATAAATTTATTATTAAGATTTTTCATAATTACAAAACATCTTAGTTTCAAATATCTTATAGTATAAATATATACTATTTGCAGATAAATTATTATCAATCGTTATCATAATTTTAATTTTATTTAGAAGTGCTGATATAATTTACAATTAAAGTTAAAATTATTTTTTTAAAACATATTATTATTATTATTATTACAGCTTCATTATCTGTTTATTAATTAATATGAGTATAGCAATATTATAATGTTTTGGATTAATTATATTTACTTTAAATATACATTTTATAATTAATTGAAATAAAAAATATTATTTTTATCTACGTTGATAAATAACTAACTGGTAAAAATTACACTTCCTAATTATTCGTAGACCAAAACAGTGATAAGTTAGTTTTTAATAATCCTATTTTTTATATTTGCTTTATATCTATCTATCAATCTACATATTATATTGATATATATATATATATATATATATATATATATATATATATATATGGAGCAAACATATACGTAGTAAACAGTTACTTCATTTTATTTCTGTACTAAATATTAATTAAAAATCATGATCGAAAGTAATATTTAATTATAAACTTCATATATGCGTTTCATTATGACATGCAATTATTTTAATAGCACTTTATGTATATAATAACAGACACTAAAATTGCTCTATATTCATCATTTAATTATAAACTTCAAGTTCAGCATATCCAGAACGTACATGAAAATTATTAATACGGTGCTCATTTCTGGAATAATAAAACTTTATAATATTTCACGAAGCATTCAATTATTAATATTTAACGTTACGTGGTTCAAGTGACGTCTTAGTAACGTTAATGGTCTCTGTAAATTATTAAAATATATTTCTTAATAAATTATTTGAATATTTTTGTAACGTTAGTTAAAATGTTGATAAAAATTGAAATGGATTTTCAATTCACATTTTTTATTAGTATTATTTCTGTTGATAATAATAATATGATATTTCAGATAGGTTTCTTTGCATTTTTTAATTAAAATAATTTGGAAGTTTTATGGAAGATACCAAGGTTGTTCTGTATTTAAAATTAAAAAATATTTTTAAAGATCTTCATTAATTGTATCAATCTTTAATTATAAATCAAATATTTTTTTGCATAAAATATGTTTTTATTTGATACTTTAAATTCCATAAAACATTAATGAAAAAGTTATTTAATAAAATAAATACTAAACTATTTTCAATCTTATGAGTATTTCTAAGAAAGTATATTTTATATTATTTTATTACACAAATAATAATAATATTTGTAATTAATAATTTTAATTTTTGTATATATTTCGTTAAATACAATATTTTTGTATAATCAAAATAAAAATTGAATAATTAACAAGATTATTTTAACAGACAAAAGTTAAAAAATACTCAAAATGTAAAAAATTAACATTAAAGGTTAGAATAGGTTTTGTTATGGAAGAAATATATTAATCATTATTTTATTATTGGTAATTACTTTTTTTAAGTTCAATTCAATTTTAATTATTGAACCATTAAATCATTTTAACATAATCAATATTTTAACATATAAGTCAATAAAAATATAATGATATTAGACATTTAAAAATCTTTTAATTTTTTTCTTTTAATACAAGCTTGAATAATTTTATGATCTGTATAAAATATTTCTTCCAAATAATTCCTATAAAAACACAGATGACTAATTTTTTATGCTATGTATATATATATATATATATATATATATATATATATATATATATATATGTATGTATGTGTGTGTGTCTCCTCGCAAATAAGATATATTAAAGGATATAAAATATATTATTGTCCATCAAAATAACATAACGACTGTAATTTGGTTACACATTTTATATATACTCATGATGATCAACTTGAACATAAATAAAACTTTTTTACCTGCTTAAACATACTACGCAGAGTTAAACTTATAATATATTATTCTACTTCCTTATATATATATATATATATATATATATATATATATATATATATATATATATATATATATATATATTTAGATTTATATATTTATTTTCGTACATATAAAATATTTAGACGTTTATATATTTATGTTCTTATGTATATAGGTAAAATATATTTATTTTCTTTTAAATGTGTGTATTTTTTTAAAAACAGCCCATATATTAATATATATATATATATATATATATGTATGTATGTATGTATATGCGTATCAAATTTATATATTTAGATTTATTTTTTAAAGTTGATAATTGAATAATTCATAAATAGATTTGCAATGTAATATAAAAATATTTGTATATCCTACAATTCATTGTACTTGAATTTGCCAGTTTCAAATAATTTCTATTATATTAATTAGTTGAAGTTAAAAATTTAATGAGTAATTACATAAAAATTGATTTTGGACCAAAATAATTTGAAATATCACACAGAATATATAAAGGTTTCATTAATATAAATTCTGAAAATTCATATAATTGATCTGTAAAAACAAATAAAAAATTATAATTATCACATAAATGTACGTACAATGACATATGATTATTTTAACTGTTGAACTGTTAACTTGAAAATAAATATGTATTGTTTTAAGAGTTTGTTTTAAGTTTTTGCAACTTTTAGAGTTATTTTTTGTTAAGGTGAGATATTAATTTATCTACTTTTAATTTGTTTACATACATATGCATATTTATATATTGCAATATATATATATATATATATATATATATATATATATATATATATATATATCATAATCAGTATTTTTTTATCTATTGCCGATGAAGACCTTTCTCAAAACTTTCCACTTCGAGTGATCTAATATCTTTCTCTTCTGCTTCATTCTAACTAATTTTTCTATATCTTTATTCCATCTGTTTGTGCGTCTCTGCTTGGGTCTTTTTATACATCTGCATTTACAATCAAAAAGTTCTCTTTTAATCCGGTAATCTCTTTTTGCTGCATAATAAACCCATTTTCATTTTGAACTTTTCTCTTTTGCTGTAACATTAACTTTTATTTCCTTTCTTATGCACTCGCTTTTTTCTATCTCTACATGATATTCCTAATATGCATATTTACTTTTGTGGATTGTCTAGAATAACTTATTCTGGAATTTAAAATTTATATTTCATTGCTATAATTGAGAATATTATATTAAAATTATGGTATATTGAACAAAAAAAAATTGAAAAACAAAATAGCATTCGAAATTTCTTATGAATAGACATCCATTCTGTTTTGATTATTCTGTTCACTTCATCTATAAATGATTCTTAGTATTTTAGTATTGATAAGTTGTTAAAGATGAATATAGTTTTCAATTTTTTGAATTTCTTTTCTTTTTAATTTCATTTTTCTATAACTAAAAATTCGTTTAGCAATATGTATATATATACACATATTGCTAAACATATACATACATGTACGTATATAAACAACATGCGTGTTTATATGTTTTAAAAATACGTAAATTTTATTTGATAAGAACATCAAAGTATGTTTATGTAATGAAATCATAAATAAATATGCTTTACAAAATCAACGTACTCGAAATAATAAGCGTTAGTTTATAAAATAATTTAATTCCAACGATATTATCTTCCAAGTACAAAAAAAAAATAATAATTAAAAGTGTATGTTCGTACAAAGGTGTAAAAATCAGCTCACTTATTTCTTCACGTATTTTAATTAAAAGATCATATCTTAAAAAATGGTGACGTGTATTAAAAATGAAACCATTGCTGTAACTAGAACGATTGTATAAAATACCAATAGTAATTTCATTTTTCTCTGTACCTGTATGTGTTTCGAATGTGTTAATTTATAATCTTTTGTATGTCTGTAAAAAAATAGTTATAAAACCTTGAAGTCATGTCGACAATGTTCATAATTCTTGTATACACTATTGTGGTGTGGTCGAATGTCGTGTTCAGACTGTACTATTTAACACGTACGTGAGACATGCTAGATTAGGTGTTCGGTCAGTAACCGAGAGATAAACTTTGTCCAACAGCTCAATGTGCTGCAGTTTACGTTTATGCTTTTTGTAAAAAAGAATTTTATTATATGATTACATTTTGTAAAGTGTTATGTGAGTTAATTACTTTTATAAATGTAAAATATATTATTTTTATCGTACATTTTGTTTTGTTTATATTTATATACATTTTTTCTAAATGAAACCATATTATTTAAATCAAAAGTTTAAATATAGATTTTCAAAAATATTTATTGATCGTGAAAATAAATTGAATGTTTCAATTTAAATCATTATTTTCATACTATTTATACATATTATTATCAGTGATATATTTTCTTTTATCAAAACTAAATTCTGATAAAAATATGTTATATATAATATTGTCAGACAAAATATGATCACCAAATAATAATAATGAAAATAATAAAAAAATATACTTTACATGTTGTGATTTCTATGGTTTATATAATAAAGATAACATTCGAATTGATAAAAATATATTATTAAATTATCTAATTAAAATATTAATAGCGTATTTGTCATCTAAAATAATGTAAATGTCCATTAAAAAAATTGGATATTTTTAATTAGTTCTTTTTGTTTTTTTTTTAAAATAATACATTAGCAGATAACAAAGATTTTTATCTTAATATTATCTATTGAAAATATTAAGTATGATTATTTTATAAGCTAATATATATATATTTTAAAAAAGTAGTGTAATTAATGAATATATCTATGAATAAATAATTAAATATATAAAATATTAACAGAAGTGGAGAAATGTTTGAATTAAATTAATATTCTTATATAAGGGACTTTGAATTCTTGTGAACGGATCGAATGCTTTTGTACTTATTTATATATGCACATTCTGGAATTCAGCGTTCATTCGATTGAGCAATCATTTTGAGAATCAATTAAAATTTGGATTGCTTCGAGTGGTGGATAGTAAATGTCCACACAATGAAGTGTTCTTCGACGCTTACTGCAAATGACTGTAGGCTATACAAGCGAAATTTTCATTGAAGAGCAGAGTTCAAATCTCATTAGAATAATTTATCTGAAACTTGGAATATCTGATGGATCTTTGCCAAATGTTAGTATACGAGTATATTCATATAAATTGTACGTTTTGTAGGTTTACGAGCATTGGGGTCTCTAGTACATCTAGAATTGATATTTTTTATATTTAAATTGGAATTGTTAATACGCACTATTAATATCAAAATTTGAATAAAACGCGAATAAAATTGTTATTGGATGAAAATGAATTTATATCGTAGACGAGAGTTTTTTAAAGTTAATATTTATGTACTAGAAAACTTATTAAGAGTATTTGTTAAATATTATTATTTATTCCTTTATTTTTTTATTACATTAATACATTCATAGGAATAAATATATGTGTATATATTTATGTATTAACAATATATAATTGAAAAGTAATATTGAATGCGTATAAATGTAGATACCTTTTAATTGTTTTCATTAAAATAAAGTACTTAAATATCATTAAATAAGATTAAATTATTAAAAGAAACTAATAACTTTGTGTCAACGTTAGAAAATACAGTTTTATTTAATTAATTGTAGTATAAAATAACTGTGAATTAAAAGTGTTATAAATTTTATTAAGAGTCTAATTAATTAACGTAGACAATTATGAAGATAAATTAAATAATAACATGAAATTTAATTTGTCAAACTAAAATAATTGGATATAACGGCCGTGTAATAAATAATTAAATTCATTTATGTATGACAAAATGTTATTTTATTATCAGATCTTTTAAAAATATTAATAAGATAACAATATGCTAGATTATTTTTTTAATATAATATAGGCATATTTTGATTTTTATCAAATTTAGTTATATAAATCTGCTAAGTTTATTCTTTTACTATTTTCAATAAAAACTAAAAATTGAGTACAATAAGTAACGATAACAGAATAAAAGCATTTTTTAAAAATATAAAAAAAGATTTTGAATTTGAATCAATATTGGGCATTCAAATGTGACGCCTAGATTTGTGTTTTATTCAAAATAAACTATACACATGTTTTCGTATACATCACCTTATACACATGTTTCTTTTTGAATGACCCTATATTATTACAAATCATAGAGAATATTTTATTTATATATTTATGTTAGTAATAAACAAAATATATGTAATAATTTACTTTATTAGTGTACTATAAACTGTGATAGAGCATTTTATTATAGATTTTATATTCTTTACGAACAATATTTGAAAATTAAAGATACAATTACACATTAAAATCGTATGAGTATATAAAAACGAATATATACTTTAGACTTCCAGTTGTAATTCATTTTAATCTACGGTCCCGTTTCGTATCGACCGTTAAAACTCAATTTCGAATCGAATGAGGCGAATTTGTTTAATTACGTGGATCGAAACCCCGTCTCATCCACTAGATTAATAATATTCGAGTACATGACACACACACTCGTACAGTCGCTGTACGCGAATTTTATGATTGCATTAGTCGTCGTCGTATAATCACATAGTACTTACGTGGCTATTTATTAGTAATTAGGTGTAGTAATTACACGTATACGCGTATAATTTCTACGCATTAGTAATACGATTACATTGAATTAGAGGTAACGCGTGCGTACGTGAATGATGTCACCTGTGAATTAGCACTAATCGTATAACAACCCTTCCATTTTCGGACAATGTATATAACGGAGTACTTTGTTGAAGGCTCGAGCCGTTAATACTGACGGTTTCGTGCATTCACAAGTTGTTATGCAGCCGTAACAACCACGAGACCTTATCGTGTGAATTTGCATACAATGTGGTGTACGTACATACGTTCTATGTGTGTGTATGTGTTTGTCACGAGTAAAAGCAGGTATACGTTATGCGGTACATATTAAATTCAAAGTTGATGCTCTAAATACGAGCAGAGCTGAGAATGACGCAGGTGGAAACTCAAAGCGACGATCGAGACTAATACTGAGCTCACCGTAACTGATTATTATGTTATTAAATAGTCCTTTTTAATTTTAAAGATTTTGATTCACTTACCTTAAATGTATGAACGATATTTTTCAATAAACTATCAATTATTAATAAAATATGTTATAGTTATTTAATAAAATTAAAATTACCTTAATATGTACTTTTTAACATATTTTGTAAATATATTTTACTAAATTAAGTTATACAGTAATTAATACACTTTTATAAATATCAGTTTTTATAAAAATACATGGAAATTATATAAGTTTTAAGTGTAAAATGCAAATTTTTAATAAAGGATGGTACTTAATGTAAGCAGGTATTTCGAATTATAGTTATAATTAATTATAAGAGTAACACATAAATTCATACATTTTATTTATATATTGGATAATTAAATATACAATATATAAAAAAATATATTTATTTTAATTTACAAAAGAACAGATAAAAATATATTTATACTTAAAATATTTGGTTATTTAATTTAAAAAAATAATATATAATTATTACCATTTAACAATTAAAAAAAATATTTATAATATTGTAGGTACATTTATGTGATAATTATAATTTTATATTTGTTATTGCAAATCAATTACACGAATTTACAGTATTCATATTAATGAAACCTTTAAGTATTTTGTATGATATTTCAACAAATTTTGACCTTAAATCTATTCTCATGTAATTACTTATTGAATTTCTAACTTCAACTGATTAAGATCATAAAAATTATTTGAAATTGATCAATTCATGTATAACGAAGAACATTTAATTAACATGTAAATAAATGTATTCATGACTTAAAAGTATTAATAGCTTAATAATTCTTTTAATATATAAACTATTTTAATTCTTAAACTATATTCATTAACCCATCCACCAGCTGAATATGAAATGTACTAACCAAATAATATATTTTAGAAAATGTCAAAATTAGATTGATAACTTAATCAAATGTTACAATTTTTATTTCATATTTTATACTTGAATAATTGGTTACATGACCTTCAGATCCATTTATATAATTTCTACTATTAATTCATTTTTCACTTATCTGAATTAGAATTTTTACAAAAGAACAATTTGGCAAGTTAAATATATAGGGTTATCCAAATGTAACGTCTAGATTTGTGTCTTATTAAAAAGAAATAGAAGAAATTATACACATGTTTCTTATTAATAAAATACAAATCCATTATATTTGTATAACTCCATATAAATTGAAAATAAAATTAATTTCTATTTTTTTATCAAACAATTTAAATTTCGATTACTGCATTAAATTAATTTAAAATTAAAAATAGTAATCAAAAACACTTAAATATTATTTCTCTACTAACCTTTCTCAATCGTATATTTTATTTTCAATCAAGATAATTTTATTGAAAATCAGTTTTTGAACATTTATTCACGAAAAAAAACAATAATTTTTCTAATAGCATCTTTGGAATTCAATCTAAAAATATACTCATAGAAACCTAAAAATTATTTTTGATCAAACATAATTGTAGCCATTTTAGGAAAATGATTCTTAAAGACAATGTAAAATAAAACCATGATATAAATATAATTATGTAACAAATTAATAGTACATATATATAAAAAAATTAAAATAAAAATCTTTATAAATTAAATAAATAAAAAATATTATCTTTATAATAGTAATGATAAATTTTGATCATTAAATAAAACGTAATGACTTCAGTTTGTATTTTAATTAAAGAGAAAAATTAAATGCGACAAAATCATACACAGCAACCATTTTACATTGTCATTGTTTTAAATCCTTGCTATTTACTAAACAATATATAATATTAAGTACAATTAAAATTTATATAATACAAGAGATTTATTAATAAATTCAGAAATGAAGGATTCCATTTAGTGAATTATTACTATGTATATACGCTCACAAATATGTTTATTTCATATATACATAAATATATATATATATATATATATATATATATATATATTATATAAATAATATATATTTTATTGGTAAATGTGTGATCATTGAAACAAATTAATTACGCTTCGATTTTTACGATTCATTTTTCAAAAAATAAAATTCATAAATTTCCACAAATGTATTTATATGTATACATGAATGAATGTATATGTAAATGTATTTGATAAATTTAAATATTTTTAAACATTATATTTTACAAATATTGAACACAGCACATTTATGAAGCCATCAAAATCGGATTTTCAATGTTTTAAAATACAATTAATTTCATGTATACAAATAAAATACTTTTAAATATATATTTCGTATTTTTATTTATTAACAAACATATATATATATATATATATATATATATATACATAATTTAAATATATATTATTATTAAACACCTTCTATCACATTTCAATATCTCGTGAACGAATTTATAGGGCGAAAGCTTATTTTCTTGTTTGTTTTGTAGTCAAAATGATAAGATCTACTTTGAACAACATCCTTTTGTTCAGTTTTTTCTTTTTTCATGTAGAAAATACTACTTTAGTGATTTTTCGTATGATAGCATATCTTTTTTTACGTATAAACAGGTACTCATATTCACATTTAGACAATTTTTATATATTTTATGAAAAACTAACATTATTCAAAATTGAGTTATTCTTTATTATTTTCAGTTCATATATTTATCAATATTTCTTTTTTTATTATTTATTAAATACTTAAATTTATTAAACTAGTTTTTTGAAAAATTGTTTCTAGCAAATGAAAAAAAACTTGTTATATTTTGTTGATGAATGATGAAGTTGATTTAATGATATTACTTGATTGTTTTTAATAGTTGTGGGGTAAGAAATAAGTAAATATATAATCATATAATTAAGTTATATAAATATATAGTGAATAACAATTTTAATTATTATTTCATTTATTTTCCTCATTTATTTCATATTCATTATTAGGAGTTTGACTTCAAGAAAATTTTGAACAATTAAAAATACATCTTTTGCTATTTTATAATAAATTACTGAGTTTTTAGTTAAAGTTATGAGGTATTATAAGTACTTATATATATATAATATACTTAAATGGAATAAAAAATCTTTTATAAATTAAATTACAATTCATGATCATTCAAATATAAATTTCAAGATGATATAAGGGGTCTCAATCATATAGTAATAAAGTAATAATGGTGGCGTAAGCAAACAGGATATGTAATGCATGAATGTGTATATGTCCCTCTTCATGTCAGATATCATCAAAGGAACATAATTCACGTCATTATTATAGACATGTATTGTAGGCCGATTTTGCCTTTCCATGTTCTGCTTGCATTGCATATATGGACAGTCGTGTATATATGTTTACTAGAACAGCAATTTGTGAAGCATCGCTCTTGTTAAACCGAATTTTCCTATAATTAGATAATTGATTGATGTCACCATTAATATATCAATACCTATAATTATGGGACAATTTTCGTAAATAACTTAGTAGTTTACTTTGGTGTTTAAAAGTTATTATTTAACTTCAAATTGTTTTAAATGTTTTTATTTATTTTTTAATTATTGTATATTATTTATGTAATTGAAAAGAATGCATTGATATTAACATTTAATAATCTTTAAATTAAAATTACTATTAGTTTTAAAATGTATAATGCAGTTTTTAAATAAGAATTACATTGACATCGAAATGCACATCAACTTATAAACATAGAAAAGTAAACAAGAAATAATAATTGAACATTTTTTCAATGTCTTATGGTATTAAAGTGATAATTTATTTGTGTAGAAGTGAATTTTTCACAATTTAAGACAGATAGTAATTTTTAATGTCTGTAATTACATTTTTTAAATAATAATATAATTATCAAAACAAATTTGAATATTGGGAACATATTTTGATATAAAAAAACATATTTTTTCATTTTTATTATACGTGTTATTCTATAAACTTTAAATAGAAAATTTAAAATAAACTTTCAATAGTTAAAATAAAATTTTATTAAAAATTCACTAATATTGATAAATAAAACAAATCAACATAAAAATATTAATCAACAAAATTTTTAATATTATCTAAACGTCAACGATTAAAAACATTTCTTTGTATCTAATCTATATATATATTATATATATATATATATATATATATATATATATATATTAAAGAGATTGGCATTAGTTCATTTTTATTGATTTTTGATAAAAAATTAGTAAATTTTATTGTATAAGAAGAAAAAAAATTTAAATTGTTTAAGCTAAGAAATATAAAAAAGGCCATTAGCTTATATGAAAATGACAAAATCACGTCATTAATGGAAATACAAACGAATATACCAAAAAAATGAGTAAAAAATTTGTGATTTTTATACTTAAAAAGCTTTCAACTTTCCTAGTCCGTCAAGAATGATATCCTTTGATTTTTCAAGTATTGTAAAGCAAAAGTAACGCATACAGGATACAAAAGTATTAATAAAATGTTATGGAAAAATACGTTCGATGCGGATATTGCGTGCTAGAATATTTGCGATAGATCTGTCCGATACACATGCACGGAAAATGTAAATTACAGAACGTGCATAAAACTATCATTAAAAACTTGGAATAGAAATCAGAACTTTCTGCATGCTTCTATTGTCTGAGACGAATCATAAATCATTTTGTTCATGTCTTATCTACTGTTACTAATGTTCTACACTTATTTTCAATTATTCGAAGCTCTTTTTTTATTTCATAACTAATCAACAATTTATCATTGTCTTCAATTTTTTTTTATTTTTCTATATTGTAAACATTATTTTATAATAATAATTTTATTATTTATATTATTTTTTTATTCTTGAAGTTTATGGAAAGAATTAAAAAGTCTCCAAATAATTAGATGATCGTCAATGACTAATATTTTAATAATTAATATTTTAGTGTATCATTCTACCTCAATAAAAAATAGTTAATAAAAAATATTTAAATTAACTGATCTGAAAAATAAGTAAAAAGAAAACGAATAAATTTTCTTGTAATTTTTAAGCGCTACTTAAAAATATTTGCTCTTAAAAATCGTGGAATATAAAAAGTAAATATAGATTGACCTAAATGAGACTGAATTATTTAGATATACATTTACTTGCTTACTATCATTTATTATTTTTTATAACCTTTAGTCTTGTTTAAGTTACCTTATAGTATATATTATTGACCATATAAGCTAAAATATGTATATATATATATATATATATATATATATATATATATATGTGTGTGTGTGTGTGTTTGTGTGTGCACGAGTGTGTATAGAAAGAAAGCTAAAAAAAGAGCAGCTTTTAAAAATTAAGTAATTTCTATTTAATTTTTAAATAACCAAATAAATATAATATTTAATTCGTTTATTCTTGTGAAATTGATATTAAAGAATCAATTAAATGTAATTCATTACGTTAGAGAAACTCATTTATTGATGGCATTGAAAATGTTTTTAGAATACTAAATGTTATTTTTTTAAAAAAATAACAATTAGGATGTATACTAAGTAGAAAGTTTTTAATATAAAATTATAGAATCACTTAAACTATTGTAAAAAAGAAGTCTAAGAATAATTGATTATAAATTGAATTTATTTTAAAAACATTTTAGATTTCAACGAAATTTAAAGTTTTCTTTAGAAAACTTGATTTATTCCATTGAAAGTGAAATTATATACTTAATAAATATATATATATATATATATATATATATATATATATATATATATATATATATATATATATGTTACAATATATACACATTTTGAGTAATTGACTAGATAAAAGTAGATTATAACTAAATTATAAAATCAAATTCGTCAAATGTAATTTCATTCCAACAAAAAATTCGTTTTCAAATCCATTAAAACATCTAACAAAAAATTAAAAGCTTTTTCGGCGCTGTCGTTCTATAGCGAAATTAACTATAAATTTTAGAAGATGTATAAGAACACTAAATTAAGTGAAGGAATATTACACAGTAGTTAAAATATTCAATACTAGCATACGTAACACACATGTATATATATATATATATATATATATATATATATATATATATATGTATGTACGTACGCAAATGTATTTATGAAAATGTAATTTAATATAATGTTAAATTGGACATTGGAAACAATATAAAATTTTACAAACGCTTTATCATAAATAAAACTATTTTTTTCAACCAGTGAGATATGAAATAAAATTTATATGAATGAAAAGATTGTGATATAAATATAAGTATTGTTGGTGGATTTTAAAAAGGAACCTTAGTTATAATTTTGTATCGATGGAAAACTTTTATGCTCTTATTTACAAATATGAGGATATTATAAATTTAACTTTATTGTTACTAATAAACACATATATACGCATATATATATATATATATATATATATATATATATATATATATATGTATTTGGAAAACTTTCAATTCATATTCTTTTATTCTTTATTTTGTGGCAACGATTCAAAAGTATAATTAAACTATAAACATTGTGAACAATGTTTTATGAGTAATGAATTTTTAAAGTTTATAATTTTAATATATAATTATTAATATTAAAAATTCATTTACATATTCAGCGCACACACACACACACACACACACACACACATACATAAATATATATATATATATATATATATATATATATCCGCTTATATCAGTTCCTACTGGGCGAAAGCCTCAAAGAATGTTATCATTCACTAATATTTAGTTATACTACGTTGACAAGGTGAGCTGGTAAGGTTTTTTATTAGAAGTTTACTCTCTTAGACAGATTGTCTACATTAAGAATAAAGACTCTTGTTTGCTCTATATCTCTGACCTGCGATCGAACAAATTTCTTTTATATAGCAGACATTGAACCATCTATTATATATATATATATATATATATATATATATATATATATATATATATATATATAAAGTGAATATTTTGAAATGGAAATGTGCCGGTCATGTAACAAGAAGAGGGGATCATTGATGGACAAGGGATATTATTGATTGTATACCTAGATATATAAAAAGACCCAAGAAGAGACCCATGAATAAATGAGACAGAGAAATGAGAAAATTCGTCGGACTGGAAAAGAAAGGCATTGGATTGGTCAAAGTGGAGGATTTTGGGGGAGGCCTTCATTCACTAATAGATTAAAAGAGGCTATTGATTTATATATATATATATATATATATATATATATATATATATATATGAATAAATATATAGAGAGAGAAATACACATAGATATACATATATGTATACATTTAAGTGTATATCTATTATTTTTTTAATAAATAATATTCCTATTATATTTCAATAATGAAAGAAATTTAAAAAAAAAATTATAAATTAATAGTTAACATTTTCAAGTTTTTGAAAAAAATTAAAAAAATCGATTTCAATACATGTCATTTCTAATAAAAATAAATCTGCCATAATTTTAATCAACGTCTTTATAACTTTAATAATGAAGATTTTAGATAATAGATTTACGAAAGTATAATTTTATAATATTCCAGTAAATACGAAAATACTAAATTTGTTTTATTTATCAATTTTGATACAGGTAATGGATGATTTTATTATACACTATAAATGTTATTTCAAGTAATTTCTAAATGTTTTTTATTTAGTTACTTGTACAATTAGCGTAATTAATTATTTTTATATAATAAAATATTTCATATAATAATATATTTTTATAAATGATATGTTTTAAATGATGTTTAAAAAATATTTTTTTATTATTAGCTATAATATTCGCATGCAAAAGTTATATGTACATAGTTATTTTTTTTTCATTTCAGTATAATAAAAAATGTATATTCCATGAAACTTCTAGCTAATATTTTATAATTGAAAAGTAATAAAATAAATAATAGAATTAAAAGTGGATTTACTGAAGTTTTTTTTATATCAGTAACTATTTGTTTCACCTGTGATAGAATACGTACTGTGATATAAAACGATACATACTCATATATATATATATATATATATATATATATATATATATATATATATATATATATATATATATATATATATAAGAGTGTGTGTATGTAAATGTGAATACACATAAATTTGTACGTCGAATCATGTCTGAGACATGAAAAGCATTTATTAATTTTAATGACTCCCACAACAAAATATAAGCAAATTAATAAACGAAAGAAACGCGTGGCGGCGAACTTTAAATTGGTTGTTTAACGCAGTCACGTGAACGAATGACTTATATTTAGAATTAATTTCGAAATTAACTTATGCTCGACTCGCTCATTCTCTGCCTATTTCACAACAATAATTTTATTCATAATGGATGCTATGGGAGCAATCTTATTCATATTAATACCATAAACTTAGAGTTGGTCCCGTGGGCGCCCTATCAGTAAACACTACACTGCTATAGCTTGCGTGAATTAATGTAACATTTATACAAGCCAACATGCAGTAGATATGCAATTATGTGTGCGATATTGTTGCTTAAATGTTTGTACTATGTCAACGGAAATAAATAAGATAACGCTTTTCGCGGAATCTCGCTACGTACGAAGCCGGTGTCTAATCACTCCCATAATGTATTTTGTGGCCAACAAACAGAATGTGTGTACATGCGGCAATGTGTCACGTGTCTCAGACTAGAAAATTATTTTGTAATTAATATTTTTTTATACAAAATTCCATATTATAAAATCAGACTAATTTATAATGTCGTTAAATTTATTCAATATTGATAAAAAATCTTTTATAAAAAAACATATCATTAAAAATATTTGTAATTAATTATTTACAAAAATAATCTCATAAATATAATAAATATATTTCTTTCAAATAAGTGATATTCAGTGTCATTTTAAATAATTAAAAATCTTAAAATAAAAAGTAATTAAAAAAGATACGAATTTAATAATTTGTAATAAAACAAGTTATATCATATTTATATAGGATCATACAAATGTGATGCCTAGATTTGTGTTTTATTAAAAAGAAACATGTATATAGGGAAACATGTGTATAATTTATTTTGTTTCTTTTTAATCAAATACAAAATCAGGCATCACATTTGGATGACTCTATATAATATAATATATCATTAGGATTTTTATACAATTATAATCTGTATTAATTTTATATTTTATGTTTAAACTGTCATATACTTTTACAAAATTTAATTATCACCCCTAACACCGCAAAATAATAAAAAATATTTAATAATTACTTATTGTTCCTTTTTTTGTTTATAACAATAATAAGCTAATTGCATTACGAATGTGATACCATCATCATAAGAGCGTTTTGTTATTTCTGTGAAAATGAACTTATCATTTTCAAAACAATATACTTTTTTTACACAAATTAAAAAATGAAATAAATACTTTACATTAATATGTGTAAAAAGTATGAAGGTAATAAGAAATAAATAATTATAATAATGTTTTAATGCTATTTAAATAAACTCTAAACAAAATAATGTACAACATAGTTCTAATTCTTTAAAAAAAGAACATTTTTTTATATTTTCTTCTTAACTCAAAATTTTAAAAATGATAATATTACTTTAAAAAGTAATATTTTATTTAGGAAATCTAAACATAAAAATAACTTATTAAAAATATTAATATAATTAATACACAAATTCTTTTGCTTATAAATTAAATATTTAAGATTTAATAACAAAATTTTGATATATTGTTAACAAATTTATTCAAATATAATATTTAAAAAATATGTTGTTTAGTAAATATATTTGTATCTCTTATATATATATATATATATATATATATATATATATATATATATATATATATATATAAATACAAACGTATATATATATATATATATATATAGGTATGTATTTGGAAATTAAATTTCATATCAATGTTCGTTTGATGCTCGTTATTTAGTCATAATTTTCTATGAAAATCTAACTAGTCTTTCGCAAAACCACCAGTCGGAAAGAGTAGAAAAAAGTTTTATTGTGGTTTCTTTCCGTTAGACTGATAAAACTACAGAGTTCAGTTTACCTTTTTTAGTTGATTTTTCCGCCCACATGACCATTGGGATCTTATAGCTTTATCTGACGTAAGGGTCGTTGATCAGTTTTAACCTGTAACTTTTGGCAAGAGTCCTCACTACTCCTCCCATTTTGTCCCTTTACAACCTGGTTTGAGATAGGTTACGGTGGAATACGGTGGATATATATATATATATATATATATATATATATATATATATATATATATATATATATATATATATATAGTGTAAGTATTAACTTTCTTTTTTATAAAAGTATTCAAATTGTAATTTACTTTTTATTTTATATATTACTTTGGGGAATTTAAGAAAACCTCCAGTAAAATTTAAAGTATAATATTTGAATAGTTTTTATAATTACAAATATTTGTCCCACATTAATGATATATATATATATATATATATATAATTTTTCGAAATTATTCTTTAATCAATAAATTTCAGTAAAAAATTAAGATTACAAAATAATTAATGTTATTTGGTAAAATTCATTTGAATAAAAAAATAATTAGTATTTAAATTTTAATTATTTCTGATAAATAATTTATTAGATCAAAAGAATCCACATAGAGATTGTAATTTTTCGATCTTAAAAAATAATTAGATATGGATCAACTGAAAATTAATAACAGTAAAAGATAATAAATATATGTACGAGGGTCGTTTGATAAGTATGGTAAATTTATTTATTGTGTAATTTAATTAATTAATTAATTTAATTAAATTTTTCAATTTAGTTTTTCTTACTTTTTTACCATACTTATCAAACGACCCTCGTATATATATTTTTTTTAATCTCACTTGGGCCACCCTATATATATAAATTTATATAAATTGTGAAATATCTATAAATTATGGTTAATGTACTACGTTATGAATTTTTGATTTTAGTTTGGATTTTCATTAATAAAACATCATAAATAAATTTAATATTGAGAAAATTGAATTAAATATATATATATAAATTATAGAAGATATATAATTGTACAAGAGATATAAAATCATTAAGAATTGAATGAAACAATGATGTGCGATAAATGCATAAAAGTGTAATAATTTAGTCTTGTCTCAAATTTTATAAAACAGCAATTAAACATGAAATTAATTGAAAATGAAAGAAACAAACATTTCATTAAAAACGACCATTTATAAACTTTACTTAAAACCGTTCGTTGGTCGGTAACAATTTTCTCGCTTAGAAGAATTACTGTTGCCATCAATTCTTTTGCCTTAAATAAATTTTCTCGTTTCTTTTTCTTTCTTGCTGAGGTCAATTTGTTCATTCTGCATCTGTTTGTATGGAATATTAATAGTAAGAGTTTGAAGATAAAAAGAACAGGAAAAACAATAACATCGTATTGAAAAATTCAGTAAAGTAAATTGAGAAATTAAATACACGTTAGTTTGTTAATATCTTTTCATCTTAAATAGGGGTTTTGTTTTATATTAGTAATTAGATAAATTATTGCAATATAATCTTATTTTCTCTATAAATTTATTCATATTTTTGTTTTACACACACACACAGCCACAAATATATATATATATATATATATATAAATTATATATATTTTTTTATTTTGTTCTTATTTTCATTTGCTACTGTATGTATCAATACATTATTATTAAAATAAATGTTTAATTTATTATATTTTTAAAAAATTATGTAAATATTGATTTAATATATATATATATATATATATATATATATATATATATGACTAGAGAACAAAAAAAAGCAGTCAATTTAAAATGGAGGAAAATTATTAGTAAAGTGGTACAGTTATCGATTCGTCGAGTAAACTTTGAACTTTAAAAAGGAAGAGAATGGAAAAAAGGTACACATAACACGACTATACAGAATTATTATTTGACAGGTCATAAGCCAACGTTCTAACAGTCCATTAAACGTACTTGTTTGGTAAAATAATGGATATTGATATAATTTCAACAGACCAGAAAGTTTAATGGACCGTTAACATGTTGGCTTATGTGAACGGTATAGAACGGACACGAGATGTTATTAATTAAAATTTTGTTAATATTTTTCTACATCGTATTATCAAAGTGTACATTATATGTCTTTGAATTTAAACTAAGATTAGAATTTTCGTTTAATTTCTTAAGAAAATAATAATGGTATTTATTTTGATTTATTTTTGACGTTACAATATATGTAAAAATATTATAGTATTCGTTATTTTTAAACTGTTGATAAATTTACAAGAAAATTGAGCTTGTTTGTAAACGTGCAAATATTTCAGTTCTCTGATGTTTACATTTGCGTAAATGTAAAAATGTTATTGCCAACAAAAAACACGTACACAGAATCGTTTTGGGAATTTTCTGTAGGCTTGAGAACACAAACAGTGAATTAAATTTTCTTTCCTTTGAAAAAGAGGGTAAAAAAGAAATCACAAATAAAGATCTAAAACATTTTAATCACATTAATTCTTTGAATAAATTTGTTATTTTACACTAAAAAAGATTTACATTTTTACTTAAGCGTCCTTAAACTGAAATTGAATTTAAGTCTATGAAGTTTATATAAAGCTCAATAAAATATTTTAATTAAATCTGACATACTTTTAAAAATACTATGTTATTTATCATTTACCTTCATTTTTATAAAAACTGCTATGTCTTCAATAAATTATCAAATCATTATTTTATATAAAAATTAAATTAAAATGTAAATAAATTAAAAATACATTTATGAACCTTAATTATATCTCGATATATTAAATTTATTTATACTAATTTTTAATTATATAATGTGAACATCAACAATTTTTTAACTTTATATTTATTATTTTATATATATATATATATATATATATATATATATACATATATAAAATTTAATTCGTATCAACCAGCCTGATCTACGTGGTATAACCAAGTACCAATGAATAGTAATAGTCAACGAGGCTTTTTCCAAATATTGAGTTAATAAAAGCTAATATGATGATATTTTTTTAATTCTATTTTTAATTGTATAAAATTCTGTTATTGTCTAAACAACGATTATTTTTGAAAAAAAAAATATTATGATTTTTTTCAAATAACATGTCTACAACATTTTAATTATTGTATTTTAATAATATCTTATAAACATATTTATTTTTTCCATTTATTACTTCTTGAGAATTAGTTAAAGTTTTAATAAGATTAAGGCTGATACTAAATTTATATTACATATATATATATATATATATATATATATATATATATATATATATATATATATATATATTAAAGTCATAAATCATAATGAATATATCATAACGTCATGTATCAAAATGGGAATATCTAAATTATAATAAGTAAACCCTAGGAAATGTATAGTTTTTGATAAAGCAGACATATGCAAAATTATAATAAATATATTTAAAATTTAAATAATTTGATATTTTTTTATAACGAACTATTGTAAAAAGTACATGTACATACGAGTATATATTTACATATCTTAAATGTCTCTCTAAAATTTCAAATTCGCATTATTAAAATTTAGTTATTTATTTTAACAAAATATTTTTAATTTTTGTATTTACACTGTTGAGTTAAAAAATAAATTTGAATAATAATAGCAGTGAATTGAAGATCTTCGTTTGACCTAGATTTTATATCTCAGCGCTCTGATGACGATGTCATTGCCATCAAAATGCACATCAACCTATCATTTATACAAAAACAAACAAAGTATCGTTACTAAAAACGAACAAAATAAAAAATAAATAATTATTGAACACTTATTAATATATTGTGGTGTTGGAGTGATAATTCATTAGTGTAAAACAATTTTTTGATTTTATTTTTTTCATTAAATTATTTTTTTTAAATTTAAATTATAAGCAGTAATATTTTTTTTAAAAAAATGACGTCAATCATATTGAATTTCCTACTATTTTATATATATATATATATATATATATATATATATATATATATGTATATGTATATATGAGTTATTATATTTGAAACTGCTTAGTTTAAAACTTCCAGAGAAATATTTTTATAGCACATAATTTCCAAAAAATATTATATAATTAGTTTATATATTGTTTTTGTATATATATATATGTTTCTTAATTTTGATGGATAAAAGTAACTTAAATCTACTGTCTATTTTTATCAACTTTTTAAGCTCTAATGAAAAGTAAGTATTTATAGTTCATTTTATAAAAGTCTAATATTACTAATATTCATGAATAAAGTCCAACTTCATTTCGAAATACAGTTATTAAAGGATATGGAAATATATTAAATATATTTTACATCATCATTAATATACAATGTTTTGCAGAGTTAGTTCATTTGCGAATTTCTAAATTCTTATAAACAAGTTTGTTAAAAAAAAATGAATATTAAATCAATAACATTTAATATAATTTCTACATTACACAAATGAATTTTAACCCCAACACCACAATAATTTAAAGTGTTCAATAATCACTTATTGTTCACTTATTATTTATAACTATATAGTCTATAATTATATCGGATGATGCATTTCGATGGCGACGCCATCATCGTCAGAGCCTTTCTGACGATCGAGAACTTTCTGACGATCGACTTCTTCGAGAAATGCTCTGACGATGATGGCGTCGCCATCGAAATGCATCTTCCGATATAATTATAGACTATATAGTTATAAATAATAAGTGAACAATAAGTGATTATTGAACACTTTAAATTATTGTGGTGTTGGGGTTAAAATTCATTTGTGTAAAGTGAATCAGCCACAGTTCCAAAACAACAAATAATTTCTAGATATTAAAAAAATATCCTCATTATCTGCTTTGATTGCTCTTTTCGTTTAAAAAAACGTTCATTGTATTGTACAATTTTCTTGTTCAAATTTCATTATATCATCTGGTGAATTTCACAATTTCGAAGTGTTGGTTATGTGTTGTGATGCGTTCATTAATAGTAAATGCGCGGCCTTGAAAGCAAACTACAGAAAATTAACTTACAAATACGATTTTAATTATTCCGAGCAGTAATTTCCCAGCACGCATATGTCTGCCACGCCAACAGCTCAAACCACAACTCATTAACAGCTGTGAAATATTACGTTTTGTAAAACACGCCTCAGCACGGTTGATTTTAATTGGCGCACAACGCGATTGTTGTTATTCGCGTGACATCGTGCGAGATCGCATATCGTGGACATCGTAACCGACGACAATACCTTCGACATATTGATAATACAATCAAGGTTCACAAATAACGAAGATCTTTGTGTATTTTCAACATCTCGACGCATTTGCATACATATCGGACGGCAGTGCCTACCAGGTTTTACAAAAGACGAAGATAAAAACATCGAAGCGCCAAAACTAGTACCTTTTAATCGAACTGAGTCTCCGTGATAGAGATTGTACGGCAATATTAAACGTTTAGATAGATTCTGGAATACATTTATTTCATATACCTTGTGTTGGAAAACGTGTTGTGTTCAATTTAAAATGCACATAATCTTCACTCCGGAAGAAAATCACTTAATTTAATAATCGTTATTTATGAACTTCTTCAAGATTTCGTTTAAAAGACCAATACCGATATTTTATTCATACAATAAATATTGATTTTATAAGAAAATTGAAACATACATTTTTTTATCAAGAACAAAACGATTATTGATTAGATTTCCATTATGAGAAACGTAAATAATTCAGTTGTAGATGGAATTTAATAACTTAAGCTTTCTAAAATGCGTAATATATATTTTCATTATATATATATATATATATATATATATATATATATATATATATATAGAGAGAGAGAGAGAGAGAAAAACATAAGATTATAAATATGCGATGAATTTAAATTTTATTATATAATCAAAATGTTCTTTTAAGATAATTGTTTTATAATTTATTATATATATATTTATATATATATATATATATATATATAGATAGATAGATAGATAGATAGATAGATAGATAGATAGATAGATAGATAGATAGATAGATAGATAGATATAGATATTAAAAAAAATTATGAATGTATGTATAAATCATATTAAAATACAATATAAAAAATACATTATCTTAAACAAAATTAAAACTGTTATGTTTTAAAAGCCAGTTTTACAAATACCATTTTGATTGATGTAGTTTCTAATGATAAAATTTGATGTCAATTATAAAGAAAGACTTTAAAATAAAATACGTTAAAATAACGATATAAATGGAACAGAATGGTTTTAAACTCAAATTTAATTAAATTTTATTACTAAATACTAATTTTATAGCATTTCTACTATGTTTATAATGAACTACATTATATTTAAATAAGTATTATTTTTATGTTTATTATTTGATATGTATTATATTTTTTACTTATCCTTTTTAATATTAAATTAAAAATTGAACAGGATTCATTATTGGTTTTTAAATTAAAAATTCTTTAAATTATACAACATAAAAATTATATTATAGTAAAATACGAGCTATTAATAATATCACATAATATTTTATTATGTTAATTAAAATTTGGCCGATTTTAAAATTATGAATATTTAAACTTTAAAAGGTTATTTTTTTAAATTAATATATATATATATATATATATATATATATATATATATATATATATATATATATATATGTATGTATGTTTGTATGTATTCATATAAAGTTTAAAACAAAAATAAAGTTGAAAACGAATTAAAAAATTGTTTTACTGAAAACTATGGTCCCTAGATATTACTAAAACCTGGTTTTCATTTTAACTATTTATTAAAGCTAACAGTAGTTCGAGGATACAAAAAAAATTTTAATTAATTTAAAGTAGAGGTATTTAAAATTTTTTTTTTGTCATTTTGTTTTCAATTATTATTTATACATCCAAATATAACAGTTAATAAAATTCAGTTCCTTTTTTTAATTGTGTCGTTAACTTCTAATTGTATCGTTATTTTGATAATTTGAATAAATTAATACATTAATTTATTTTGAAAGATTTAAATTAAAAATATGAATTTGATTAAACTAATTGAATTATTTATAGAAGTTAATATTTTTTTGACAAAATTTCAAATAAGCAATTTTTCCAAAACAAAAGTAATATAAGTTTAAATTTTATATATATATATATATATATATATGAAATGAAAAGAAAAAATATCTTACTAAATTCAAAAAAAGTAACTAATTATATATCATTATTAGTCCCTTAATACGTTGCTAAATATTTTTTTTATAAAACTTTTTAATTCTATTGATTCAATGCATTTCTTTTTTATTCCACACTTTCTTGTTTCTATCACATATATTTTTGATAAAATTAAATATACATCATTATCATCAGCAGCCTCTCTTTATCTATTACTAGATGAAGGTCTTTCTCAAAATTTTCCACTTCTATCAATTCAGTGTTTTTTTCGAGTCTATTTCGATAAATTTTCTTATATCTCGGTTTCATCTATCAATGGATCTCTTATTGCGTCTTTTTATATGTCCAGGTTCTCAATAATCTCTTATTTTTATATGATTATCTTACTTCTATTCCAAAATTTTCGTTTTAATTCTAACATCCGTTTTTTTTCTTTTTAATCCATTCATTTCTATTCCTATCTTTTCGTATTATTTATAATATATATCTTTTCATGATTATTTGTGTTGCCTGAAATTACTAAATTATTCTGACATTCAAAACCCATTTTCACTGCTATAAACGAGAACAGATAAAAAACTTTTTTTAAAAAATATAGAGGAATATCTAATTTTATAATATTTGAATTTCTTCAAAACCAACAACATTCGATTTTCACTCTCCTGTTTACTTCATCTATAAATGTTTTTTATACTTAATAAATTGCCTCAGATATACATAGTGTTCAACTTCTTCTATTTCTATTTATTTTAGTTTGATTTTTCTTTGATCTAAAAATTAAATAAACAATACTTTAGTCTTGTCATGGTTTATCATAAGATCTATTTTTAATTTTCGTTATCGAATTCCTTTTTTCTTTTTTTGAATTCATTTGGACTTGTCAAAAAAATAATAATGTCGTCAGAAAAATATAAAAACGTTCACACACACACACACACATACAAACACACACACACATATATATATATATATATATATTTATTTTTGAAAAATTGTTTTTACAAATTTATATCATTTAGTTTCATATTAAACATGTTACATTTAAACATATTTGTAGTATATTTAATATATTTTTAAATTTATTAAACAAATATTAATAACAAAATTAACATAAAAAATATAAAAATAGAGTAATTCTGTTTCATTGAATTGGAATCAAAATCACTACATTTTATTTTATAGAAAAATTGTGAAAATAACCCCATTTATATTAAATATTTCTAAAACGGAAACAACCCGAAAAAAGCTTGATTGTGAAAAAAGGTCAAACGAATCGATTTATATCGTAAAACTGTAAAAACATATATTCTGCTGTAATCAATTCATATAATCATGATAGAATCAAAAAAATATAAAATAAAATAATCATTAAAATGTATGAGAAAGTTCCGTATATTCACTATGAAAATTAATATTTATGGTAGTATTTACAATTTTAATGAGAGCGTAAAATTTGTATGAATTTTATGTTCTTCCTTTTATCAATTTGATAAAAATGTAAATACAGTTATACATACTTAGAGGAAGTGAGTTGAACTCACACACTCACACGGTATTTACACATCTGTCTTCGTTTCAGTCGGCGTTAATACGCCATAAAAATTCTATGAAATGTTCATCAATCACGTTAGAAATGTTGACTTTGTTTCTCTCGTTGACACATTCAGTGATATTTTAATCGTATTACAAATAAATACTTTCTGAATTGACTTTTATAAGTGATTATTATTTATATTTATTCTATTTTCGATATTTAATTCGAATAAATCAACCTGCTTATAAATATATATATATATATATATATATATATATATATATATTGATTAATTTTTTTAAAAGCTTAGATTATTGTGAGCCATAATGTAATTGAAAATTGTAACATTCAATGGACTATTATATTGTGTCATTAATTGTGAAATGAAGTAGTTTTTTAGAAAAGTAGTTAAATATGTAGATAAATACATTTCCTATCAAGTTTGCTATAGATATGGTTTATTAAGAAAAAAATTAGAAATTAAAAAAAAGTAGGAAATTGTTTTTGAATTATTTTTATGGATAAATCATATTGTAATTTAACATTTTTTATAATAGTAATTTTTGCTTCTATTTTAAACCTTTTTTAATTTTTTAAGTAACGTAAAATTCTTTATCTGTAAATAAAGCATCTTTTTATAACTTTATTTTCATAACAGTGCTTTTTGTATACTTATTATCATTCTGTAAATATGGTTGGAATAAATGGAAAGATAAGTAACATAATATGTAATATTTACTTTTTATTTGAAAATAAAACAACCACATATCTTTATAACCGTTATAAGTTATTTATTTCGTTAATCTTTCAACCCTTTTTTAATTATTTTTTTAATTGTTCATTAACTTCAGGAAATAATTCTTTCAGATCTCTAGTTCTTTGGTATGTACGTTGACGTCATGAAAATAATATATTATATTTTACAGAGAAATCGGAGACATAAAACTGTTGTTTTAATTACGCTCGCCTCGAGGAGTGATATATTTTTTTGATAATTTATGATCGTTCTTCCACTTATTATTATCATGCGGTTTATTTAGTTTTTATCATATTCGCATACAAATATATATAATACATATATAACATATATAGTACATATACATATAATGTGAACATATCAATATAAATATAAACAAATCAATAATCATAAATGTGATGAGTTTTAAAATATGAACATATGTCTAGATTTTTTATCATAATCATGTAGTATTTATAAATTTCAAATTTATATGTGAAATCAACAATTTTCTAATATTTATATAGGATGGCCCAAATGAGACTAAAAACTAGTAAAGAATAGTAAATGATAGTAAAGAAGTAAATATTTGTCTAAATTCTTTAGTCTCATTTGAGCCACCATATATATATATATATATATATATATATATATATATATATATATATATATATATATTATAAGTATGTATATATATATATATATATATATATATATATATATATATATATATATATATATTCAAAAATATGAGAAAAATGAAATTGAAGATTTCTTTTATAATATTTTGACATATTCTACAAATTACAATAGATTTATTTCTACAGAATATTAGAATTTCTTTTTTAAAAAATGTTCTTTGAGAGAAATGTCCTAATAATTTTGTATATAATTTTTACAAATCAATATCTATAAAATATATTAATATTTATACAGGATGATCCAAATAAGGCTGAAGAGTTTAGATATACATTTAGTTACTTACTATCATTTACTGTTCTTTATTCTCCTTTAATTTCATTTAGAAAACCTTATACTCTCTCTCTCTCTCTCTCTCTCTCTCTCTATATATATATATATATATATATATATATATATATATATATAAGTTTTATATTTTAGTTCAATTAAAAGTTTATATATAGATATTTTTTCTTATAATAAAACTTAAAGAAATGAAGGTATTTGTGATTTAATTAGCAGTACTTGTATCGAATGTCTAATAAAATTATCCGACACCTTTTAAGTGAAATTAATTTTTGAAGGATCTTAATAAAAATAACGAATGAAATGATTTAAAAGTGAACTATATAACTAAAAAGAGTAATTATGATAACAATGTATACATGATTTATTTTTTTACAAAAGTTATACATGGCTTATCTTTTTACAATACTGATGTTTTTATTTGACGTTTAATATACATTTTTGTATTTTTTTTGATTTTTATCTGAATGTAAATTATTCCTTTTGATAGTACTTTGTTAGAGATATAACCTCTCATGTAAAAAGATATTTTTAATATGAAATAATTGTAGAAAAAATGTGTCTTTACTGATTTCGTCATAGTTACGATTTGAGCTGTAAATAATTATCTAGAAAGCAATCTGGACTTCAAATGTCGTTCATTTTATGTCGTCCATTTTACTTTCACGAAAGAACGTACTACTTCGGTATATATTTGGAATTCCGAGATATGAACAAAAAGCGCTTCACACACAAAATAAATATGAAATGCGGCCATGCAAACATGTTATGGATCTCTTACAAATTTTGATATAAATGGTCTCGTTTTTAGAACACGGACTCTCGGGTAGCATTCATCTTTTCATACATTGTTTCGTACCATTCATTCCGGCGAAAACGGAACCGTACCGAATGTACTATTTTAAATTAGCCATTTGTGCATGCCTTACGAATCATCTGATGCCTGGTTTTCTTGCTATTATTTCTTGTACGACCGCCTGTGCGCGCCACTACTACCGCGCACTTTCATTACGTTTGAGAAATGTTCTTTGCAAATGAAAAGTGTTCTTTTCGTCCGACTTCGTCCCACCGCCGTAGCGTTACCAACTCCAACGGCTTCAGATGCAAATTTATAGCCCTGTATCAGATATCTCTCCAACGGAGGAAATATAATGAAATTAATACAGTGCCGTCACTCATTCGCTGTGACGTTCCAACTTTTCAGTTCGCTTATAAAATTGTATTTAGCGGACGTAATGCGATAAAATTAGCATCGCCGGTTTCAATTCAATGTATTTATGGATTAAGCACACAACAATCCATAAATGCGCCTGTATGAAAGTAAGCTATAAATAATATTCAACTTTCTTGAATAAAGCACAATTGTAGGATAAGAAAATATTAAACGTTCAACGTAACATAATATATAATACTAGCACGTTTGTATAAGTAGGTACATTATATATATATATATATATATATATATATATATATATATATACACACACATACATACACATATACATTGCTATGTATCTGTCTATTTGTAAAGCACTTCTTAAAAGTTTATTCCACTTGATGAATGTCCTTTCTTTTAACTATTTTGTTTGTATTGTATTTTATACACTTCAACAAACATTTCTATTGCAGATAAATCTTTATCTATACATTATTAAATTCTAACTTTAATTAAAAAATGATTGAAGAACAAAAAGAGATACACATTCAATTTAAACTGAACTCATTAATCTCATAATAATTAAATTGAGAAAATTGTATAAAATAATTTTCTTAATAAACTATCAACTAAAATTACAGAATTTATTTTTAATCAAAGTAATGAAAAATATTTTATTTAAAATATACTATTTTGATTTCTCTAACAATTAATTTTACCTGCTTTACAAATAATGTTTTAATTTTGAATAAATTAAATTGATAATATATATCCATTATTATAATGTACATTAAATTTTATTTGTAACTATCAATTAAATTCAAAAATAATAGAAAAACAATTTAAAAGTCATTTTTTAATATCATGTCTTATAAATTATTAGATATTAAATATATTATTAGATAAGTATTTAAAATTAAACTTGGACATTAAATTCATTACTAAATAATTTTCAAAATATTATTAATATTTAGTATAATTTATATTTTTTATTTGGAAAAAACCCAGCATATTTAATTTGCAATATTAATTCTTGATTTTAAAAAATTGATATTTCTGATAAAAAGTATCTTATTTTTTTAAATGTTGGTTTAAATTTAATGTTTTCAATATATGAGAGTGAATATCTTTTGAATAAATTATTTTAAAATTTATGATGAAAAAAATATGTAAGTAAATTTAAAGATTTATATATCGTTAGCGTAAAAATATAACATAAATAGAAACAAAGTTAATATTTAAATAATTAAAAGTTTGTTCTGGGATAAAAAAAACGTTTGAAATTTCTGAAAATTGATTGTAATTTTTGTATCAACCGAACGAGAAGTGTCAACGAATTCGAATGACGTCGCTGTTACGTGACTCCACCCCGTTCGAGTACGCGTTGATTCCGCCTCCACTGCAGCTCGACTCCTAGATGAAGGATCTGTCAACGCCCGACATTGTTGACTCCTCACGTCAAAGTTCCAACATTCAGTCAGCCCTTTGATATGAGATTCTATTGTATTGTCATAATGCGACTCCTGCAACAGAAATGTAATCGCTTCACAAAAAGAACTGGCTTATCCTCAGACAAAAGTCGACTGTTGTCGCTGCGGTAACAACTTATTCGTCCTCCAGTTCAATTTCTCTCGATTTAACTCTCAAGTGAACGTGTACTCGTGTTTACCGATATGTGTGTATGTGTATATGTATGAATGACTATGGTCTTCTACAATGTGGTTATTTAGTTACATTTATGTGCTTTGCGTTACTTTCATCTAACTAAGCTTTGCGAAATGCTTTTTTTATTGTTTTTATCTTATTACCTCTTGTGTATGTACACACGATATAACTGTAAAGAAAATTGAATGGCGAAAGTATAATATCATTTCAGATAATGTTTTCTATTTAAACCAACATACATGTATTTGTATTTGTATGTATTATGAACTTTTTTATATAAAATATTGTATATATATATATATATATATATATATATATATATAAACCTGAGAAAATTACAATTGAATTTTTTTAATACTAGAATTGTGCAAATGAAAATTGCATTACTTTACGTAGTTTCATTTTTGAAAAATACCAGTCAGCAGTGTTTTTATTACTAGAAATAAAAAAGAAAATCATATTAGATACCTATTTTTTATATATTTATATTAAAATTTATGTTTTATTTTGTAGTTTCACTAGACTAGTGAAAATCATAATATAGTTTTGATGTTTTAAATAATATAAAATTTTGCATAAGTAAAAATTAATTAAATTTTATAAAATTGTTTTAAGTAATTTTTATTTAATAAAAATATTATATGTATATATTTCTAATTTGGATTAAAATTATTAATACTTTTTAAAATAAAATGTGTTATAAATAAGTATGATAGTTTAAAATAAATCTAGTCATTGATTTACGTCAATGATTATTTCGAAATATTACAATATTTAAGAGAATGAATAAATATATATATATATGTTATTTAAATATGCCTAGATATATGTTTTATTAAGAAGAAACATATGTATTCCGCTTTTTTTTTTTTTTGTACATAGTGGTGTAAAGGAAAAACATTTGCAAATTTATATTTATATATATATATATATATATAAACATTTGTATATATATTTTTATATTCCATTTATATTAAAACACAAAAGTAGACGTCACATTTGGATATATATATATATTATATATATATATATATATATATATATATATATATATATATATATGTATATATATATATATGAGATATTTTGTAACTTAGGATTTTTTAATTATATTATTATTTTCTGTATAAGCTCGGATAAATTCGAAAAACGATTAAAAATGTTGAATAAAAAGTCAAAAGATAGGTGTTATGATAAACCTCGACAAAAAGAAGATAGATCTTATGATAAACTTCAACAAGACAAAAATAGGTTATATAATAAACCTCGACAAGACAAATGGCCAGTTGATTTTCAGATCAAAAAAGAATTGTGCTAAAAGGAAGAGAAATAGAAAAATTTGAGAGCTATGTATATTTGGGACAACTCAATAACAATAAAAATATTTAAAGATGAAAAATATTTAAACAGGAGAGTAAAAATAGAATGGTGTCAGTTTGATAGAAATTGTCATGTTATGAAGTTGGATCCTCAAGGTCTGATTTTTTTTCGATCAATACATTCTTCCTGTCGTTACCTATAACATGAAACATGGGTCTTGAAATCTAGAATGATTCAGTTGTTCAGGACAACATAGAGAAGTATGGAAAAAGATGTATGTTGGGAATTACATGAAAAGATAAAAAAAATGCATGGATCAGAGAAAAAAATTAAGGACGCTATGGCAAAAATGAAAAATTTGAAATGGAAATAGGTCGGCCATGTAGCAAGAAGAAGAGATCATTGATGGATAAGGGAAGTTATTGATTAGAAACCTAGATATATAAAAAGTTCCGTGAAGAAACCCATGGATAGATAAGACAGAGAAATAAGAAAATTTGTTGGAATAGACTGAACGAGGAAATAATTGGATGGATGAAAATAGAATGTTTTGGGAAAAGCTTTTATTCAGCAGTGGATTAAGAGGAGTTAATATATATATATATATATATATATATATATATATATATATATATATTATAAACATTTATTAAAAAGCTAGATTAAATAAACATTCATTAAAATCTAGATCTATATACATTCTTTTTACATATAAACATTATCAATTATTATAATTATTTTTTGTGAAATCAAACAAAAAATATTTAGTTTTTTCAATTTATCATATAACTACTAGAAATTTTTATAACATTTTATATTATATATAAAATCCAATAACAGTAATTATAAAAATGGTTCATCATTAATTTTTACTCATTACTTTATAATTTAAGGAACGACTATATATTTATTATTTATACTGACGTTTAACGCAACATAGAATATCAGTTTGAGGTTTTTTTGACGTTAAATTCAAGCAAATTTCTGTATAAATTTGGTTACATTTTCTTTCATGTCAAAACCAATTTATTGAATATGAGTATAATACAATTTATCGCAATAAAGAAATATTTTTGAGTAACATATCATTGGGATAATAAACACGTAAATCGAATTATATTTAAAAAATTATATGTCGGCGTAACGATAAATCAATATACATCAAAGCGAAGTAAATATGGATCTGAAGGCAATATATTATTTATATTTCAGTTATTTCGGTCTTCTTTTTATAATTTATTATTTTCTAGTTCAATGACTCAATTAATTAAAATATATTTGTATTTACTAAAAACTAGGTCATTGAAAGAAGTTGTTCAGTTTAGCGATGTGGCTGGTTTTTACAAAACAGCGTAAATAGGATTAAATATAATGGTTTTTATCTGAATACATCAAGCATTAATTTTTCAGATTTATAGATAAAGAGAATATTATTTTTTATATATTATTTAGGAAAATAAAATATATTTCAAGTATACTATAAAATTTTCTTATTAAATTGTGAATGGTTCTAAAAAAAATTAAACATGCCATCAGAAAAATATGTTAAACGATTTAAAATACATAGACGTTCTTTATATATATATATATATATATATATATATATATATATATATATAAATTTTATTTTAGTAGTGTGATATTCTATTTTGTTGTTATTTGAATCATTGATATGAAAAATTTAATTTTATATTAATTTTATTATAATTTACTTATACAACCCTGTTATAACGCGATTTCAATACAATGTTATTTAGAAATTATGGAAATCTTTAGTTAACATGATACTTGTACAGCGGTTTTAATACAATGCGAAATTTCACTTTCTATAACCTTCAAGTAACAAGAAAGACAATGAAATTCGGAAAATTAAAAATTTAATTTCAAAAAAAGGCTATACTAATTAAAATTAATTTATTAATTTCTTGATTATTTCTATGTTATAAAATAAATTATTTATATTTTGTTACTTTTATTTTTAATAAAGGTTATTTTTTAATTTTATATTAAAATATATTTGATGTTTTATATGAAAACATTTAAAACATAACCTTTCATTTTGTATAAAATATGAGTCTTGCATAACCCAGAATTTTTATGGAATGTAATCTCAGTGTTTATAAACATTTAAAAAAAATCCTTAACTATTTTAATAATATATGACAAGAATTGATATTTAAAACTAGAGGATAATAGAAAATCACAAATTTTTAATTGTAAATAATATAATAATTCGAAAATTACATATTATTTGAATAATATCAAAATATATATTTGTATTATCCATCTAGAATATAAAAATAAATTGATAAATCTAAAATTATTTAATTATATATATGTACAGTTTAGTAAAAAGAAGAATAAATGTCTAAATTGATTTTATCCTAATAAATAAACAAATTAGTTGACAAATCTTTTAAAATATTCTAGTTTTGTTTCTACAATCCGATGTTTATTTTCACTGTTGAAATCATCTTAAAATCCTTCTTTATTATCTCAATAAAAACTTTTCCCGATTTTTCTTTGCCTCTTTAGCATTTCTTTTAAAATTTATTTCATTAAATTAAATATTTTTGAAAAAGTACATAAAAGACATAGAATGCGGTTAACTTAACAAAAACTTTTGTACTCATTTTCTTCGTATTTAATTTTTCTCTTGACAATTGGTAATCGTATTTGTTGACAATAATAATATTATCTCAAAACTTCGTATTGAATTTTCTCTTTTCTCAGAAGATTTTATTTGTTTTCTTCACATTTGTCTAAGCCTAACAGCATTTGATATTATTTAAACCTTTTTTATCTTTAATGAATCATTTGTACTATTTAAACATTTTCATATGAAACATTTAAGAAAATTTATATATCTATTTAAGTAGATAAAAATATTTCTAATAATATTTCTTTGTACATTATTAAAAAAATATTCGATTTTAATATTACACAATTTTTGTCAGTTCGAAAAATGCATCTTATTTATGATTTCATATTTAAATAAATAGATTAAGAATTGTATACAAGTATTACTTAATCTTCGCTTCACATAATTCTATATATGTTTTATAACTGACGATATTTTTTATTATATTTATTTTCATTTTTTAATTCATAAGATGAATTATTAAGGCCTTAATAAATTAACGAAATTATTGTTCTAAAGAAGGTAATAATAAACTTGTTTTTAATATTTTTTATTGTCTTTTATCTCTCTCTCTCTCTCTCTCTCTATATATATATATATATACATATATATAAACTTCATTATTATTTTAGTAGTATTCCATGTTGTTTTGATAAATCATATAATCAATAATAATATTTTCGACAATAACTCTCAATTTACTATTTACACTAGTCTCACATTGACTAATGAAATGATAAACCTCACTTATTTGTCATCTGGCCGTCGAGATATCTCCATAATTGGTATTACTAGACGACGGTCGGACGTAGACTTTTCTACCCTTTGTGGTTATTTAACGGGTCCCCTATGTAGGCGCCGCCGTATTGCTAGATTACACGAAGAAGGGTAGGAAAAAAAAACGTGCTGGTTTAGCCGAACCGTGCTAAAGATCCCGACACTGTAATATTTCTTTATTAACGCCTAGCACAGCTGTCATAACTGCTGAGAGCATGTCTCTTGCCGCCGTTGTTACACACCATTTTGAGATTCTGGGGTCGTTGCTAGATGTTAGAAACGATACGAGATGTGTCGGGATTTCGATCGACGCCATCGCGTATCTAGTAGATTTCGGAGGTCACACATATGGACCAGTTTTGTAATCACTAACGACAAAGACAACTTGTAGTATCATTTTGTAATTCGATAAATGTAGAGAAAACAGCTATTATTAATTTAT
>CP092089.1:29410125-29502625 GCA_029203775.1 Neoneuromus ignobilis
TTCATGAACGATACTTTCGAAGATATTTAATAACAGTTGAAATCGAATTGCTGTTCTATATTTTCTTTGCCAATCAACTCGATCAGTATCATTTTAACAAAATTGTTATAATTTTAAAATCAACTCAAGAATTGATTTCAAAAATATGACTGAAGCAAAATTTTAGTATCCTGTCATTTTATTTGTTTGATTTATAAAAAAAGGAAAAATCTTGAAAATATTAACTACATATTCATTTTATAGACTCATATAATCCATTTATTTCTTTTTTGATACGATGATAAAACATATTTGAAAAAATGAAACAACATATTTGACGAATAAAATACTGTAAGCAAATAAATGTAAATCATTATAAGAAGAAACTCAAAAATAGATAGAATACTAGCAAGAAATATACAGGAAACGTGTAATATAAAAATAAATAAATAATTCAAATAAAAATAAAATTTGTTATAGAAGATGATAATTATTTATTCTAGATAATAAAACAATAATATTTATTCAGATTCTATATATGAGTTTAAATTAAGTTTGAGGTTAAATTATAGTTTACTATATATTTTTATTTTCAATGTTTGAAAATAATTATAGTTTTTATACGTATCTTCAATAGTATGAATAAAACATACGCAATAACAGATTTGTTAATGGTATCGAGTATTATTTTATTATAGGATATATTTTTCCACAGATTTATCTTTTTTGATCTTTTTTAATGTCCTCTAAAACCATAAACTTGTATGTTTTTTACATATGATAATAAAATGAAACCCACCATTAAAAAAATAAAATTTTATTATATAATAAAATTTACTGATAAAAAATAACGACGATATCTGAAGAGTCGAATTGATTTAGAATATCAAATACGATACTATTATATTTGTATTTAACAGAATCAACATTTAAAATATTAATAATAATTTTATGTGGTATTAATGATAAAAGGTTATATAATATAAAATGCAGTAATTTTATATATAGAGTGTTATAAAAATTTATTTGAAAAATAATCTATTATTTACAGTAAATGTATGATTTTTTTTATAAATAATAATTTGTATAACATGCGCATAAATTTATGTTTATGCAAATATATACACGGTTTAGTAAATATTCATAATTATCCATGTTATCAAAAAATATAATGAATAAAAGTCCGAAGATAATTAATTCACTATATTATATATGTAAAATCATTATTGCTTTTTTATGTAGTTTTATTTTACTTTTAAGTAAATATTTATAATTAATGTGATAATTAAATTGTAAACATTTATAATAACTGTTATATATATATATATATATATATATATATATATATATAAAATCATATAAACATTAAATATAATTACATTTTCTCTCAATTATAACAGAATTTGTTTTCATAAAAATAAGGCAAAAAATTATAATTTTTTAGATATAAATGTTGAATAAAATATTTAATTATGAATATTAAAGTTATGTTTCATTATTAAATAAATTATATATATATATATATAAAATTTATGTGTACATATGTAGATTCTGTACGAAAAATCAATATTTTACATTTAACAAATGGTTAATTTTCATTCTGTTCAAAAAAAGTGTACTATTAGTGCAAAATATCCGCACCGATATTTCATTATACATTTAAAAAATCTGCCATTTTCGTGAAATATGTTCAGTTCAATCAGTACGATTTTTTTCTGCTGATTTAAAATCACTTGTTCGGACAACGTTCGATGCATTCATTACATGAATGGAGGCCGTTACAGACTGTTCTCCATATATCATGTCCCTGTGATACGTCGGTTTGTAATATAAGCTCAATTTGACATTCGAATCTCTACATGTTCCACTGTATGTCTATTTAAATGTACCTCTGTTTTACTGGTTCCCTCATTCTGTTTAGCATTGTATACGTGTTTCATACATATATACATACTTGCATATATATATATATATATATATATATATATATATATATATATATATGTATGTATGTATGTATGTATGTATGTATGTATGTATGTATGTATGTATGTATGTATGTATGTATGTATGTATGTATGTATGTATGTATAGAAATTGCATTCACTGCGTTCATAAATTTTATATATGATTGGATTTTTATCGATTGATAAATTATATTTATGAATAGAACTGAATAAATAGAACAGATTTAAATTATATTAACGATATATGGTATTTTCATTAAAAAAATATTTAATTTTATTCAGAACATACATATTTTTTAATAAAAAAAATATTATTTTTAGTAAAAATAATTTTCAAACATATATATTAATTTTTCTAAAATACTCAGTTTTATCATAAAATTATTAAAATTAAAAATACAATGAAAAGAAGAAAATTTCATACAGTTTATTGAAAGAGTAATTTCAATATTTTATATCGAATATGTTTAACATTATATAATGTTATATATTGAATATATTTAATATTTGATACAAAAAGTATTTTACATTTATTAAATTAATATCAATATTTTCATAACTTTTAAATTTTATATATATATATATATATATATATATATATATATATATATATATAAAAATAGTCTTCATTTTTTAAAAATTACGATGTTTTAATTTACAAATAATTCATAATTTTTTCCATAAAAACACAATATTTCTAATTAAAATATGTATGTGCATATATTATATAAAAATACATACATATATATATATATATATATATATATATATATATATATATATATCTATATATATATACATATGTATATTGTTATTATTAACTTCTTTCTACTCACTTTTAATCATTTAATTTATATTCATTTGCTAGACGAAGACCTTTTAAAAATTTTTTCCTTAAGTGTTTCAACTTCTTTCTTTTCTTTTTTCACAATTTTTTTAAGTTTCTATCTTGTCTATTCTCGTATATATGAATAGTTTCTTCTTAGGCCTTTTTATACTTTTGTTTATTTTCAATCAATAATTCCTGTCCATCGATAGTATTTTCTTGTTATTTATTTGGAATGTACAATATATATATATATATATATATATATATATATATATATATATATATATATATATATATATATATATATATATATATATATATATATATTATATATATATATATATATATATATATGTTTAGAAAATAGAAAAATAATTAGTAACAAGAGAAAAGAGCAATTTAGAAAATAAATAAAAAATATGAATATATATTAATAAGAGTGAAAATTATGTCTATAAGGTATCAAAGTCAAAATTTCAAGACTTAAAAATAATTATTGTAGCTTTAGAAATAAGTAATTATGATAAGGATTTTAATTTGTGTAAAATAACTTTTACATTTAATTCAATTAATAACATCATATATTTTAATAAAAATATTAATTATAAATTTCTGAAAGTTTTTTTATTAGTTCAACTGCATTTTGTACATTTTAAATTATTGAAATAAATTCTCTAGTAAGAATATTTATTTTTCAAATATATACAATATAATATATATATATATATATATATATTTAATAAAAACGTACTCATTCCTTTTTCTTCGCAAAATTTTCGTATACATTGCGTGTTTATCTGCAGTAATTACTTTCTGCAAATAATTTATGTAAAGAGGAAACATAAATTCTTATCAAATTATTTATTAAGCAAACACGATTTTCAGTAATTAGTCCTTTTTAATAATTACTGTTGAAATATTGCATCAGTAATTTACTAGACATAAATTAATATAAATAATACTAATATTAATACATAAGTATGATATTATCATCATGGTTTAAAATCTAAACTTCTCATAATATTTTAATGTTTAATATAAACAAATCCTCTTTTAAACTTCAGAAGTGTAATTCAATGAATAAATATTTAATTGTTTATTTAAAATAGAAAAAATCTTAATTTTCTTAATTTTGAAATTTCAAAAAAATTAATGAAAGTTATATTTAAAAAAATATTAAAAATTATAAGACTTATTCAGAATTTATTTTCTAAAATATATATTATAAAAGTGTTAAATGTAACTAAAATAGTAATTTATTTACCTGAATTAGGATATAATTTAATTGTATTGTGAAAGTGTTTATTAAATAAAATAATTAAAATAAATGTAAAAAATTAAAGCATTGTACATTGCAATTAGAATCCCCAGCAAATATTTATTAGAAAATAAAATTTATTGATTGTTTAAAAAAATAAAAATTAACTTTAATTGTATAAAAAAATATTAACTAATAGTTTAATTAATAAAAATGTAAACATTTAAGAAAAATAAAATGAAATATAAATAAAAGCTTTTTATAAAATTTACTGGTTTTAGAAATATTTCAAAAACTTAAGTTATTATCTTGATGAAACACCTTATATCATTAAAATATGTAAAAGCGACAAAAAATTGGAAATATTGTATTAATAAAATGTTGATTAAATACGAGATAAAATAAAATGTCATAACTCAGGTTTATTAGTTTTGCTTTATTAATTTTTGTTGTGTCAAGTGTCACATAATTAACTAAAAGTAACGGTTCGTTAGCTATATTATCAAACGTAGATATGTGAACTATTGACGTATATTAATTATTATCAAATAACTACTATGTTTCAATATCAGTTATTTGATAATTACATTTTATTGATTTCAATAAATTCCTCTTTTATATGATTCTCATATAATTGATATATTGTATAATAAAAAATGAAATTATATTCAGATCACAGAATATTAAATATAAGTTAATTATATGATAAATTTGATATATACTCGTATTTTGAAAATTCGCTAGTTTTAATGTTATACAAATATTTTCTGGTTATTATCTAAAATAGATTTTCATCACAGATTATAAATAATCCTAAGATCAATTCTTTCATATATTCTTAATCATCAATACTGAATATAATATAAACATATTTTTTGTTGATCAATACAATGTATATATTTCTTAATTTTTCTCTGTTTTATTACAGAAAGATTTTAAGAAAAACTTGTAAGTGTATTTCAGTGTTTAAATTCGTATTTTTTAAATTACATCTTCTTTTAATTCCATGTTTAAAATACTATCTCTAGATATTAGAAGATATATCTGCTTAAATTAATATTTAATGAATGATATGAACTGAGACTGAATTCCTAAGTCATAAATACCCACTTTTGCTAATTCTAAATAATAAAACAACAACTTATTGCACACAAGTACGTCTACAAATTAATGTTGCTGTCACAATTGGAAATTGAAATTTAAATAAGAGTCAACTATCAATTTAATATAGTACAAATTATTAATATCCAATATATAGAATTTATAATATTTTTATATAGTACAAAGTAGTAATAATCTATATATAGATTTCAATTATACTATATATTATAAAATAGAATATTTTATTGTATAGCGCTTACAGCAATCTAATAAAATTATTATTAGGTTGTGTAATTTGAAATGTCGGATTATTTCAAAAGAAATTGATGAAAAATCTGATATTTCATATTACACCAACCAATCAAATAAAATTTAAAACTTAATTTAATAAATACACACACACATGTATATATATATATATATATATATATATATATATATGTATAGTATAATTTAATTCCACACTAATTATACATAAATATATTTTTCTCCGAAGAATAAATATTTACCGTATAAATAGTGATTATTGTATTTATAATATTAATGAAATAAACCTAATATATATATATATATATATATATATATATATATATATATATATATATTTAGATATAGATATATAGATATGATTATTTGAATATTTTTTAAATAAAATTTCTATTTGAAAATTCTATATTTTCTATAACAGTTCTGTCCATTTTTTTAAACACAAAGTATGCTTTCTATATAACAGTAACTGTCCGGCATTTCTAATAATACAGTTAAAATATATAAGGTTTATATAACAGTATTGGATATAATATCGTAATATTTTTTATACATCTTCCAAAATTCTCTCGATCAACAAATTTTCGCCACTTTCTTTTTTTGTACCATATACACTCCTAAAAAGGTGGATGATATATATTTTTCATATAGTTCTGTATACATATACAGATACCCGCGCACACATATATACATATATATATATATATATATATATATATATATGTGTGTGTGTGTGTGTGTGTATTTACGTAAATATCAGTATAATAAATAGTTTATAATATATTTCTCTGCACATACAAGTGCATTGAAAATACTACTGATGGCATAAACACATCCGTTCTACTGGTAGAATATAATATGAAAATTTTCATTAAATATGTAATATAATGATGGTGTACTTGTTACTGTTAACGGTCATGTAAAATTTAGTGTATATATATATATATACACCTTATTATTATCATAAAATTATGATAACAGCTTGTATGAAATTTCAATCACACATTTTAAAAAATATAACACAATTCATAAATTATTAAAATACTAATTAAAATACAATTTGAAAAAGTAGATGTTAAAATTAATAAAATTGCTTATTACAATTTAGTCAGTCAATTAAAAATAGTTTTAACTTTAAATACAACAATTCAATGTAACAATAGGTGTATAATGATTAAACAAGATTTTTATAATTTATATCCTGAATGCACAAATATATTATAATATTTTTAAAATCAATAGAAATTAACAACTATTTTTTTTTATTTTTGTAAATGAAAGGTCTCAAATATTTCTACAATACTGTGAGAAATTATTGGCTTTAAATCACATATAATTTATATATATATATATATATATATATATATATATGGATAGAGAGAAAGAGAGAGAAAAAAATAGTTCCCCAAATTGGAGATTGGGTATAAAGCTGATATCATCTCGTAAAACAGCAACCGTCACAAAATTCAGACGAGAAAATCCTTACTAGACTAGCATTGTCAAAGAGGCTTAGATCCTAGAAGAGCTATGGTGTTGAAAATGATGATATATAGAAAATAAGAGGGATAAAATATTAGTTGATAAGAAGTATCTATTTATTTCTAAAATTTTATTTGTTTTATATGAATTTAAGAATTGAAATATATTAAATTTTATATTAGTTAATTAACTCAGTATTTTTAATTTATTTACCTACTAAAATATAATTTAATGTATTCCAATTATGAGACAAATATTTATTAATTGAAATTATTGTTTTAATTTTTTAAAAATAATTTTAGTTATAAATATTTGTTAAAAAGTAATACTTAAATGTCATTTTTATATACAAAACTGCTTTTTAAAAATAATTAATAAAAAAATAATTACTTAAACGTCATTATTGATATTATTTTTGTTATAATATAAATTGTTTTTAAGAATTCCATTTCGTATTAAGAAGTTATGAATATTAAGAAATTCATTGATAAATTAAAATTTTTAGTTTTCTAATAAATATAATACAAAAAAATATTCTAAATATATATTTTTTTAATCAAACATATTATTACATTTTAATTTGTTTCTCTAAATAAAAAATAATGTATACTCATACAAGTTGAAACATTATAAATTGATCTCCAAAAAAAGTTAGCGTTAAGTATACTGCTACCGGTACCCTTAATGCATATATACAGAGACTTTATAAAACCCTTGGCCATGATATAAAGCTCTTGTACAGCAACTTGAGAGATTTTGTACTGCTTTAGGGTCATAATCCTACTTGGTACGTGCGTGTGTGTGTTAGCTATTTGCCCTTCGGGATAAAACTTGCGGTTAATCGAAATCAGAAAATTGTGGCTGTTTTTTCATGCTTCGTATTTATTCGAATAGATGTTGATAGTATGTGGTTTTTTATGCCTCTATACTATAAATTTCAAATACACAAATTGTTCGGATTGAAATAAGAAAATTCGTAAAATGTTCAGTTTTACGAATTTTTTCTCTGCTTTTTTATATATCTCGTAAAATGGTTAATAAATAATTGAAATATTTGAGCATTTTAATAATTTTATATAACTTTATATATTATTACTGTGAAACTTTTTATATTTCAGTTTGAAATATATTAATTGTTTATTAATATTAAAAGACAATAATAATTATAATAATTAGTATTAAATGAAATATTTTTTATTTGATTGTTTTGAAAAATTGTATGAATAAAATCAAGAGTGAATATTATATCTTTAATGAAGTAAATTTATAGAAAAGTATTTAAAATTTTATTTACTCACAGAAATAACATTATTATTTAAATACAAAAATAGAAAATATATTAATTTTTAATTTATATGTATTGGAATTTAAAAAAATTAATAATAAAATCAAATTAGTAATAACTAATTTAGTACTAATTATTTTCTAATTGAAAGAAATATATTTTTGTAAAAAATTAAATATTTTATAATAGTATATATAAATGTACTGATAAGTGTAAATAACTGAAAAAAAATTTTTTGTATAGTAAGTTATGAAAATAATAAATAATAATAGCCTCCATGTGAAATCAACTTAGAAAGTAATAAGTAAATTAACAAGTAAGAATTTAAAAAATAGCATATATAGAATTAATTTAAATATTTTAATTATACTAATTAATATTTTTGTTACAGGTAAGCTTGAACAATTGTTTAAAACTTGATTGAAAAAAGGTATGTGATTTTACTAATTTATAAATATGATAAATAAGTCATAAATAAATATGTATGAGTAAGTTAGTCAAAACTCAAAGCTAATAATAATTATAATCGTTTAAAAAACCAATAGCAAATATTTTATTATGATAATTAAGTAAATGTCAAAGATACGATAACCAGAAATACTATCTGACTGAATATTTCTTATTCATTCAACCGTTCGTAGCACTGTATATCTTTACATATCTGTATACACACACACACATGTATATATATATATATATATATATATATATATATAAAACGTTCGACATTGTCTGTCCGTTAAACGTTGCGAGTGGATGCAGTACCCTCAAGGGTCAGAGTAAATATTTACTGCGAAAATGTAGTCGAGCCTTTATTTGTGAACATACGAAAGCATCAGTGGTTATTTCGTTATACACTATACACATGTCATTCAAAGAATAGAACAAGAAACTCAAATATGATTTTGACGTTACTAGATTGTTTAAGGTCGGTGATAAAGTACATTTTGATGTACTCATATTTGAATGTTATTATGTTAGTTGTTAATTATAAATGGAAATAAAATTATAATATATTCGTATTTTATATGTTTATATATATATATATATATATATATATATATATATATATATTTGGAAAACTAAATACAAATCTAAATTTTATAATGACAACAATTAAAGATTTCAATTTCATAATATTATAAAAGAAAGAGCTTACTTCTTTTATGAGATCAATGTTTGAATAATTTGGAAACGTATGAAATCTATATTCAATTATGAAAATTTATAACAAACAAAACTCAATTATTTCATCCTAAATAAATATTAAAATTAAATATTTGCATTGATATGATAAAAGAACTCAGAAAAAAATATCGAGGAAAAATACGTAAATTATTAAATTTAGTTTCAATCTTTTAACTAATTGATAATTAAAAACCAAGTATACGTTGCTTACAGCCAAGTTACAGTAATAGTCATCGCTGTGTGAGGAGTGCTTACTCACATATTTTTCATATTGTCAAAATTTATTACTATATTTACGAATCTTAGAAAACAAAATTCATTCAATCATCACGAATAAAAAGTTCGATGATTAATAAAAATTTACGAAATAAAGGATTTAAAAATTTTATTCACTAGGGTCATTTTCAACTCATTATATATTATATAAGGTTTTTCAATAAGCGCTTTAGAAGTTTAAATGGAAATAAAATAAAAAGAATTTAATTATTTATTTATTCCATTTTTGAGAATATTCTTTGGCGTTAATAATAGAACACAATTTCACTCATATAACTACCATGACTTTTTTTGACATATTGCATTCGTTCAGTCCAATTTTTAGTCGCTCTTTTACATAATTGTGGTCCAATATCATGAAAAAACGTTCAATGTTTATTTTTAATACTTCTGTTGTTTGTGGTTTATCAGCATAAACCAATGATTTCACATAACTCCACAGAAAATAATCCAATGGAGTTAGATCACATGATTTTAGTGACTAATTGATGGGTCCATTTAGTGAAATAATGAACTCATTAAATTTTACACAAACGAATTTTAACCCTAACACCAAAATAGTTTAAATTGTTCAATAATCACTTATTATAAGTAAATAATAAATTATTATAAGTGATAATAAGTAAATAATAAGTGATTATTGAACTCTTTAAACTATTGTGGTGTTGGGGTTAAAATCCATTTGTGTAAAGTGAATCAACCACAGTTCCAAAACAACAAATAAAAAAAAGAACTAATTAATTTTTTTTTAATAAGTTTACTGAAGTTTTTACAATTTCTAAGCGTTGTTGAAGTATAAAACGTTCCATGATAATTTGACAAACTATACTGAGTTGAAATTTAAAAATGGGATTAAAAAATTCAAACATGGCTGCCACAGCTGTCAAAGTTTTGACATTCTTATTGTAAAACCCTATATAAACAACAACCGATAGCTTCCATTGTTAATAATACAAGAAGAATGAGTTCGTCTAGTATCTAAATGCGTCAATAGTATCTGTAACTGCCGATTTCATTAAAATATTTAAGTGATTATGAATTATACATAGCATAGAAATAATTTAACCTTGCTTTTATCATTAAAGGTGAAATTTCTTTTCTAGACAAATAGATTCCTCCACTCCCTACATTCTTGTAAACTATATATTTTCCACCTACTATGATTAAATATTACAGAAATTATTATATTTTATGCAAGAAAAATTTTAAAAATACATAAAAATTAAATACATTAATTGTATTCATCTGTTAGTTCATTCATTAATTTTTATACATTATTTTTTGTAATTATATGCAATGTTACTCATGTTATTTTTATGCATATATATATATATATATATATATATATATATATATATATATATATATATCGTTTTATATATTATGAGTGGCCTATTCAGTAATAAATAGAAAAACACTTACTCTTATATTTATATATATATATATATATATATATATATATATATATATCATTATCATCATCAACAGTAGCAGCAGTCTTTTTCTGTCCACTACTGAATGAAGGCCTTTTGTAATATATATATATATATATATATATATATATATATATATATATATATATATATGAATATAATAAAAAGAAAAATTACTTTTTTCTGAAAAATAATAATTCTAAATAAGTTTTTATTCAGTAGTTAAGAGTTAAAACCTTAAAATTACAAATATTTGCATATATATATATATATATATATATATATATATATATATATATAATATATATATATATGTATTATGTAATTAACGTATTAAATTCTAACAAAATCTGGGATAAAAAAACAAGTCATTGTTAAAACTATGATATGATAATTCCACTTTTCCCCCTATTCTGTGTATAGCCAATTCATTATCATATCGTTAGAACGTATACTAAAAAATTCGTTTTATATTTATTAAGTTCTCTTTTATGTCTTCCCCTCAATAGCGAGTTTTAATTAAATTGTAAAATTTTGTCAATTTTTATGAATTATTTATGCCACAGAAAGTTTCTTTAGTATCGTGTCATGATGACAATATTAACACTATAAACTTTTTCTTCCTTTTTTCGTATCGACACACACGCACATACACACACACACACACATATAAATATATATATATATGTCATTAAAAAAATTTTTTATGAGAATTTAGTAAATATTGTCCATTATATTTTATTTTAAATATTTAAATAATTGTATTATAATTTTCATATATTTACTCACATTTTTGTACTTTTTAAATAAATTTATTTTATTATATTAAAATATCTAGCACGAACAAATATTAAATAAATAAATAGAATATATGTTTATATTGTATTAGGAAATATTGAAATTGTCATACATTAAAATCGGATATTTTTGGAAAAATATGAAGTCAATTAAAGATATAAATTATCCAAGATAAATATTTATATAAACCCAATGATTAAATCATATCCATTAGATATAAGAATAAAGTAAAAAAGTTATAAATTCTTTACAAAAGATTTTTCAAGTAAAAATGAAACTCAAAAATTTTTCTTGCGTGAAATATAAAAAAAATATATATTTATTTATTTTCTTTTAAGTGATATTTGTATATATATTTATATAAAGAGAGAAGAAAGTTTATAATTTACTTATGAAAGTTTGCTATATATTTAAATAAATTAACGGATTTTCTACATTATATTATTATATAATATTTCATTAATAATTACATTCCTTAAATTTCTTTTTAGTATTGTTTAAATTATTAAATATATATGTTCATTTAAATTTTAAGTATCCAAGTGTATTTTGATATTACGTAGTAAGGTAAAAAGTGAGTAATTATAAACAATTTATTAGTTGATAACTTTTTATTTAATTAAATATTTTTTTCTCAGTTTACAACCATAACTTTTAAAAATGACATTTTTTACTTTTATGTCAAATTTAAATTCTATAATGAATAAATCGTCGATGTGCATCAAATTAATATAATCCGCTCTTATTATGTCCATAGTCCTTGAAATGATTGAATTAGTATTAAGGGAACTTTAATTTTAATGCAGCACGAAATGAAGGTATGCTTACGAGACGACGCACCGTCATATAAAGTTGAAATTTCGTACGTACTATATTAAAGTATAATTCAATTTAAAGTTCCTCCACTTTAAACCAATTAACGTTCTCACAGGTATAAAAAAGAACGTAAATGTTGAAAACGTTCCCCGTATTTAACTTAATATAATTTACATTCTCACATAATAACGTATTTTCGTGCAGGAAACAAGTCATTAATATTAAACGATCAGAAGTGTTTATTTCTTGATAGCATTTTAACGAAGCATAATATTTGGGACTCAAAAGAAATGTCACAATTGTCGTGTTTTACTTAAATATGTATTTATTCATTTAAGAGTTCGCCGTTGCGATTATTCTAGATGGTTCCCTTTAATGGTTAATTCAAAAAACGCCGTTTATTTATTCACTTTTTTGCATGGAAAAGAACTAGTTTGCATTCGTTGAGTAATTCTGATATTTTTAATGTAGATTACTTTTTTATAAACTTAATTTGACTTGACAATATTGTTTTAAAAAGAATTTGAAAGAGAAAAAATATATTTTTTTAAAAGAATTTAATACGAACAGGAATTAATTAGATATGACATATGATTTTTACTTTCTGTTGGAATTAAAATATTTTTTCTAAGTATAAATTAACATATTTGAAAAAGAATTAGTTTATACAGTATTGTAGGTGTATATTATTTACTTTTAAAATTATTAAAAAAAGACTATTTAAAACTGTTATAAAAATATATTTCAACTTTTGATAGCAATACCATTTAAAGTTGTTGAATGAAGTTTAGTAAAGTTTTAAAGTGCAATTTGCAATTTCCTCTAGAGATTTGCTAGTCTAAGTCTTCTAGTTTTGAAATTTTAGTTGATATTTACGTGACCTCATAATGTACTGACATATAAATGTAATACTAAAGTTAAAAATTTAAAACGTTAACACCAGTGAAAAATAACAGTCTATATAAGTATTAAATTCAAAAATGTGGACACGAAGAAAATCTAGTTGAGTGAGTAGTATGTAAATTTACTAATTACTCAGTTATATTGTAGCATTAGTAATAAATTAATGGTTAACTTGAATAAGAAAGAGAATACATTTTACATATTTTTAATAAATAAATAAATATTTTTTTTAATAATGCTATTTGTTTTAAAACGATTAATTGTTATTTTAAATTAAACGAAAATACATTAGTAATTTTAGTTAGAAACAACATTAAACTTTTTTTGTTGATGAATATTGTTATTTTGAAATGAAATAAATGATAATTTATGAATTAGGATAAGAAATGAATAAGATAAATATTTTTTATAACTTCTAATTGAGTTTAATTCCATTTATTTGGATTAAAACTAACTCTATTAAAAAGAGCATTCCAATTTAATTAAAAGCTTTTCTTAATATATTAATAATAATGCCAAACATTATTTATCAATCTAAATATCTGCTTTAATATAATTAAAATATTCTTAATTGAACCAACAGCTGTAGTTTTTATCCTTTCCGTTTTGTTATTATTCATTAGTTTATTAAAAAACATACTTTACACCTGAATTGTAAAAGTTTTAATTAACGATATCAAAATATAATTGTAATTCAGTCGCAATTACTTTAAATAACATTTAATAAGATTCGAAATCAATATGATGATATTGATTTCGAAGCTAACTAGGTCTCAAATAAATATATTTTTTAATAAACTTTTCTTTTATTTTTCAATATTTTATTATAATTTTTTCATTTAACATAATTTTAATTATATGACTAATTAACAATGATAATTTATTCACAATATGTTAAAAATTGATGTCAAACTCTTTAATCGAGGAAATAATATGTTGTTAATATTGCATAAATATGTTATTGCATAATTTGTGTAAAAAAAATTATCTATATTAGCACATTTAATTATCTTGTTTCTATTTACATACGAAATATAATCATTATATAGGTTTATCCAAATGTGACGCCTAAATTTGTGTTTTATGAAAAAATAACATGTGTATAGGTTCTATTATTTCTTTTTAATAAAATACAAATCTAGGTGCCGCATTTGGATTATCCTTTATATATATATATATATATATATATATATATATATATATATATATATATATATATATTCTAAAATACAATTTGGTTTAGGTTAATTAGATTCATCTAAAAAAAGACATTTAATATTTCTTAAAATACTTGACTCATAAAATATTTAAAAGTTAATTTTTTGCTAATTTGGTTAAATATATTTATTATCCTTTGTAAATAATTAGAAATTAATTTGTCTAAATTTTCATATCATATATTTTAGCCATAATTGCATTATATTTCTATTTATTGTATGTCTTTAAATTAAGTAATGTAAAATTAATTTAATATTATAATTTTATAGAATTTTCATATGATATCATAATGAAATTGTGTTTTACGCGAGAATTTTAATAGGTATATAAAAGCAAATTTTATTTAATAACAGCGAAAGGCTTTTAGAAAATAAAATGATATTTATATTTTTTCAAATAGATATTTAAATTGGTAATAAAACTATCATATACAAATATTTCATGAAATTACGTTAAGGTGTAAAAAATAAGTACAGGAATATAAACAAGATTGCAATTAATCATATTAAAAATTATTTTTAACAATATTGTATTATTTTTATTAATTTAATTAAATTACTTGCTATTATATATATATATATATATATATGTATATATATATATATATTAGGTTTACCAGAAAGTTCTGTCTGATAATGTGATCTCAAGTTTCAAAGATAAGTCATTCTACAGAAATGGAATTCACAAATTACCATTACGCTGGGAAGAATTCATGAGTAACGAAGGAAAAATGATATTATTCAGAGAATATTAATAAACATATTGAAAATTTATTATTTTTTTTAATTCAAAAACGGACAGAACTTTTCGGTAGACCTAATATATATATATATATATATATATATATATATATACTTTTAAAAGTATAAAAAAATTTAATATAATTTCGTAAATAGCACTATATTTTTTATGTTACATTTTACAACATAAAAACGTTACTTCAAATATTTTTCCAAAATTATTATAAAAAAAAATATTATAACATTTTCTATTTTTAATTTTAATAAAAATTAATATTATTATAATCTCTCATGTTTTTGATGTTAAATTATAATTAGCATAAATGAATAAAACATTCAATAAGGTGTTAAATATTATAACACCATCAAAGACTGATTGTAAATAATAAAAATATTGTTCTACACTCAAATCAATTTTAAAATAATATTGAATTTATGTTATTATTTTTAAAATATTCTCATACGTATTATTTTTTAGAAAATATAATGCATCCTTAATTTATAACGTCGGATCAAATGACAAAATTTTATGTTAATTTCTCAAGACAGTCAACTTTTAAAAAATAAAATAAACTTTAAATATTGATGTAACCGTCTCATAAGAAAACATCTAGTGTCATTTACATATATATATATATATATATATATATATATATATATATGTAAATCCGCCTAGGGAACACATGACCTTGTCGTTGGTGGCGGAACTTGTGTATCCCCATGACCCTAAGGGCTATGCCAGCGGTAGCGTAGCTACCAGAAGGGCCTCCCAAGCTGGACAGGTTGAAGGGTAGGGATCAGACTAAAAAGTGTTCCAAATAGGGTAGGCAGGGCTCTATTAGCCGAAATATAAACCCTGAATGAGAAATCCTCACCAAGCCGCTTGGTCAGCGTGGTGAGTATGACCAACTTCGAATGGAATAAATAAATAAACGAATGACATGGCTTCTTCTGAAAATATAGCTCCCCATTCGGATCTCCGGGAGGGAGCTACTTCGGGGGAAGTCGTGGAAAAAAATAAACCTAAACATAAACCTCTTTTTATATGTACGTATAATACGAGGTCTTTAAACTCAGAAGATAGAATCTTAGAATTAGAAGAAGAACTAGAGAAAATCAATTGGGGAATTGTAGGTCTGGCAGAAGTAAGGAGAAAAGAGAAAGGACATGTGAAATTAAAGAGCAATAACGAGCTTTATTACTGTGGTAATCAAACTGGGAAAACGAGAGGAATAGGATTTCTAATAAATAAATCAATTGTAAAAAAGGTGATCCAGTTTGAAGGTGTTTCTGATAGAATAGGTGTACTCACGATCAAAATGAACAAAAGAATAACAATAAAAATAATTCAAGTTTATGCACCAACAACATCCTGTGATGAAGAGGAATTAGAGGAATTCTATATAGAACTGAACATCACAATAAACAAATTGAAAAAAAATGCATACCTAATTGTTATGGGAGACTTAAATGCAAAAATAGGGAAAAGGAAGGGCAATGAAAATATGATTGGAGATTTTGGAATAGGAGAAAGAAATGAAAGAGGTGATAGATTACTAGAGTTTGTCACGACACATAAACTGTATTTGATGAATACGTTCTTTAAAGTAGGAAATGGACATGGATTAGCCCAAATGGAACAACAAAAAATGAAATTGATTTCATTGCCAGTAACAACAAACACATTTTTCAAGATGTTACAGTAATAAATAGATTCAACACAGGAAGCGACCATCGACTAGTAAGAGGAAAGATATTAGTCAATTTAAAATATGAGAGAGGTAAAATGATTAAAAGAACAGTACAACCAATCGATACAGAATATACAAAAGACGAGGAAGATCATTATAGTGAAATTATACATAAGAAGCTAAATAATATATCACAAGGAATAAATGATAAACAGCAAAATTTGCAATATTATGATGGAAACTGCTCGATAAAACCACATGGAAAAAGAAAAAATTTTAAAATCACAGAAGAAACTAAACAACTGATGGAAAAGAGAGGGGAGATGAAAAGAGATTTGGATTAAGCAGCTGTGGAATATTCAGAAATTTGCAAACTACTCAGAAAGAAATTAAATATTATAACTTGATATTAGACAACAACACAAAGAGATTAGTAAGAGCAATGGAAGAAAACAAAAGTTTTAGAAAAGCAAAAAAAGATATTATGCTTGGACAACATAAGTTAATGACAATAAAAGATAACGAAGGTAACCTACTAACAGAAAAGAATAAAATATTAAAATATACAGAAAAATTTTACCAACAACTATATAAAAATGAAGAGAGAAAACAACAATAAAGAAATAACTAGTGACTACAAAATTCCGGATATTTTACCAGAAGAAGTGGGAAAAGTAGTAAAAGAAATGAGAAATGGGAAAGCACCAGGGGAAGATGGAATAACGACAGAACTAATTAAATATGGAGGAAAAACGATGAATGAACATTTGGCAATGCTATTTACTAAATGCATTAAAGAAAATAAAATCCCAGAAACGTGGAAGAATAGTATATTAATAATACTACACAAAAAAGGAGACAAAACAGAACTGAAGAACTACAGGCCAATCTCACTACTTTCCTCCATATATAAAACATTCAGCAAAGTTTTAGTAAAAAGACTAGAAAAAGAATTAGATGGGCAACAGGCCAGAGAACAGGCAGGCTTCAGATCAAATTTCAGTACAACAGACCATCTACATACTTTACAACAGATACAAGAAAAATATAACGAATACGAACAACCCTATGTTTGGCTTTTGTAGATTTTGAAAAGGCGTTCGATTCGGTCAGTACATCATCAATATTTTCATCCCTAAAAGAACAAGGAATTAGTAAAAGATATGTGGATTTGTTGGAGGAAATATATAAAAGTTCATCAGCGCAAATTAAACTACATGAGCTATATAGACAAGGAGACAGTTTATCACCAAAAATATTTAATGCAATTTTATCATGAGAGATGCAGATTTTGAAAATAAAGGAATCAAAGTAAATGGAGAATAACATTTAAGATTTGCGGACGATGTATTGTTAATAAGTGAAAGAAGAACTACAAATATTACTCGAAACCCTATCAGAAAAAAGCCAAAAAGTAGGGTTAAAAATAAATATGGGAAAAACAAAGGTCATGTTCAATAATTTCGCTGAAAGAATTAACATACAATTAGAAATCATACCTGGATGGATGAAATAAAATACCTAGGGAAAACTATAAGATAATGGTGATTTATGGCCAGAAATCAAAACGAGAATCAGAGCTACATGGGCAGCATTTGGGAGACTAAATAGTATAATGAAAAGCAATATACCAATCAGTTTGAAAAGAAAGGCATATAACCAATGTGTACTACCGGCCTGTACGTAAGCAGAAACTTGGACTCTAAACATAAGAATGAAACAGAAACTGTTAACTGCCCAGAAAAGTATGGAAAGAATAATGTTAGGAATTACTAAACTGGACCGAAAAACAAATAAATGGATAAGGGAACAAACAAAAGTAATTGATATAATAGAGCAAGTTAAATCGTTGAAATGGACATGGGCAGGACATGTAGCAAGAAGAGAGGACAACAGATGGACGAAGATTGTTACGGAATGGAGACCAAGAGATAAAAAGAGACCTAAAGGAAGGCCACATCAAAGATGGAGAGATGAAATTGTGAAGTATTGTGGAGGCCAAGGTTGGATGGGATTGGCCAGAGACAGGAAAGAATGGAAGAGGCTTGGAAGACTCTTCTTATTTAAATTATGACATTCGACGAGGCTTTCGCCCAGCAGTGGGCTGATGTGGGCTGTCAGTAGTAGTAGTAGTAGTAGTATATATATATATATATATAATTGTAATTAGTAAAAAATTATTTTCAAGAATTTGTAATTTTATTTTAAAATTTCTTTTGTATTTTAAAAGGAAAAAATTATTATTTTTATTTAATACTTAACAATCTATTGATGAAACTATAACACGGTTATAATTAATAATAAAAATAAATGAAATAAGTGCTCTGTATAATATTCTATTGAGTAAAAGAATAATCTTTACAAAGCTTTGTTTTATAAGATAATATAACGATTAGGAATCTTACACTTTATATTAAAAATTTTTGCAATTGTACAATTAATTTTTATTTTAATAAAATATACTCGTATATGAAATGCCATATTTTTATGAAATATAACAATTTTATATTATAATAACTTTTACTATAATATTTTTTGTAGTTTCTCTTTATTAAAAAATATTTTAAATAAATATATAAAAATATTAGATTGTATGTAAAATAAAAGATATACGTTTATGTAAAAAGGAATTTCAGTTAAAATATCTTTAATTTAAAATATGAAAGGATAAATGATTTGTATACTGTGTTGAAATGCTTGAGGCATCTTACACTTCACAACACAGCGAATTAAAAATTCGTGGTAAATATGACAAAAATTAAATAAATTAACATGTGGAAAATGATTCCATATTAAACGTATTTTCTATACATATTGTACAAAATACAATTTTTTATTATTATATATTCATAAATGTTGATATTTTATTTATAAACATTCGTATTTATTGAACATTGATTTTTTTTTAAATTTCAATTATTTTAAAAATGTATTAAAAATTTATACAAAATATGTTGGTTTTTTAAAACCAATTTCTTTCATCAATTCATTATAATAGATGTACTCGTATTTTGTAAAAAATAATGTATTGTTTTTCTTCTATCATTGAAATGAAACTCTTAAAGTATACTTACCAAATATATACTATTTATTCTTTTTAGAAAATGTATATTTTTATTTGTACAAAATTTGAAATCCGATTGCAATAAAGCTATTAAAAAAATATTATACAGAAACGAAATCAATTTAAGGTCTTAATTTATAATTATATATTGTATATTCTAAACAGTATTTGTCTACTAAAAATAGAATTGATGTGCTTGTTTATACACATTTTCGTCTGAATAAATACATACAGTAGAATAAAAACAGTATGATATAATATTTAATTATTTAACAAAGAGAGAGAAAAAGGAGGGCTGGAGTGAATAAGGATGAATTCTTCTATCTACAATTTTTAGTCATTAAATAATTTTCAAAAAAGATTTAGGATTTAAAAGTACATTTCAATTTAATACAGTATAATTAAAAAACAATTCGTTATTTTAGTTGACAGTATATCGAAATTTATATAAAACTATTTCATGAATCTATAATAGAATAAGGTTTACTACTGCACACAGAGTTTTTTGACAAATACATAGAATTTTGAAAATAAATAAAAAAATTAATATTCGATTTGGAAAAAAATATGTAATATTATTATTGTTCAGTATAAAGAAATAAATTGGATGAAATATTTTCTTTATTGACTTAAAATCTTCATATCATCATCCGTAATTGATTAGAATTAAATAAACAAAATTAAGTGCAAGATTCACATCTTGTAATATCATGATCTAATGTCGAGATTAAAAAGCGTATTAGCGAATGAAAAGAACACTAACTGATTTTTGAAATAAGTAACAACATACTTCATATTATGAATTCTAATTTATTGTATTATTTTTAGATATTTTATTTTATAATAATTTTATTTTGAATATATAATTAACTTTTTAATTAAATTCCATATATATATATATATATATATATATATATATATATATATATATATATATATATATAGTAGTGTTAATGAAGAAAAGGAGACATAGAAGCTAACACTTAAAATTTATGCTATAAATATTTGTAATTTTTATGCAATAATTAAAAAATAATTCATTAAACAAAACAGCATATCAGTATTTCATTAAACACAAATTCAAAGAACTATAATAAAATTAATCTACTATATTTTTCACATGATTACATTTTTTTTAATTAGTAATTATTTTTTAATTAGTACAAAGTATTTATTTTTTAATTAGTTTTTAACAGTAAAAAGTTATGAAAGCCAGTTTTGTTTAAAAAAGGAAATTATCGTAATTTATGTAGATATATATATATATATATATATATATATATATATATATATATATATATATAAAATATGTCATTATTAACAGTCTCTTTCTTTCCTCTGATAGATGAAGGTCTTTTTTAAATCTTTTTGCTTCCGGTATATATGTATATAATTTGTTTTCAATAAATAAAATAATATTCTTTATAATAGTGAGAATAAAAGTATTTAAGGTAATATCAATTCACTAATCATCACATAGAACATATTTAAATATGACTTGTAATTATTCATTTTATTCATATTCAATTTATTATCTACTCTATATTCGTGATTGGTTATTACTATTTCATTTATTTCCAAATATTTGTATTGTATTTATAGATGTTAACACACACACTTATATATATATATATATATATATATATATATATATATATATATATATATATATATATATATATATATATATATATATATATATATATATGTATGTATGTATGTATGTATAATATATATTGAATTCTATAATGTGTCGTACATTATATTCGTGATTTATTATTAATATATATAATATCTAAAACAGTAGTATTATCCAAATTACAGAGCATAAATTAAAACGAATCATTAGTTTTTAAATAATAATATTCTACTAAATGTTATTTGCATTTCGACATTTTAAATTAAGTAATTTATTTTATAATTATATGTACCTCGCTTATAAATAATTATTATGTTTTACGTTATTAAAAGGTTATTTGTACATAAATTGAAATAAATTTGAACACCTACATACATTTGCACATAAATATTAATTTCATTATTGTAGTATTGACATATGAAATATAACGAGTATATCACCAATTTTATGTACGTTTATATTTATGATTAAACATGTTTACACATACATTCATATGGACATAAAATAAGTGTAAATTTTAAAGTAATTGGAGAGAGTTCATAACTGTTATACATATATCTTTTAAATTTTATTATTTATAATTGTTGGAATTTCTTCATAATTATATTTTTTAGTTTTTAATTTTTTAATACCTTAAATTATAATAAAAAAAGGTCACTGATTGTTTTTTTATAGTCCATCAATAACAACATGAATTTTCATTTGCAATGAAGAGATCTAATTAACTTGTATATATTTTTTTCTTTTATAGACTCATTGCGTAAAATTATATAAATTGAAATTTCATGTAAATTTTTTAATGAATAATAATAGTACTTTTGTTGTAAAATGTAATATTTATGTATTTCGAGTATTTTAATTTTAATAATTTTCATAAGTAATATATATATATATATATATATATATATATATATATATACATACACACACACACACTACCCCTTCATAGGCAATCAGGCATTTCTCTTTCTATAAATCAATATCCTATATCTCGGGTATAAATAATTTATATGCTTAATCTTTTTATATACATGTTTATTGTAATGTTAAAAAATATATTATAAAGAAACAAACAAAAACTAATTTTATTTTTGACCACTCTTGTTTTTGATGATTGGTTGATATATTCAAATCATTATATTTATAAGTTTTTCATTGTTTCCGGCTTTATTTTTCTCTATTCTACCTGTAGTATTTTCTAACGATTCTACTGTGATGTTGGATATATCTTTAAAGCATTTTGGTAAAGATCATCCCACAAAAGCTCTATAGGATTGACATCGAGCGACTGAGGAGGTTAAACCATCATTTTAAAATTTTTCTTGATTTCCATTTGCTTCAAAAAGCTTATACATAATTTGTACGAGTATTTGGAATCGTTGTGTTGAAAAACGACAACACGACCTTTTTCAACAATCTTTGCTCAAAAAGGCAAAGAATGCTTCTTCAATATATCCTTGTAGTGCTTCTTGTTTAATTTTCTTTCAATTTAAAGAAGATTTCTTAAACCAGTGCTCCCAAAACCACCCCATACTATCATAAATTCCCCACCATATTTAACAGGTGGAATTACATATTGATTTGACGTGTGCCATCTAGCTGATCTACAGATAAAGACGCGTCTCCTTGAACCAAAACTTTAAATTTTAATTCGTCACTCCATAGAACCTCTTTTCAATCATTAGTAATCCAGTTTTCGTTTTGTTTAATTCGTTCAAGTCTTTTCTTGATATTTATTGATTAAAGTAAGGGTTTTCTTACAGCTATCCTTCCATACAAGCGAATCTCATTTAAACTTTGTTTAACAGTTGAAACACTTGGAGATTTTTGTCGACCATTGTTAACTTGTGCTGTTATTTCTGGTACTGTTAAGCGTCGATTACATTTGTGTATTGTCACTCTTCTGACGTTGTTATTGTTCCTGTATGCTCAGTTCGTTTTTTTTTTATAATACTCTTACAGTCTTTATATTTTTTTTAATTATGGTGTCTACTGTCTTAGAAGATAATTTAAACTTTTTTTTTGTTATTTATCTCAACTTATGTTAGAAAATTATCTTGCACTGAATTTCTATTAGATGTTCTTTCACTTTAGTCATTTCAATAAAAAATCAAAAATAAAACTTAATACACAAATGAATTTTAACCCCAACACCACAATAATTTAAAGTGTTCAATAGTCCCTTATTGTTTACTTGTTATTTATAATTATATAATTTATAATTATATGATTTATAATTATATAATTTATAATTATATCGGCTGATGGATTTCGATGACGAAGCATTCATCGTCAGAATCTTTCTGTTAAAAAAAATGTTTTTTTATTTTTTTTATATAATTTTTATAGATTATATAATTATAAATAATAAGTGAACAATAAGTGATTATTGAACACTTTAAATTATTGTGGTTTTGGGGTTAAAATTCATTTGTGTAAAGTGAATCAGCCACACAGTTCCAAAACAACCAATTAAAATCCTAATCTTCAATTATTTTAAAAGTTGTACTTATTTTGATATTATTTCTTAATCCTGACAAGCTTGAATGATTGCAAACTACATAGTAAAACCAAAAAACACTTCTCTTATTACAAAATCTACAATAACACATTAATTACTTGGAAAAACCGAGACAACATTTATTTTTTTTACTTCACCGTTGAAATTTATCGGAACAACATTTTTGTGAAAACTTTTGTCTTATTCAATTTCCCATGTTTCTAATAATTGATTTATTATGTAAATAATGGAAAATACTCTACAAACAATAATTAAGTACATTAGTAAGATACATAACTAAGTTGAACCGAATTATACCAATTTATAGGGGTGACTGAAAATTTATGAGCGGTATTGTATATATATATATATATATATATATATATATATATATATATATAGAGATAGATAAATAGAGAGAAAAAGAGATAGATAAATAGAGAGAAAAAGAGATAGATAGATAAATAGATTTCTATTTTCTATTTGTCTTTATTTAAGTAACTAAATGTTTTTTCTTAAATTTTAAAAAAATTATAGAATTAAAAAATCATAATAGTAATTTTAATTTTCTGAAAGTAATTTATACATACACACACACACACACACACACACATATATATATATATATATATATATATATATATATATATATATATATATATATATATAATATTATTGTAAATAACAACACTAATTACAGTATTTAAATATTAAAATAAAAAGCATATTGTAAACAATTAAATTATAAAAAAGATAAACGTGATGAAATTTTGATAAAGTAACAAAACTAAAATAAAACAAAAATCAAATTTGAAATATACAAAATTATTTTTAATTTATAGTGACTGATCAATAAATATATTTATATTATTCGATCCAAATACAATATATTAGAATCAATATTAAAACTAGATATATACGAGATTCACATTTGAAATGTTGACACTTGTTCTATTTTATCTAGCAGACAAATAAATCGATCGGTTTTTTTCTATAGGTACGGAAGTGTAATTTATATTTATTGGCTGCACTTTACGATTCGCTAGGCGCACATTCACTGATTCGCAATAATTGTAAATATTAGACAATTGTGTATAGTATATGAATTTTCATAACATGGTTCACATATTGGATTGGACGTATCGTATTTTTATAATAGAAAGTGTTCATATGCAATGCAATTTTGTGCAATATATATATATATATATATATATATATATATATATATATATAAGTTTATGTGTATGTATAGAAAAGGTTTTAAAAATTTATGTATGAAATCTCAACGGGGTTAAAATGTCACGCTTTTCGCTGAGATGGAGATTTATATATCAGTTCTTCTCTGTAAGATTTATATATTTACAGTTAATACAAAATCTTTGCGAGCGGGAAAACAACATGACATATTTATTTGTTTCTCTTTCTAGCGTACGAGTTTTGGCAAAAATACATTACTCTTGTCGAAATGTGGACATTTTCAAGCCTCCGCGAATGATTTATGGTTCGATTGTATATGTATCAACGAAACGATCTTTTCTTACAACTACAGTGCACAAGAGAAGCCACATTGACAGACTTGGCCCAAACAATTTCGTAAACATATGAGTCGTGTCGGGGATTCGGAAGATTGCTTCGTCGCTAAGTATGCATACATACAAATACAAACACACATTCTATAAATGCATACATACATATAAACGTACACAAACACACACACACACACACACATATACATATATATATATAAATAATATGTGTACGTATATATGACATGAAGCGTCTATGTATGTCTGAACTCTGCGTCTACTAGTGATGGAGACTATAGCCCGCTCGCAATTTTTTGTTTTCCCTAAATACTGAGCTTTAGTGCTGGATTCTGAAAGTCGGATGGTGCTCTGACAGCAATTTTCTTTCTTTTTTATTATTATTTGACTTTTTTTGTTTCCTTCGTTTCGTTTTTTTTTTTTATTCGCATTTCATGATTATTGTACATGTATATGCAGATGCGTAAACACAATGAAACATTGTTGAATACTTTTGTAGAAATTTCGTTTTATTAAATATGTATAGTTGTTTGTTTTTCAAGAGGCATAAATGCGAAAAAATCCAATATTCTATTGTCAAGAATCACAATTTACGGTTATGGGGAATTATTTATTGTTAACTTTTTATATTTAAATATATTATATATATATAATTTTTAAGATTATTAACAAACGTATTTATTTATATTGTTATTTGTATAGTTACAGTTCTTTTTTAATAATTTTTAGTTTATAATTCAATCAAATACTTTCTAATACCCTCAAACATTTGTTATTCCAATTTATATTTGCTATTCTATAACATTATCACTCCCATGATCACAAGATATTATAAAGTGTTCAATAATTACTTATTGTTCACTTTATTGTTTATAATAACAATAAAATAATATGCATTTAGATGTCGATGTCATCATGTCAGAGTATTGTGTTATAAAATTGCAACACAATGCTCTGACTATAATGGTATCGCCATTGAAATGCGCATTTACTTTTTGTTGTTATAAACAAAGTGAACAATATGTGATTATTAAACATTTTATAATATCTTGTGGATGATATTGTGGATGATAATTCATTTAGATAAAAGTGAATTTGTTACAATTTTAAAACAAATAGTAACAATTAATACAAATTTATTACTTTATGAAAAATGATAAAATGTGTTTATGGAAGTTGAAAGTATTTACAAAGAAATATTAAGAATTTGTTTTGAAATACTAACATTTCCATTCAGATATACATTTTGAAATTTGTAAATTTAAAGAAAAACGTAATTTGTCATTTTGTAAATAACCTTTTTTCTATAATAAAAATATTATTTATTTTTATTAACCATTATTTACATTACCTTATATATTTAAAAAACTATTTTATTAAATTACTCGATGTTGTAATATACTTTAATATACATTTTTATAATAACGCCATATATAGCGGACACAAATAACCTTTTCAAACTTATCGATAATAACACAATTGCTATAAAAATGAATATAGATTAAAGAAACCGATAAAAAAGCACGACTTGATTATAATAAAACATTTTTATATTAGAAATACATGAATAAAATGAACAATAAGTTAATATTAAACACATAAAATAATGTGGTATTATGAATGACTCATTTCTTTAACATCAAATTATACCTTTTCGTTCTTTGTCCTTTTTCTTCTTTGATAATGAATTGAGTTAGATTTACGAAAAAATTATAACAGTATTCCAAAAAAAATACTTGTCATAATGCTAAATATTTCTAATATTACAATTTATTATTAAACAATATAATTTTTAAAATATTTTTTTAAATCATAGTTTTTAGATTGTGATTAAATTATTATCAGACGAAAACGTTTAAAAGCATCAATTATATTTAATAAATTTGAATTATTTAGATTAATATGTATTTGTGAAATATATTTTTCAAAGTAATTATCAAATTTGATGAAATATTAAAGTAGATGCATGTAGCTATAAGAAAACTATTTCATAATTTATATGTAATAACTTTATAATATAATTTCTAAAGTATTACCTTCATTTATGATCATTAATAAATATATATATATATATATATATATATATATATATATATATATATATATATATATATATATATATATATATATATATATATATTTATATATATTTTCATATATATGCCACATTATTTATTATTTTCCATTAAATATAATAATAATCGAACTGTTCAAACTGAACAAAATGAAAAACAATAATATTTTGATAAAAAATGTAATATTCATTTATTTATTGAAATGTAAATTGATCTAATGTGTCAATATGCAATAGCAATACATAAGGTCATCCAAATGTGATGCCTAGATTTGTGTTTTATTAAAAAGAAACATAAATTATACACATGTTTCCCAATACACCACCAATTTTATACTCATGTTTCTTTTTAATAAAACACTAATCTAGGCGTTATATTTGGATGACCTTATATTTTAAAATCATGTGCACTATTTTTTACTATATTATTGTTGGTTAATAAAATGAATAATATTTATTATATTAATTACAAGATTTAAGGTGACAATGACATAAAAAATATTTTTAAATATTTTTTTGTTAAAATAATATTCAATATCATTAATTTTAAAAATAACACTAAACTAAAATAAAGTTTCAATTTAATTATTTTTAGCTGATGTATTTTTTTAAAATATATATCTATTAGTATATATTTTAGTACATAATTAAGTGAAAGTAATATTTTTTGAAAGAGAAAATTTTTAATAAATTATAAAGATCTATTTTTTAAAAAAATGTTTTTATTATTATTTATAATGAAGAAATTTATTACTATTTGTAATATTTGTATATGAAAAATAATTAAGTATCAAATTTTGTACAATATTCACAATTTTACATTGTTTTTGGTGTAGCGTTAGAATTTCATTCAAACTATTTTATTATATTTAAATTTAACTATTTGTTTTATATTCAGATAAAAATCGTAACAGTTTAATATATTTTCTTTTTTTTATATGTATATACATACACACACACTATTATATATATATATATATATATATATATATATATATATATATTCTTCTTAACGTTCTCAACTTTTCTTGTGTTATTCGTCTGGAAACTTTAGTAATTTAACGAGTTACGATAACTTATTTATCAAGCAGTGAAAAGTGAGTGAGCTCGCTTTGATAAAACCCTCTGTGACACTTTGGCAAAAGGCCTAATCTCGAATGCTCAAGGCTGTTTTCTTGTGGGTTTAGAGAACGAAGATTGTAAGTTTACGATATCGTTTATGATTGGAATGATTCGATGCGAATTATAAGTTTTGATTTAAGGACTTAATTTGTGTGAAATGTTTAAAAGCGCGGTTCGGTAACTCTTGTTGTGCTTATCAAATGAAAAAGAAAAGGAGAGAAAAATGTTATTGCGCAAAAAGTTTAAATTATACATCGAGCCGTCGCTGTCATGAAAATAATGGTTTTTAGGGTTCGGTTTATTGCTGGTTAAGTAATTTGGAAAACTTTCTCATTAATGTAATATTTATTTTATATGAAATTATTATTTTAAAATATAAAATTTCTATATATCCTTCTTAAAAAGAATTATCAAATCAGTATTTTTTATAAAAAAATGTTTTTCTTCTATCCATAAAAAGAACTTTCTAATGAGTAAAATATATCAAACTGAAAGTATGCATAATATAGTTAATAAAATTAATAATGTGTTCTCTTGTAATTATTTATATCTAGGGATTAACAAAGTTTGCCCACGGGTAACATAAGGATACGACATTGTTTTTCTGTAGAGCGTACTGAAATAAGGTTTTTATATTATATTAAATCCTGTGAGACTCATCAACCGTTACTCTAGTGCTCATATAATTACATCTTCTAATGTTAATAAAGTCCTTGGTGGAGACTGTAGATGCTTTGTTGATATTTTAATATATATTTATTTGACATATTTTCTTTACACAATAGTTGTTATAATATGAGGTTTTTTATTGATTTACGTTTAAGTTATTTTGTTAGATAAAATAATTTATCTAGTAAATTAAAAAAAAATATTAACAGTATACGAGTTTGTTATATTTTTATTAATAAATATGTATAAGATTTTATAAAAAATAATAAGCATTATAATAATACATAGAACGAAGGATATAAAATCTGAATGTTTTTTTAACGTAAAAACTGAAATTGGTATTTTGGAGTTTTACATATTTTTTTCTTCCAAGATAAAAGATTAAAATATTAATAACAAACATATATTTTTTAAAAAATTAACATGTCCGAAAATTTATCAAGTTAAATGAATATATATATTATAAATCTTGCTCCAAGTTAATAATGTATGTTTGTGTTAATGATTTATCAATACATTTATGTACTATAACATAAATTTTTAAAAATTACAAATAAGTTAATAGTTTTGTATAAATTTCACTTTATTTAATAATTAAAAAAATTAAAATATATTTTATATGAAAAATATTTTTGTTATTTTAGTATTTTTAGTTTTACTTTATGGAATTAATAAATAAAAAAGAAATGACTAATATATTAGGTTGGCAAATATCTCCCTTCCGCCTTCTGGTCTTTTGAATTTCGCGGCTATGTACAAAAAAAAAAAAAAAGCGGAAGGGAGATACTTGCCAACCTAATATATATATATATATATATATATATATATATATATATATACACGTGTGTGTGTATATATAATTTAATTTTCAAAAGAAAAACCTATTATACAAATACTATTACAGTTCCACAAAAGCTCGATTTCATCCACTTGATAGAAAGTATGGAAAAAGAAACCTCGTTAGGTTCATAAAGCTTTATATATGCAATATATATATATATATATATATATATATATATATATATATATATATATATATACACGTATGTATGTATGTATTTATATGTAAGTATCCAAATATGCATGCATTTTGAGCTGTAACATCATTTTATATACGCTTTCAAAATGGAATGTAAATGTAACGTATAATCGAATTTAAACTTAGTACATATACTGTTGAACATATGGACATAACCTATACGGGAATTTCTTCGAGGCGTCCAAATTTGTCGAGACAATAAACTGAAGCTTTCTCGTAAATTTCAATGATTTCCTCTTACCAATATCCGGTAGGATAGTTGTTGTTGTTGTCGCCGGTGCTTCACTGTAGTAGAGATTCTCGTCGAACGGATCCATTGGCCGAATAACGTCGACGCAGTCCGTTCGTTTTACAACTCTTATCCGTTACACCGTACTACTCACACCCGTCAAATCGTAACCGTTCGCGAGTTTATTGCATATTTCAGTGTAAACAGTGCGAGCCTGGTCTATGCTCCGAATACGGCACGCTCCATAACACACAACGACCATGATGCCAGACTCCCAAATCCGGGACACGTCGTTTTGAAAACGAGTTACACCGCGTTGCCAGGCGCGGCCTAACTTCACGTTAAATTACACTCTTACAAAAATCACAAACAAGTAAAGATGGCATTAACGAGTTTATATACATATATATATATATATATATATATAAATTTAAAATTACACATCACTGAACTAACAATATAAACATTAACTGTTTAAAGACTAAATTTATAATAACTTTTCATAATAAATAACTCATCATTTTATTGCCAGTTGATGATAATATTTTTTAGATATTGAACTTTATTTGAAAATAAAACATTCTTTCATCAATTTTTATTGGAATAGAATTTCTCATTTTAATTCCTTATAATTTTTCTCATCTTTGATTTAAAATTTAAATATTGATCACAATATGGAATATTAAGAAGTAATAGTTCAGTATATCCTTTATATTTGTATATGTATACTTTTTTAAATTATGATAATAATTTCATATGTATTATTTATTTCATTTATTACATGTATACATAGTTATTTATATGTTTAAATAGAAAACTAAACAAAAATTGTTTTTTTAATTCAATTTTATTTTATTCTGTTTTATTTTACTTTCTTTGATTATTTTTCCTTAATATTTTATTTATTAAATGCTAAAGAAGATCAGATTGTAAATGAAATATAAACTCAGAATATAAAAACATACACATATACACACACATGTGTACATAGACAATACAAACATACATACATATACAGTTGGTTCCAGAAGTATTTATACTTTTATTAAAGAATAAATTTTCGATTTGTTATTTATAATTTTTATTATTTTTTATTAAACAATCTTTGTAACGTATGTATATCTTTTTTAAACATTTCTCTGGTATTATTTTTTCATAATAGCATTGATCAAAACCTTTTAGATCTTTATAATGTTTTATATTAAGTGTTGAAAACAGGAATTAATCTCATGATGTCAAACCAGGCGAATAAAGTAGATGACTAAAAGTCACGATAAATTTTTATTTTAAAAAGTTACGTAGTATGATTAATATATACAGATCAAAACATGTACAGACATTTTCGTTGCAAATTTTTGAACAAAAAAAAGATAAACTTGCAATTTACTAATATCAGTGATATCCTCAATTAATCTTCTAGACATGCAACTATTATTTTTAATTAATTCATACACTTTTTCTTTCTTTTGACTCGCTGGAGGACGCCTGCTGCGTTCGTAATCGTCCAACGACTATCAAACTTTTTTAAACTTGGTGTACCACTCGTAAATCGTTGTACGTGATAAAGCTACTTCTTTATAAGTTTCATTCAATATTTCGAGCGTTGCCATAAATGTTTTCTTCAGTTTTGATCTTTGTTCTATACTGATTTTTTGTGGAGTATCAAAAAGTTACTGTTATATTTAGAATCATAACTAATGATACGTGTATCGAAATTTAATTAGATTGAACATAGTTATCAATGAAGTGTTAACAAAAAAAACTATTTTAGAAGACATAGTTACTAATATCGTCTATATAATTAAATATTTGAAATTTTTAGAACTGGCCATCTATATATATATTTATATATATATATATATATATATATATATGTATGTATGTATGTATGTATGTATGTATGTATAAATATTGGAATGATATTTCAATAAAATACTTTTTTATATTTTCAAAAATTTCAAATTTAATTAATATTATTTCATTTGTTAACAGCATTTAAAAAATCATAATGGAATTTATATTTATAATGGTTATATGCCATTAATATTATATTGTTTACGTATAATAATTTATAAAAATACAATATAATATGCAATAATAATAAACAATTTATTTTTAAACCAGTTTAAAATAAAAAAAAATCTTTAATGAAATCGCCTCTATGCAATTTTTTAATTGACTTATAAATTATAAATAATTTAATATTGTAAATCATTTTTTTGTATTCGACTAATTTATCTTAACAAATTTAGTTCAGAGTTCATCGAGTTCAAATGTTGTAAATTAGATGAAATATTATAAAGAAAATTTTTTTTAATTATATAGAGTCATTTGAATGTGACTCCTAAATTTCTATTTCATAAAAAAAATATGTGTATAGGGTGGTATATAGGGAAACATGTGTTACATTTATAAATATATACATGTGTTATATACATAGTTTCTTTTCTTATTATTGAAGATTTTACTACCAAGAACATGAATAAAAGTTTTTTTTTAAATTTTATATTGTATTACTTAATCATCTTTATTACAAAGTTTAAATTATCATTACCTTTACAAATAACTAATTTAAGTAATATTTATACTACATTGATAATTTTTATTATTATATATAGGTATTATATGAAATTCTGAATATTAAGTAGAATTCATTGTCAATTGTCTAATTAAGATTATTTTAAGTTTTCTAATTAAGTAGGATTAATTATTGACTTTTATATTTATATTATACTTGTATACAATAACTTTTATAGGGTATTTTTTAAGCGTGATAGAAAATTAAATTGAATACCTATCGAAAGTTCTATCTAACCTAAAAAAAAACATCATTTATATATATATAAATATAAGATATGATATAGTGTTTTTTTAGGTTTGATATCACTTTCGATAGAGATTCAATTTAAAGTTCTATCATGCTTAATAAAACACCTATTAAATTTAATTTAATTGCTTCCTAAATAATTTCGATTTTTTAAATATTATCATAAATTTATAGATAATAAATTACGACAAAATATTAAGTACTTTACAAAATAATGTACAGAAGGTCGTAAAAATATATTTGATTTATTTTTTTAATAAAAAGTACTTATATGTTTTCACGAACATATTTTACTTATTTAAAATCTTTTAATTAAACATTAGTTTTGATAATTTATTTATATGAAAATAAATTATTTACTCATATTATAATTCTTATTTTGAATATTTGAAGATATAATTTAATGTATCAAATAATTTTACATTAAAAACTAATTTAATAAAGTTTATTTTAAATTTGATGATGTGAAAATTCTATTTTAAAAATTAACTATTTTTAATAACTTTTAAAAAACATATTTATATTATTTATGAAACATTTTTTAAAAATTGTATTCTTTTATGATAAACGAGAATTTTTTAATTTTCAAAAAGGAAATATAATTAAAATATAAATATTTATTCTCAATTATGAGTTAATAAGACACAATTTCGTAATATGAAGTTCAGAAATCATTATCCGGTCCTGTATATCATGGATTCTGTGTTTAAGTTCTACTATGATGTGGTATGAGATTCACATAGAGGGTCGTATGCTATAGTATTCACTGACGACGATAACATTGTTTCGAACACGACATTTTGTTTCGTGCGCTCGAAAAAGTAACGGATTTTCATGTAAGCATTTACGGTATAAACGCGATATAAATTCTCTTTAATTACACATCTCATGGCGACTTCAGAGGATTTCATACATATACACATACGAGTATGTATGTGTAAGCAAAAAAAATCATGCTACATTTATATTAATATATTCGAGCGCGTCTGTTGACGAGAATGAAGTGTACAACCTTACAGATGAAAAAAATAAATATCATATTTTTTAAACGTGTAAAGACTGGAATTTATTTTGAAAATGATGAATTTATTCAAATATTTTTAATAACGTTTAATTTTTCTAAACTCTGTTTTGAAATATGAAACAAATTTTTAATATGCTTATTCTTTTTATTTTTATATGAGATTTCCTTTGTACAAATTTTTAAATATTAACAATATGATATTTACATTTGTATATTTCTATAACTTGTATATATATAAATGTAAATATTTGTTCAGCAGTGTATAAAAGAAAGCTGATGATAATATATACATATATACCTGCAGTAAAAAGTGTTTAATAAATTAAAACTATTTTTTATTAATACTTAATTAATTTTTCCATATTAAAAGATATTTTTTTTAAATTTATATTTTCATATCTGAATAAATTTTATTTTTTATTACAATAGTGTTTTCCTCTCTGCGTACTTTACCCATTTCTTTAATAAATATATTTATTAAAAACTTGAAAATAAAGTTAATTTGTGCATTTTAAATTAAATCTACCTTTAAATGCTTTCAAATAACTACAAATTAATTTTACTATGTATTATTAAAATATAAATATATATGCATGAATTACTATACTGCATTTATAATAAATAAAAAAATAACTATCATTGTTTCTAATTAAATGTATGTTTTTCTAAGAAATATAACAAACGTTTTGTAATTAAAATTTATTAGAAGTTATTTATTTTAAAGAGCAAGCAGTAAAATTATTACTATATAAATAACTTAATATATAATGAATGAATATATAAATAACTTAATTTATATATTTTTAATTTTATTACATAAAAGATAAAAATCTTATGATGATAGTTATTTGATTTAATCTTAAATAAAGATAAAATTAAAGAAATGATGTTTGAACCAAAAATTAATCAACTGAAAGTTTATTCAAAAATTGAAGAAAATTTACATTTTAAATATTATTTTAGTATGTAATTTATCATCAAATTGACATAGATATTTAATACAATATATAAATAGTAGGTACATTTTTTAATAAATATAAGAGTTTTTATATAATTGATTGCATATTAGGTTTTTGTATAAAAATTGAACAATTTTTGAAATGTAATAAATCGTAAAATATTATTGAAAATATCAATTATTTTTATTACAAGTCAAACAATCTGAAATTATATTAAAATAATTATGATCAATTTAACGTAATTCTCGTATAAATGTAAATAATTTTTTAAAGTTGTATTGATTTTACAAGTTGAGTATGTTATATATATTAAGTCGTATTAAATCAAATGGCGGATTATTATATGGGAAATAAAATAAAATCCGATATTTCATATTATACGACCTAATATATATATATATATATATATATATATATATATATATAAATTATAAAAATATTTCGATATCTCATTTAATACTTTTATAAAAATATCAAGAAAAGTAAAATAAAAACTCATTTTGCGAAGCAGAACTTAAATTAAATATTACGTAGCTTTTTACTGTTCTGTAATTTTTATATATACTTTTTCAACTAATTATTCTTTGAATATTATTATACGTATTTCAATAATAAATTTATATTTTATGCATTTAATTTTATTTTCCATATTTTATGAATGTTGTTTTTCTCTACAATTTAATAATTGTAATCAACTGAAATATTTCGCATATAAATTTAATATTTATTTGGTTTCGTAATAAAACACCAGTAATTAATTTACAATATAAATTTATTAGTAATATGTTCATTTTTATATAATTTAGTATAGGCGTTTTTCTCAGTTTCCCCTTTATTTTATTGAAGCATTATAATTACGAAATTAGTAAATGAGTAAAAAATAACAAACATTAATTACATCATTTGCTTATATACAAAATACACGCACACACGTATATATATATATATATATATATATATATATATATGTGTGTGTGTGTATATGTGAATGTGCTTATATTTATATCTATATATGTTAACGTAAATTGTATTAAATAAAATAATAAAAAAACAAATTACATGATCGCAGTAGTACATAACTCATTATATTTAAAATTATCAGAATTAAATATTTTTTCTGTCATCGAAATATATTGTTAAAACATATTTAGCTAAGTGTAACGTCAAGATTATCCACCCTTATTTCAAAGAAAATAATGGTCACGACAGTAAAAACCTGCCATAAAACGATGATAAATGTTAGCTGTCACAAATGTCACACTCCGAGTCAACCGGGTGGTCAGATGTTATCGGACAAACCTTATTTTATGTAGCAATTTCTGTAGACAGCGGGTTTCAATTGTAATGATATTTTATTTTAACGATGCGTTCGTTCCACTGTTTGTATATGAGTACGTACGAACGAAATTGGTTCGAACGATTTACACTCTTTAAATTGTAATCGTTATTTTTAATTTTATTTCATCATTCGGTGAACAGGATATTTGTTTATAATGAACAGTAATTTTGGATGAGTAAATTATGCAGTTTATCAATTTAAATGAAATCAATAAAGATAATAAAAAAATTTGACATAAAATTTGAAATTTATTGACTTTTTGTTGATTTTAATTACATGGTTAGATTGTGAATTCTGTCTGAAAAAATAACACATTATTCTTTAAATAATAAATGAAACATTTTATAATTCTTCTTTATATTTATTATTTATTTACTAAATTATTATTTTAATATAATAATTTGAAAATTTTAAAAAAAAATGATTTATATCCTTTAAGTTAATATCTAAGTCAATACATACAAAATATTTAATAATTTTTTTTAAGATTATAATTTAATTAGAAACCTGTTTTAATTCTAAAATATTTACAAAATAGAGTATTATTTCTTTAAAAAATTAAGTATATAAAAAATAATAAACAAATAAAACTGATATATTAATTAAATTTTAATATTCATATAAATAAATTTGAACAGATAAAAAAGTTATAAAAGTTGAAGTTAAATTCTTGTCAAAATGTGAATAAATTGTTAATTTTTCATGCAATTATATATTTTGCAAATTTGAAATAACTCAAAATCAATAAAAGAATATTTCCAGATAAAATATAATGGAATGTATTTGTATAGGGTGCTCTAAATGAGGAATATAAAAAAATTAGTAAATATGAGTAAATACAATATATATTTAAATACTCTAGTTTCATTTGAGCCATTTATGTGTTAAATATTATAATATATAACTATTTAAAAATTGAAATATATAAAATTATAATTAATTAAGTGTAGATGGTATCCCTAGACTACATATTGTAGAAAAATATTTTCTTAATATTAATTTTAAAAATGGTATTTTAAATAATATTATATTTCTATCATATTATTTAGAGAAAATGATTTTCTAAATTATATATCGTTATGTACACATATAGGTTAATATACTGAAAAAGAAAATATTTTCCAAAATTATAATATATAAAGTGGTTCAAATTAGATTGAAGGATAATAAATGATAGTAAACAAACAAATGTATGTCTAAACCTTTCAGTCTCATTTGGACCATCTGATATATATATATATATATATATATATATGTGTGTGTGTGTGTGTGTGTGTGTGTATATATGTTTGTGTATGTAAGAGAGACATAAATTTATATTTCATTTTTTAATTCATGATTAAATAAATTGTTAAAAAACTTTATTTTAATTACTTTTGAAGATATTTTCAAGTAATATACATTTATTAATCATATATGAATATTTTTCAGTGATGACTAATTCATATTTGTCGATTTTCCAAACATAGCAAACAATTAACATTACAAATAAAAATCCTTACAGCCTATACATACCATTACTTTAATTTCAAACAATTCAATGTTTGGAATTTGATTAATTAACATAAAAATTTGAATTTTTACAGCTACTGCGAAATACAGCAGGATTAATTTCTATTCAGAGATATTTTTGTTATGCATAATACTTTTCAACATGCTGTCACTCTCTACGATTATAAAAACATGTTTAACTGATACATAATAATATACAAATACATTCATGAATACATATATATACACACACACACACACGCATATATATATATATATATATATACATTTTTTATGATTATTTGCATTGCAAATATTTGTCGTCATTATTGTTATGAATAGATTTATGTGACGGATTACGAAACAATGGTATTGGCAAAAAATGGAGTTCTCGTTATTTTTTCGCGTTCTCTCACTCACACTCTATTAAAATACGAACTTGAAGTGACCATCACATTTAAAATGATGTGTTCTGATTGTTGTCAGTCGACTGTTCTGGTTTCGTTTAATTCAGCTAACTTCCAGAACAACGGTACCCCTACATCGATAACATTAGGTGGTCGCAGTATGACTTCAGAGTATTCCATTTGTTTGTGACCAGTAGAAAGTTTTCTTAATTACCATTTCTTTTTAAATTAATCACCATGAATAATTTTATATCGATCTTGTTTTTGTAACACATTGAAATGGAAATTTGAGAATTTTTATTTTATATCATTATAATTTATTTTGAGAGTAATTTTATAAAGAATAAGGATTTTATGTTGATTTTAAGAAACAACTTTTAAAAAATGTACATATACAAATACACACACACGTATATATATATATATATATATATATATATATATATATATATATATGTGTATGTATGTATGTATGTACAATATTTGTGTGTGTTTATGGTAAATAGAGTAAATATTTTCAAAAAAAAATTATAATAATAAATTATTAAAGTATCTAAAATCTTCAAAATCTAAAATGTTTTGATACCTATTTATATATTTTTTATATATGAAAAAGAAAATGTGCTAGTAAATATTCTTATTTACGTAAACATGAATGATTTAATTAAATTATAAACTTTGAAAAACATGTAGTAATAGGAAAAAAAATTACATTATATTCGTTATATTTTTTGTACTAGTTTAATTATAATCTTATAACTTTTTCTCTATAAAAACAGAATGACCCAAGGGGAAGAGTTTAATAATTCACATAAAAAATTAAGAAAGTTTATATAAAAATAAATTATATTTATATACCGCTTAGAAGTTTTAATATAGTAGTTTTAGAAAAAAAATAACAAGATAGAATGTATTACATAGTTGCTTTCAAAGTCTATATATCTATTTCTTATTCATTTTCTTCTGTATTACAAATTGAAGTAGTTTTTTAGTTATTTTTTGAAGCAAATTAGATTATATTAGATTACTTTTATAATGTTGGATGGAAAAACCTCAGTATTTTAAATCTCAAGATATTTTAGATTTAAAATTAACTAGCAAGAATACACACACACACACACACATACACACACACACACACATATATATATATATATATATATATATATATATATATATAACAAATGAATACAGAAAAAGCATAAAATATCTCAAAAAACAATATTAAAATTTTTAATTACTACGAAATATTAAAAAAAATCTTGTTCTATTATATATTTTTTTCTTAGAAAAGAACCAAAATAATTATTTAATAACTGTTAAAAATTTGTATATTTCTGAATTAATTTTGAGTGTATTTTTAGAGAATTAAGATAATTTATTATGAAATAAATTTTATAGTTTTTATTAAATTAATTATTTTATAGAATCTATTTACTCATTGATTCATTACATATTTTTTTAATTAATTTTTACGTATTTAGCTCTATATAAATCTATTTTTTAACTTAGTATAAGTTTAATCGGATTTTGTAGAATGTAAATAAATTTAAAAGAAATAAATTATTTTACCAAAAAACTATATGTCTTAAATATTAATGGAGTTTTCAAACAAAGGTTATAAAATCAAAAAAGTGTATTTGATTAAATGGTTCTTAAAATTTATATTCCATCAAAAATTTTATAGCGATATCTATTGTGCTAGTATTGTAATCGGTAAGAGTATCTTTATGAAATAACTTTACTTAATTTCTTTTTCCTTCAATCCACATCGTAAAATGAACATTAAATCCTAGATTTTGCTAACATATATATTTAGTATACGACCATAACGTTTTGATTAGAAATTTTATCATTATTTGATCATTTTCAGTTATTTTAATTAGAAAATTAACATAATATATAAATATTAATAGTTTTTTTTTATATACAAATACTTTGTTGTATACACAGTTCCAAAACAACTAACAAATACTTTGTATTATTTAAATATTTTGATATTTTCTACTAAAACATTTTTTATCGTTTTAAATTCAATTCCATTTTTTATTTTTTAAAAAAACATTGATGAATTTAATTTCTTAAAAAATATTTTTTAAACATGACTATTCATTACAAGAACTGTATTTTATTATTATGAGATTATGGAACAAATAACTTTCAGAATAATAAATCACATTTGTAATTACTTATTGCTAAAAATTAGTTTATAATAATTTAATTTCTATTTTGTATTTTAAAATTAAATATAATATTCTGTTAAATATAAAACATACAATTTGACATTATATATATATATATATATATATATATATATATATATATATATATATATTTAATATATTTAGAGTTCATAAATCTTTTATTGTACTATTTTAAATTATACAAATCATTAAATAATATATTTATAATATTTTTGTATATATCATATGTCGTTATTTTTTAATTACAAAAATAATGTTTTTATAATGAAAATAAAAGAAAATTATAAATGGATTATACTATTTTGAAATTATATTTATATTATAAACTATTTACCAAATATTTATTATTTATTATTTATATGACAAACCATTTTCAAGTAAGGTGTATATATATATATATATATATATATATATATATATATATATATATACACAAAATTATTAACTCTCTTCTAGTTAAGATTAAAGTTTCTCCTCGTCGTAAAGAGTTAATAATAAACTAATGGAATCACATAAGTGGGGTCAACAGCACTGTATAGTTTTAACAACTAATTATATTTATTAAAGATATAAAATGGATAATATCCACGTGAGCGAGTAGCGGGAGAATGAGTTATTTAATTTTGTAATTCTACCTCTATCGCTAGGTCAATTTTATGTTTGAATGTATACTTAAACAGATATGTATATATATATATATATAAATATATATATATATATATATATATATATGTATGTATATATATTAAAATTATAGGGTTTCTATTATTTCCGAATATAATATCCAGTTCATGTGAAAACACTCAAACTAAATAACAATATCTTTTGAAACATAATATACCAATCAATAATCATAATATTTAGACATTAAAAAATAGAAGATTTTTTTAAAAAAAGTATGTAGTTAGACTTAATAGAAAATTTATAATACAATTAGTAAAAAAATTTCAAAATCAAATATCTGTTTTGACTTAAAAATCTACTATGGAAAACTAAATGCAAACATTTTACTTAATTTATAATTATATATTGAATATAAAAATATTACAAAATACAATCTAAATGCAATGTACAACAAAATTCAATTTACGTACATAAATTACTATATGGTAAATTTATTACTTTAATTATCAAAAAAAAGATTAAATTAGTTTAAATAATGCAAATGATGTAATAATTAATAACACGCGATAAAATGTTCAAAAAAAGTATAAAATTGAGATTCAACTTTATTAAAATTGATAATACAATGAATATAATAAAAAATACAATAGAAGCTAAAACGTAAAAAATCTGAATATATTAAAATAAGAAACAGCATGTTAAATAAAAAATAATAGAATATTCAGTTTAATGTATTTTGTAATAAAAATAAACTTAAATAAATTTCTATTAAAACATATATAAAAATTAGCGTTTTCTACTTTGAATAATTAATGTTTATGTAAATATAACTCAAATTTTCTTTTCTTTATTTGTTAATAACTATTATTTTTTATCTATATGCATTGTAACGAAATCACTTTCAGAATCCAAATATTTTAATTTTTTTATATGTTTGTACGATAAACCATCCTCTGAAAAAGATAACATCATAGTGCATCTAAATAAAAAAGAGTAAATAATGAATATTTATTTAACAGTTAACATTTTTCTTGTTTTTGAGATATTTCTTGAATGAAATCTAGAGGCTTGACAAAAATGAATTAAATATGAAAGTTATTGAATACAACATAATTTCGAAATATACGAAAATGAAAGAGAAAATTTATTATTCAAATTCAAATATAACAGGTGGAAAACAATAATATTTTTTTATTCTTTTCTTTCTCTCTTTCTCTCTTTCTCTCTCTCTCTCTCTCTCTCTATATATATATATATATATATATATATATATATATATATATATATATATATATATATATATATATATATATATACGCATACTATTAACATGGACATATGTATAAATTTAATACGTTATTAAATTTAGTGCAACTACTTTCAACAATGTGAATATTACGAAACTTTAACAATATAAATATATCAATATTATACTGTAATACCATCATACCTTCATAACTGACATTGTTTAAGAACATCCAGTACAAACATCAAAGAAGTATTTCGTGATAGTGATGACAAAGAAGAATTGTTTCATATTAAATAACCTTATAACACAGTTTGCATGATTAATGAAACTTGGTTAATTTTCATATGTATTCATACACAAACTTTCTGTTCCTTATGAATATAAAATTAAAATATATTTATAAAATTATCTGTTAATATTCATTTATTTCTCTTTATGAATTTTATTTATTTTGTTCTTATTTAAAAATGATAAGTAACGTACTTTATATTTTTAATTTAATATATAGAAAATAAATTTATAATCTAGTAGTTTGTATAGAATTGAATTTTCAGTATATTTTTACAAATATTTAAAATACAGTCCTTAATATATTTTTTTACTTTTATTAGTTTCTTTATATTTGTTGAGAAAACATTGTTAAAATATTTTTAAAGTTTATATTTTTAATTTTATTAGCTATGATACAAACCTTTCTTATATACAATTTAATTTATAATTAATGAACACACACACATACACACTCATCTATCTATCTATCTATCTATCTATCTATCTATATATATATATATATATATATATATATATATATATACACGAGAGTCGTTTGATAAATATGGTAAATTTATATATTGTTTAATTTAATTAAATTTTTCAATTTAATTTTTCTTACTTTTTTACTTTTATCAAACCATATTTATCAAATATCTCCCTTCCGACGCAGCTATGTACAAAAAAAAAAAAGGGAGATACTTGACAACATATATATATATATATATATATATATATATATATATATATATATATATATATATATATATATAAAGTGACAAAATAAAAAAAAACGATATAATTTATGTATATAATTACAGTATGTAAATAATTTAAACATTTCAATATTTATTAATTTATTTAAGATTCAAGGCGTAATTTTTAGGATGCAATCCATTATATACAATACATTTCAAATTTTTAAGAAGATATATTCATTATTAAAAATAACGATGTATCTAATTAATATTTTTTTTGTAAATTTTAATTTCTTATTCGATTAACTATCTCTTTTACTTTGTAGTTTCAAAATATAATGATAAAGTAAATTTGAACAAATTTTCCAGACTTGATATATTACTAACTTAATTAACAGTTTTTGCAAGTATACTCGTTGTTGTTTTTTGTTTAAAAAACGAGTTGAATTAGTATAGCGCTATTCTGATTAAATTTAAATACTTGTTTCGAACACAAGACACGAAACCGCATCAAAATCCATTGTCGTGCTCCAGAATCAGCATCGTTTTCATCGTACGCCACAGAGTTTACGAATCTCTGGCGTATAACATTATCCGAAACGCAGGTAACAACATTGCGCGACCCGCGACTAAAACAGATCTCCCTTCCATCGTTGTTACCTCCATCCGCCTCTTAACAGCGCCGGCGTAATTTAACGACTGCACGAGAACGAAACGAGCGCCCTCTAACGGCAGCCAAACGAAATCGTTATCGTTATCTCGTATTTTCATCTATATACTACTACTACTTCTTTTATCAAATCTATTCGGTGAATACAGTTTGACGGTGCTGGTGCTGTTGTTATCTACAAAGCATTAGCGGTAAATGTAATCGTACTAGACGAAATGGGTACCGCCTAGTACCAAGTATTATAGACTATGTTTTTTTATACTTATATATTCGAGCATCAAGTCAATTGACGTTTGATTTTTTTTATTGGCTCACATAACATTGACTTCATATTGGTGTATTATTTCCACAAAGTTTTTTTTTTAGTATCTTATATTTGTATTTCTTAAGTACTTGTCAAGTGTACTCAGGATATAAACTTAACATATTAGAATTATATATATATATATATATATATATATATATATATATATATATATATATCGTGTATCAGTACAGTTATTTCATATCTAAATAAATTTGAACAAAAAAAAAAATAATTGTTTCATAAAATACAGGAAGATACATTATATTATTTGTTTTGAAACTATAAAAAAATTACTTTCACACAAATGAATTATCACTTCAACAAGAGATATCAGAAAATGTTCAATAATTACTTATTGTTCAATTTATTTATACCAACTATAGATTTCTACGCATTTCAATGGCAATACCATCATCATCAGAGCGCCACGTTACATAATGTAGATAATTTAAAATGCCTATTATTATTACCTATATTAATTTAAATTTTAAATTAATCTAGATTTTACAAAGTAGTGCTCTGATAATTATGGCATTGCTATTGAAATATGCATCAGCTGATCGTTGTTATAAACAAACAAAATGAACAAGAAGTATTTATTGAACACTTAGATATATAAAAATATTCTTTACAAAGAAAACAGATTCAATTTTAATTTATAAAGCACTTTTTTGAAATAATGATATAAATTTTTTCATTTTAATTATATTTAATTAATAATTTGTAATATATTTCTTGTTTTTAATAAAGGATCATTCAAATATGACGTTTAGATTTGTGTTTTATTGAAAATAAACATGTGTATACGGTGGTGTATAGAGAAATATGTGTATAGTTTATTCTGTTTCTTTTTAATAAATCACAAATTTAGTCGTCATATTTAGATGGCCCTATATTTCCCATGATAAATTTTTAGGTTACAGAAAATATATATTTCAAAATGATCTGTTTACTAAAAATATTATAAATATAGTGACTTTTTATACCTCAAAAGTATTATTTCGTTTAGAAAATGAAGTTAAACATTCAGTGCACGATTAACTGAGCAAGTCATTAGGGAATTTCTTTTCAAACTAAATTGATGCATTAGTTATGTGCTGGCGAACGTGCATAATGAACAAAGAGAACTATGCTAAGAATGAAAATAAACTAATATTATTATGAACTGCAATTAATATTGCTATCAGTTTTTGATATTTTCTTTTTTTACAATTTCTTGTTAATATTTCAAAAAGAATATATATATATATATATATATATATATATTATTAGCTGCATAATAATAACTACTTAATATCTTTAGTAAAAAAATTCTTTTTTAATAAAAATAAAATATTACCTATCACATATAGTAATCACAATGATTTAATTATAATTATAATATATTAACATCCATATCAAGTATATATTTGTATATAGTTAAATAAAGGTAACCTAAATGATACTGAAGAATATACCTTTAGTCCCCGTTTTAATTTTTTAGTCATATATATATATATATATATATATATATATATATATATATATATATATATATATATATATATATATATATATATATATGATGTTTATGAATATATATTTTTGTAAAAAAAATAATTATTCTAACCTAATTTTTCTAAATATATTTATAACAAAAATAATAAATGCTCAAATTTGAAATAAATATAAATTTTTAAAAATATTCCTTTTAGACATCTGTTGATATTATACATTTTACAAATAACTTTGAATATGAACATTTCTAATTATATTCTGTCATTTTAGAAGATCTTCATTTACCGCCTACGTACTGTTATTATGAAAATTCATATATTCAATCAAGAATAAACATTTCAAAAATATGATAATGTAGAATAATATATATATATATATATATATATATATATATATATATATATATATATATATATCAACAGTAACAACTTGTTTCTATCCATTGCTGGATGAAGGCCTTTCTCAAAACTTTTTACTTTGACTAACCCAATGCTTTACGTTTCTAGATTTATATATATATATATATATATATATATATATATATATATATAAATATAAATGTGTATGTATGTTAATTTTTATTGATTAAATGCAAATTATATGATAATGCTTTGAAAATAATAATATAAAAATTATACATGAATCTTATTTTCTTTAAATGTTTATTTAACCGTAAATAAAATTCTCGATTTTTTATAGAAATTTCTGAGAATATAATTCAACGTACATTTCAGTATAATAAAAACGTTCATTTTATTGAAACATATTCAAAAGTCTTCTGTAAATTAGGGAATGTAAAACAAGACATAAAGATACGCAAAACGTTCTAATAAACAAATAGACATTCGTGCGAAATAAGATAATACACGTTTCATGTCCGTACGTTTTTCAACCGGGTAAGTTTTCCCGAACGTATTTTTCGTTGGGATTCAGTTTCTTTTGCTGACGTATCTGGCTGTATCGATCGGACGCGTTGTCCCATATTTTATGCGTGAGACTACCTCTTCGGCTCTTTCGTTGCCCTCTTGTAACACATTCTTGGAAAATATTAAATACCACAAGTTTAATATCAAACAAACTCTCGACGAAAATTAGAAATTGTTGTTGGAAGAATGCTCTATTTTTTGTACTCTCTGTGTAGTTATTGTAACGTTCAAACTCGTATATTTAATTCTCGGTTAATGTTTTTAATACAACATTTACCTTAATTCTAAGTTATTTGCATTCGGTCGTACAATTTTATTGAAATTTTGATTGAAGCAGTTTTAATAAATTTAATAGATTTATGTCGTCTTAAAATATACAATTTAATTTTATTTGAATTATAAAATTCTTACTTTTACTAAAAAGTACATCTTTTAATTTTTATCAATAAATAAATTTACCATTAAAAATTACAAAATTATGTATTAAGATATTAAAATTAATATTGATTACAAAAATGATTATTAACTTAACTATATATATATATATATATATATATATATATATATATATATATATATATATATATATATATATATATATATATATATACATAAAGAGAGAAAGAGGAATAGAGAATAATTGTAATTTTTATAATTAAAAAATGCTAACTAATATAATTGTGACATTTTTCATTTAATTTAAGACTATTTATATATGATGTAAAATATTTCATTAAGCTTATATTAAAAATATACTGTTTACATATTTGTTCATATTTTAATTAACTCTACTTATATAAATTTTTTAGCATAATTATTTTTTATATAACATATATTTTATAACATTTCCATAGCATTTTAAATGAAATTTATTTTATTTTAAAAAATATCTATAATTATGCTAATGATAATAAATAAAATCATTAGTTTGATCATCATAAAGTCGTAGTAGAATATATAGGTTGGCTCAAATTATAATTTATTATTTTTTACTACCCTTCAGGCTTATTTAGAACACCCTATATATGTAAATTATATAACAAATACCTATAATATAAATCTATATAACAAAATCGTAATAATTTTTTTATAGTATCATGAATACTGTTGTTAGTTATATGTAGACATGTAGAAAAATCTTTTATAAACATTATTTAAATTGCATATATATATATATATATATATATATATATATATATATATATATATAAATTATACATACGAGGATCGTTTGATAAGTGTGGTAAAAAAAGTGAGAAAAACTAAATTGAAAAATTTAATTGTATTAATTAATTAATTAAATTAAGCAATTAAGAAATTAACCATACGACCCTCGTATACATATGTGTGTGTGTATATATGTAATAAAAATTAATAAAAGAAAAAAGTTTTTTGTATTTTTTATTTTATAATATACAAACATTTGTAATATTTATACAGATATATTTTAAAATGTAAAATATATTACATAAAATACACGTGCTTAGATAATTAAAAAGGTCTTAATGTTAAAAAAAATAATTCAAAACAGTATATATTTGTTAATTAGTTGAAAAGTTAGAAATAATCGGAATTACATAAATATTGTAATATGAAATAAAATCAAAGTTGTGGGTAGAATAATTATAAATTAAAAAATATATTTGTGTTATATTAGATTTATACTTAGATCAAATTTAAAATCGAAATTTGATATTTATCACAATTGAATTTTAACCCCAATACGGAAATTTGATATTTTTAAGATTTAATATATGTATTTCATATATGATGTTATTAATAGTTTATAATAATTTATATTTTAAAAAATAACACCAGAATTAATAAAATAAATATGATTATATTTGTATATATATATATATCAAAACGTATGTGTCTGAGAAAGAAATAATGAACATTAAAATTTTTCTGTAAATTTATATAATTGACCAAAATGAGACTGAATGGTTTAGACATATATTTATTTACGTATTATCATTTACTATTCTTTACTATCCTTCAGTCTCATTTGGGTCATATATATATATATATATATATATATAAATATAATTTGATTGTTATTATAAGACTCACAAAACTAATGTACAAACATTTATTCGTAATTTAATTTATATTGTAATTCACAAATCTGTTGCATGTTTCCAAATTAACCCCAAAAACCTATCTTTTCGGTAAATAGGAAGAATTTAGAAGGCATACTTCCTATGTGGTTTATAATTCACTGTACACGACTTGTACTGAACTAGATGTGACAACGACATCAGAGGGAAGCATTCATTCATCGAATTCGCTGCGGTAACATTTTGTTGTATGATTTATACGAACACGTACGACCGACTACGCTGTTATTATAGTAGTACTATCTCCGAATTAGTTCTTAACGGTAGATTACATGAACACACATGCACACCTATATATATATATATATATATATATATATATATATATATATATATATATATATATATATATATATATATATATATATAAAGTTTTGGAGAATATGGGTACGATGTTACGAAAAGATTTTTCTTCATTTATATTATGACATGATATTCGAGATATCAAATAGAGTGAGTTTATATATATATATATATATATATATATATATATATATATATATATATATATATATATATAAATATATATATACACAGGAAATATTTGCAGAGCTGATAGAAATCTACTTCGTACCTTTTCTTATTTTTGTCTTTCACATATATCGTTATTTATGTACGTATTATTTTCTGTATTCTTTTTCTATATTTTACAGAAACAGTTATAATGTAACTGTTATCTAATTTTGAAAAATGTTTCATTCGATATTTCTTTGTGTATGATTTATATTCTTAAAAAATGAAATCTGGCAGAATATTTTTAATTAATGAATTCAGATTAAATAAATATATTCTGTAAATATGGAAGTTTATAAAAAAATATATGTTGTATATTATAAAGTATTTATTGTGATTTTTCATATATTCTAAGACCAAATATTCTAATGATATATGTATATGTATATATATATATATATATATATATATATAAATATAAAATCAGTAAACAAACAAATAAATTATTTTCTTATTATCTACATGTATTGATATTTTTATTTTAAAATATTCACTTCTCTTCCATTTATGAATTTACTGTATTTTTAAATTCTTATAAATTAAAGATTAAAATGTATGAATATATTTTATATTGTTATAAAATTAATAAAAGAATATAGAAGTTGTAAATACATTAAAAACATGTGTTCATGTGAAATATTTTATGTTTTTGTATATCAATATAAAACTGTGTATTTATCTTTATCTTATACAATAATTTAATGAATATTTAATTCAAAAATAATTTATTAAAATGTGTAGTAAAATTTATACATAACATTAAAAATGATTTATTTCTGTGGAAAAATTAATATTTTCTTATTGTGTTATTGAAATTAAAATTAATAATACATTAATTTATTATAATATTATTTATTTGTAAAAAATAGTTTACAAAATTAAAATTTAAACATAAATGTAATAATACAGGATTATAACTTATATTTATTGTTTTACAGGATTCTAATTTTTAAATATGATTGTACATACTTATATTTGATGTTCTAGAGCAAAATGTTTTTCTTAATGTTATCCTTAATTTTATAGTTGTGCATTATTATAATTTTGTGTTCCCTATATGCAATGTATTTTATCAACTGGTAGTAAAGTCAGTCTTACTACTTTTCCTTGGCGCTAGAACTTTTATAGGCCCTTAGTCTCTCTTATATAGCTAGCTCAGTCTTTATGACCAGCGCATTATTTATATCTTCTCATTCCTATCTTTCTTTAAACATTTAATATTTTTTTTCGAGGTTTTCTTTTTACTATTACCAGCTTTTCCTCTATAGATCTTAATTGAACCTATCTTCAGGAATTTTCTTCACATAACCTATTAATTTCAATTTATTGTTTTTACTTTATAAATAATATTAGAATGATTATAGAATTACTCCAACTCTTTGTTATTTTATATTCAATATTCACCTCACTAAAATGTTGTCTCTGTATCTTTTTTTCACCTTTTAAGAAATTATTCTTCTGATGAAGTCATTACCCCTATTTCCTAAATATAGATTACCATTGGTCTTTCTACTGTTTAGTAAATTATTGACTTCAGATTCCTACAAGCTACATAATTTCAGCAGGGCTCTATAACACCTGTTGCCTACTTATATATTAGATTCTATTTCTCCTTTTATTCAAAATCTTTTGTCACTATTGCTGTCACATACTTAAAATTGTCACATTTCTCGAAGTTAATTTCATTTAGCTTTGTGATCTGATCTTTCTCAGTTATGTTTTTCTGAGAAGATATTGCAATATATTCTGAGTTTTAATGTGATTTAGTAAGTCTCATTTCTTCTGACTCTTTTCTTATCTACCTAGTTCTTTTTCCAAGTCTCTTAGTCTTCGTGATAACATTTTTATGTCATTTATTTAAACTAGATTGTGATGCATACTGTTGAACAATGTATCACCCGGATTATTAATCTTTATTTTTCTTAACATTCGATTTAGAACTACATTAAACAGCAATGTAGACAACCTCACTTTTTCTATCACATTTCATTTTATTTTACTTTGCATTTTGTGTTCCTAAATGTCTCTGCTTAATTAGGGGGGTAAGCCTCATATTTAAGTCTTTGACTAAAACCTTAAAAACCACACTAATATTTTTGCGACTATAGTATTTAGTATAAAACATTGTTACGTAATAACGAATATTTCAAGAGAACAATTATATTAATAACCATTATTAAGTTTTAGGACAAATTTTTTTTAGATATTTAAAATATTTTTAAGTTTCCTTAATTTTAAAATTAAATTATATGTATATAAAAATAACTTTAAACATAACTTTTAAAGGTTGTATAAAAGGTGCTATTAGAAATTAATTCATTTTTTGTATTACTGTATTGATCTATACAAACATATTTCATTATATATATGTATATATATATATATATATATATATATATATATATATATATATACATATTGCTTTATGAAAAAGCATACTAAACAGTTATATATTACATACAATAATACTAATAATAGAGAAATATATGACACGTTACGTTTGAAACAAATGTTTCCTTTTAAAACGATGTAATAATAAATTATTCTAAATCTGTGATTTCCTTTAATCTATTTTTTATCTAAATGTTAATCTATAGGAAATAAACATATAATTGTGAAAAACAATAAATAAAAAAGTCTTTTTGATTGTACACTATAATTTATCACATTTCTACGTGTTTATAAAATAAATATCTTTAATATTACCTGACAAGTAAGTAATAATTTATTGATATGTAAAGTGGAAAAATGACTTAACATGAAACATAAATAAATACAGAACGTAATTAAATTTTAAACAAACATTCGTGAATACCAGTATATGATTATCATTGAAGTTAACTAATTCTAGTCCATTTTTACAATCAAATATGTTTCGTGTACATACTTATTTATATTTTTATAGAACAGCAATAAATAAATATAAATTACGTGGCACAGTTAACATATCATGCGAGAGTTCTTTTTCACGCAATTTCATTTTATATTCGCAAATCAAGTAAATGGAATTTCTAAGAAACACCTCATTTTATTGGTACCATGCAATGCAATGGTGCATGCACCAAGATTTATTGGAGTGTTGACTAAATGACAAGAAAATTGGATTCTGCATGTAATGTTTTTCTAACATGTACGTAACTAGTAAAGAAAATAATACAAATACATGTCTTTTCGTGCTTACGTAAAACATTATTAATGTATTGAGCTTTATTCATCTTTATATATATATATATATATATATATAGAGAGAGAGAGAGAGAGAGAGTAAATGATGGAAAATATTTATTTAATAAATATGTTAAAAAAATATATGTAACAAAATAAAAGTATTAATTCAATTAACTAAAAATATTCCATTAAAAAAATATTATTGTAACTATTTTAACAATTTTAGTTAATATTGTAGTATAAAAATGACTTTTTAATAATTAATTGTGGAACTAAATTTAATTTTAATATTTAAAAAATGTTTTTATTAGTTGAAAAGTATTTAATTATTTTCTATCTCATTGTTATTTAATTTTTATTATGACATTTATCTCATTTATACTATAAATTTATTTATTCAGAAATAAATTTAATGAATTCTTATATTGTAAACTTTCTTAAATTATATATATATATGTAATTAGCTTGTTATCTTTATAATTAATAAAAATATTTATATCATGAAAAAGTATGTTCGTATATTTCATGAAATAAAAATAACTCGTTTATTTAGGGTAGCAAGTTCTGTAGCTGGGAAATCAGCTTTGGAATAAATATTTATAGTAATATATTTTATCCTTCTTAATTTGATTTTGAAAAACTTTAATTGATAAAAATAGTTATTTTAAAATATTGAAATAAAAAGTTTTACAAGCTCGAGTAATTTTGTGAAACATTAAATCTTGTTTAACTTATTTTCTGTAATTTCATAATTATTTTTTAGTGTATAATTACTTTTATCGTAGAAAAAATGAAAATCCATTCTTTAGTTAAAATTCTCACAAATTGTGTACCTCATAAAAGTTTTAAACATGCAAACTAAAATTTCAAACCTCGGTTTACTTTCCAAACTTTCCCACCCGAGCTGCTCAATCATTTCACTAGGACTATACATCCTGAAGTTAACACGAAACAAGCAACATTATTTAACACGAAACAAATAGCTTTTCTTTGATTTTTTCTGTTTCGTGTTTTTGTTATTCAACATGAATTTCATACATTTCAGTAGTACTTCAACGGTCTTACCAAAGTTAAATATTAATTTAGTTTAATTACTGTGCCACATCCCCTATTTTTTATAAAATTTAATTTTTATCAGCTTTTTTTACAATATTTGTAATATATCCATCTCATGATCTGCGACCACGAGATTTTTATATGAAATTGATGCTGTAATTTTTATTTCATCGGCAAAGTTCATTGACTAATTTATAGACAATAGAGAAAATATATTAGCAATTTTTTTATGAAAACATTATTTTATAAAAATATATAAAGGTATTTAATATATATATATATATATATAAATTTTATTAAGAAATATAAAAAAATAGCCATATTATCCAACATACATAAATATGAAATAATCTGACAGATGACGCCAAAAATGTATAGTATACACTTCCAATTAAAATATGAAGAAAAAAATACAATTCAGTATCACCGCAATCTTTACGTTTCTCCCATTCTCGTCGACATAAAACACGTTAACTTATGACTTATAAACTCATTCACTATCGTAAAAAATATACATATATACGTTCGAAATTTGCATATCAGAATGTCGCAAGTGTATTTTATATCGTCGCCGAGTTGTTCATTTTAATTTGAAATTGGATTATAAACTGAAAACATAATATCTGATAACGGTTATATATATATATATATATATATATATATATATATATATATATATAATCACATGCAGACAAGGATACTAAATTCTTTTTTGTGTTTGTTGCAGGTAAGAAAATATCAACATGACTTTTTGGTTAAATTTATGAGCTGCTAATTTGTAAGTAAGATTTTAATTTACTTTGTATTCGTACCAAGCTAGTTAAAGTCGGATGCTATGCAAGACGAGACATTTATATTTTAAATGAAAAAATACAGAGAGTTTTGTATAAACTTTTTCTATATTTTACAAAAAAATGCCTGATTTATGAATTATTTAAGTATATATATGTGTGTGTGTGTATGTATGCAATTTTTTATTTTCAATTACCATTATTTGAAATATATTTAACAATTTCCTTCTGTTTTATCATATTACTATTTATAACGAATGAAAATAATTTATTGTTTAGAAATGTCATAATTACTTATATATTGTCTATACTTTTCCAATTGCATTTGATTTTTATCAATTTTGTTATGAAATCAATATATTATATATAATATATTTGATCATTTAAAAATTAATGTAATTTTGGAAGTACGTAAGTGAAAATTTGAAAAATGAATAATGATATAATAGTAAATTATTTAATAAAAAGAATTAAAATCTTTATTTCCATTAAAAAATACACAGTAAGGAAATGCATATCAAGGTATTTTATTAATGTTATTTTTAAACAGCAATTCACAGCATATTAGGGTCGTTTGATAAGTATGGTAAAAAAATAAGAAAAACTAAATTGAAAAAAATAATTAAATTAAACAATAAATAAATTTACCATACTTATCAAACAACTCTCGTATAATTAAATCTACTGCATATTTAATATTTTTTATAATGATGAATTATTTATCATTCGTACTATTATTTCCTATTTCACCATATTAATGATTTTAGTTGTTATAATACTTAAATTAATATTTATTTTAATTTTTTTCTTGACAAATTAGTAATAAGAGAATTACGAAATCTTTTTAATTTTTTAAACATTTTAATTAAAATTAATTTTTATTTTTTAAGAAGAAACGATTAATAAGAAAATTACAAAATATTTTTAATTAACAATTTTTTTTATAAAAATATAACCAAATTTACAGATAAAATTATTAATAATTAAAATTAAATAGAAATATATTTTTCTCTACGTAAGAAATGAACATCCTGTACAGTTTTTTTGAAGTAGATGCGTGTTGAAAAGTGGAATTATATTTGCGCTTAGATTTAACGTTGCCAGAGATAAATTCCGTAATTAAAATTTACGGCACCCGGCGAAGAAGAAAGGTGTAGTAGCTAAGTGCGGACTACGACCACATATTAAATTTAATTCTACATTTCTTCAGATTTATTTCATTCCACGCGACCTACATTCAAGGTAATCAGTACAAAATTAGACGTTTCTAAAATACAAAAGCGGTTGACGAATTTCGATCCGTATCGCATTATTACTGTCAAGTCTGAATGAATTAAATATCCGTTTGTTTCACGTACAATTTCGCGAATTGTGTTTATACATTGTCTTATTTGACATAAACGGAACAAGGAAAATACTACAGTTATGCAATAGATGAACACGAATTATTCTCTTATTGTTTTTATGCTAATGTTAGATATGTAAACTTTGATGATTTTTTTAAAGACATTTATGTACATATTAGAAGTATATATACATACATATATATATATATATATATATATATATATATATATATATATTGAGAATTTAATAACTTTATATCATTAAAAGATTAAAATATAAATATATTTCCACCGTATTAAAAAACATTTGTTTATAATGTATAAATAAAATGAATAATTATCCTTCTCCAAAATCCAAACGAAGAATTTCTATATTATTATTTTTCAAGAAAGTCATTTTATGAAAATTCTTTGAAGTTACCGAATTCAATTATTTTTATTTCATATCATTTTTCTTTACTTGTTTCTTTTATATTTTGTTATTATATGTTTTCATAACATTATTTAATACAAAAAAAAATTGTAATGTTTTCTTTTTATAACAAAAATTTGTAATTAATAAATTAATTATTATATATTCGCATGTGAGATTTTTAATTAATATATTTTTATCGGAAAAGTAGTATACTTGAATGGAAATTAAAACGTAAAATTGACAGTTTATAAATAATTTCTTCATTAACAAATATACTTATCAGAATTAAAACACTTTTTTTACAACATGATATTAGATTATTGATTATATACAGTTTATTGTAATTTATATATTATTAACATTCATATTAATCTTATGACATTTCAATTATTACAGTTATTTAATAATAATTTAAAATTTAAAACCATACTTTGATTTTTTACACGATTAGAAACTATCAAAAAAGAACAATTAAATAATCAAATCAAAAATTAAATATCTGTCTTACCTCCCTTGAATATTAGATGTGATGTCAATCAATTTAGTATACTATATGAAACCATTTAATTATTATTACACCACAAAAATGAAGATTTCATAATAAAAACTCTACAAATATGACTAAATTCTACACTACATAGTACATTTAATCATAAATCATTTTTAACGACACTGTTTTGACTATCATACAAATTACAACATTTAATATCCATTTTATTTACCTGCGAGTTTAATATGACTTTTAATTAGACTTTACAATAAAAATTTAGTTAAATAAAACCTATTTTTAAAATGTTGAAGAGATAAAGAGAATAATGTAGAAGTTTTTTAATAGGAAAAATGAAAAACTTACAAAAATGTTTTTAACAATGGTAATATTTTCATCCAGAGTAATATAAATATAAAAATTATTTTACCCTCTGGCAACTAATTTTTATATCCATTACAAAACTATTTTTGACAATCAGTCATAGTTTTTATAGTCACAATATATATATATATATATATATATATATATATATATATATATATATTTTAGTTTATATTGTTTAAATTAATTTTGTAGAATTTTTTCACATTTCTTCAACTTTAAGGTAATTATTTTTTCATATCTTTTGTTTTTAATGTCTCTTAGCTTTTAAATTTTATTAATATTTAATTTCACTCAGATTTTTCTAAAAAACAGTAACATTTGTAAGAATATACAGTAAGAAACAATCATATTTAATTTTATATTATTATTATTTCAAATAATCAAACAATAAATTCCTATATTAAATTAATTTTTATTTAGATTTTTTACAATTAATGTTAAGATTATAAGTTATTCTCACTTTATGCTTTATTTATGATTGTTTTCAGAAAATTTTAGAGTATAATATATTTCATTATTTTACAAATAGATTTTTCTAATTTTTTTAAAAAATAATACTAATTTAAGTTTATATTTATATTAATTAAATATGTTATATTATAAAAATTATATTTTATAATACAACACTGTAATGATTATGGTATCATTATCTAAATCCAGATGAACTTATTGTTGCTGTAAACAAAGTACACCAGTTCCTCAATTTACGCGGGACTTTTTTTACGTGGTATTGATTTACGCGGCACTTTTTATACGCGGTCAGATAGATTTCATTTCATATAATTTTTCATGGTATTTATTATATATCAAAATGACGCAAATTCTTACTTGAACTTATAAAAGCACGATATAAATATATTAAAGGTTGATAGTTTTAAATTATAGTAGCGATAGTGACACTGAATAAAATTTATCTACTTTTGTTTTCTAAAACGTTATTATTTTTTTGTTAAGCTATGTGAAATAAATATGTGTTTCTACAACTTTACTAGCTTTTATTTCCAATATTTTTTCTATTGTACTGACAGACTCAATTTACGCGATTTTCATTCGCGTAAAACAAACCCTATGGAAAGGATACTCCGCGTAAATTGAGGGACCGGTGTATATTTCTAGGAAATTATTGAACATTTTTTAATATCTTACAATATTAGAGGTGATAATTCATTTTTGTTAAAGTGAATTGGCCTCAGTTTTAAAATAAATAGTTACTTAATAATTCAATATAAATAAATCAATTATTATTTTTCATCCTCCATATAATTTAGTAATTATTGTATAATTTTCATGTTAATATACCCGTAAAAAATGTCAAAAATAAGAAATATTCAGCTTTTTATGAAATAAAAGATACTTTTTTATCAGAGTAATTACTAAATAATTGATGAAAATTAGTTTTTGTTAAAAAAGTGCATTATCTATTTGTGTATAAAAATAACAAATATTAATATTTTAAAAATATATCTTGGATCAAAATATTAATTTTTATATATTAACACTTATTCCTTAATATGTGACTCATTAATGTTCCCAACTTAAGATTGTATATTATTTATAATATATCAAAAATATCAAATTATAAAATACATGTAATTAAAAAAATATATTATATTTGAATAAATTTATTGAAATTTATTCGTTACAAATCTATTATCTTCTTTGTACACTTTTACTTAATAAACAAATACATATATTTAGTTTTTAAATAATATATTATACATTCTATATTATATATATATATATATATATATATATATATATATATATATATATATAAGGATAAATGATTGTAGAGAAGTTTAATAAAAAACGAATATGAATAAAATACTACATTAAAACGAAAATTAATCAAAAAATGTATGATAATAAAAAAATCTTTTAATATCTGCTTTTGACGAATGTAGAATATATTCTAAAATATTATATATATATATCTATATATATATATATATATCTATATATATATATATATATATACAAAAAGAGAGAGAGAAAGAATGTGTGTATGTTACATATTTCCGCATTGTGCGGTAATACGTAAAAAATGTACCAAAAAAAAACATCAACTGTCACAAACAGAAGTTAATGTTTTTCATATAACGTGTGACAACTCATAAAATTTAACCGTTGTTTTTGGAGAAAAAAAATCGTTAGTTCACAACAGGAAAGCTTTTGATGTCATAAATTGCGCATTTCTGTTCGGTTTTAAATACAGATATGTCAGTGTTATTTATATTCTCATTAAATCATCGACGTGACAACAGTATGTATAATTTTACTGTATTAACGGTCATCGAATGTTATAAACAGATTAGCTCGTATACTTTTTTATTAAACACATATAAATAAACTTCGTTTTATTTTTTTACACACGCACATGAGCGTGATTAATTTTATAATACGTCCGATTAAATTTATCCCATTCTGTACGTTTATAGAATAAAATTATTCTGGGATCGAATGAGTAATAATCGGTTTAATAATCAAGAAGTTGATAACTAAGTGTCAATGATAATGTGACTTATTAAATAGCTTATATTTTTTTGGATATTTTGAAGAGAATTTTATTTATATTTTTTGAAAAACCTTCAGTATAAAAGATATGTCTTCTAATTAATTATTCTCGTTTTCATTATTTATTATTGTATTTATTTGTAGTATTAACTGAATCAACAAGCTAGTTAATGAAATTATCCTTGAAACCTGCAGTTATATTTTGAAATTACCTTTTCTTCTTCAATGATAAAAATTAAAACGCATGAGCAAATAATTTATTCAAATAAATACATTATTTATGATGTGTTCCTTTTGTCTGCTTTTTTTAAAAAAAGAACAATATGAAGCTCGCACATATTTGTAAGTTAGTGAACGTTTATTAAAACTGCGAGCGTATAACAAAAACGATACGGAGAGTGTATTGTTCATAATAATAATTTTATTTCTGCCATTGTTTTATAACTGATGTAGATTTTTAATTAAATCGCGGTCGGTGTTAAACTGTGCATTGCCATCCGCTTGTAGATGGTCTCTACGAGTCGCTGACTTAAACAGCATTACGTCATTGCCAACACCGTCTGGATATGACATTAACGTACAAACTTGAAGACAATTTAGCGGACTAAAAATCGGTTTACTGAAACATTAACGTTCACTTGTGCACTGTTTGTCGCAACTTTTAATTGCAAATGCAGTCGAGTGCTTTCGTTATTATCATCGTCATCGTTTGTATTATTATTATGATTTGCTATACGAATAAAATTCATGTTACAATGGACACTTCTTTTTTACTACTGACAGTTTATTTGAGTATCAGTGGACACATTTGCATAAAATACATTATGTTTTTGCATTTAAAACGAAATATTTATATGTGAATTCATCTTCTATCAATAATATGAAATTTGTTTTTGTAATTTGTATGATAGGAACAATATTTATTAATAAATCTAAAAAAAATATTATTACTTATGTAATAACTTTTTTATTAAAATCATAGAGTCACTCTTTAGGGATGTAATTATTCTCTCAACTTAAGTACGGTATCAATCAAAATAATTGATTTTAATAAAAAAATTATCATAATGAAACTGAATCACATGAATGAATATATTGAGCATTGACTTTATTATTATTTATATTACAAAAAAAATTTTAGTTTATAATAAATAAAGTGAAATTATGAAATGACCATAATCTAAATACAACTGAAATTTTCAACACTTACAACTAATAGTATACAAATTTTTAATAATTACAACTAATTGTAAGTATTAAAAATCTAATCGCATATATATGAATAAAAACTTTGAACTGTTAAATGTACCTTTAAACTAGAAGCTATTTTTTCTGTCTATTAATTTTTTATAACTTGTAATATTTAAGAAAATTTTAAAGAAAAACATTAAAATTAGGTACTTAAATAGTATAAAGAAAGTAATTTGATAATGGTAATTAAAATAAATGGCTAAGTCTATCTAATATATATTTTTTAAATAAAAATTTGTATTAAATTTTTAGGCAAATAAATATTTAACGTGTTTTTAGTTTATGTACAATAGAAATAGAAATGTAAATAAAAATTGACAAGATTAAAAAAAGAAGCTTGTTTCTAAAAAGTCTTTTTAATTATTACTTGTTTTAAGAGCAAAAGATAATTGTTTTAATTATTCAATTACAACAATAAAAGTTTTTATATTCTTTTCTAAACAAAAACTAATAATAATATGAGTTTACAGAAAAAAATTAAATTAAGAATAGTATTTTTTATCTTTTTTCAAAAATGTGAAAAATTATCCATATAAAAAAATTGAGTTATTCTGAAAAATGAATTAAGATCATTAAAAATTATTTGGTTATTTAGAATTTTATGTAAAAAATATCGATTTGAATGCATATTTATTAATTATTTGAAAAAATTAATTACTCATTGAAATAAATTAGTATTTTTATAATATGTATATACATATATATAGGATCGTCTAAATATGATGTCTAGATTTGTATTTTATTAAAAAGAAACATGTATACAGGGTGGTGTATAAGTAAATATGTGTCTAGTTTCTTTTTAATAAAACACAAATCCAGGCGTCACATTTGGATGACTCATATATATATATATATATATATATATATATATTTATATATATATATATATATACACACATACATACATACTAGTATAAATCGTCATCAACATCATCATCATTATCATTAGTTTCTCTCACTCCACTACTAAATGAATGCTCACCCAAACGACTGTTTCAATGCCTTTATCTTCCAGTCTATTCCTCTTCATCTCTCTGTTTTATTTGCCTAAGGGACTATTCCTGAATTTTCTTGTATATCTAGGTTTCCAATCAATAACTTCCCTTATCCATCGGTGATCTTCTCTTGCTATTTAGCTGATCCATTTCCATTTTAAACTTTCACTTTTGCCATACATCCATAATTTTTGCATTTCCTCTGATCCATTGACTTTTCTTCTTATTTTTTCATGTTGTTACCAATATATATTTCTGTGCTTCTTTGAGTTATCCGAAGCCAATGAATTATTCTGAAATTCAACAAATTCAAAACTCATGCTTCACTTCTATATGTAAGAACAGGTATGATGCATTGATCAAAAATCTTTTTCTTAGACAAACAGGAATATCTGACTTCATAATATATGATTTTTTCCGAACTAGCACCATTTTATTTTTACTATTCTATTCATTTCATCAATAAATGTTTCTTTAGTGTCAATAAGTTGTTTCAGATATATAGTTTTCAACTTTTTTTATTTCTTTTCCTTTTGTTTGATTCTTCCTGCGTCTGAAAATTCATTGAACATTAGCTTTCTCTTATCGAGTATTATCATAAAATATATTTTTTGTTTCATTTGTATATATATATATATATATATATATATATATACACACGTGTATGCGTGTGTGTGTTAATATAAAAAAATATATTTAACGAATATTATTTAAAAATATATAATTTAATTAGAATGTAAGTTCTTTATGTATGAGTCATTAATCAAGATGATATACATTTTTTGATTCATTGGTTCTTTTCATAATCGAAGTAAACTTAATATTTGATATGAAAAAATCAACATTATCTTTAACTTTGTTATTAATATAATTTTCTATAAAACTACAATTTACGTAGATTAGCAGATGTTAAATATTATAACTATTTATGTAAACTCGTATATATAATCGAACAAATTATGTAACCGCCATTAAATTTTAATTCAACATATATCCGCTGACACCGTGTGAGAAAATATACAAGCCTGGATCCAAAAGCTCGGCAACTCCAATATTAGTGTAGCAAATCAAAATGCATTACTAAAGAGATTAACCCATGTCACATAATTAATGGTAACACAATTTTCTGCTGATCCGCGCTCCACTCTCAATAACTTTGAATAGAAAATTCGACTGCGCGCCATTGCCGTCGTCGTCGCATCCATTGTTGATAATAACGAATCGATCCTATTAGAACGAAACGATGTGGTAATACATATTGGCTTCATTATGAATGGATTATATGTGTGTGCGTACGGTTTCGTTCAACGCGGCCTCGTGTAATTATCTCTGGATTTTTTTTCATATTTCTCTCCGTTATATTTTCGTACATACTTTTTTAATATAAGGGTCCTTTTCGATTTTTTCATTTAGTGATGAAAAAAGTATCTCTATAAATAATTCAAATAAATGTTAGAATAAAATTATTTTATTAACTTAAAAAAACATTTTCATTACATTTTAAGGAACTTTTAAAGTGATTTTTATGCAGAAAAGTAATATCAGTAAATTTAGTAGCGAAAATAATATAACTAAAATTATAATATATTAGAGGAAAGTACATTTTTTTAATTGTTTCTAATAACAGAATAAACCATTCTTTAAGATCTATTATATTAGGGTCATCTAAATGTGATCCCTAGATTTGTGTTTTATTGAAAAAAAGAAAAGAAACTATATACATGTTTTCCCTATAAACCATCTTATATACATGTTTCTTTTCAATAAAACACAAATCTAAGCGTCATATTTGGATGACCCTATATATTTAAAAGAACCTAGCCATTTAGAATATTTAATTTTACCACAGCTCTATGCGAACAGTTATTATTATAAAAAGGAAAATATTTAAGTTCAAAATACGTTATAAAATACGTGGGTCGTTTGATAAGTATGGTAAATTTATTTATTGTTTAATTTAATTAACTAATTAATTTTATTAATTTTTTTAATTTAGTTTTTCTTACTTTTTTTACCAAATACATATATCAAATACATATTTTTCTTACTTTCTTACTTTTCTTACTTTATTTATCGAACGACCCTCGTATTCTAAAATAAAGGATGTTATTACTTTATATACTAACGTGCATAGCTTTTTTAAAAGATTAAGTGAATAGATTAAGAATTAAAACTTAAATTACTAAAACCTAGAACATAAATCACATTTTGTTATTGAAGATATTTTTTAACATTAAAACAGAAAATATGATTAAAAACTTATCATATATAAAGTTGGTTAAAAACTTGTTTTCAAAATGAACAATAATGAAACAAAAATATTAAATATATCTATTTTTGATAAAACTATAGTTTCTTAACAAAAACAGGTTTTATTCTGAAAAAGTTATAAGTTATAAAAATAAAATATGTTTATTTAAATAAAATATTTTATTATTAAATTTCAAAATTAATTTTTGTTTTAATAGAGAAATATTCAATCGTTCAAGTGTTACTATTTTCTTTAAAATATTAAAAAGTAGATAAAACACATTTATTTCAATGATTATATAGGTATAGGTATGTATAGAGTGGTTAAAATGAAATGGAAGGATAGTAAAGAAAGAATAGTAAGCAAGTAAATTAACATCTAAACTATTCAATCTTATTTGGGCCACCCTATATATAGTACAAAGAAACAAGTTATTATAGGGTTATCCAAATGTGACGCTTAAATTTGTAATTTATTAAAAAAAAACTATACACATGTTTCTTTTTAATAAAATACAAATCTAGACGTTACATTAGGATGATTATATATAAATATTGCAAATTTAACTCTTTTATAAAACACTAAAGTAATTAATTTTCTACAAATGATTATAACTTAAACCGCCTGACATAGAATGTTTTTAGACTCCATGATTTTATTAATTATATTAGTTTAAAATATACCCATTGTTATATTTTAAATTCTCATAGAAACGCTGAGGTAAAAAAACAAACACCGACATCGAACACCGGTCATCGAAGGTTAATACTTGTATAGCCATTAAGTAAATAATTCGATAGATAGATAATTTTAACAGTCAAATATAAACTATATAAAAATTATTGAAAAATATAGTTATAATGACACAAATTGAATTTTGTTTTGTATCAAGATAAAAATTAAGGGTCCCGAAAATATTTTATACATAATAAATTTAATATTGTGTACACAAAAGTAGAAAAAATAATTTTGTGTTAAATAGAAAAAAAATAATTAATACAAAATTAAATTATAATTTCAGATGGACTATAAAAAAATAATGTGAGAATTACAAATAAATTATATGATTCATAAAAAATAAAGTATTTTAATAGAATTTAATTTGTAAGAAGATAAATAAACGAAAATAATACACTTTTTTTGAAAAAAGATAACGAAATATTTATTAAATATGTATTAGAGACAAGAGAAGGAATGAATATTTTAAACTGAAAAAGTACGGCCCTATTATATAATACTATATTGATTTCTCTCTCTCTCTCTCTCTCTATGTATATATATATATATATATATATATATATATATATATATATATATATATATATATATATATATGTATGTATATGTATGTATAGATGAGTGTATACGATACATTTTAGTGAGTTGAGTCGATTACTGTCATTATATAACACATTGTTAGATCATTCCCTTATGCATTTCCATCATTGAAACGCTTATGCCACTTATTCTGCAGCACACGTTACCATTTCAAATCGACGCGTCGTCTATTTCATAACTAGAACACCCGTGTGTAGTAATTCGTAACGATAGGCCAACGAATTGAACGTGATTCAAATGCCGATAGCGCGCATACGGAGTAGCATTCGCGGTTATTATAACTGATTATTTATAACTGATTTGCACGCACACACATGTAAGCGAATAATAATTTCGCGACCGCAGTCGATATTGTTTCGGGTATGGTTATTATGTGCGCCATTGAACATGTTGAACTCTCCGAATCAATCAATAAAATAAAAGCAATCGTGCAGTGGAACGAGAAGTATTTGAGTTTAAATATATTTGTATATATAATTTAAAAATTCAAATTATCGTGTACGTGAAACTAAATCAGTGAATCTTTTTTATTAAACAAAATGTAAGTAGAGCATATTATTTTATTAATTTTAAAATATCGATTTTTTTATAAAAAGTGTGTTTTAGGTTAAATAGAACATTCGATAGAGATTCAATTTAAAGTTCTATCACGTTTAAAAAACACTTTATATATACCAAAGGGCTCCGCCCTATTTTCACTTCACTCGTAAATATCAAAATTTGATTCTATTTGTTATAAAAATGTAAATAAGTTATGAAAAATAATACGTTTAGAAATTTATGTACATGTTTTTGTGTGGATGATGTTTATTATATATATATATATATATATCTATCTATATATATATATATATATATATGATAGCAATACAATTAAAATTTATTTTATTCGAAAATTTATCTTTTCCAATTTCTTGGTTAATTTTAATATTTCGTATAATTTATATTTCGGTTATTATCGGAAAACTTCGAAAAAGTTCGGAAACAATTTTTTTACATCAACGTGAAGGTGAAAGCGTCGCATTATTATTTTTCAATATAAATGTAATATGATTATGATAAATATTTTCTGAATAAAATTTTATATTCATAACTCAACAAGAATGTTTTAAATAAATAAGTATGTATATATACGAGTATATATATATATATATATATATATATATATATATATATATATATATATATATAGGTATGATAGCCTTCCGCCTTCTGGTCTTTTGAATTTATGTACAAAAAAAAAAAAGCGGAAGAGAGATATTGCTAACCTAATATATATATATATATATATATATAATATGGTAGCTTAAATGATACTGAAGGATTTAGACATATATTTATTCGTTTATTATTATTTGCTATTCTTTATTATTCTTTAGTCTCATTTAAGACACTTTATAGAGTCATTGAAATGTGTCTCCTAGATTTGTGTTTTATTAAAAAAAACGTGGATATTATGGTGGTGTGTAGGAAAGATTTGTATAGTTTCTTTTCAATATAACATGAATATAGACGTCATATTTTGATGACTGTATATATATATATATATATACAATATATTATACATACATATATATATATATATATATACAATATATTATACATATATATATATATATATATATATATATATATATATATACTGAATATATATATTATATATATTTATATATATATATATATATATATATATATATATATATTAATACAATTACATTTTATTTTATTCGAAAATTTATCCGAAAAGTCTGCTTGAAAATCTATCTAGTTTTTTGTCAATTTTAATATTTGATATAATTTATATTTCGGTTATTTTCGGAAAACTTCAAGAAAGTTAGGAAATAATTTCTTTACATGAACGTGGATGTAAAGCCAGTATATTATAATTTTTTAAAGAAAAATATAACATGATTATTATCAATATTTTTGTACAATTTTTTTATTCATAACTTAACAAGAATATTTTAAATAAATAAATATATTTTATATATATATATATATATATATATATATATATATATATATATATAATATGGTAACCTTAATAATACTGAAGTGTTTAAATATATATTTATTCGCTTATCATCATTTACTATACTTTATTATCCTTCAGTCTCATTTGAATCACTCTATATAGACTCTTTTAAATGTTCCGCCTAAATTTGTGTTTTATTTAAATAAACATGTATATAAGAGTGTCGTTTGATAAGTATGGTAAATTTATTTATTGCTTGATTAAATTAATTAATAATTTTATTAAATTTCTCAATTTCGTTTATCTTACTTTTTTACCATACTTATTAAAACGACCCTCGTATTGTGTGTATAGGGAAAGATGTGTATAGTTTCTTTTTAATAAAACACAAATATAGGCGTCATATTTTGATGACTACATATATATATATATATATATATATATATATATATATATATATATATATATATATATATATAATACAATTAAATTTTATTTTATTCAAAAATTTATCCTAAAAGTCTGCCTGAAAATCTATCTATCTCATTTTTTTGTAAATTTTAATATTTCATGTAATTTATATTTCGATAATTCTTGGAAAACTTGAAGAAAGTTCAGAAACAATTGTTTTACATCAACATGTAGGTGAAGGCAGAGTAATATTATTTTTTAAATAAAAATATAATATGCTTATGATAAATATTTTCTTTATAAAATTTTATATCTATAATTCAACAAAATTTTTTTAAGTAAATAAATATTATATATATATATATACATATATACATATACATATATATATATATATATATATATATATATATATATATATATATATATATATATATATATATATATATATATATATACATATACATATATATATATATATATATATATATATATATATATATATATATATATATATATATATATATATATATATATACATATATATATATATATATATATATATATATATATATACATATATATATATATATATATATATATATATATATATATATATATATATATATATATATATAATACATATATATATATATATATATATATATATATATATATATATATATATATATATATATATATATATACATATCATATATATATATATATATATATATATATATATATATATTTATATATATATATATATATATATATATATAAGTATATATATATACATATATATATATATATATACATATATATATATATACATATATATTTATATATATATATATATATATATATATATATATATATATATATATATATATATATATATATATATATATATATATATATATATATATATATATACATATATATATATATATATATATATATATATATATATATATTTATTTATGTATATATATAGTAGCTTAAATGATACTGAAAAGTTTAGACATATATTTATTCGCTTATTATCATTTACTATTCTTTATCCTTCAGTATCATTTGAGTCACTTTATAGAGAGTTATTCAAATTTTCCGCCTAGATTTGTGTGTTATTAAACAAAAACAAGGATATATGGCTGTGTATAGGGAAACATGTGTATTTTTTCTTTTTAATAAAACACAAATCTAGACCTCACATTTTGATGACTATACTCGTATGTATACATACATTAAGAAAGCAAATAATGAAGTTTCAGTACTTGAAGTCTTAATGATGTATTATATAAATTTTGAAGATGTTATATTGAATGTAAATATCTAGAATTACACAAAAGATTGAAATATAAGACTTTATTTGTAATACATGTTTTTATGCATTGAGTCAATAGATGCATTTCAATTAAATCTATTGCATACCGAGAAAATTATTGCTTCACGGAATCTTGAACACAAGTTGTTCATTATAATTAGTTATTCGATTCATACGAACATCATACACAAGTTGACAGTTAGGTATATAATGTATAGATTGACGTTACTATACGGAATGGGAGGGAAACCTATACACGATTGTAAATGGCCAAAAGCATACGATATGTTGGTTGTTAAAACAGATGCTGTCTACTACAATATTATAGCGAACTGTGTTATGCGTCGTTAACGCTTGATTTTAATATAAAGGCGAAACATGACGTTTATACGATACGATATAATACGATACGTCAAGAGATGGAAGAGCGAAGGGGTTTTGAGACGACGACGTTTGAGCGTTAACATTCTATGTACGCAATTTTAGGGATGAATTTCGTTGATAAGAGACCTTGAAGACGACGGTAAATGTGTACATACACACACAAATAAACACACGTACGCACAAGAAGTGCTATTATGTTTTGTCCAGCTTTTTGTTAGCGTCTCGTCGTATCGATAATTGTGGACAAAAGCAGTTATTTATGTTCCTGGCGAGGTTATACGATACACTGTGGCTTTATTCAAATTGTAATCTATTGCGCTGCAAGAACACAATTTCAATGGTTACGTACAAGTGTTTATTTACGTTATATATATATATATATATATATATATATATATATAAATTAAGAGGAAATGAAACTTGAAAGTAAGTTTGAATAACAAAAAGTAACCATTCATATAAGCAGATTGAGAGTAAGATTTCCAATCTGTAGTAGATTTAGATTAAACAAAAAACATTAACTATATTTATGTATGTATACATTATATATATATATATATATATATATATATATATATATATATATATATGGGGGTGTGTGTTTACATGTTCACTATTGATTTTCTCGTCAGAAAACGAGTTTTTTTTAAACATCAGATAAATAAATGTTATTTTAATTCTATATTATTTAATGGTTAAAAAAATAATATGTTAATAGGAATTGTATGTATTTAATGTTATTTGTATCATATATATATATATATATATATATATATATATATGTATTAAATTATTTTTTTGTAAAATGAATGAAAAATACTCTATAGATTTATTTACAATTAAATATCAAGTAAATGATGCGTTGAAGAAAATTATAAATTATTTGTTCTAATTATGCATCCAGCGTTTTAAGACCTTCATGAATATTTAAAACTGAATTTCCTTTGTGTTCTACGTTCGCATAAAACTGAATAATTTTAGACCCATGAAATTCTTAATTTTTCAAGTGAAGAATAAAATATTAGTTTCTTAAATTTTTGACATGACCTTATGCTTAACAGCATTCAAAATAAAAATGGTTTTATATAATTTGAAAATAATCGTAGCCTCATATAATGTTACAATATTATTCATAAACATAAAATAATTTTATATTCTTAGATTTATATTCACATTTATATCTAAAATTAAAACACTCTTCAATTTTAATATTCAAAAAGACATCTATTTATATATAATAATAACGAAAAGAGTAATAGCTTGTATTACTAAAAATAAAATGAAATAACGTTTGATTTAGTAATAAAAATATTTTAATAACTATTTTAATTTTCTAATTTATATTTAACTATTAATCTAAATAAACCATTATTTTTAATTTAGCCTCCAAAAAAATATTTATATAACAAAATAATATTTGCATTATTTTTTATCCATATTTATAAAATACATGAAAATAGTAATCAGAATTAATTTTCTTACGAGTATTTATATAATTAGGAATATATTATTTATTTAAAAAATGAATATATTTAGAAATTAATAAATATATAAAGTATTTTTAAATTATAAAATATATTTTTAATATTGATCCAAAAGTTCTTAAAAATAATACATTGTTTTTGTAACAACTTAAAATATAAATTTTTTAAAAAAATTCGGTGTTAATAGAAAACGAATTAATATTATTTTTTAAATAGTAGTTCTAATTAAGTAGCACTTGAAATTGTTATAAAATATTACTTTTATATAAAAAAAGAATTAATACATCTTAGTTAAATAAAAACTTCGATTACATTTTACTAAAGGAAAAGTGATTTAAAGACACTAAATATATAAATTTATTTATTAGCCATAGATTAAATTTAAATAAAATTTTATTCGTGAAAATATGATTGTTAAATAATTTGTGTAAATTCATATGTTACATTCATGTTATGTTTATTATGTTTTTATGTAAAAAGAATACTACACTTTTTAAAAATGAATAAAATCCAACACGAAAGATAACAAAAATACTGAAAACTTTTTATATAAAACAAAGCAATACCCATAATAAACATTCATTCATTCGTTCAGAAGTTCGCGAAAAACTTCATTCAACTTCAATAACTATTATTTCAAGAACATTTTCTTTTGAATAACAATAAACTTGCTTAAAAATCGGTCTCATTCGTATACATCTGTATTATATGTTTTTTAGGGGTAAGTTTGTATGTATATACATATATATTTATGTGAAGGTAGAAATTGAAAACGTTGCACCATGCGATATCACTATGATGATATCGAAAGCAATTTTTTTTCACTACACTAGTTCGTATACTATATTAGTCGACAGCGTAATTGTTATATAGGTAAGGAAGAACACATGCAAGCATATAAATTATTATTATTGCCAATCATTAAAATATATAACCGCATTGTAATTTCGTGACTCTGAATTGTAAACGCTGCAGACAGTTTCGCGTTATTGCTACTATTAGCACACACTAAAAGAACATACAATTCTAACTTCAAATTTGTTGAAATAAAAAGCATTATCGTAAATTTCAACATTTCTTCTCTCGACGTATATTTGTAGATGAAATTGTCTTTTCGTATAACCACTATATATTCGCACATGTGTTCAAATACACATATATCTTGAAATACTTGTATGAACATATACTCGAAATACACAAATTATACACACATTCATATAATACATATTATATAAATATATTATTTTTTGAAAAATAATAGTTTTTTATGTAATAAACTGATTAATTTTTTAGTAAGTGTTTTTATAACATTTTTTCCATGGATAAATTTAGTTATTTTATTTTTTAAATAATTTTCAACAATAATATTGATTGTAAATAAAAAGTTTGTTAATCATATACTGTCTCTGTTTATAAAATAAGATTGATCCTCAGTCTATCATTTCATAGAATAATTTTAATTTGTGTAATTTGAATTTTTATTTATTATGTAATTAATATTTATAATAATTAAAAGTCAAAAATTCTACATTTTAACAAAATTAAATTTATAAATTTTATTTATACAGTAAGAAAACAATTTCTTGTCCCCAATTGAGATTTAGTTTAACAGTTAGAATATATTTGAAATGTATTTTTAATATATAACTATATAACTTTTAATTAATGCAACTCCAATAATATAATTATTTTTTTAAAAACATCAATTAATTTCAATATTTTATTAATATATGTGAAAATTAAAGTTATTATAAATATTTTAAATATTTATTTTATATATATATATATATATATATATATAAATATATATACGAGTGTCGTTTGATAAGTATAGTAAATTTTTAAATTTTATGGTAATTTTTTTACCATACTTATAAAATGACCATCTTATATATATATATATATATATATATATATATATATATATATGTGGTCTCTAAAAGTGACGCCTAGATTTGTATTTTATTAAAATGAAACTATACACATATTTTTCTATATACATGTTTCTTTTCAATATAACACAAATCTAGGCCTCACTTTTAGATAGCCTTATATATTATATTGATATACAAATTTGTTACATTTTTTTTATTTATATTGAAATATTATAGAAGAAAATTTTAATATTTTTCTATCATACATTAAAACTTTATTTATTACCGTTATTAAAAAATATTGTTTGAAATTCTGTGTAAATTTTATTTTATAAAATATCGTTTGCGGAAATTTAATCTCGTTTCGTTAATAACGTTTTTATATACTTATGTTTATCTTTGGACGGTGTGTTAATTCGATACAAGTTATATTTATATGCTTTTAGCAATTCAACTTGTAAATTGTATTTGTATTTTTTATATTAATTTCTGTAGAATAACCTTATAGTATGATCTATTAATATTGATATTTTAACAATTAGATAATTTATTATTATTTTTAATAATTTCAAGTGTGTTTTATATATTTAATATTTACTTCTTGTGTTATAGTTTTTAGAAATAAATTTGTTTTTTAATATAAATTCGTTGAAATTCTAAGCAATATTTATTTAAATTAATTTGTATATCAATTCATAACGAAAATTGTAAGTCATAAATTATTCGAGAAAAGCATATAGTTGTAATATTTTATGTTGATATTCACTATATAATAAATTCTATTCAATTACAATTTCAATATATTATGAGTGAGTTTCATTTGTGATATCTCATTTGTTATTTAGAAATCAATCGTTTCAAATAGAAGTAGAAGTTCTATTGTGTGGAGTTTAAAATTAATAAACACAAACATATATGAAACTTTCGTCTTTGATAAAATTTATTCTAATTTTCGGTTAACAATAGCTGATATAAAGTAATATTATGATATATGTATATATATATATATATATATATATATATATATATATATATATATATATATATATATATACTTAAATAATGTTCATAAATTTTAATAATATATTTATAAAATATTAATCAACATGCACGATGAAGTCTTCCATAATAAATTTATGCAATTTATGCAAATTTTCAATTTTATTAAAAAATTTATATTTTATATTAAAATCAATATTCAACGTTTTGACTTTTTGTTAAAAAACCAACACACGGATGAAATTTATTAATATTCCTTTATTTTGGTTATTTTAAAATTTTCATAATAGTCTAAAAATTTTACAATAGATGTACATGTATACTTAAATATATAATATATATATATATATATATATATATATATATATATATATATGAATATATATATATGAACAGATCTACATATATGAATATAATTCTTTGTACAATGTTAGAGTATAGTATATAAATGAAGCAAAACGTTTTTTTTTAAATATAAATAACTGATCCAAAAACTAAAAGTAAAAATTTTATATAGACTTTCTACATGCAAGTTAAAATTAAAAATAATTAATATAATATTTTTTTTAAAAAAAACGCAACCGATATTATCTTCATAGAATTCTGATTATACATTAAAATGCTTTTAATATTAATATAAAAATGATAAGAAAAATCAAAAGGTTAGTCATCATATACTTTCATGTAAAGTATTCCGTTAATATAAATAAAAGTTTGCATGACACACGTCTATCAAAATGACTAAGTTCAACATGGAGAATATATGAAAAGTTTAAACGACTGTTGTTGTACGTAACAATTACATATTAATGTTTTCATTAAAATATTATCGCTTCACGACTTTGTAATCATGTAATTACTTCTAACCAGACAAAATAATATCATGATATTAATAGCCTGTTCTGTAAATAATTATGGTCGACGAACAAACGACTTTGATGTGTAAAAACATGTACAATTAAACAATAAACATTTAAAATGTCTTATAATTGAAACGATATTAATTTTGAAATAAAATTTAATTTCATACCATTTATTATTCTGTTTTTAATGAAACATTAAAGTTTATTTTAAAACGAAATAATTTATATACAATAAATTTCTATTTGATGTGAAAAATATTTGGAGAAACTTTTCAAAATTTAATCGATAAATTTACATTTTTGCGATTTATTTGTTTCAGTTTAAAGGAAAATATCGAATATTTTTTTAAAATTTCTCATTACAAAATATTTAAACAGACTTTAACAAACTGTCAAACTTGTAAAAGAGTCTTGTAAAAAAATGTAAATTTTGTCAATAAATTTACATTTTTAGTGTTTGTTTACTTTCAAAAGAAAATATCGAATATATTTTTTTAAATTTTTCGTTATAAAGTATGCAAAGATATTTTTTTAAAATATCGTATTACAAATAATCAACAAATCGTGTTAAACTTGTGAAAGTCTTAAGATGTTTAAAAAGTTTACAGGACTATGTAATTCGTTTTGATCGTTACATGATTAGTCGAACTTGTCTCTGTAATTTTATATATAGTCTCTCAATTAGTTATAGAAGAGATTACGATATGTCAACCCCAATCACCGATATATTTTCACCGTTCAACCGACTGAACAGCAACAGTTAGTAGTTAGTGCCTCCATCAACGGAGGCTCTTTTTGAAGAACGTCTCTACCGCTGCCGCTGCTTGTACCGTCGTAGTTTCTCTTTGAGTTCCAAAATGATGGGTCCGGGGACCCACAGTAAATGTAACATCGAGTATATTCGTTGCCGCGTTCGCTCAAAACTGCGATTCTCAGTTGCACCCCATTTAACTCTTATCTCGAACGCGTATCTGAGATGCGAATGTTGAACAAAGAGGACGTCATCTGTCGCCACTTTCCGCGACAACACTGTCCGTATAGAGGCGCGCACCGTCACACGGCCATATTATAAAATACGTATAAGTAGGCGTAACTTTAATACAATGCATGTGAAAAGTTTCTCGGGTTATTTTCGCGAACCTTATCTCGGGAATAACGTTTTAAACTAAATTTAGTACGTGCGGCGTCTCCTCGCCCATAATCAACGTCGCTCTCTTATCACTGTACGGCTTTGCCAGTACTCTCTACGGAAAGCCTGAAAGAGCCGGTAACCCCGACTGCCAACTTGTCGCCCGTTCGTCCACCCACAGCACTCGTATTACCCGCCTCGCCCGCATGTCACGCGTCGACCGACCTCTAACCGTGTCCTTGCTGTCGAGCTTTTTTAAACGGATTTCAACCCTTACGACATAAATCGCTAAATGTAGTCGAAAATCTTTTTTCATGTTAATATTATTTTATGACTGAAGAAACATATCTCGAGCAATTGATTTATGTTTAATTTTCATGACTAGAGGATGATCCCTTTTTTGTGAACCTTTATAGAGCATAAAGTTTTATGCAGTCGTTCGTAATGTATTTATTCGATATGGTAGATGTTTTTAGTGAATTTTTAATGTATTTTCCTTTATACTTGAAATACATTTTATTAATTCAAAATCTTGTAAATATTTTAATAACACGACATAAAATAAATCTTATTTTTATTTAATGACGATTGATTTAAATATTTAAAAATAGTTTAAAATTTGTTATATATATATATATATATATATATATATATATATATATATATATACAATATTGTTTTTTACATTATTGTTAGTATTTATACACGTGTTTTATAATAAATATTTTTGATGAATTTGGTAGATATTTAATTCTTAATTTTTAAAACTTATCAATTTTAAATTTCATTACTATCTTAATTTTTTATAGTTAAACAGTCATATTGCTATCTAAACATTTTTTTAAATTATTTTAATTTTCAGTATTATTTAAAACTTTAGAAGCAAATAAATATTCATCTAACAAAAATTCATTGCTTACATTTTCAAATGAAGTGAAAATTATTTACATGATTTTAATGTTTTATTCAATAATATTATAAACTTCGTATATTTTCAAATTATTTAAATATAAATCTGTTATTTATGTTTTTTAAATTAACAGTTTCAAATTTTTTTCTTGAAAAATATAAAATATATTTTGTTAATATATTTAAATATATAATCATTTATTTTTATAAAGTAGAATTTTATTCAAATCTGAACATTTTTTAAATTTCTTTATAGACGTTGAAAATTCGATTTATAATATAACAATTTTTTACTGTGTGTTATGTAAATATTCGATAAGTTCGTATAAAGAAGCATTAAAGATTATGTTATCTTCATGATTATTTAGTAAATAAAAAAATATCTTATATAATCAGACCTACGTTTCATAGATGATTAAGTTGAAATATATACGGTTTTGAAATAAAATATCTGATATAATTATTTTTTGAATAGAAATACTCATATTTTTTCAAAATACAGACACATATCTAATAAACTTTAATAAACATATATTTTTAATTAAAATATAAAGATATATAAAGGATTTTAAATTGATGAAAGCAAGTACATTTTTTTAATTTATAAACAACAAGGCAATATTAACTTCAACCATTTTTTTTTCTGCTTGGAAAATTTATATTTGATATTCAGAATTGAAAAAATTAACAATGGTAAAAATAAAATTTCATATTTGGATTAACTATATTTTTAAATGATGTTTTTTTACTTATATTTAAATTTAATTAGTCAAATATCTACTACTCGAAATTTTTTTTTCTAAAAATATCAACACTATTTTACTATTTAAATATAATCCAACGAAGTGAAAAAAAATCAAATTTTTTTCATTTGAAATAATTTAATCAAGAATTTAATAATAAAATATTTGTATAAAATGTCAAAATAATTTTCTTAATTTAAAAAAAGCTTGTAATAATTACATTTCATCCTATTATCTTAAATCAAGTAAAAAATTTAAATTACAGTTTCAACTTGATATATCAAATATATGATTATAATATAAATTATAATTTCATCTTGGAGAATATTATAATTTTAGCTTGTTTCGTCTATTAAAATAAACAATCCTATTATTAGATAATAATAATATAAATAATCCTATTATCTTATATTACTTAGATTTTATTTACTTCATGAAGTATTACTTTATCAAACTATCAATAATTTATTTTATTACATACAAAATTAAATGATCTAGCATCTCATTTGAGAAGAATAAATCAAGTTTTTTTTTATTTTTACATACTGAATAATTTAATTTTTTTATTATTAAATATTGATTATATAATAGAAATGCTTAGTATATTTTTTACAAAAACTTTTTACTTTCAAATTTTATATTCCATTATATAACTATGCCTATTAATATCAAAACAAGAACATTTTTTTCGTACAGTCATAACATTAACAAAAATATTTTCTAATTAATAATCATTTTATTTATTTTAATATATATATTTGTATATATAAATATACGAGTCCATGCATACATATATGTGTGTATAATTGAAACATTTTAATTTTTTATAAAATAATTTTATAATAATATAAAATATGTATTACAATAAAAAATAAATGTTTATTATTACACATATATACATTTTTACTGATATTTCGAATACACCAATAGAATGTTTATTTCTTGATTTTTGAAAAAAAAGATAAAAAAATTAACCTTACACGTGAACACATTTTTATCGAATAAATTGTTTGATACATAACTACAAACATAGCATTTAACGCCGTACACATTATCAACATTTCCGTTTTCACTTCTTTCTAGAAAGTAAAGCATTTATCTATGTTTGCGTTGCGACAAAATAGAATAAATTAACTGTCTGTTTTAATCGCCATTTAATCTTTCAGAAACTCCTTCTCTAAGTATTTTACTACTGCAAAACAAAATACTCAACGTTATATAAGAAATGTAATATGTACAGTTATTTTATTTCTTTTTTATTGTATTTAGATATTTAAATGAAAATAATAAATTACTACTATCTTACTTCATAGCTTTGATATTTTTTTGTAAAAAAAACTATTAAAGCAGACATTTTATGATCATTTATATTCATTAAAATAAATTAAAATTTGCTTTTAACAAAGTTTGTCCTTTTAAAAGAAATATACAGCTTAAAATTATATTTACATGGGACTTCTTTTCTTTGTTATGTCTTATAAAAGTTCATTTTTAATTTTTTATAACAAATAAAGTATTAAATAATATAAATTGTTTATAACTAGGATAAAAAATATATTAAATATTTGATTGTACCATCGGTTTCTTAATTTGATAAAAGTTGCATTTAAAAAATTATTGAATACAAATTTATAAAAAATATTCTATTATTTTACTACTATTTTTTTCAAAATTTGAACTTTTATAAAGATATATGTTTATTAAAATGAAAATAATGTTATTCTTTTTACTATATCACAAATATTTTTATAAAGTTTTAAACGGTTAAATAAAATATTTTTTTATTATTGAATATTTCTTTTATGCATATAAAAATACAATGAATAATGCATATAGTAAATATAAAAATATTTATATTAATATATATATATATATATATATATATACTTATTTTTTATGTTGTAAATATAAAAAAATAGTTATATATTTTTTTTTTGGATTAATGAAATAAAATATTTTTAATAATTTAAAAATATTATTTATCTTCTTATATAGTATTATGCTACTACTTTTTCAACAAATTTTTATTTAATAGAAAAATTAAGTAATGTAAAAATGTTTTTATTTGGCAGTTTTGCCAAATTTTTATACTGACCACATATATTTCTATTTAAAATTGTGTGCTACTAGTTCATAACAATAAAAATATACAACATATTTATTTTACCACATAGTAAAACCCGTTGAAAATTGTAATAATTCATTATAACAATTTGCTGTGCGCTTTGTACATTTATATTTATTGAAAATATGAAATGGTATGAGAAAAAATTTATTGAAACAGTATAAAACGGGTAGTTATTCAAATTTGTATAACAATGGTTCATAATCATCGCGACGTGAATCGAACGAGCCGAGGTGTGCGGTCGACATCAGTCACTATTGGTACAGACAAAAGAATTGCTGATTTGATATTTGGTCGCGTACAATGGGTGGGCAAGAATGTTCGTAACTTTTATTTCGCAACCAATTTAACAACTTTTAAAATCTATAATCGCCGAACCCATCGAAGTTAAATACTTCGTAATTGATGTAGTTATGTATGCAGAGAGGGTTGTTCTTTCCCGACTTACCTATTCAAAAGTGTAGATATTTTTTTTTCACTCCGGCACAAGGGATTGAAGACGACGAAGATTGCTGGGTCCCGAGCATGCCGCGCACGCTTTTTCAAGTTTGTTCAGCGGTGAAATTTTTAAAAGCCATTGACCAAAACGTTTTCCTGTCGTGGCGGCGTACGACCTCTTTTTAACGTAATGTTGTCTCTGTTGCGACTGTGTACCGCCCTCCGCACGTTTTCGTCCGACATCCACTTGTCACCCTGAGTTTATCCTGAACTCTAAGTCTGTGAAAAGTTTGTTGCGTTTTTCTTCCCAGTTCGACTCACTTCATTTTCTCTCGGCCAGTGAAGTCGTTTTTGTCACGACGACCAACTTTTTCTTAGCTGAGGTGGCTTGTGAAACAAGTCATCGAAAGTCTGCGTGATATATAACTCGCTATAATGGTTGTAATTTGAAACGAAAGTTCGTACTTTTACCGTGGATCATTTTCTTCGTCGGCGATGTCTTCGTTTTCTTTTTGTTTTACGCGACTCTGAAATCTAATATGAAAATGTTAATTGAGGTGTATATATATATATATATATATATATAAAGAGAAACAGAATTGTGTAGCTGAATAGTAGTTACTATAAGTAAGAGAGTTTCATTGTATTCGTTAGAGTATAATAATGGATCATAAATTAGAACCAAAAGTTGAGTTATTTTACATTCATTAAAGAATGATTTCTTCATTTTAATTTTTTTATAGAAATAAAATGTACTCCCAACTTTAATTTTGTATATATATATATATATATATATATATATATATATATATATATGAAATAATATTAAATCTCCTTTTTCTTTATAAACAATAAATAGTAATTATAACACACAAGCTTCAGACACAAAAAGTATCACCGGAGTTCCAGTAGAGAACATAGCTTTAGTTTTTATTCAACCAAATCTTAAATATATATAATTATTTAAAATAGATTAATTTATTTCAAATAGTTTTCACTGAAGAAGGTATAATATTATATTAATTTCAACGGACAGGAATGAGATTCATTCCAGGAATATGTACTATGAAAGATATAACATTCATTGATCATTAAATATTTTATGTATAATTTTCTAACTGGGATAATTTTGAGTAAATAAATGATAGTCAATATTTTTTTTAATATATATATATATATATTTCTTTAAATAGTTAATTATTATTTTAGAATTAGAGTTAATAAAGAAAATATTAATAGCATTTGAGAATTAATTTCACTTTATAAATATAGAGATATAATTGAAAAAATAAATTAAAAAAAATTAAAAAATAAATAACATTATTAAATTTGTTTTTAAATTAGTAAAAATTGATATTACAATATAATTTATATTAATAAAATAAGAAAATGTATGCCAGTCTTTACTAAAAGTTAAAACTAAATATATATATATATATATATATATATATATATATATATATATATATATATATCTTATATAATAACAAATAGTAGAGAACTTGTTAGTGCAAAACTTTTATCAATAATAAAATAAAAATAAAAATGCTTATCATAACAAGTAAATAACTATATGAGTCTATATATTCAAAGCTCTGAAAGAAATAAAGGCAAATTATGTTCAAAACTTAAAATATTTCGAAAATAATAAAATATATATCTGTAATTGATCTTTTTTTTTCTTTTTCTTAATTATAGCTACATCCATGAATTATATATATATATATATATATATATATATACACACACATACATACACACACACACACACACACATACATACACACACACACACACACACACACACATACACACACACACAATTCTATGACTGTTTTTGTATTTATAGACATGCATATATTTCAAGTATGTCTTTCTGTTTCAATTATTGACGTGAAACTTTATGTATTTCAATGCTTTTGTCAGACATAAACATATATATTTTTTATACAAAGCTTATTTAGTTTTCTTTTGTAACGTTTCGTCATCGTTTTACGACTTCGTCATAAAATGTGATGACGCATGTTAAATATACTAAATTTTTAAGTATATAATAAAGAAACACATATGTCTACATTATTTCCTTTTGCAAACACAGATCTGAGGAGTAAATTACTACATAACGTCAATAGTTTATGACTTTTTATACTATTTACTTTAATATATATATATATATGCATATATATATATATATATATATATATATATATATATATACAGAAAGAGAAAGGGAGAGAAAGAGAGAGAGCTTATTTGATAAATGAAGAGATGCCTAATCACTCAAGATTTACTTATAGCACTATTATTTTCTTGAGAAGCGTAGATGAACTCGAAAAAAGAATCGAAGAATTGGAAAAATCTCAAAAAGACAAAAGTAATGATCAATAATTTTCAGATCAATGGAAAAAAATAAAAAGGAATAGAAAAAGAAGTAATTGAAAACCATGTATATCTGGAACAACGTATTAACACTAAATAATTATTTATAGATGAAGTAAACGAAAGAATGAAAATGGGATTGTATCAGTTTGGAAGAAATTATCATATTACGAAGTCTAATATTCTTCTATATTTAAAATTATATGTTTTTAATTAATGAATCCTACTTGTTCTTACTTATGATAATGAAACATAAGTTTTGAATTCCAGAATAATTCAGCTGGTTTAGATAACACGAAGGAGCATAGAAAGATATATGTTAGAAATAATACGAAATGATAAAAGAAATGAATGGATCAGAAAGAAAACAGAAGATACGGATGTTTATGGCAAAAGAAGTTTGAAATAGAAATAGACCAGTTATATAGCAAAAAGAGAAGACTACCAATAAACAAGGGAAATTGATTGGAAACCTAGATATATAAGAAAGCCTAAGAATAGATGCATGGATATATGGAACATAAATATAAGAAAATTCGTCGATATGGAATAAAAAAAAGAAGATATTCGAGTGGTCAAAGTGAAAAGTTTTGGTAAAGGCCTTTGTCCATCAGTAAATGAAGAGATGATGATATATACTATATATTAGGTTGGCAAATATCTCCCTTTCGCCTTCTGGTCTTTTGAATTTCGCAGCTATGTACAAAAAAAAAAAAAAAAAAGCGGAAGGGAGATACTTGCCAACCTAATATATATATATATATATATATATATATATATATATATATATAGTATATATTATCATTACACACACACACACACACACGCACATATATATATATATATATATATATATATATGTATGTGTGTGTATGTGTATGCATGTATTATATTTATATTTCAGTGTTTGCATATTTTGAAATTAAAAATTAAATATTTTTTTATTTTCAAAGTTTTAATAAATTTTAAATACATCGACTTATTTGTTATCCGTTTATTTTATTTCATAAAATATTATATTTGATGTAATTAATATTTTTTTACTATTGATTACTTAAAAATATTCTTCAACAAAAATAATAAAGATTAATTTTTTAAAAAAGTAATTGATATTTTCATTAAAAGAATTTAAATTTCAAATTATTTTTATATATACATTTTATTTGTATATATGAATATAATTTCGTTATTTACCATATTATAAATTTTTAACAAATTCGAAATAAAAAATGAATGTTAGATTTCGAAGGAATAATTCGTGTTAAATAAGTTCTTTGAATGAATTTAAATAATAACATTAAAATTTCTTCTCCAACGTACCATTAAAACGTGAATCGTTCTTACGTATTAAATCAGATGAAACGTTATACCTGTAATAATTAAACAATTCAGATATTTTCCAGAAAATCGCGCAGATCTAATTGTTTCTTCTCTCTTGATGCCAACGTCCTTTATGATTATTAACCACTTATATAGTACGCTTTTGGTCAGACAATACTCGTTCGAAAATAAAACGAAGTGAAACGAGAAATTGTCGTCGGTGGACCCTGATAATTCGCGCCCGGTTTTGTGTTATTCCTTCGACGACGCTCACTAGCACAATATAGCCCACTCATCTCGACCCTCGACCTCATCTACTAAGGTTGAAGACAGATGGATAGCTTATCCGAGATCCACCTGGATTTAAAGGGACACAGTTTATTGGTAGAAATTAAATCGAGCTAGGATTGTTAAGCGTATTAACATCGCGGCTCGACTAAGCTCACAACTAACGTTATTTACCGCCGTCTCGTTGCATCTCCGTGTGGTTACTTCAATTTAAAAAGCTCGTCTCGTATAACGTGACCTAGACTCGTTTTCGTGGAACGTTTTATTTAATTCAAATTGAAATGTTAATTTCGAGTAAATGTCGCTACCGGTAGACATTGAGAAAATGTATTGTAATTATAATTGTACATATATAAATATTTTTATCTACGTTCTGCTTCTACAAATATGAAGATTTTAAACATATTTTTAAAAAATAGAAAAAAATGTAAAAAATCTTTCACACCTGTAAAATGCATTTGATTGTGTACTTTATAATATATATATATATATATATATATATATATATATATGTATTTTTAATTTTATATTATTTTTTAATATTATCTAATAATATGTAGCACATTAAAAAAGATAAAATATAATATATAATCTAAATTATATTATCACAAAAAATATAAATCATCGATAATTTTGAACATTTTTGACATTGAAATAAATACTTATTTGTTATCTCATTGAAAAAGTAATAGTAATTTCTGTAATCAATCTATATATTTATAAATATAAAAAAGGAAATTATTTTTAAAGCTATTTTAAGATCACTTAATTATAAAATTGTAGGTGTAATTAAGTTTATCTTACTTCCTACTGTTTACAATAACACTTTTTGATTATTTTTACAAGAATTATATCAAATATTTTCACCAATTATTAATTAATATATATGTTGTTAATTATTTGAAGAAAAATAATTTTTCAATATATGAAAGATTTTATTAAAGAATTCCTTTTGGATGACTATTAATATTATTGAAATTTGTTATAAAAACAATTTTAAAAAATGTATTCTAGAAATGTACAATGGAAGTTAGACATAATACTTACAATCCAATCTCATACAAAACATAATTGTTATCGAATTTAAAAACAAGAAAATTCATACTGAAATATTATTATCAGATAGGCTAAAGCCTTATAAGAGTAATAGTAAAAGTAGAAATATAGATTAAAAAAATTGAAAGGTATATTATTATTTAATATTAACTTTAATTTACTAGTTATAAATAAATATTTAAAAAAATGTATATCTGTTTAGTAAAACAGTATTAATTAAAAACTGATGAGAAATATGAAAAAAGTTTGAATACTTTCACAGAATAAAGTGTATCGATTTTAAAAATAACGAAAGCGTCAGAATAAGTTTTAATATTGTAGAATAATTTTCAAGGTTAATTAAAATTTCCTGTTTTATTTTAATGTTATTTTTTGTCTGAAATATCAAAGGTTGAATGAGAGAATTACCTACACTTAATTTAATAATTAAAGTTTTATCTTAAAATTAAATCTACATCCGCATTCATACTTTAGGTACACACACACACTTATATATATATATATATATATATATATATATAATCCTTGGAGATATTATTAGCGTAAACTTAAAAAGTTATTAAAATTACATTCTTATAATATTCTTCAATAAAATATTTTATGAATAAAAATATAATGCAAAGGCTTTATATATGAGGTGTGTCAAGAAAGAAAGAACCAGTTAGATATAAAAAAAATGTTTTTATGGAATGTTTTTTTATAATCAGTTGCCAGTCTCTTACCGCCCAAAAATCAATTGATATATATAAATAAGTGATAGTCACTAGAGACGAAATAGAAATTATATGGAAGATGCTCGAAAATGTTTAGCTTCAAAAAAATATTATTACCAATCTCATTCCACAAGTGACAGTATTTTGTATAGTTTCATTCATTTTAAATTAGTATAGAAAACAGAGAAAAGAAATTTAGAATGGAACAATGACAGCACATGTTCCACGAAATGCATAAATGATGACTGATATTAGCAGGAAATTCCAGTGTTGCCTAGATGGTCGCTAAACGCATTCAGTTCTTACTTCTTGGATGTGCCTCGTGTGAGTGTGTGTGTGTATGTATATATATATATATATATATATATATATATATATATATATATATATATATTAAATACACAAAATTTTACAATATCCATATTCTTCTTTGTACTACTATTTTTTTTTAAAAAAAAACAACAGTTCGAACTCCTTACTCACATATTAATTTTGAAGCCAATCATTTCAAATAATAAAAAAAATCAAGGAATTTTATATTATATGAATTCCTGAAATTGGAAAAGTAGTTGGCACAAATAAAACAATTTTAGTATTTTTTTCTCACGATTATATTGAAACTTACGTGGCAAAAATGTTTTAAAGAATTCAATAGCGTGATTTGACGCAATTTAAAAAAAAGTTTCATTCTTAACAAAAATTGACATGGGTGACATTATACTTTAAACATTATTATAAGTTAATCATTTATATACATTTCTAGAAATGAGAAATTGTATATAGAAAAATGTTATTTCTAACTACAGGTATTACTTATTTTAGTAAGTTTGATATATACTTTTATAATTACCAGTAAAAAATTACTATAAATAGTACAAAAGTGCAAAATTTTTATATTACGTGGAAAATATTGAATAAACATTAAAATACATTTAATCATTTTTAAATTTTTGAAGTATTATTCTTATTATTTCAATCATTAGATAATTTTTGGAATAAAAAATCAAATTATATACAAATTTTAGATGAAATTTAAATATTCAAACTTCAAATCTTTTCCCAAATTAATACATATCTTTATTTCATAGTCATATCAGCTTATATCACTTTATTTGGAATTTTTTATTTGAAGTTTATACCCTTAGGTAGGTTGTTTTCACTTCAGTTAAAAATCCCACTTACCCTATTTCTCCATATATATATATATATATATATAATCATCCAAATGAGACACCTAGATTTGTGTTTTATTAAAAAGAAACATGTGTATAGAATGGTGTATAATAATACATGCGTATAGTATCTTTTGTTCCAATAGGAACAAATAAAACACACATCTAGGCGTAACATTTGGATGATCCCCTCTCTCTCTGACTCTCTCTCTCTCTCTCTCTCTATATATATATATATATATATATATATATATATATATATACACATATATATATATATACATATATATATATATATAACTAAATTAATGAAAGAATATCACAGAAAATCAATATGTACATAAGTTATACTTCAATATTTTTTTGTAATTTCACTTTCATTTAAGAATCAACGAAAAAAAATTAATAATTATATATATATATATATATATATATATATATATATATATATATATATATATATATATATATAAGATATGAACAGCAAATACAAAATATTCATGTCTTATATAAAATGTAAATATTTTGTTACATTTAATTTATGCTGTTTCCTAAAGTAACTTTCTGTTTATAAATTATTAGTAAAACTAACTTTATATAAGTCTGTTTTTAAATTTAAATTATTTAATAGATATTTTCCATAATCATCATATTTCATACTACTCATTTTTGATTAATAGTGAAATATCCTTTTTGTATACTTAATCATATTTCTAATGTTAATTAACTAAATATCTTTCTTTCATTTATAAAATATTTCTGTTTTTTATTTAATAATTACTATACTCTTCAGAATTCATCAATTCATAAAACATTTTTACAGTTGTTTTCTTATGTGTTTTTCTTTGAAATTATATTCTTTTATATATTATTCAATGCTTTAATATGAATTATACTTGATAAAGAGTTCCATGTTTAATCTTACATTCAATTTTAAGAAATTTGAAATTATGTAGTATCATGGTGTGAACAAATTAAACAAGAAGCATATTCTATCATGTTTAATCCTATTTAAATTTTGGTGTACAACTATAAGTCGGTCACTATATAATTTATATTAACGTAGGTAACCTTCGCGATCACGTACTTTGAAAGCACTCGTAAAACAGATTATGAAAGACTATTACAGAGAATTAGTAGCAGTGGTCTCTAAATTAAATGAGTTTCAATCTCTTCGAATATAGACAAATGAGGTACAAAAGCAATACCTAGTTAAAATTTATATATATATATATATAGAGAGAGAGAGAGAGACGAAGTATTCAGAATAATTTTATAATATTACTAAACTAATATTACAAGTACTATCCAGAGATGATAGTAATAATAATAGACAAAATAGAGGTATTTCAGTAAATTTTAATGAGACGATACATGAAATGTATCTTTGAATATCCTGTACTAAAATGGTATCAGTTATAATTATGAAATAATATTCTAATCCGATAATGTAGACTTAAATATAATATATTCTAATTCATATTGATTAATTATCATGACTTTAATTACATATTCATGCTTATATATATATATATATATATATATATATATATATATATATATATATATATATATATATATATATATAAATATCTATGTGTTGCATAAAAACTAAGTTTTGAATTTTTTGTTGATTTTCTATTTTATTTAAACTTCTAATATTCAAGACATGCGCGAAAATGTTAGTTTAATATACGTTATAAACTAATATATTTATTACATATCGATATTAAATTTAGAACTCTACATTTAAATCTCAATTCTTCCAAAACAAACGTATTAATTTATTAATTAAAATAGATGTAAGTAGACATATTTTTCTAATTTTTAGATGATTTTTACTTATATTCAATAAAACTTATACTTTTTAAATAAAAATCATTTTATTTCAATTATTAATATGTAAATGCTTAAAATTAATAAAATAATATATCAAGTTACTCGTAATGTGAATAGATATTCGAGTTTGAAAAAAAAATTATTTTAGTTTCTGATGTATTCATTTTCTTACAACCACACTGCATGTTTAAGATACAAGAAAGGTACCTTCGAATCGAATATATGAAATATATTTAAATTACTGTCTCTGTTCAAAAAGTTTTTATATTAATCATAATTGAAAATCAAACGTTATATTGAACTTACTCAAAAAATAAAAAAATAGAATTAAAATTAAACTATATTACTAAAAATTATAAATGAACGTTTATTTTAATCTGTTTGATTTAAGGGGTTATACGCACTTGCGAGGCGCAAAAACGACGTTTTTTAGGAATTTTTTTAGAAACAGTATTTATTTTGCAATTACAAATTATGGTTATTTGAATAGATCCTACTTTCAAGAATAAAATAACATGTCGATCATAAAAAAATATTGAAGTGCACCGCTCCTGCAGACGATGTCCCGAACGACCTCCAAAAAAATGCGCTTGGCGGTGATCTCCATATCGGTGGTTTGGATTATTTGAAATCAAAAAATATGTTTAATTCTTTTAAAGGATAGATTAATGCAGGTATTGAACGAAGGAATAATAAAATTTTTCATTTTTGACAAAATGGCGTCTACTTGAAAAAATTTTTTTGTTTTTTACTAAAATTTTCACTCCAAATTGTTTAAAAAAAATAGTAATAATTTTTGTAAACCTTATTCCTTCGTTCAATACCTGAGGAATATATTTGAGAAGATTGTGTGAAAATTTGAGACCGATCGGTTCAGCCATTTCTGAGATATCGAGATCACAGACTATAAAAACACCGTTTTGAGATAAACGCGTTTGAAGTTTCGGAAGTAGTTTACACATAGTTAAAAATTTTTTATAAATATTTATCGTATTTACTTCAAATTTTCAGAGAATATACTCAAATATATGTGCATTACGAAAATGCAAAAAAAATCGATTTTTTGAAATTTCTAATTGCGTATAACCCCTTAAAACTAATATATTTCATAAAATGCAAGAAAAGAAATTAATTTTAAATCCAAATTATAAATATAATTTTATTAAAAATTAAAAAAAATTTATAAAAACCATTACAATGTTACGATTATAACAATTTTATTTATTATATAATTGCATATTAATTATTAAATTTAAAAATTATTATAGATTGTTTATATATATATATATATATATATATATATATATATATATATATATATATATATATATATATATATATGTTCATTGTTTCGCAGCATAATTATACTTGTATAAATGTATTGCGAAAAGGATCAATATGTAATTGAAAAAAAATAAAAACAGTATTTTTCCTAAAACATTAACAATTACTAAATACAAATCTATTATATATATATATATATATATATATATATATATATATATATATATATATATTCCATTTGTATTTGTTTCTGTGTCTGTTTATATGAGGTTATTTGTCTGAATGTGTGTCGAAAATAAAATGTTCTCGATAATTTATGGGGTGCACATTTCATTAGAAAACTTTTGAATTAACTCCGCGTATATCCTGGTGTAGTATTGTGAACAAATCGCGGTTACTTGATTTAGTGTTTTGTTGGGAAATTGTTATAACAGTTGCTAACAGCTCGTTTAGCATGCGTGAGGTATTAGGATCGATATATGCTGTCTACTGAATTAGTTTTATCGTTTTGTATCGTTGATATATAGTTTAATATGTACCGATTATGTTTTTCAACATTCTATTTTTGGAATAGTTTAAATCCAAATGTTTTTTAATTGTTCAATAATTTCATATTTTTATTTAATCTAAATGAAAGAAGTTTAAACTAATTAATAATAATTCGTTGTCTTCGCAGTCGTAAGAAATATATTTTCAATAAAAATAATTAACTTATATATATTATATAAATCTATAATTTTTAAAAATAATTATGCACAAAAAATATTATTCTTAATATTTTTTGTCCATAATTTTATATATAACATTAAAAAATATTTTTTAAATACATGATTTTAATTTTATTTAATTACATTTTTTTACTTTTTAACAAAATTTCTTAAATAATGAATATGATTTATTTGTTGTTCTGGAACTGTGGCTGATTTACTTTACACAAATGAATTTTAACGTCGCCATCGAAATTCATCAGCCAATATAATTATAGATTATATAATTATAAATGATAAGTGAACAATTAGTGAATATTGAACACTTTAAATTATTGTGGTGTTGGGGTTAAAATTCATTTGTGTAAAATAATGAATATGAATTACATATTTTTTAAATTTTTTTTTATTAATTAAAATAATATAAATTTTATTAAAGATTTCAGGAAATCACTTGGCATATTCCTTAAAAAGTCAGTGTTATTGTTTATATTGATTTAGATATTTATCGAAATTTTATTAATTACTTCTATAAAAAATAATAATTATTTTAGTTCTGGTTTTCTTTTTATATCACATACTTTTTTAATTATTTTTAATATATTAAAATATATCTATTTTCTGAATTATTGAAAATTTTACTTATTTTTTTCTTACTTTTGAAATAATTTTAAAATCACTTTATTTACTTTTTTTGTTGCATTTCTGCTGAAAATAAATAATATGTTTGATTTTAACTAATTATTAAAAATATTAATAAAATAACAAATTTCAATAATTATAAATTAATATTTTATTAGCATTATTTTAATATTTAAAAATGATTATCATAATTCATATGCCTAATTT
>CP092089.1:29512625-29540125 GCA_029203775.1 Neoneuromus ignobilis
CACGCCTTATTAACATTTAACAGATCGCATTAAATGAGGTGATCTGTTGCGGACGATCTTAATGGAATCAGTCAGTCTCGAAGACACTTCAAGTCACGAAGCGGCATAATGGAAATGTCCGAAATACCTTTGTGTTTTATTTTGAAATTAAAATAATATTATCTTGATTTATTTTTATTTAGACGTTACAAATGAGGAAACATTTACTTTTGTTAATTACTTAATTAAAGAATAAAAGTGGCTAGATAACTCACTTGAGTTGTTCAGTAAATGTAAAGACAAGTAAACGTAGAAGGTAAACGAATAATGGGTTTAAATTATCAACGATCTTTTAGGAAACTTATTTGCTGTTGTTAAAAGATAATATTGTTTTCTTTCATTTTGTCTTTTGTATCAATGGTTGCTTTGTACTTTCAATTATGTCAATTAAAATAATACGCTTGAATAATTTAGATAAGTTACTCGTCTATTCTCAGTTTATGAACGTATAATAGATATTTTTGCAACTTAGTACAAAAAGTGACTATATACATTTTTAATAAAAATGATATTTTTAAAATCTTCTATTTCTTAATCATAGAGTAATAAAAGTACAAATGATATCAAGAGAATATATAATATAATGTTTAAGTTTAAATTATTTTTCAATTAACAATCTATTAATTTTATAAGAATAATTTAATATGAACATTAGCTTTTTAATTACTTTTTTCTTAGATACACGGCCATTTTTAAATTTACAAACCAATATCTACATAACTATTACTAGTTTTTATACAAATGGATTAAAGTATTATACCAAAAAGTAAAAAAAAAACATTTATTTACTGATTTTTTTGTTAGTAAAAAAACATTTATTTACTAATTTTTGCATATAATAAATTTTTTTTATTTTAATTGAATCAAGAACAATTGCCTTTTTGGAAACAATATTTTAACTGTTACTTTACAGTAGAATCTAGCAAAAATTAAATATCTATTTTCTGCCTCTAAAAAACAGCGCACAAAGAAATGAACAATTTTTACTATATATTACCCAATAAATGTATTAACGTACGTTAATAAATTCATTTAAAAATTTTATTTTCAATGAAATATTATATATTAAAGTTATGATCAGTTGCTCTTAATAGCTAGAAATCGTTTTGTGATGAGACAATAATTGTTGTTAATACCGAAAAGATTAAAATTCATTAAAAAAATATCACTTGGTTATTAAACCCAAATATAGTTTTTTAAAAAAATATTATTAATTTAATGTAAATCATCATTATCCATATCTTTTTAACTGCTTAATGAAGGATTTTCATAAAATTTTGCACTTCGAGTGATTTAGTACCTTTCTCTTCGATTTCATTTCAACAAATTTTATTTTATGTCTAACACATCTATATATGAATATTTTTTTGAACTTTTTTATATTTCTACGAGGCCAAGTAATATTTCTATTATCCATCTGTAGTCTTTTCTTTTTGCAATGTGACCAATCAATTTCTATTTCAACCTTCTTTACTTTTGCTACAACGTCTATAACTCTGGTTTCCTTTCTGCTTCACCTATTCTTTGTCTGTGTCTTTCTCTTATTCCTAATATACACCTTTCCTTTCTCTTTTACGCTATGCGACTTCTTATTAATATATGTATGTTTATATATATATATATATATATATATATATATATATATATATATATATATACGTATTAATTATATACAGTAATTAATTTCATGCCCGTTTGGTGATTTGATACACGCGTATTTTTCATATTATATACTTATAATTAGTATAGAGTTCGTTAATTAAAAATCGATACAATATAAATGTGTATTAGCAATTAAATACAGAAATTTCTGGCTTAATTGATAAATATTTTGTGAAAACCTGTAAATGTATTTTTTCATTTATATACAAACAGAATGAATCAAAATGAATTGTAAACATAATTATTAATTTATATTTTTAATCGTATATATAAAACCATTTAAATGATGTAGTAAATATAAAATAAAACTAAAAGTACTTTTATGTATTATTAATTATTAAAAAATAAATAATACAAAAGATCCAAAATTGCATATTAATTTTTTATAAAACAAATTTGGTCTTTATCGATACACATTCTGTATTACCATATATACACGTTAAAATATTTATCAAAAGTATTAAATTTCATATAACATAATAATTTTCCTAACTATTTACATGAAAAACTGGTATTTATCATGCAATTTATAATAAATAAACACGTTAATTTTTTAGAAAAATATATTTAGAGGGCGTAAAGAACGATTCTGACGATAATAGAACAAACTGAAATAGAAAAAGAAAGTTGTAACCTAAATTTGTGATATTTTCATTTTAAAACTTGCACGACTGAATTAATCAAAACGTATAACGTGACTAATAGCTATGAAACTAACATGATACATTATCTACATATCTGCATTTACTTTGCCAATATATTTTTTTTCTTGTAACTAGTATTACTATATACGTTTGCCTTACAAAATCAAAAATTAGTTAATATATTTAATCCTTGGGCAAAAAATAAGGCAAATTGAAGTAATTAATTATTTGAGGTAAATCAGTAAATGATTTGAAGTAAAAATAAATAAAAACTAGTTCTAGATACCAAGAGTGTTAAATGTAGAATAAATAGATGGATAATGAATGATATAACTTAAAATGATATAAGTAGAGTATTGAGCTACTTGATTGATTTTCTGAACAATTACAAATGTGTTTCTACGTAGATATCATTCTACACATTTGTTAAACATAGCTCTTAGTAACTTTTATATCTTTCTAAATATTGAATAAGTATAGAAAAGAATTTATTTTTTATTAATAAAATATGCGAAATGGTGAAGATTTTCACAATATAATTTTTGAAGTTAATTTGTACAATAACTTTCATTTCTTTTAATTAAAAAAAATTATTGATTTTCTATTTTAATTTTATAAATAAAAAGAACTTAAATAGAGTTTTGTTTTTTCGGATATTCTCTGTTGAAAATTATTATTAATATTTAATTAATATAAATGATTTGATATTCAATTAATATTTCTTTTTTATGTACTTTTAGAAACAGTTTTATTTTAAGAATTAATAATCCAGATAATTCATTCATACAAAAAGATTAATAATTACAAATAACTAAAAACCATATTTAATCGATTGAATTTATATCTTAATATATAAATAAATTTAATCACAAATATAATATATGAAATTTTTATTCTGCAATAAAATTACTATTATTTCACTAATTTTAAAATAAGTTTTATACTATTTTAAAATACTATATTTTCATATCAATATTTATTTGAATAATATTTAAAAATTTGAATAATATTTAGTTCGTTAAAAAATTATTTTTGATATTTTAATTTAAAATAAATATGTCACTATAAAATCTCACGAAAATTATAAAAATCATGTAACTTTTTTTCTTTATTTAAGTTTGTCAATGTTTTTAAATTTGATGCAAAATTTATTAATGGTCTTTAAGAATAAATAAAAAAATTACGATCTAAATAAGATAACTTAGATCAAATAATGAAATATAGTTGACGATTCATAAATACTTAAAAAAATTTTGAAACACTTTACAAAAATCTAATATCTGTAAAATATAATTAGAAATGCTTGTTTTTTCTTTAATTGCTTCTTCTTAAGTGCATTATCTTTTATATTGTAATTTGAATTATTGTAAACAAAATTTCACTTATTACGTTGTATGGATTTATATATTGATAGAATTATTGAAAATGAAACAAAAATATTCAAATCTGTTTTCAATACGCGTAAAAAATAAATAGGGAAAAAATCATCGAAAACGTACAGATAGTCAACGAATTTTGTGCACGCCAAACGAAGTCACAGTTCCATTTCAGTCGGTTTTCTCAGTACAACGTTATTAAATTATTCCATTTCCGTAGCGAACTCATTAAGTGAGAATAGGCCCGCATCCTTTTATGATCGTATCGAGAGTGAGGCCGTGAAAATGTAGTTCCAAAAGCCCAATGAATATTAAATTATAACATTCAATTCGCAATTTATTTACTTCGCGGAACTCATCGTCGACTCGCCGTTTACGACTGTTATTATTTTGTACGGATCCGTCGGAGGAAAGGCTATATAAATTGTTTCCCGCTGCGTTGGTGAAACTTCATTGCGAAAACAATGTCGAGAGTGAACGAGAGTACGTACGTTGACCTATGTTATTCGCAAACGAACATCTGTCAAAAGCATCTCTCGCGCGAATGTTTATAAGTGTTGTTGTATGCAGATTCGTAACTTTGACGTCTAAACGGTAGACATGGGTGCGGCTGTGCTCGCATAACGATTACATAATAGAATAATAAAGTAGTCGTATGATATGTTGATGAATTTTAGGATGAGGAAAATAAGAGAAAAGCGATGACATTGCCGTTCAACTCAATTTGCAATCTATAACTTTATAGCCATGCATTATAATTAACATTCTGTTGTGATATTTAACTAATAAAATACCCAGAAATTATTGCTATTGAACCATTACCATTATTTAACTATTGAAATTAACAATAATCAATACTCTTATAATATACATATGTGTGTATATATATATATATATATGTATATATATATATATATATATATGAGTGTGTGTGTATACACATGTAACCCCCGTATAACAAGGTCATTAGGATGCTAAAAATGCCGTGTTATTTGAATTCGTGTTACACGAAACAAAGAACTAATACAAAAAACAAGGTTAAGTTCCAAAAATTAAAAAAAACATACTATTTTTTTAACTAAGATATACGAGGGTCGTTTGATAAATATAGTAAATTTATTTATTATTTAATTTAATTAAATTTTGCAATTTATTTTTTCTTAGTTTTTTACCATACTTATCAAACGATCATCGTATGTTTATTAAAACAATAGTTATTATAAATTATTACATATTAATATAAACAATAACATATATATATATATGTATATATATGTATATATATATATATATATATGTATATATATATATATATACAGTAATACCCAACCTGTAAGTCGTAACCCCTCAAGGGGTTGCAGAAAAATTGTTGGGGGTCGTGAAAATTTTAAGAAATTCTCATGTTTGGTAATAATTTTTTAATTAAAAGAATTTAAAAAAAATAATTTAAAAAATAAATGAAAATTACTCAACTTATTATAGTGTGACTGACCACTTTTGTATTTAAACACTTCTTTATATTTCAAGTTGTTTTGTATAAATTCGAATATTCCCATAAAAGGAAAAGAACAACTTATTGATATTTCTTCAGAAAAAACTTTACGAATTCAAATTAAATCGTCGTCTTATCAAAAATTTTTATTTTCAAGTGGCGATGTGTATTCAGAATTGAAGAAAAAGGCAATAAAAATATTAATACAGTTTGCGTCAACTTATTTGTGTGAAACTGGTTTTTCAAAATTAGTTATAATAAAAACAAAATATCTGTCACGTTTAGATCTCGAAAAGAATTTACGGTTTTCCGTCTCAAATATTAAGCCAAAAATGGAAGAAATTATGAATTTCATGGAAGTACAGCTATCACATTAATTTAATTTAAAAAATTGTTTTTTAATGTATTAAATTTTTTTTTTGGTAATATGCAGTTTTTTTTAAAATTTTATATGAAATCATATATACTGAAATATACTATAAAAACATGAATTTGTATGTATTAAAACGACTTTTATTATTACTACACTTATATGCTTATAATAGGATGGTAGCAACAAAAAAAAGAGTGTGTACTTATGTACGCACGCCAGAAGTGAAACTTCTTTGCCGTGAAGTAATAATAAATTGAAGGAAAAGATATTTCCTCGGCATGTTCATCAAACAGCAAACTTTGAGGCATATTTTGTTCACCAGGTTCTATACGTAAATACTGTTCCTCATTCCACAATAGGATATGTTGTTGGGTAGTGAGAGTGTCTTCAACAGGAATTTGTTCACTGATATTTTCTTGAGGAATTTCGTTATGAATTTGATCGTCTTTGAAGAAATAATTAATAATTTTATTATCATATGTTGTATAAAGTGGAGATTGTACCAAAAATTGTAGCCAAGCTTTTATCGTACGTTTATTAACTATACCATGCAGATAGCTTGATTTGTGATTATTTTACGTTTGATATGAACATTTATACAATGGTCATCATCAATGTTCCTTGGAAGGTGTTTAACCATCGTGTCAATTGATACAGGTACATTGATAATAATTTGTCCATAAATACCATATATAAAATAAGAGAATGTGAGATGAGTGGTAATACGCCGTGAATACTGTATGCGTGCATCTAGTGTGAAGAGGCCTATCGCTTTGTAATAGTAATCAGATGTTAAAACGGCGAGTATGCGTGATGGGCCTCATTATCCCTTTTCCCTATGCTCTATGTATACTATAGCTACTTCTCTATTTTTCCCCACTTTTTGTGTTGAATTTTCGTCCGCTGTACGTGCGCAACTTTCGTTGCATGTAAAAATTTTACTACAACGCCGCTAAAGAAATTTCACTTCAATAATGGGTCGAGTAAAATTTCAGTCTGAGTATGGGGGTCGCAAGTGTAAAAAGGTTGCACACCACTGCATATATATATATATATATATATATATATATATATATATATATATATATTGAATCTGTTTAAATATAATTCTTCAATGAATTTTTTTTTTTCAAAAAACATTTTATTTGCTAAAAATCTAATTAATATTTTAAAAATAGCATTTAAAATTTTATATTCAAAATGAAATAATATAAAATTTAAATGTAACAAGGTAACATTTATACTATATCAATTCATAAAGAAGTTTCTATAAGTAAAGTTTATAAAAAAATGATTTTAATGTATTGTTAATGAACATTAATATAGTTCTTATATTTTCTTGAACTTCTTCAATATTTGAAATGTTCATTTTTATTATTTATATAGATAAAGTTTCATTAATATTTTATTTACTCTTTATCTTCCTTTTAGTGAAAATAAGGATTTTATTAAATACATATATTTTAATATAGATTTTATTATTGTTATTTCGCAAAAATAGATCAATTAATTTGTTAAATAATTACTATATAAATTATAAAATGAAAAAATTAAATTACCAAATGTTTATATTGTAATATAAATATCTGAATTATAACATATTGAATTTATGTATATATTTATCCACTTTTTATTACATTACATTCTATTTAAGTAAAATGTATAACTTTATTTAATTTTATGTAACAGTACCATAATTATATATTTTTATTGCAAAAGTTAAACTAAAAGACGATTAAATGTATTGATAAAATAGCTCTTACGTTAAAATGACTCTTATCTCATGTTAGATGTAGTTTAACTAATTTTTAAAATATACGAAGTAAATCTATTTATATAAATAGTTTAATGGTATATGTTTTACAAAAATGTATAATCATTGTACACTAATCTTAATGTGTTTATTTTAACAGCAATTTTAGATTGCTTTTTTATTTGTTAAAAAATCATTTTAACATAAACAAATCTTTACTCCTATACATAAAATGATCAATAATTTAATAATTAATATTTAATAAGTTTTACTACTTCAGTTGCTTTATTAAATAATACCAACATTATTTTATAATAAATACAAATTGAAGAGTATGAAAATGTTCATTTGAATTTTATTGTTATATACTCGTAATAATAAATGATTTTAATCATTTTTCAAAATATTATTGTAGAATTGCATTATTAAAATAGAAGACGGGTAATTTCATTATTAATAGAAAAACATTTCAAGATAAATTAATATGATTAAATAAATATTTTATATTTATTATAATTAAAAATATATTCAAATGAGCTTGTACATTCCAGTACTTCGTGTTAATTTGTCAAGTTACGAAAAGCACTAATATGATTCAAAATTAATATACATTACTTTAATTAGTTTTTTATTAAGTTACCTCAACTATGGAATGAAATTAACGTCAAACTAACTAGAGATAAAACAGGACTGTTGAATATTATCGCATATCATATATCCGCAATGTTGTTTTCGAAAACGAACCGTTTGTGTGAAACGGAACTATGTGAAATAGATAACAAATTAATATAAAACATTAATCGCATTCACAATTAAAAGTCTTGGATACAATATCATTTCGTACGATCATCGTTTACGATCCAACATCGTTCCCGTACATATTGTTCGTATTCGTGTGTGTGTACTTTTCCATATATAACTACGTGTGTGTGCGCAAGTAAAGAGCTATCTTTCTCCCCTGATAAATCACAACACAGTTGCGACGCTCGTCTGAATTTACAACTTTCCATTAAAATTGTCTCCGTTAAATTACAAGTTTGGAAATCTGCTTCAGGTCTGTGTTTACGCTGTTAAGTTAATGCTACCGTGTAGACAGAAAATCATTGAACGTGGTATACAAGAACTGTAATTTAGTTTATAATTTATTATCTGGCGTACATACATAAACACAAGCACACGTGTTTTACGCATTTATATGCCTGTTGATGGGTATCTGTTTGTAAAGCCAATCGAATGCAGAGTACTTTTTATTACAAAATAATATTCATACAGAAAGTAAATACCAAAAGAGAGACTATTTAAATCGTCTTCATTTACCACTTCAATACTATTATTATTACTTTATTTTTCATTTATTTTCAAAGAATATAATAAATGAACGAAAAAAAGTACAGGTAACCCCTGTATAACACGGCACACGGTTTGAGAATTGGGGAAAACTCTCATACAACACGGCAACCTAGAACACGGATTCACTCTAGCACGGTTTGAAAATTAGATAAATCCCCGTACAACGCTTAAAATTTTTAAGAACAAAATTCGAAATTAGGGAAATCTCCGTAAAACAAGGTACGAAATATGAGTTTTTAAGTGCACAAAATATCTCATTAGAATTTTTTTCATTTGAGCGTGTATGTCGTATAATTACCTGCAGAATTTTGAAATTTATTAGAATTTGAAATCCATTTTGTTCGTGGAGTATTAAGTATATTTTAAAACTTTGTGTTTTTCTTTTTACTACTTTATACATAGATTAAACATTTTCGATGCGTATTCAACCTTTTTTAGAAATGTTAATTATGTTTTTCATTTTTATGAATTAATTTGTAGCCCTGAACTATGTCTGTCGGAAATAAAAAAATACCTTTACAAAGATATTTTATCTCGCTAGAACAAAAATTACAGATTTTACTCTCAGCTAAAAGCAAGCAATCCAAAATAACAGATTTTTTGCGAAAAGTAAAGCATAGAACTCAAGATAATGCTAAAGAAAGTTCAGAGGATGAGGATATCTTGTCAAAAAGAAAACGCCCTCGATTAATGGTGATTATTAGTGATAAAAAAAAATATTTAATACATATGATTATGTAATACTTTTGATGAAAATTGCTTTAATAAAAATATTTCTCCTAATTATAAAAATATAATAGTATATTTTTCTAATTTTTGGAACCTAACTCTCTTTTTTGCATTAGTTCTTTGTGTCACATAACACAAATTCGCAAGCATGGCATTTTTTAGGAACGTAACAACCGTGTTATACGAGGGTTAACTGTATTTCTAAAATATATTAAAGTTTAATTTATTTTTAAATTATTTTTAACATAATATACTGTTCGTATAAAACAGGAAAGATAGTAAGATAAATTAATGTAAATTTAATAATAAGTGATCATATTTGAAAATACCTTCAATATACCAAAACATAGTAAACCAGATATTTTAATAAAAATTTTCGTATAACAAAAATATTATTTCTATTGCTTTAATTTCTTAGAGCATAATATTTATTAAAAAAAAATATTTTTAGAAACTGTAAATATTTTTCATGTCAAATATATATTTAGTTGAATAATTTTGATAGAAATATTATTATGATTAAATTTATAAAATATTTTATAAATTTATGGTTATTCTTGTAGTTAGTGTTTAATAGGATAAATAATTATTATAATTTTAAGTGATGTGAAAATTAAACATGCCAAATACACTTCATATTATTTTAGATATATTGTGAGCAATACAATAAGTAAATTACGTTAGTTTAAGTAAAACGTACACACCCTAATTCTCAAGTAATTTACTCATATCATATGCACGATGAAGCGGACAAATGATAAGTTGAGGACTCACGCAAATAAGAACGTAACAATATAACTTAAACAGGACACAACAGGTCAGAACGTTTTGTAGTTAGGCGTACTGATGACAATAGTAGGAATATACACACTAACGACGTGCGAGCAAAATACGTGTGTGAGTAAGATGTTTAGATCAGTGGCGTTTCGTTTAAAAACACCTGTTTAAATAAATAATTATATATATATATATATATATATATATATATATATATATATATATTTATATATATATATATATATAGAGAGAGAGAGAGAAAGAAAGAGGTAAACCCCGTATAACATAGCATTCCTACAACACGGTTTCGTTCTAACACCGTTCGAGAATTTGAAGAAATTCTCATATAATACGGCTTTCCTACAACACGGTTTGATAATTTTGATGATATGAATCTTGAGGATATTCAAAAATTACTGGTGAAAGAAGAAACTGATGAAGAAAATTGGCAGAAATGACATCTGGAATATGCAAAGATAATTCAGGGGACGATAACACAGGTGAAAATGAAAAATTTAAAAATACTTTACTCTAAAAAGCGTAAAAAAGGCTTAGATTTATCTGAACAGTTAGAGCTATATTTCTTAAATAAAGATCCTTCCACTGAAAAAAAACACAAAGTTTAAGAGAGAACTTCACAGATGCTTAGCACCATATAACGAAATTTATAAAGATCTCTCAGCTAAAAGCAATCAATTTAAAATAACAGATTTTTTACAAAAAGTACAAAATAGAAGTCAAGATAATGCTGAAAAAAGTTTAGAGAATGAAGATATCTTGTCAAAAAAAACGCCCTTGGTTAATGGTGCTTAGTAATGATGACGAAGAAAACATTATTTAATGCATATTGATATGCTTTATTTTTAGGAAAAATTGCTTTAATTTCTCTTAATTACAAAAATATAATAGTATTTGTTTTTTTATTTTTGGAAACTAACCCCCTTTTTGTATTAGTTTTTTTTGTATAACACAGATTCGCATAACACGACATTTTTTAAGAACCTAACACACCTGTTATACGGAAGTTACCTGTGTGTATATATATATATATATATATATATATATATATATATATATACGAGGGCCATTCGATAAGTATGGTTAATTTATTTATTAAATAATTAATAAATAAATTTAATTAATTAATTACATTTTTTTTATTTAGTTTTCCTTATTTTTATACCATACTTATAAAACGACCCACGTATATATATATATATATATATATATATATATATATATATATATATATATATATATATATATATATATATATGTATATATATATATATATGTATAATATATATATATATATATATAAAGAAATTTAACCACACATATTGATTTTCAAAATATAAAATAAATATTATTAAATATAATATTATATTCAATTGAGTTATGTAAATTTTATAATTAAATGAGACAAATAAATCAGAATTATTGAAAATAAATTTATATTTGTTATTATTATAAACGAAATAAAATACATAATTACGAAAATACAATAATATAGTAAATATATATTTTATGAGAAAAAAACAGTATATTGTTTAATTAATAGATATATTAGTGGAAAGTTAATTTATTGAAAATTAGGTATTTTTTGTTCTGAAATACTCTTTTTTAATAAACAACGAATATCATAATATATTATATTATAAATTTGTAACTCTAATTAACTCTTTGCTATTAAATTATATAATGCAGTGTCGTTATATTTTTTTAATAATGTTCTGAACATAGAAAAAATTGAATTACGTGTTGGATTTTTTATGTTCAAAACAAACATTATTAAAATAAATGCAATTCTAAACCAAATAAATTTATATTTTTATTGTTTCCTTTTTTATGTAATCGGTTTTTATTGACATTCTTTTAGGCCACTTTACGTTCTCGTTGTTAAACTCGATTTCAATTCGTATATTTTCCAATGTATCTTTCCTAAAAGTTATTTGAATATAGACAAAGTTTTAGGATAAAATTACAATTTATATTCATGTTTGTGTAACTCGCAGAAATGAATTTTCTAGTTAAATTTTTATAATAAAAAAGCTTTTTCTATTTCTCATTTTATTTACTTTTATCTTTGTTGTCATTTTTAAAGTTTATTTAGTAAATGTATTTTTAATATTTACATATTAAAAATGAAGTTATTTATTTTTAAATATGTTTTTGTGAAAATTATTTATATAATTGAAAATATGAAGATAATTTTAGGAACGATATTCATCTAGCTTCTGTTGTAAATGTGATATCCATGATTACGTGAATAACGAACCGCTACTGTCTCCATCGGAAGTTACATCAGCGATAGTACATAAACCTTACCATGTAGCTAGTAGATTTTGTCAGACCGGAAGTAACGCTGAGCTATATAATTCAGCTCATTGTGCACAACTGGCTAGACATCGACGCGCCACTGCGCTGAGATCATTGTACACAATGGATCATGTCCACCTGGTCGTGCAGACGAGTGTCTGGGCGATACGGTGCGCAGGATATACCTCGTTAACGAGTGACATCTCTATGAGATGCTCTACTGTATCTACTAGAAGATAATTCCTTCTGTATACAGCGTGTAATGTTGTTGTCACAACGGTGCTCGTTAGATATACCACTCGTCGGCGGTATTGTGTCTTGTCAATTAAATGGCCGGCCATGTTAGCATCTCTTGACAAGAGACCGACCGACCGTTCGACCAACCGTTCTCTCTCTTAATGTTCAACGAGTCGCCAACTTCGTCCTGTTTGTCTGTTTGTTTGTTTACGATGCGTTGTTGTTGTTGTAGTTGGCCGCCCGCTAAAATAACACATTTGTTTGTGTTACGATGAGATAGCGCGACGTAGCTACCGACTAAATTACGACGAATACGTCATCTTTGAAAAGCCTTTTTGAATAATTCGCGCGTAATTGTCTGTCTCGTCATCTCGTCATCATCATAATAGAGCTACACAAACAGTTTGAACAAATCTCGTTCTGGATTTTCATTGCGAGACGTTTGTCGTTTCAACTGAATTACGAGAAACGCATCGTTTGCGAGCGAACTTTTTGAATATTTCACGTGTAATTATCTTTTCCGACATGTAACTATTATAATATAACTTTGTATTGTATAATACAATATTTCAACATTTATTATCAACGTCCAACACGTACAAAATTAACAAGTTCGTTTTTCTATTTTATTTTTTTTGATTTCAGTAAAAATAAGCAGTAAATATTTCTATCTAAAAATAATTTCAATTAAATTATTTCCTTTTTTGCGACATATACAAAAAGAAAGATAATACCTTTTTTAAAATATTATCAACAGTAGATATATTATTTGTGTGTAATTGAATTCATATTTTATTTCTTTAAAACGTTATTTAACTATATGAAACTAATCAAAATTCAAATAATTTGAAAATTATTGCTGATATTAATCAAAAAAAATTCTTTCAAATAACATCGAATAATATATTCCTAAAACTAACAATTTTAAAATGAACATACTTATATAAAAAAAAATTAGGAACAAAAATTAATAAATATTTTTTTAAAAAATTTAATTAATACTAAAATAATTATTAATTATATTCATAAAATTGATACACTACATAATATTTCGTAGTTATATATATATATATATATATATATATATATATATATATATATATATATATATATATAGAGAAAAAGAAGAGAGAGAGAGAGGCCCAAATGAAACTGAAGGATTGTAAACAATAGTAAAATATAATAAGTAAATGTATGTCTAAACTTCTCAATCTCATTTGGATCACCTATATATAAACATATATCCATAATGAGAAAATTTTAAATATTTTATTATTTTTGAATATATTATTATGTTAATAAAAATTTTCATATAGAAAATGTTCTAAGAAAATATTCAAAACATAACAATTTATATACATTTTATATGGATGTTGACTTACGTGAATTGTTACTTACACATAAAATGTATCGTTTAAAAAAGGTTTTATTTTTTATGTACGACAGAAAAATAGTTCGGGTAGCTATAAATCTTACCTTTTTAAATTTTGTTATATATATATATATATATATATATATATATATATATATATATTGCGTGTATGTGTGTAAAAACTGTTATTTCTATCATAAAATATTTTTTCCATGAATAATTGAACAATACAATTATATTTAATCATTATGTTTTTTTGATGTAATTAATGTTGTCAAAAGTATGTCATATTCTCTGTGGTATTAAATAAATGAATTATAAATGAAGTTTAAGTCCATAAATGATGCTTTTAAAAATATTTTAAAGTAATTTTCAACCAATTTTCCTGAGTAGAATTAAACATGTGATCGTTTTATAGATCTAAATAAAATATAATTATAATGTACTATCAACCTATAAATATTTTATTTATAATAAAGTAGTAGTTTTTATGGAAAAAGTAATTACATTAATATATGTATATATATATATATATATATATATATATATATATATTAATATATGTATATTTGACTATTTTTAATGACATACGTTAAAAATGGTATAGTCATTATCACGTTTATAAACATCGAATGTATGTACATAAACTTTTTTTGATAAAAACTGGAGATATTTTAGGCGTGTCCTTCGTGAAAATTCATTATAAATATTTTCTTTGCGATAGTAATATTTTATTTATCAACTAAAAATGGGTGTGTGTATAATATAGTTATTTCATTACACTATTAATTTATGAAAAACGTATATCATAAAAGAAATTTATTAATAGCAATTAAATGTAACATTTTAATATTTATTCATTTCATATAACTATGCTACATATAACCTATTATATAAGTTTTTTCAAATTTGTTATTTTTAATAAATACTTTTAATTTCATTGTTTTTCATTTTAAAAAAGTAAAGTAGGAATAAGTATATACATATTTATATATATATATACTCGTATATATATATATATATATATATATATATATATATATATATATATAAAATATAATTTTCATCATAAAAGCCCATTTCATCTCACTGATGTACAAAAGCATTATCGAATTTTATAAGATCCTACTAAATATTTTTCCAAAATTCTTTTACTTTTTTCTGTGAGCGACTAAACTCATCTATCCCTCACTTCTACAATATCATTTCTCTATCTTTGATAGGATTTCATATTGAGTATTTTTTGCCTCTTGGTCATATGTATATGTGTATATATATATATATATATATATATATATATATATATATATATATAATATTTATAAAAATATTTAAAAAGATATCTCTTTAAATTTCTTTTTATTTGAAGAAATGTACTAATGTAATTTATTAATATAAATTTTCTGATATTTTTGTCCTACCTGATATTAAGTGTACTTTTGATTATTTTATATTATTTATTAAATAAAATGTTTAACATTCATTCACTATCTTTCTTCCTGCAAAATGCATTGCTTGATTTCATATTTGAATTTTTATATTCATTATGTATTTGAATTTCGTCGTACGTATTTTATTCTTAATGTATTTCATTATTTTAAAATTTTATCTTTTCGAAATTTTTTATGCCATTCAAATTAAATTAATTATTACAATTGTTGAAACCAATATTTTTTCGTAAATAATTATAAGTAGAACATGTTAATAGAATATGTTTTTTATTCATTCTATAGATTGTTATTTTTTTAAATTTACCAGTAATTTTGCACAGAGATAAAAAATTAAAAAATATACAAATTATTTTTTTTTATATAAACTTGTTTTTCCAATGATATTTTCTTTCCTTTAAAATATGAATTACATGAAAATATTTGTGTCGTAAAGGTGAAAATTATAATATATAAATATGTAGTCTAATATATAAAATATATTTATGTATTTTCTTGTTGAAACAAAGATGATCAGTTCAAATAATTGACAATCTCTTAAATTCTATTTTTCCTTTTTTTTAAAGGAAATTACGTTTCTTAAAAACGCACAGTTACTTAATCTTAATAAATAATATTGATTAACTGCTTACTTTACAAAAGCATTAAACCACAAAATCCTTGTCGAGAATCGAATGACCGTGCGTAACTACGGTATAAAATTTTATATTGGCAATTTATGGCGAATTTAATGTCTACGATTACATCCACTCCAGTGGTTTTATTCGATCAACCATGTTTTGGCAGTATATGCATACTAGTATTGACCGCTTATACTGTTTTAACAGCGTTCGCTGGCCACGATTGGTCAAATTCAAATCGACGATGAGTCTCATGCAGTATTATATCCATCAGTTTCCAAAACTGATCCTGTCATTCGGTAAACCGTACAATTTACAGATCGAATTATCAGTGTTCTTACAATGTATACTCTTCATAAGTACAGCATTTAGATTTAATTGTTTGCTGCATTCAAGTATAGTTTGAATTTAATAGGTAAAGTTTTAATCATTTTAGGATTACTTGTTTCGATTGAAAAATGTTCTGTAATTGATTTTAATGCTCTTATTGCAATTAGTCATAACTGAATTTAAACGTAAATACATATAATTGTTTAACCTCTCCATTATTAATTTGTACAATATTAATCATTGAAATATAAATTATAAATTACTTTTTAATCTTTATTTGGAATTTCATTATATATATATATATATATATATATATATATATATATATATATATATATATATATATATATATATATATATAAAAATATACTAAAAAGTTTTTTTTTAAAATAAACGTTTTTATTTAAATAAAACTCTTATATTAATTTAACCATTGTATGATGACCACAATACCTAGCTAAGTTAGATTTTTTATGATAGCTATTTTTTATTGTATTAAATAGTTTAATCATATTAATAAAAAAGATTAGATATTGCTTCAATTAAATTCCGATATATATATATATATATATATATATATATATATTCATTTTTTCTTTGCTAAAACTCAAAGCTCATATATAATTAATATTTTATTAAGCAATGAAATTAACAAAAAAATGCAGTCTGGTTTTAAACTTATCCATATTAAACAATTATGTCGATTGTCTGAACTATTTTTGTGTTATATAAATAATATGCTTAATGGTTCGCTCTCTGTATAAATTAATTATACATTTTTAATATTCTTAAACAAAAATTTGAAAATATATCTTTATCAATATCAACTTCAATATGTCAACTTATACTATATGAAAACTATGAATCTAAAACTATATGAATTTATACAGAATTCTACAAAGTTATCAACAAATTTAATGGAAAAATTAAAGAAGACATATTAATTTTTTTTCGTCTATTAATTATTGTAATTATAAACTATACAAATATAAAATAATTCATATTTAGTAGTCCTTAGAAATTAAGTGCATAATTTAAAATAGATTTTTTTAATAGTTAATTAGTGTTAATTATTTAAATTTTAATTAACTAAATTAATATTACTGTCATATATATTTATATATATATATATATATATTTCGCAAATTTTAATTGTTTTAAAATATTTCTACAATTATTTTTATATATCTTTTCAAATCTTTATTCTTTTATTTTACATTTGTTTATTTCAATAATATATATATTTATTTTTTTCTTCAAAAATAAAAGAAATCAATAGTCTATATTATCAAAGTTAATATTAGGTTGGCAAGTATCTCCCTTCCGCTTTTTTTTTTTTTTTTTTTTGTACATAGCTGCGAAATTCAAAAGACCAGAAGGCGGAAGGGAGATATTTGCCAACCTAATATATAAAAATAAAAATCTTAAAGACTTCAATTAAAAGTTTATTTACATAATTTCTTATAACATAAAAGAATAATTTGTATTGTTTGTTATTTGAAATATTTATATTTTAAGTTATATTTTTAAAATTAATAAACTTGGTTTTGTATTAAATGAGAATATTAAAGTTTTTATATTTTTATCTCAGTGAATTATAAATTACTATATACGAAGGTTTATAAAATTTTACTTTATTTCCTCAATTGAATAATTTCAATTGAATCATTTATCGTAAAAATTTTAGTACTTTAATAATCAAAAAGCATATTAATTTTATTATATTCTTTCTAAATTAAAGTTACTTCAAAGAAAAGATCACTATGAATATTTTCATCTCAAAAATCATAAGTTTTATTGAATTATCCAATCAATATAAACCTCTTGTATTTTCTTTGTAACTCGAAGAATAATTAGTTATTAAATTTATTACGTTCTAGAAAAATTACCTGTAAAATTTAGAAGTAAGAAATTTAATCGCATTTAAGTTTACAAAGGAGAATTTATTTCACAGAAATTATTATTTTATTTGATTTTAATCAATTTTTAAGTACGAGGGTCGTTTGATAAGTATGGTAAAAAAGTAAGAAAAACTAAATTGAACAATTTAATGAAATTAATTAATTAAATAAATTAAACAATAAATAAATTTACTATACTTATTAAACGACCCTCGTAGTTTATAACTTCATCAAAATACAATTTTTAAGTAATCTTTTATTATGACTTCCGTGTTTTTTTTTATAAAATGTTAGTTAATTTATAAGTCTATATATTTGTTATTGATTTTAATAATGGAAAAAAGGTTTCAACAAAGTATTTTTAAATAACTCAAGTCTAAATAGATTTTATATAAAATTAGTAAGCTCTATTTAATAATAATCTACACTTATATATATATATATATATATATATATATATATATATATATATAGATTATTATTAAATATATATATATATATATATATATATATATATATATATATATGTTAAATTTTTTTAAAGAAGATGATTATTAAAAGTAGTTAATATTATTAAAAATCGTTTTCTTTGTAAATTGTTACAAAATTAAGTAAATTTAGCATTCAAAGCATGTATTTCTATACAGTAAAATATTTTATAATGATTCAATAAATTTCAAAATTGTGTAAAGATGTGAAAAATAAAGTCTAAATAGTCAAAAATATTTTTTAATTGGAAAAAATAAACAATAAATTAAAAATAATCCAGAAAAATTAAAATTCTTCAAATAAATGTAGAAAATTTTGATCGGTCCGTTCTACTTTGTGAAATAAATAAAAAAATACATTTTTTTATTAACGACAAGCTGAAACATGTATAAACGTATTTGTTATTAATAGATAGAAATATTTAGAATGATACATACACATTTCCCAAACGAATAGTAATCTTAAAAAGTTGTTTATTATATAATAATTGAAAACGACTTCAATAAATATTGTTTTTTAAAACATTAGATAATTAATAATACCACAAAAGTAATCGTAAATTTATAATGGTCAGAAAAAAAAATCCCAAAATTATTACTGAGTGAAACAGATACAGAAATATTCAATTAAATATCGAAAAAGTTGATTGCCAACAAGTCACAAAAAATTAATGACCTAAAGAACAAAATTCGAGTTGCAATTCGTGAAATAAATCCAGCAACATGTTGAAACGTCATTGACAATTTCGATATTCGAATTGATGCCTGCAGACGCAGTCGTAGTGGACATTTGAACGATATTCGATTCCATGTATAATTGGAATGAATTATATTTTCAATAAAAAACAGCTTGAAAAAATTCCAAATAGTTTGTGTTTTATTAAAAAAAGCATGTAGGCGTTTTTTTGGATGACCCTTTATTTTAAAAATAAACCACTCAATAACTCATCGTGATAAATATACGTTCATCGATTTAGTTTCACAACAACTCTATATGTCAACTCTAAAAATCACAAACTACTATATTAAAATTAATATTAATTGACTTCAAAATTTTACCTTATTAACCTTTTTAATGAACGTTTTAATAGTTTATTACCAAATTTTTAGTCATTCATAATTATATATACACACACACATATACATATATATATATATATATATATATATATATATATATATATATATATATAAATGTATGTATATTTATAACATGTAATAAATTTAAGCTAATAAATAAAAAAATTGTAAATATTTATTTACGAGTATATATTAAAAGCAGTATTTGTTATTTATTAAATAAATAATTTTGTTACACTAATATTTCTGTAACTTTTTATAATTAAAATTATTATAATTTTTCATAAGAACTACTTTTAAATTTTTTTTAAAAAAATAATATTCTTAACATTGTTTTTAAAATCTAATATAATTAAGTTTAAATTAAATTAGTTACAGCTGAATTTACAGAAAATACTGATATAATTTTTGCGTTTTATCCAATATTGGAAATTTCTTAAGATTAGAAACAAACTATTATCAATATTTTAATGAAAATAACCAGAATACACCAATTCAATTAGTTTATTAACAAAGAAAGATATTTTCACCGCATCAAACGACAATATTAATTAATATAAGATATCTATAATGTGATGTTAGCATGAATAATCCACATACGATTCGCGAATCAAAGACAGAACTTGAGGTATCGTGTGGAATATTAATTAGGAAAACTTTATCGGTGTTTATCGAAAACACCTGCGGGTGATAGTCCGGACGCTCAAAAGCTAGCACAACTAAAATAGATTTACTATAATTCAGATTAACAGATCAGATATGTTTATTATATAGAAAATATTGCTAATAAGTGATTTTTAAAAGTCAGTACGTTCATACAAATTTATAATGATTGAATTTTTTATCTAGCAAATATGTCAAAATAGTGAAAATTTATAAACGAATATACGATATAAAATTATCTATACTTATTGTAAAAAATACATATTATATAGATTTTATATATTAACAATTATATATATATATATATATATATATATATATATATATATATATTACGCAATCAATTACTTATCGCAAATATTGGAATTTCTGCTACTAATGAAATCTATTTCAAGATAAAGGAAATCTGTGAGTAAATATGATCTGACTATATATATTTGTTCATATGAACTGTTATTGTTTACTTAACGTAGAGTAAAACTAAAACCTAGTATTTTGGTGATGTGGGACTATGATTAATTAGTGTACATACATTGCTTAAGGCAAATTCAAATTTTATTGAAAGTTATGTTCTGATAGATGTTTATAATGTTGTAGTTCAAGTTTACCAATTAATGTTTACATTAAATTTCAATGGTCGAAGAACATAAATGTTTGTTTGAAAATCAGTATTGTTTTCAAATTTAAATTATTATAATTTTTTGTTTCAGTAAATATTATTTTTTGTTAAATAATTACGATTTTTCAGTAAAATATCAATAACTCTTTTATAAATTATGTTCTTTGCAATACATTCTTTTAATTATTGATATGTAGCCTTTCTTAATATATTTTATAGATTATAATACGAGATATTTTAATTGATATTTTAAAAAAATATTTAAATATCACAATTAAATTATATATATATATATATATATATATATATATATATATATATTATTTTATATCATATTAAAATATATTAAACTATAAGAAAATAATATTTATTCAATTATTCTATTTTTATATACCTATTTTTTATTGAATATATTTTATTTAGTTCAGTTTAATGAATTTCATGACGATTTTTTTAAAAAGTATTTATAATATGAAAAAAGTACAAAATTACCTAAAATAATTTCGGCTAATTCTTGATTTATTCATTATTTCTGTTAAATTACTTATAAAAATGTAAATTATATAATATTTTACTAACATAAATTCTATCAAAATATAAGAATAAAATATTAAAAAAATAAACTATAAATATTGATTTTGAAATTCTTAAAAGTGATATAGAATATATTTTATGGATCAATTTTAAAAATCGTATTTGATTAAACAAGTGTAATTAAATACAAAATGAAATTAAATATTAACATTTGTGAATTCTTTATTTATTTAGTTACTCAGTATCTGTGCAATATGTATTCAATATCATCATTTTATATTGTAATTTTAATACTGAAATATAAATATTGAAACATAGGTAATATATATATATATATATATATATATATATATATATATATATATATATATAATTATAATTCCTCTTGTTAACTATTTTTTTAGTATAATTTTTAATAATTCAGTTTCTCTTTTTCCAGGTAAGAATATCATTCGCATTCAATAGAAACAATAAAAAAATAATTGGTAAGTGATATCCAAAATAATTGCATTCTTTCTTAAAACGTATTAACTTATTTACGCATAAACTTATATATATATATATATATATATATATATATATATATATATATATATACGTAGGTTATTTTATTTAAAAACGATTATATATTCTCATTTTGTAAAATTTGTTCACTACATACAGTTTATTTATGATAGTGATAAACATATTCTTAAATTTGAAAAAAAATATTCCACATTTTTTCAATTTTTTGAATTATATTTTACATTGATTTATGAATTATATATATATATAAATATATATATATATATACAGTAAGTTCAAAAACTATCTAAACTTTGATTAACATTTGTTTTTTAATTTGATATATATGATTTTTATTATTGACTATTTAAAATACATTCTTTCTGACTAGGTTTAATCTTTTCAATTCCTTTATAAATTTAAAATCCTTATCTGGTATTTTACTTTCAAGATGGTTTGAGTAGGATACGTAAAAGCCTTTTGGATCTCTGAAACATTGTTATTATTCTTTCCTTCTATCATTGTTATTATTCTAGCTTCATGTAAAATTCAGAAAAATTAAAATGTTTGCAAAAAATCATGCAAATAAGGTAGATGACTAAGTATTATAACATATTTTAATTTTAAAAAGTTGTACACAGGTGATTGATCTATACAGATCAATTAGGAGTAGAATTTTTCGTCACAAACTTTTGATAACAATAAGATAAACTTGTGATTTACTAATACTATTGATAACCTTAATTATTTTTATACATTTTCAGTGCTCACAATTAATGTACGTACTTTTCTATAATTTCTTTCTTTTGACCAATTGAAAGATTCTCTATTTTTTCTAAACTGTGTACTATTCTCAATCTTCTTCAGAAGCTTCAATAAACATTTGAAGTGTTCTATATTTTTTTAAAATGTTACTTCTTGTGTTTTACTTATTTTCCAACGAATTTTAAGAAGTAATATAGAACTTAATCACACATGTTTCAAATTACAATCAAATTAATCATAATTATAAATGAAGTGTTAATGAAAAAAAAATATTTCGAACTACTTCACTTCTAATATCATCTATATAATAAAGGTTAAAATAGTTTTAAAAGAGACCTTATATGTACATATTTATTTAAATATAAATATGAAACAAGATTACAAATTTATAATAAATTGAAATTTATTCAATATTATACATAAAAAAATATATAAATTTCTGTGAATATATATATATATATATATATATATATATATAGTAAAAAAAATAATACAATGTTATTAAGTAACATTGTATTAATAAGTTATAAACAATAAAATTAAATAATATAAGTTTCTTCAATTAAGAAATACTGATTTTATTCTGAAAAATATTTCTTAAAATCTAAAATAGTTTTCCTTTTGCTAAGGTATTATATATATTTGTACCTGAATGTTCAAGTAAGAATATTCCAATATATTTTTCTATCGCAAATAGAATTTTTTATCATAAAAATAATAAATTATTTTATTAAATATCAAGAATATATATCGTTTTACAGCTACAGTTTCATCTTTGCTCATTTTTTGATCTTATGGTTTTATTCTTCATTACATAATATTATACAATTTAATACAAACACAAAAAGACATATATATATATATATATAACTACATGTTTGATATTTGATGTTTATTTATGTATATTTATTGGGTTAATAAATTGAAACAAAACATTTCTCTGAATAATTCTGACTTTATAGAAGTAAATTCTGTAAATTATAAGTTTATCTAGAACTCTGGCTTAAACATTTAATACAATGAATAATGCAATAAGCAAACTGACCAACTATTGTTGAACAGTGAAGCGAGCTTTAACAATAGATGTAATGAATTATGTACTACTGCACTGAAATTCATGTCACTGATACAATTAAATGAACTCTTGTATGTAACTTGAGATATTGTGTAGTTGATGTTTGTCTGTATGCGTTTTTATTTATCTATTTCAAGTACACAAACATCAATACAATTAATTATTTTAATTTTTAATATAAATTAAATAAATATGACTTCAAACTTACAAAAAGTTTTATTACAATTCTATAATGAAAAATTAAATATATTTATATTTAAATCCAATGTAAATATATATATATATATATATATATATATATATATATATATGTATGAGAGAGAGAGAGAGAGAGAGAATATATATACTCGTATATATATATATATATATATATATATATATATATACATATTTATATTGATGGTTCACAGGTCAAAGTAGAAAGAAAGATAAAAAGATAAAATAGATAGAAAATGAAAAGAGCATTTCGAATATTTGTGAATTTATTAGCAGATAATTATTTATTAAACTTAAGTTTTAATTAATGGAAAATTATTTATTTTCTTGCATATTCTTTAATCATAGTTAAACGGTTAATACTTATTTTATAATTTTTTAGTTATTTTCTTATAAAAATTTACTAAATGTAAAAAAATTTAATTAATTAATTTCAAATTGTAGATAATTATTTTAATTACTTATCTTATTAAAAAATAAAATAAGATATTTAATTAGAAGTAAAGTATATTAATATAAAAATATGACTTTGACAATATTATTAGTAGAATTTCTTTGTAATTTAAATACATTAATAAAAATTAAAATCGTAGTTAATGAAATGTATAACTAAAGAAATTAAAAAAAAAAAAATTAATTTTAAAAAAATATGTCAATTTATAAAGATAATTACAACCCCGAATTTTTAAAAAAATATTATTTTATAATAATTAATCAATTGTTAAAAAAATATCAAACAATTGTAATTTAAAAAATATTTTTTAAAAAAATATTGATTCAAAACAGAATAATACTTCCATTTAAAAAACATTCTTGATAAAAAAATGACAGCACCATAATTTTTCATTTGTATAATTGATTAATCATTACAAATTGAATAATAAGATTTCCGAATAACAAGATGCACTAATTTTAAATTCATACTGTCGTAAACGGTGAGCTCCGGGGCTCCAAAGAACATTTACGATATTAAAAATAAAAAGAGAACATTGGATAGAAACGGATTCAAATCCCTCTGCACAACTGCTGCTGCTGCTCTTGCTAGTTGTGTTGCAACCTTGACGAGTTTAACGTGTTTTTAATAACCAACTCTCACGCCAGCCGAAATGCGCAAATAATTAGAATCTCTCGCAGGCGACAGACAAATTTAAATCTTAGCGCAAGTGTTCCGCGAGCAACGGCGTCGTTGTTGCCCTTCTTCTTCCTCGTTCAATGATTGTTATCTGCAGCAGCAACGGTGTAGCTTAACATGTACGCGATGAGCGAGGTTTGTTCCCGATGCGACCCAAAGACTTTCCTGGCACTGTGTGTAATTCATAAAGGCGTGTCGACTGACGACTGCGCTGTGATTAATGACGTTTTCGTCGTGCCCAACTTTTCACCAAGAAAGGAAAATCCAGTCTTACAGAAGGGATATATATATATATATATATATATATATATATATATATATATATATATGTATTTTTTTCGTGTTATCTTTTTTTTATTCACGACAGTCCGTCTTAGTTTTCTTCTCATTAGTAAAGGATAAGGGCGAGTATCTGTGTCTGTCAGTTACAGCGGATGTGAACTGCAATTTCACTCGTACGATATACCGTATTATTAGATCAACAGAATTAGTCTCTTTACTGTTGATGTATGTTAGCTTAGTTTTAATTTATATTCATTTGATTGATTCTTTAGAAAAAAAACACTTTGTAGTAAATTGTATAAGTTGAAAATTTAAACTGTCAAAGAATTGTGCACAGTAAAATATATTCATTTTTAAAATAATTAGAAACAATTAAAGTAAAACTAATCTACTAAATTAAAAACAGTTTAATTAGTTTCAAAATAATTTACATAACTTCTAGTTAGGAAATTATATTCTTCTCATATATTTATATTTAAAATGTTACTAATTTTAAGGTGAAATTATATTAAGACAATAGTACTAAATGTATTATATAATCCTTTTTTATTTTATTTTTTTGAAAAATCGACATTAATTATTATATTTTTAATTTATGAATTTCATTCAATATTTATTACTAGACAGTAAATAATAAAAATAAAAGTACGTTAAAATTATTTTTATATATTAGGTTAGCAAATATCTCCCTTCGCCTTCTGGTCTTTTGAATTTCGCAGCTATGTACAAAAAAAAAAAGCGGAAGGGAGATACTTGCCAACCTAAAATTAATATGGTTGTATTTGAATTAGTTTGAATCATATACGTGCTTTTCTTGTATATTTTACATTATTTAGTGACATAAAATAAATAACCTTTAATATATTGTTTCATTATGCGAATAAAAACAAATAATGAAAAATATTTATGTTTTTTATTTCTTTATATGTTATTGCAATATTATTGAATAAAAAAATATTATATTTTAACAATTTTCATTCTGATTAATTTTATTTGCAAATAATTCGTTGAAAAAGTAAGCACATGTAATAAATATAATTTTCAAATGAATGAATGAATTCTTTTATAATGATTAAAAATATTTACTACATAGAATAATAAAAATCAGAGTTTCAAATGGTTTTATATTTCAATATATAAATGAAAAATATTGTCGTACTTATTTTCAAAAAAATATTTTTCAATTTTATAGTGTATTTAATTACATTATATGCTCGCTAGTTTCTAAATATAACATTTTATTAAAAGTAGCAATTGAATATACTAATTAAAAAAATCTTTGTTCTTGTTAGTAATAATAACTATATTTTAATTAAAATAAAATAAATATTTTCATAAAGCAATATATATATATATATATATATATATATATATATATATATATATATATATATATATATATATATATATATAATAATATTAACTTATATGGCACTGTTGAATCTATTCAATGTTATTTTTACTAAAAATTCAATTTATTTATAAATTAATTTTTTTAATATTTCATAACATTAATATTAATATTTTTTAATTATATTTTGATTTAATTTCAAAATTAAGTTTACATTATTCGTCACATTAAATATATTTTATTTTATTATTTCATCATTATTTTCAGTATTTAATTAAATATATAAATAAGTTATACCAGTATTTAATTAATATGAAATGAATATTTTTAATTTAAATTTAAACCCTTACTAATTTTTAATCATTAATT
>CP092089.1:29545125-29570125 GCA_029203775.1 Neoneuromus ignobilis
ATATTTATCATAAATAATCTATTGTGTGTATATATTTGTATGTGTGTATATGTGTATGTGTGTGTATTCATATACAGGTAATCCTCGTACAACACGGTTTTGCTCTAACACGATAATAAATTGCGGAAACCCTCGTATAACATGGTAACCTACAACATAGTTTCGCTCTAACACATTAAAAAAATACTACAACCTTTGTATTAAATTGCGAAATCCCTTTTACAACATTAGATAACACGATTTTTATTATAGAAAATATATCAGAAAATTATAAAATAGTAAATAGTTACAAAATAATTAGTATTGGCTTCTAGTCTCATATACCACGGTTTTACACAACACTGTATTTTCTAGGAATATATCTACTGTGTTATAGGAGGGTTACCTGTAATTAATAAGAATAAAATTTAAATATCTCCTTTGTTATGTTTGTATCTATATTTATCTTGCTTTGTAGTTTTCGAATATCAGTCTTAAATAGTTAGAAATATCGTATACATAATGATTATGTGTATATATAGAATCATCCAAATGTGAGGCCTAAATTTATGTTTTATTAAAAAGAAACATGTTTATAGGCCCTATAATATGTTTACACCACATGTATACAACACCTTATATATCACCCTATAATATAGGGTGGCGTATAGGAAGCATGAGTATAGTTACTTTTGTTTCTTTTTAATAAAACACAAATCTAAACTTACATATGAATGACCCTATATATAAATAAATTTATATATGCAATCATTTATATAATGAGAATGTAAAAGTGTACCTACTGTAATTAAATTCGTACATGATTAAAATGCATAATTCTTGTAATTTGCCATTTTCTGTTCACAGAAAAGATGAAGGTTCCATTATAATTAAATGTACACAACTATTCCATTAACATTGAAGTCATAAAATGCAACTATTCCATCATTCGGCGTACAAAATATATGATTTAAGCCAGAGTTTATGAAACACTGTAGTATAGTTTGTAAAAGCATCATATATTTGATGATATTTTCTTTTTAAAAGTATTTTTTTATAAAAATGATAATAATTTATATATATATATATATATAACTTTTTAATTTCTTTAAATGTTAAAAAAACTATTTTGTTATAATTATTCTGCTAATTTTTATACAATAATAATAATAATTTTATATCATATTAATATTTATTCTAAATAATTATTCGAATATAAAAAATACTAATGTAAGGAATTTATATTTACATATATTTTTACATACTTTAGAAAAAATATTTTTTGATGTCTAACTATAATAGGTATATATTATAATTTTACTAATGCTATTACTGTTCTCGTCAATGTTTTCAGAAATTTTTGAAATCCTTTAACAGTTAATTAAAAAAAAAATAATATTATTATATAAAATATTTTTTAATGATACCAAATTAAGTTTTAAACAAATATCGAATTGTTACTTTTCTATAAATAACATTCGATCCATTTTTACTTTCATTTGTAATTATTTTTATGATACATGACATAACTTTGGACATATTACTTTTACATAAATTATAAGCATCAATGTATCTGTTCATGAATATATGATAGGCATTTAATTTTCCACTTTTACTACAATAATGAAAATTTTGTATATACAAAAGTGTTTAGACTATAGTAAAATAAATATTTTTTGAATTTTACAGAAAACATAAGAGAAAATAAATTTTATGTTAATGTATATATATATATATATATATATATATATATATATATATATATATATATATATAGTACAGTAATGGTTTGATATGGGCTTTATGATAATGATATATATATATATATATATATATATATATATATATATATATATATATATATATATATATATATAAACATTTATCACTGCTTTTCCTGTATGTTGAAACATTTTTCAATTCTATATTTTCATAACTATTATTTCCATTACAAATTATTTTTAAAAATCTTTTTATTTTAAAAAAAATATACTCAAATTATATAAGAAAAAAATATTTGAATACCAAATATATTTGAAATAGTGATTATAACAATGATTGTTTTTAATTAGAGCATAATTATAAAATTTATAAAACCTAATTATAAAATGAGTATCTTTATGTATTTATATATATATATATATATATATATATATATATATATATATAGTTGTATATATATACTTATTTTAGAAACTTTAAAAGCTAACATTGAATATAAATGTTACTAGAATAAAACTAAATTAACCTGAATACATAAATATATTGAGTTCTACAACTTTGTTATTATAACAATAATATATTTGCAGTGATGTGCAAGTTTTGACCGTAAACTTTGTATTAAATTTAATAAGACAAAAAAATAAATTATTGATTAGTAATATTCATAAAGGATAAAATACCGGTTTCCTTAGATATGTTCAACCTTAATTACATATATATATATATATATATATATATATATATATATATATATATATATATATATATATATATATATATTTATTTCGTGATTATATTGTTTATATATGTCTTGTATATATCTACTTATTTTCGAAAGTGTCCGAGGAACTTTAACTGCTAACATTGAATATGTCGCAAAGAATGTTACTAGAATAAAACTAAATTAACCTGAACGATTGAACATAATTAGTCATTGAGTTCTAAACTTTGATTTTCCTAATGACGTCTGTGTAACGGACGCCACAGTACTTGCCAGTGGTGAACGATATTAGTGTTTGGCGTAGGATATACTGGTGAAAATATGTCGTATGTTTTTAACAACAGCTTTATGTGCGTACAGATGTATGGATGTGTCGTTTATGTTCTGCGTGCTGCGTGCGTGCGTACGGCGGCGTTTGTGCGGCGGCGTGCGTTGCGGCGGCGTGCGTTGCGGCGGCGGCGTGCGGCGGCGGCGTGCGGCGGCGGCGTGCGTGCACAACGTGCGGTTATAAGGCGAAATTAATATTATGCTGCACAGCGTAAAATAACCATCGGCTGCTCGAAACTTTGCTCCTCTATGTTCGGCGGACAATTTAATGTACCGTGGCGTGTTCGTGCTGCGTTATTGGGTCTGCGTGTCGCGCCGATAAATCCGAAGGGCGTAGTGAGTGCTCTCTTCGGGGCATCCTAATTCACAGATGTTGCTTGATCGTGTTGTTACTCGTTCGTGTTGTTATTTGTTCTGTGCTGTTGTTTTTAAATTATTGATTATGTTTGTTCGTGTATTGTTTTGTTGTTTGTTCGTATTGTTGCGTGTTAATGGATAAATATTTATTTCGTGATTAACGGTTTAGAACAATTATCTTTATATTAACCTTAATTACATATATATATATTGAAGATGATGTGATATATATATATATATATTTCGTCTATGGGGTTGTATATATATATATTCCTAACGATGTCGGTTGCTATATAAGTATTTTTCCTAATGACGTCTGTGTAACGGACGCCACATATATTAATGAGTTCTTTTTAAAAGAGAATATAAAATAATTTTATGATTAAATTAGTTTTTCAACAAAAAATTCCAATTATTAAATTGAATTAAATTTATAATTTCCTTTTTTTACAATTATAAATAACTTTGTGATCATTATATTTTTATCATTTGACTTAACTTATTTTCAAATTAGATAAATGTTATATATGTATAAAAATATTGTATATAATATTATCAAACGAATAATTATAATTATCGATAAAAATAATTTAGAATAGCCTCATATGTATTCAGTAAGATATTGTTATATAAATACTTAAAATATGGCATAAGTCGTTAACAATCAGATGTTTAAATAATATAATTTATTTATGGAAGTTTTAAGAGTACATCATATATTCTCATGAATGGAATCAATCATCTGTGAATAAAAAAATATATGGAAAAATAAGTTTGATTTATTTAAATTGTTGATATATCTGATTTTTTGTAGACTGTTCTTCTATATAGTTTAGACATAAATATAACATAATGTTTTCTCTTTCTACAGAATCTTTATAAATGTTGGAAAAAAAACACAAAGAAATATTGTTTTCTGTTATAATGCTTTTATAGTGTATATTTTTTTGGCAGAAACATTTCATATTGAAATACACCAATTTGAATTCAATACGAACAATGCGTCCCTTTAATAACTCACTAGGAACTATTTATTTGTATTAGATAATAAAATGTGTCCATCGGCCCTAGAGCACTGCATTAATTTTGCGCAACGTTCCGCAAAGTAATTTTGTACCAGCACCCAATAAAACATAACGCCGACTCTGATTCGAATAGTAAGAGTGATGAGTGTGGTGGATAATGTGTATGTGTGTTTTTGTATATGTGAATGATTGTGTATAAATATAAGTATATCGGTGTGTGTCTGTGCGTGTGTACAAGCTACAGGCTTTACTAACGAAATACCGCCGGCACGGGCGGACAGTCGACAGTCGGACGTATGGGTGGGACCCGTCACATGGTGGGTGTGTTTATAAAATGAATGCTTCAACATCATCCACCGTTCTCCATTCTCTCATTGCGTTGAGATAAAAACGTCGTACTTTTTACGAGATTTTTTTTAAACGCGGATTTCTACATCACCATACTACCATTATCCATATCCAATGTGGTGATCATTTGTACGGGTCGCCCTTAAAGGTCAGCCTGGGGGTATCCAGACAGTGACATCGCGTTTTTGAACATGCGATTACGATTTTCCTGCGACCACGACTTCATTCAAAAACTCGATTCCAACTTTGTACGAACGACATATATACACGATTATACATACAATATACCTACACCACTCATGCCCTTATAAACATATATATATATATATATATATATATATATATATATATATATATATATATATATATATATATACTATAAGACATTATTAATGTTCATCAATTTAATTAATATTATTTTTATGAACTCTTATATTTGAAAATTTTGTAATTTACTATATTTATAATCTTTTTTTAAAATTATTTTATTTATTCTTACTTATCTCAATTTTATTACATGTCATGCAATAATTTATATGTTATTTACTGCAAATAATGAGAAATTTTTCATAAAGTACAATTTTAATATTTCTCTAATATTATTAAAATGTATTTTCATATATTGTGTATACAGTTAAACCTCCTATAACTCGGTGTTCTCATAACGCGGTTTCTATATAACACGTATCAAAAATTGTGACAGTTCTCTTATAACGTGGTACTCTTATAACACGGTTTGTATATAACACAACTTAATTAGCTTAAGCAGTCACTCTATTGTATGAATTCTTTTATTAAAATTTTACAATTGAAATTAATAGGGACTTTCCTTGTTTTTTTCATGCACGTACATAACCATTTGTCAATTTAAGTAGTCAGGGAATTCTCCTATTAATTCAGAAACGATGCAGCAATTATGTATGTATATATGTGTATATATATATATATATATATATATATATATATATTATTTTTGAATGAAAGCTTTATAAAATGAATTATGCCGTCGGATAGAAGTGATTTTTTTTACTATTCACTTTATATTCTTTGGTATTAATGCTTTTAAAAATTTGAATATTGTAATAAAAAGTAGTTACAATATATATATATATATATATATATATATATATATATATATATATAATTAAGAAAGAAATAAAATGAAAAAATTTAAAAGATAGAATTTACATTGGCAAATTTGAGTACTTCATAATTTTAAAACTCAATTAGAATTTTTTTGAATGAAAAGTAATAAACCTTTAAAAAATATTCAAGACAATGCTTTTTAACAAGTAACTGGAATTATTTTTTCAAGAAAATTGAATTTTATCTTAATGGAAAGAAAATAAAAAATTTTTTATACATAATAGTATAATTTTTATTTGCAAATAATTTTCATTAAAATGTCAAAACTACATATTATTTTAAATAAATAAAGAACATAAAAAATGTAAAATAGTGAAAAATGCTGATCATTAAAGTAAATGTTAAAAAATATATTAGACTATTTTATTGAAAATGTATATTTTACTTTATAATGAATATTAGTGTAGAGAAATTCTATTCAAAAACTACTCTTCAGTAGTATAGTTTCACTTATTTTAAATGTGCTTTTGCCATGATGTGCATTTGTGCTTTTATATCTATAAAGTGTTACTCTTAAAACTATGTAGCACAATGCTATTTTTCTAAATCTATGCATAAGCATCACTCTCTCTCTCTGTGTGTGTGTGTCTCTCTTTGTGTGTATGCGTGTCATCATAATCTTCATCATCATCATATTTGATCTGCTGGACGAAAACATCAGTGAATGTTACCACTAGTATTTGGTCATACTCTACGTTGATCGTACAGATTGATAAAAAAATTTATTCGGGGTTTACTCCCTTAAGAAAATTGCCTTTACTAATGCTAAAAATCCAAGCTCACTCTATATCTCGAACCGGAGATCAAACGCACTTCTCGCATGTCAAGCGGTGATGCTAACCACTACATTATCAGTTGGTTATATATATATATATATATATTTATTGCATTATATTCTGTTATAATACAATGTTAAATTATATTATAATTTTTTAAAATTACGTTAATCATTGATTTTTGATAAAAAATCAATAATTTAGCATAATGCGAAGTTTGAAACATTTTCAGTGGTAGTAAGTACATTTTTAATTTGTCATTAAAAAATAATTAAATTTATTTTGACTCGATTATATGGTCATCTTGTTGAAATATATTTCAAAATTTATTGCGAATAAATTCGACAAAATGTTCAAGAGCATATGTCGCATTCATTCTAAATACGACCTCGTCAGCTCGTAATCACTTAATAAACGCAATTAATCATGCATTCGTTTTATAGACAAGATAAACGACGACGACAAGAACGGTGAAAAATCATACGTGTAAACTTGTGTGCCGAAACGTAAATGTGTGTATGTATCTAGATATGAGACAAAACGTTATGAGAGAGCTGCTCAGATAAGCGGGGCCACGACGGATAATTTATTCATAACATCGTTTATAACACATACACGTCACTATACACGAACGTTTTATATGTAATGTACAAGACAAGCATAGCTTCATTAACAGCCCTCGGCCGAAGATTATAATTTATGGTTGAAAACACTGAAAAAGAGGTACGCTCTGATAACGACTGTCTCCCATATTATTCGACGCAGAAACAGAGCGAGGCAGATGACAGTTGTACACGTGACAAGCGAATATTTATTCAACGCCTCATAGTTTTTTTTCTTGTGACTATTCAATGGGAGAAAGCTTTATATTTTCAACTGAAATCATTTTTTTTGTATTCATAAATTCAATTTTGTATAAGTAAATTTACATATTTCTAAATATTAATATTACCTTCATAAGCATTAAATAACATAGACATATTTTCGGATATACTAAATAATTTTCTAGAAAATGATACATCATCAACATTTTATAAAATTTTACAGAATTTCTTGAACAATAAATTTTGAAATCAATAAATATAACATTCAAGAAAAAATTGTTTGAGTATTCTCACAAGTCTCAGAATTTCTCCATTTTAGATTTTTTACATAGAACTACATGATATATAAAGTACAGATGAATGTATATTGAATATAAGTTCACAGACAAAAACTTCAAATATTGGAAGATACTGTAGGTAGTAATAAAATAGCAAAAGTACAAAATTTAAATTAACACATGTGTTTTAATATGTACAAATATGTTAAAGAAAAAAATTGTTTATACATGAATATTACAGCGGTCGTTCCTAAATTCTTTTAATTATAAACATAAATATTTATTTGAAATTTAAAATAAAAAATTACACAAACATGAAATTTAATGCTTCTAAATTTAATTTTGAATAACTTTGTGTATGTAAATTTTTTATGAATATGTTAATTTTCAGATATATATATATATATATATATATATATATATATATATATATATATATATATATATATATATATATATAATAAATATTCTTTAATCTGCCCATAATGACTTTATAATAAATAATAAATAAAATTATATACAACACTATAAAATATCCAAATTTTAAAATATTAAATAACCGTTTTCTAAAAATAAATAATTTATTTGATATATTTTTAATATAATATTTGTTACTTCATTGAATGCAATATAATATTTTAATATGTAGTTTATAATAGCAAACGGAAGTTATTCCAGACTGTCTAAAATATTAGTCAAACATGCAAATGTAAATATATAATCAATATCGTGAATTGGGGTATATATTTTAAAACACGTGTATATATATATATATATATATATATATATATATATATATATTTGTGTGTATGTATGTATGTACCTATACGTGTGTGTTGGATATTTATGTATATATCTATGTAAGGATGTTATTTATTTTATTGCTTGGTTTCATATCAATTTCAAATATCGAATAACAGTATTTCTTGCTTGTAATTTCTTTAAAAAAAACATATCAGTTCTTATCTATTTTTCTAGAATATATAATTTATATTGATATATTGTGAACATAAATTTATTTTATGATCTTTTATATAATTTATGAAATATTCTATATTATTAAATTGGATGATAATTATATTAAAATAAAATATCTCTCAAAATATTTTTTTCTTTTAACTTATAATTTTCTTACTAATTATTTAGTACTTTTCTTACATTAAGTAATTTCCTTATATTATTTTTTATAATCACATTATAAAATAATTATGTAGCTAAATTTTCTACAAAAATACTTAAAATTTGCATATTTACTCACTTTAATATATAATACGAGTATATATAAATAAATAAAAACATGTTTGAAATTGTTATTTAACATAACACACAGTCAAGTTAAAATTAGATTTATAAATTATATAAAATTAATTTTTTTTTACTATTTTAACACACACACACATATAAAATTATCTCTCTCTCTCTCTCTCTCTATATATATATATATATATATATATAATTTAAATATTTTTTTTACAAGGAATAAATATTTCTAAAATTTATTTTCTGAAATACGGTTTTATTCTAAGAATTCGTTGTTATATAATATTATTTTATAAATTTAAAGAAGAAAAAATCATTATATTTTCGAGATAATACTATAAGAAAAAATGAATATAAGCCTCTGAAAATATAAAAATTAATTAAATGTCAGTCGTGAACTTTGTGTTTTTTTATAATTTCTGGAAAATATTTTCGTTATTAAAATTAAATTATGATCCAGATAAATAGCTTCAAATATAAAATTCTTTAACGGATATTCATAACAAATTTTTAAATAGTATTTTGTTTATATATTATAATTATTTTTTTTGTATATCAATTGTTGATATTCATTAATGGTTTAGCTCAACAGAATATTATTTTTATTAATAAATTGTGCAATAATGCTATTTTAAAAAAATAATAATAACTGACATATTTTTATTCAATTTTGTATAAAATAAGTCTCTAAAAATCAACATTATTGAAGTAATTTAATAAAAATGAATATTTCATTATCGCTCGAAGTTAGCGTCGAATCAATTCATTTACATATTGTAGTTATGAAGGAAGAGATTATTGCCATATTTAAATTTTAAGAATATTTTTAATTCTGAACATAAACTGTTTGAGAAACTATATTAATTTTAATTTGCATTTTAAACACAAAAATGTGTAATAATTTTACAAAAAAATATATATTTACATTATAAAATTATATTTTAATTAAATATAATAAAAATAAAAATGTGAAACAATAAATATTTTTGCTACATAAATATATATATATATATATATATATATATATATATATATATTTATATTTATATATAATATATTAGTTGTGTGTGCATTTTTCTATAGACATGTAAGAATAAGATTTTCCATTTTATTTTGGTCTACAAACAATATCAAAAGTAGACCGTTGAAACTACTTAATTGGATTGTTAAAATATATGGTTGACCTACTTCCTTAATAATAATTAATATATTATATCAATAAATCATGAACCTATTAGTCGTTTCGACGTATGGAATACATATTTGCGAGAATTGCATGTTAATCGAATGACAGATAAACTAAAAAAATAAATATAACATGCAATATTCGCACGCACTATATTTTTTAAATTAGTATATGTAACCATGAATGTTTTAATTTAAATAGACGTCTTTTATAAATGCATTGAGATTAAAATTGTACGTTTATGTAATGCAATAAGAAATCATATACTTTATCTTAAAATGAATCTAAAAATGTAAAGTGAGGCAATTATTTTTATGAATGCATATTAAATATTCTATTGTATTAATATTAATACATATTTTATCATAAAAATATAATTAATGTAAAATACCCTTTTGAATTTAGATTGTTTCATTTTATAAATTAGTCTGATTTAAATATATTGTTAAATATTACATAACAATTCTTACTAATATAATATATTATTGAAGAAATTTTTATACCATCTATTTAATGACTAATACATATAATTTATATATTTGTGATTGTTCATCGATTACTTTTCCATTGACTATTTAATCATTTAATTATTTCGTTCATATTTTTATAAGAAAGATATAAGTTGATAATATAAAAAGGATTTATATTGAAATAGTTTATAAGAATTATAAAAAATATATTACAAAAGTAAAAAGACGCATATAAGATGAACTCTTCTGACAAATATTTTAATGCCTATATAATACATAATATATTTATATATATATATATATATATATATATATATATTTATTTATCTATATTTATATAACATATATTACAAATATAAACAAATCCTTTATAAGTAAAGTCCTTTGTAATGTTTATTCAACTCTTAACAATCTTACGTAATTAACATTATACTTATAACAAATCCACTGGTATTAATTAAGTTTACAAACAAAACATTCATATATGTTAATTTAACTATTAAAGAACATCTTATAATCTTCCTCTAACAAATCAAAGATATATAATAACATTAATAAATTCTTAAATAAATGTAGTATTGTTTTGTGATATATTTCAATCTTTTATGTCAACTCTTTTTCAATGTATATAAAATACTTCAAAATTATTATGAATTTAAAATTATATACATAATAATTCATGATTAGAGATTACAATATTTCTTGAATCAAGTGCAATAAGAAAAACATACATATATTGAAATTTATTGATCTTTATTTTCCTTGAAAGGTAATATTTTATAATTTAACATTTGTGTTAAATATTGTTTGTACAGTAAGAAAATATTTTCAGTTAATATTCATTTTAAAATATTATTTTAGTTTATGTTTATTTTTTATTATATATATATATATATATATATATATATAAAATACTTAAAAATTTTTATGAATTTAAAATTATATAATGATTCATGATAGGAGATTATAAAATTTTTTTGAATCAAGCGCAACAATAAAAAAAACATACATATATTAAAATTTATTGATCTTCGTTTTCATTAAAAGGGAACATTTTGTGTCATGTCTGTAAAATTTGTTTGTAGAATATGATTTTTTTTAATTAGTGTTGATTTTAAAATATTAGTTTCATTTATATTTATTTTTATATTATATTAATTTATATATATATATATATATATATATATATATATATATATATATATGTTTGTATGTGTGTGAGTATGTATATTTGTCTTCATTTGAATGAATTTATATACAAAGCTAATGTATATTTGTTTTGTCTAAATGTAGATATATATGAGAAACAGATCACAAGTTGAACAGAAATATCTTTTCATTATTCATCCGGCACAATTGAACCGACCTAGCAGCACATGACCATTCTATCACAGGTAATATATCCATTTGTTTACCTGTAGATATACTTAGTACACACGATTTATATTCATTAGTGACGACCATCTAGCCAACGGTCACGTACATCGTTTCGTTCCCCGCGGCATGGCTTTTAACCCGTGGTAGATGGAAGCTTGTGCGTTCTCTCTGCCGCAACCAATTCATCAATCGCCTTGTCACCCGTGACGTAAGTCCACTTATACTTGGATCTACGTTATAGACCTGACACACACACAAACCCTCGTCTCTATGTACTCACCCTGATCGTCTGACCATTTTCAAAACACCCTCCGACCGTCATTCGATATTTTCTCGTTTTTAAGCGTCGTCGTCATTTGTAGTTCTTTTTTCTCACACCATATACACACACATATATACAAATACGAACGTATTACTTTAAATTGATGATCGATTGAGATGTTACTACCCATTTTCAAATAGATTCTCGAAATCATATTAGTTTGCTTTTTAGTTGATCGATTTAAATGTAGAATGAATGATATACGTTACGGAAAATTTTATGGAAAGTAATATTTTTCCTATTTCACTAATATATATATATATATATATATTTAAAATGAACTTAAAATAATTCTTCTACAGACGGATTTAAATTATTCAAAAACACATTTTATATGAAACTTAAAAAAATATTTTTATTACATAACTTTCATTATTAAACTGAATATATATATATATATATATATATATATATATATATATATGTGTGTGTGTGTGTGTGTGTGTGTGTGTTATACAAAATAATTTGTTACACTATAAAATAATAATAAATTAATAAAACAATATACAAACTTTAAACGATTATTAAACTTTTTCTAATTAAAATAAATTTATATTATTTTCTTAAAATTATAATTAATATTATTTTTTTGCATAAAGAATATTAAGTGTATGAAAGTTACAATTCAATAATAATTCGAAATAATTTATTAATCTAAATTTGAAAAAAAATTACGAATATGCTAATTCAAGAGTAATAAATTTTTGAAACATTTGAAATATAAAATTACGTTGATGTGTAATTATATTGAATAATATATTTTAATAAATACTATAATTATTTAATTATGAAATCGTTATCTAAAATAGTTTACATAGACTTAGTATCTTAAAAATTACATATAACTGTGCGTTTTCATAAATATTAATAACATGTAAAAGTTTTCACCTTTGACGTCGTTGAATTTTCAACATAAAAATGAAAATTTAATTTTGCATTTAATATATATATATATATATATATATATATATATATATATATATATTTAATATTTGTAATACAATACACTAAACATTTACTACAATACACTAAAATAGTCTTTAATATCTTACATTTCGAAAAAATTATTATCAGAATCTCATAATATTAATAAAATAACCTAAAAAGTTTAATGTATTTTTGCTATAGTAAAATAATTCTGAATGGCTTTTTTATTATATATTTATATTAAATTTTACTTATTTAACCAAAAAACTGAAATCATATTTTTTAAAATAAAAATTATTAAACATAAACTCAAAAAGTTTCAGTAAAAAATAAAGTTAAATTAAATTTATAAACGTTTATCTTCAAAATAAACCGAGTTCATTAATTTTTAAAATAAACGAAACGAAAGAAAAACTCCAATACATAATATCGTTTTTAAAATAAAACAAAGTTATATTTTGAAATAATACGAAGTTATGATCCGATAGTTGTTTTTATGCATGTACTTTTTAAAAAAAACAAGGAAGATCGTCGGTAGTAGCAACAGAACCACGTCCGCATTATTCCAGCTGTCATCGGTTATCCGTCTCCCAAGGGATTTTTCACAGTTATTGTTTTACACGGTTTAGTGCTTTTTATGCAACAGGGGGTCAATTTCGCGTGAGTTGTTTAACTGGTGTACATCTTTATATTGAATGTACTTAACAATGCATGACCAACAAAATTAAAATCTCTTTTATAGCTACTCATAATTATTTTACACCTTATTAAAGAGGGTTTTTTTTAAAAAAATAAATATTTAATTCCATTTAGTTACATGAAACTAATATAAAATGTACATATAACATTTATATATATATATATATATAAAGAGAGAGAAAGGGAGAAAGAGAATATTTACGATAACTGTTGACTTTAAATTTTATTCTTGATGTATTTATTTTATTCGAAAATTAATATAATTTTAATTATTAAAAAGTAATTAATATTTCTATCATTTTCAACAATTTAATACTGAAGTGTATTATTTTTTGTGTTTCTATTAATAGTCATAAATAAGTTGCTAAGTAGTAAATATTTATTTTTCATTGTCATTTAATTTATTTATAATCATTTTATTAATTTTAATGTGACATTTCGAGAATTATAAATTTTTATTAACTTGTATTCGAACTTAAATTTCTTTATTATAGTTAGATAATATTTATAGCCACTATTTCTTATAAATTTTTCATGTAAGAATTCTAAGCAAACGATTTACTTCGAAGATTTTAGTTTTATAGACTGTTTTACAACCAACATCTCTTCGTGAAGTGTTCATGTTTTCCGTGTGCTTTTTATAACCTTTTTTAAAAGTTTACAATATATGCAAGATATATATATATATATATATATATATATATATATATATATGAGTGTGTGTGTGTGTGTGTGAATAATTTATAATCAAATTATTCTATAGTATACTTTATAGACAATATTTAAACATAAAAAATAAATATCCTATATTTTTCTTAATCATTGTAAGTATTCTACATAATAGTGATATAATAATATTTTAATTATTGTATTTTATATTTATATTCCTTAAAATATTTTTTTGTTAGATTATTGATAAATTTTACTGATTTTAAATAGTATTTTTTATTATTTTTTACGATAAATTGATTTTTACATGTACTTTTATATTTTTCATTAAATATATAATAAAATGATGCACAACATCGATATTGTATTTTATAAAAATATTTTTTGGGTATAATATATTATTTATAATAAACAAATCTTGATATTAAATGATATTAAATGTTTTTCTCTTTAAAATTTACATTGCGACAATATATACCTATATATATTTATTATACTTCTACACAATATTGGTAATTCTTCTTAAAAATGACCGAAAAATTCAACTATGAAAATCGTATATAGTTTTAAGATTTAAAATGAAATTCATTAGAAAAATCAAATTTAATATTATTCATTGAATATTGATGTTTCCTCTATAATATACATTATGAAAATATTTTTTTAATCAACCCATCTGAATGTAAATGTACTATATATTATTTTGAAATATATTTTAAGATATTTATTTTTCACTTGCTTATTATATTAAATAATAATTGTATTCATTATTGATACTTAATCAAATAATTAAGTTAATAAATACGTCAAGAATATATACTATGAAGGTAGAAAATTGAAGTAAATATTTTTGTCACTTTTAATCGTTTTAAACTTTCAATTGAAATATTTTTTACGAATTTTAATTTTGTTGCCTTATACATTCTTTTAAAATGTTTTAATTCAATATTCTTAAAGCAACTATCTTCTAGTTATAATTATTATAAAATTATTTTTAATAATATATTAGAAAATCTATACTAATATTAAAATCTATGAAGTTGATTTCTATTCAAAATTAAATATTTTTTTAGCAATTATAAAAATTACTCACTGTAAATTATTTTAATAATATTTTAATTAAATAATTTAAATAATATCAAAAATGAAATGAATTATAACTCCTACACAAAATTTACAGGGAACTTTCACAACCGAATATTAATTATCTCTATCCTGGTGTACAAAACACAAAGTTATATAAAATTTGAAATGTTCATTAATATAATGAAATATGTATGAAATATTTTTTGTTATTATATTTTCATTTGAAACAACCATATTTTTGAATAAAATGCTTAGAACCTTTCCTACGTTGTCATTTTTGTTAATGATTTTTATTAAGAAATTAAGACTTTCTATAAAAGTTAATATACTTTTACTTTTTAAATATGAATTCAAATGTATTTTTTTAAACTTACATTATATTTTATTCATAAAAATCTATTTTAAACTTATTTAAAAAAAATCATAATACAATATGATTTATGTATTATGTCCGTATTTTTCTTCTTCTTCGGTTTGAGTCTAAAATTTTATTATAAATATATATATATTAAATTCAATGTAACTTTATTCTTCTTTAAATTTTATTCAAATCAAAACTTTTTTTAAAAATGATTACATTATACCTTTTTGTTTTGAAAGGTAAATTAATAAATTTACATTTAAATACTGTTATAAATTGTATAATACATTTAATTACCAAACATTATAGGAATTGGTCATCACCTTTTATGAACTTGACGGCCATTATATATATATATATATATATATATATATATATATATATATACATATATATATATATATATATATATATATATATATATATATATACATATATAAATTTTATTTTCATTTAAAATTTCATAATTATTATTTTATTGTTTTAAAAATATTTTACCTAATAAGAACAAAAATCTTACAATTGTTCACTTCAAACTACATAATAAATAAGGACATTTTTATGAAAATAATATATATATATATATATATAAAGTTACTTAAAAATAATATATAAAAAATTATAAATTCCAAATAATGAAAATCACAAAATATTTAATTTAAATAATCTATTTGTGTATTTACTTAAAAAGATTAAGTTCATACACAATAATAAAAAAATTATTAAAAAAATATTTTTGTGAACAAAACTTAAGAACTTAATTATAAGAAAACATAATATATAATATTAATTTTTTATACTAATTCTTAATGTCAAGCTTTAGGGATAATTTCAGTTTAACTATTCTCTCTATGGGGATTTAATTCAACAGTCTTTAGATAAGTCTGTTACCCGAAAGGTTTACAGACAACTAATTAACTAATTATATTTTTCTGACGTTTACATATAACCTTTCAAAAGATACGTCTAAAAATCAGTGAATTACTGCTTAGTGCTCCTTAGTAACAAAAGTTTATTACCAAGACATTCCAATATATTATTATATTCAGATATACATGTTTTATACAGTTTATAATATACATATATATATATATATATATATATATATATATATCTATATATATATATATATTTATAAACGACTTGATAAGTATAGTAAAAAAGTAAGAAAAACTAAATTGAAGAATTTAATTAAATTAAACAATAAATAAATTTACCATACTTATCAATCGACCCTTGTGTATATATATATATATATATATATACACACAAGGGTATATATATATATATATATACATTTTCATAAAAAATAATTCACAATCTATCTAAACTCACTTTTTTTTAATGTGATTTATAATTAAATAATTATGTAAAATATAAAATTAACTAAAAATATATATTACGGTGCTTAACTACATCAAATTATTTAATTATCGTAATTAATTACATACATAATTTGCTTTTTTCACTTTATTTCATGAAAAAGTATAATTTGAACCCTTTTTTAAATCGTTCTTCTTCAGTGCTTAAAATTAATTCATTAAATATTACCTAAACATTTATTGAAATTATTTGGTTTTTTTTTCTTTTCACTTTTTTAATGAACAATTGTCTATTTTATATTATTTTTCATTTAATAATTTATTGTTATAACTATACATATAAATTTATTTTTTAATATTCTTAATATTGTTTATCAACATAACTATAGTACAATTTTCTTTTAAATTGTTAAGAAATTTATTCCATATTGATATTTTTATCTTTTTATCTAAAATTTAATTGTAATATTTTATATAAAAAATATTTTATTTTTGAATTAATTACTAATGTAAAAAATGATATATCTTTTTTATCATTCCGTCAAAAAAATAATTTGATACATGTATATATATATATATATATATATATATATATATATATATATACATATAAACTGTTTAATAAAAAGTCTGATTAATACCAGATGCTTTTTCTAACTTGTTTTATTTAAAATTTCTTTAATAAATATTCAAAACATTCGCAGCTAATTTAAATTTGTTTTCATAAAATCTTCTTGCGAGAAAAATAAATATATAAACAAAATGAAATTATCGAATTTTATTTATAAGGATATTGTTTATAATCATTGTGTACATCAATTAAAATGTATTATTCTAATGTATCAAAAGTCGTCTGTTAAATAAACATAGCATTACAGTAGACGGTGTTCCGTGAGTTTTACTGAAACTGGCAGGATTTCGTATCTTGACAAGTACGCCTTCGCATAACTTCGAATTCTGTCAACAGACGACGGTGGATTTAGAAATCTAAAACATGTACCGCCTACCTTATTCATCAGATTTATCTTAGCAGTTACATTTTTTCTGTTCTCTGTTTGTTTGTTTTCGAAAGTGAAACAAATATTTCAGTGTAAATATTCTTTTAAATCCAATGATAGATTGAAATCAGAATTTAAATTATATTTCCGATTAGCTTTCGTCGGTATTTTAAGTTCGAGAAATTAAAACGAAACGATATTTGTCAATCTGTAATTTATTTTAATGATAGGTATTCTCGAATGAAATGATATTTCAATGGAAAAAAATGTTTATTTATCAAACTTCAACTCTGGTATTTTTATATATTTTTTCTGTAAATAAAACGCTTTTAAAATGTTTATTAAATGTATTTACAGAAATTTTCGTGAATTGATTTTCAAATACTTTTTTCATATTTTCAGTAAATAAATAAAATTCAATTTATACGGTCTTCTATTTTTTTCATATTTCTGCTCTAAAATTTTAATAATAATATTTACTTGAAATTTTTACAATAGAGTACCTGTTTACTAAAAAAAATTATTTATATTCTTAATTCTTATTATTTACAATATGTAATAGGAAATTAGTTTTAAATTTTATAAAAAAATATTAAGAAAATATAAATTAAAAATACAATGGATGAGCGAAAATAATAAGTAAATAATTTTATTTTTTCACCTTGAGTAAATAATTCCTTATACAAAAAATAATTAAAATAATTAGTATTTTTATTTTTTTAAGAAAGTAGTACTTATTAAATACATATTAATGTAATAATAAAAATAAGTAATATACTTATCTTATTAAATTTTAAAAAGTAAATAAATAAAAAATAGCGGTAAAAAATAATAAGAACTCTCCAACAAATTTATATTCATCTCGTATTTTTTTTGAAAATTTTGGAAAAAAATTTTGGTTATTTTCTCAACTTGTATTTAATATTTCGTTCAAATTCGAAGATAGACAATTACATTATTAAATATTGTTATATAAATTAAAAAGTTATTTTGGTTTGAAGCCATAAATTATATTAAATAAAAAATTAAAGACAACTAAAACTTTTAAGATTTTTTTACTTTTTAATGATTAATTTTTTATTAACTTTTGTTAGAGAACATAAATCCATTTACTTTTTTTCAAATAATAATTCACTTTACATATGACCAATATTTTATTTTTCCAAAGTGTTCTCCTTTTATTTCGATTTTTCCAATTTTGTTGCAGTCAATATCATGTTCCCTGCATGTATGTGCAATCTCTGTAAACTTTTTCGGATTTGCGGAGTTTGCATCTAGATTAGTATCAATTTTACATACTGTCAATACATCAATGTCAACTTCATACTGTCAATATTAGTGTTTATATTCAAAATACTGACAGTATTTTGACCATTTGAGATCCTCTTTACGCTTGTTATAATACACACAATTTTCAACACGTATATATATGATAATATAGACAATTTTTGAGTTTGTTGTACCATTTTATTACTTTTATTAAATGTAAATAAAGTTATTACTTCATAATTTTTTACATGTACATATTTTTTTTATTTTTGTACTGTATATACATATCTTCAATTTTAGTATTTGGACAAAAATATATATAAATCTACAAATTTTCTTTAATTATTATCACAATAAATATATATTTTTTAATAGTAATATAATAAAAAAATTGTAATATTGTAGATAATAAAACATAAAAATGTAGATACAAAATGTTTGGAATATAAATAGACATATATTAGAATGACTATAAAAGTAAAACGATATTGAAGAACTATTTTTTAATATATTAAATAATGTTATTTGTATTTCTTTGATTTAGTAATATGCTTTTAAAGTAAGTTAAATGATCTATACTGTACCATTAATATAATAATTGAAATATTATGAAATATCGTCTTTCGACGAGTGAGTGTAAAGTAAATTATATTTTCGTAAACATTCCACGAACATTAATTCAGAAAGAAAGCTCGTGTAAGAGTTATTGATTCGTATCCTTGTCAAAGAGACCTCAATTTTTCAAGTTCCGTAATGGTTTTATCGCAAGTATTAAGTACGTCACGAAAGCGGATAATACGGAAGAACCAAAATGAAATATGAAAGTACGCGCCGTTGTCGTCGCTGTTGTCGTCGTCGAAAAGTCAAACGTCTCGATGAAAAGCTCACGGTAATATTTCGTACGATCGTAGCAGCACCCGCTCTTGAATATTTTATTCGTAGCGTTCGTCTCCAAAAAACAAAATATTTATGTAAATAAACACATGTTTCGCATATTTCCACGTCACAAGTTTGTTTGGTGACGTATAATTCAGCGGCGCGTATGCAACAGAGCATGAGGGATCATTCAAATGAGCATTTTAATACGGAAAGAAGCAAATAGGGTCGGTGATATTCGACGCGACGCCCGTATCTTGCATAATCCGACCATACACGCTTCGCGGATGACTTACTTCGGATTAAACGACGTGCACGCGGGTTCGACGTACCGCATGCACGCACGCACGCGCACACATATACCACATACTCGCGCTTTTCCACATACGACCACATGCACATACACACACACACATATATATACACACAAACATACACAAACACCGTTCTCTCTACAAACAAGTACGCTCTCACGGTCAGTGTAATGCCTCTACCGTCGTCTTGTACTGATATTTGTAATAAAGTTGTAAAATTAACAACCATAATACGTTGACGTCAACTTTATAGTTAACTGTGACGTAGATAAACAATTTTCAAGATAGGATAGACATCATTACTTGTTTGCCATACGCTATCTCTCATAAATTCATTTAAATGTGTATGACAAATAAATATATTTACAATGGTTGTTTGATAAGTATGGTAAAAAAGTAATAAAAACTAAATTGGAAAATTTAATTAAATACACTAATTAATTAAATTAAACAATAAATAAATTTACCATACTTATTAAACGACCTTTGTATATACATAATAAATAAATATATATATATGTGTGTGTGTGTTTATATTTGTGTAAATCAATTTATATTTTTCAATCATTATTTAAAAAACAGCAGTTAAAAATAAATAAAAGTAAGCCTTCGTGCACATGTCATATATTCATTAAATTCATTTAAAAAAGGAAAACCGAACAAAAAGTAATAATATTTAATTTAAATTACAAAATCAATAAGAAACAGAAACACATTATAATATATATATATATATATATATAAATATATTAGGTTGGCATATATATAAATTCATCCATCCAAATGTGACGCCCAGATTTGTGTTTTTTAAAAAGGAACAATAGAAACTATACACATGTTTCCTTATACACCACCTCCTTATTCACATGCTTCTTTTAATAAAATACAAATCTAGGCATTACATTTGGATAACCATATATATATATATATATATATATATATATATATATATATATACATATATATATATATATATATATATATATATATATATATATATATATATATATATTGGTAACTTTAATTAATTAAAAAATTTTTTTTCTTTAAAAATATACATTATATTTTATTCACTATTTAAAATAATCTCTATTTTAACAATTTAATAATGTTTTATCAACAATATTGATTTACATTTTATTAAATTTTGTAGAAACTTATTTACAATAAGTAATCTAAGTTTATAACGATATATATACTAAATAAATTATTATTTTAAACAAGAAAAAATATCTTTATAATAATAATTTTTAAATAAATTAAAATGTAATTTTAAAAAATAACGACATTAATTGTAAAGTTGATAGATAAGAAGCATATTTATTTTTTGATGATATACCTATAGAACATAAAATCATTGTAAAACAATAGATTTTTCCTTATACGAACGTTACAAGAAAGTTGAAACTGAAACGATACACAGAACCAGGTCATCTGATATTTTCTAGATGTGTCCTTGTATAGCTTCAGAAGCTGTATCTAACAGCTTTAGTATGTTTGTGTAAAGCTCTTGTCAAAAAAGGTTATACGGAGCTCATGTCCGGCATCTTACTTAATACAGCACGCAAGATGTAGGATACCTGGAAATCTGTATCCTATCTTTGTATGCCCTCTGATTTTTTTCATTGCTCTTAGTGTTACCAAAACTATATCACAATATCTAGGTATCTTCAGTCTAATAAATAGACACAAATACTTAGAATCTTGTGTCTATATATATATATATATATATATATATATATATATATATATATATATATATATATATATTATATATATATATATATATATATATATATTTTAGATAGATACATATATTTCTTCAATTAAAAACAACCCCATAATTTAATTTTTCATAATTGATTTCTATAAACTGTGTTTAAATAATAATGTCTCTTCGCTGTTATTGTGAAAATTATTTATAATAATTTTTCTTATTATATTTTTTTGAAATATCTATATAATTCACACACACACACACACACATATATATATATATATATATATATATATATATATATATATATATATATATATATATATATATATATTTATTAAAATGTTGATCATTTGAAATCTACTTATTTAATAAAAAATACATTAAAAATTGTTGAAAAGTATAGTTTATCAAATATATTTTAAATAATTCACTAGTTTAAAAATGGTAAATAATATTTCATTTTGATATCTAAAAATTAAATCAGTTCTATTTACAAAATGATTAACTATTTATTATAATGAATAAAATTTTGATATTTTTTAATTTTATTATTAGATTTTTTAATTGTTGATTATATTATTAAATCAAAATAAAATAAAATATGAACCTAAAAGTGTTAATTCTATTTTTTTAAAAAAAAACATGGGCTATAAGCATTTTAACTAATTAATATTATTACTTTTACAAACCTTATACGAGGGTCGATTTATAAGTATGGTAAAAAATATAAAAAACTAAGTTCAAAAATTTAATTAATTAAATTAAATGATAAATAATTTTACCATACTTATCAAAAGACTCTCGTGTACGAAGTAAATAAATATAAAACTTCTATACGTGCCTAATAAAAAATGTTATATTTAAATAAATACAGAAAATTTGTTTCTATCATATAAAATGATCATGAGATTAAAAATTTACTTCCCCATAGAATAGGAATACTCGTGAGAAACTATGGTTCATTAAATATTGAATTATATAATTACAATAAACAAGAATTTTTATTAGTGTTGCAAATATACGAAATTTTAAATTCATTAAATAATTGAATTAGGTTTCAAATAGATTATATTAATATAAAAAATGTTAAATTTATTACCAAATGTGTTATTAAGTTTCTAATAAAATATCTTGAAGATGTTTATTAAAAAAATGTATTTATTTAATATAATTACTTATGAAAAAGGAACAAAATCATTATTAACCCTTATCGGTCGTATGTCACCTCTGACGTGACATTACAACTTTGCTCTATCAGTCGTATGTCACGTGCGAGGTGACAAGACTGAACAAGTAACAACATCCTTATTGCTGAATGTACATACTGTACGTTTTTACAGTTTAATTCTTACTCGATAGCAGACAACACGTTCTGTTATATTTCAGCAATTATTTTACTTATATTATAATATTTTATTCCTCCAAAAATGAATAAAGAAAATTATATCAATATGGAAAGTAACAGTGATAGTTGTAGTAAAATATGTGAAAATTTTGAATATTTGCTAAGTGATTTTAATTCTTGTGATGAAGGATACAGTGATACAAGTGTTATATTTCAGTCAAGGAAAAAAATTGATCCCTATTCAATATTCAAGTGAAGAGGAAAGCGAAGTGGAAAGAGAAATTGTTCCTGATTATGATGAAGATTGGATTGAAATCGACAATGATGACGAAGACATTTAAAGTGTAAACATTTAAAGTGTAAATATAAATATTTTTATGCACAAAACTATCTTTTTATATCAAGTAACCTTAGTTACTCTTCTTTTACAATAAGCACTCAAATATATCTCCGACTTAGCGGAAAGTTAAGTACAAAATGTTAACGTCCGATAAGGATTAATATGTCAAAATAATATAAATTATACTTAAAAAAATATTATTTATTTAAAAAATATATTTTTTAAACCATTTTAAACTCTAATTTATACTTTTTATTTCGCATTATGTAAACAATTATTATTTACATTTCATTCGTCTATTTTCTGACCTTAATATAATATTGAATAAATAAAATTCCAAATAGTTTTTTATTATATTATTAATATTTCGTGATATTTTTCTTAATTTTTTTTTTAAATTTTAATTAAATATAAAATATAATTATTAACTTAATTTATTTCTCTTTATGAATAGTAATGTAGCTATATGTTAATATGTTAATTTAAATGCTAGACATTTGGAAAATCCAGTATAATATGCTAAAGTTTATTAAGAAATTAACTATTTTTTGATAAAAAAATGATTGATCAACTTCAATGTAAATAATACTGTTTAATAACTTACAAAATGATGTTTGATTTTAGATATATTTTTATTACTTCTTAAGACGTGGCTTATGGTAATTTTAAATATCACGAATTGTTAGAATTTAATAAAATTCTTTTAATTAAAAAAAAAAATCACTTTGATGATATGAAAAAATATAAAAAAATATTATGATATTCATATTTGATATTCAGTGTACAATTAATTACATATTGATTATAATTATCGTGAAAATGATATGTTAAATAAGCATTTAATTTGTCTTGATATAATATTACAATTTCCCTGGAATTCTCATTACGAGCAACTGAAGCCTCAAAACGGATTAGTTTACAAATGAACGTAATCTAAATAACATGACACATAACTA
>CP092089.1:29580125-29710125 GCA_029203775.1 Neoneuromus ignobilis
TAATAAATTTTATCCTTTTTAAAATAATTGAATACAAAAATTAATATAAAAAATAAAATTTAATATATATATATATATATATATATATAGAGAGAGAGAGAGAGAGAGAGAGAGAGAATGTTCCTTATGAATATAAACATATACTTTTAACTAAATATCAAATTAACTAACCAACTCTGTAATTTAACGAATAAAGAGTTTCATATATCAAAAAATGTTACTTTTAAAATAATGAGTTTTTTCGAACATAAATTTAAATTAAATGGCGATATTGACATATGAAATAAGCTCGAGGATTTGGATTACGAAAGAAAGTATATAAAATGTATGAAAATCAAAGAAGCATTTTACATACACATACACTTAAACTTATATATATGAATTAAAGACCCATCACACTGACATCATATACAGATACGTGTATTGAGATCAAAAGGATTGAAATTGCTGAATTTTTCGTTTCGTCTCTACACGTATAAATATCATAAGATACTTTTTTCTCTCAATTATTCGTTTCATATGAAATCAATAATATGCTATTTCAGCAAAATTTAGTATTTATATATTCATTATATGTATATATATATATATATATATATATATATATATATATATATATATATATATATAATATATATATATATATATATATATATATATATATATATATTGAAACGTAATTAAACTTGTTTATTCTCTTCATAATATAATATTAATTTCTAATATAATAGTTTTAAATTATTTCATAAGTACAATTCATTAAATTATATTTGAATACTATTTATATATTTGCGTAGCTCAAATAACAAATAATTATTATCATTAGACAATCATTTCACTTTCATTATCGTTTAACACTTAACAATTTCTTCATCATCAACTTTTAGTTGAATAAAGTCAAATGCAAATAAATTATGACACAGCGGAGATTCTTTGGATATTATGATGTCATATAGAATCAAAATTTAAATCTGACATTTGAATAAAAGACTAAGAACAACTTTATATTTTGTATTTAATTGATGTTCAAGTCTTTAAAATGTAAATATTTACTCTTGTTACATCTAACAAGTTCTTTAATTAAGGAAAGAATACTATATATAGTAATTTAAAACTTTTGTAGTTTAACATTATATAATATACTATGTGTATGTATATACATATATATATATATATATATATATATATATATATATATATATATATACACGAGTTCTACAAGTGTAGAACCAGTGGTAAAATTTTTGTATATAAAAATGATATAATATTGGGTCATTTAAATATTACGCCTAGACTTGTGTTTTATTAAAAAGAAACATATGTATAGGGTGGTGTATAAATAAACATGTGTATAGTTTCTTTTTAATAAAACACAAATCTAGACGTCACATTTGGATAACACTATAAAAAAATATAAATAAATAAAATATAGATATTTCTTTAAAAAAAAATCAACAAGATGAAACTAAAAAAATCAAACAAATTCAATACTATAAAATACAGAAAGGAATTCACTAACATAACTGCGTTGTGTAATGTGGGATTTCCGGTTATCTAGCAATGAATCTGTCTGGAAATTCTCTCTAATTCTATCTCTGATGACTACTAAGAAGTAATATATCTGTTTTATTAGCTAGTATTAATTTTTTCACCTATAAAGAAAAACATGTTTGACTATTGATTCCTGACTTAGCAGATTTTCTCTCTCTCTCTCTCATATATATATATATATATATATATATATATATATATATATATATGTATGTATGTATTGTTTAACGAATAAGTAATTAATAGTAAATGGTTATGTAATTTTAAATTAAAACTTAAATAAATTAGAATTATTAAAGAAATTTTACACATTACCATTAAACGTATGATTAAGAATTCTAGTAATCACTAAGTATTTCACTTTACTTATACCTAAAAGATGTAACTTCACAATAAAATAATTAATAAATATTGATTTTTTTTAAAATTAAATTATATGGATAGTTACACGAAATTCTATAAATTATTTACATATATATATATATATATATATATATATATATATATATATATATATATACATTTATCATTATTATTAAAAAATGGAATATATTATATAAGGTTATTATTTTAATTTCTATTTTGAAACCAAAAATCAAATTAAATTAAATATTCTTATCCTCTTTATTTATTCTTATATTACATTATAAAATGCTATTAATGTGATTTTTAAAAAAAAAAATCTATCGTTTTTTAAGAAAACAATATTATGTTCAATGATTTTTATTCTTTTTAAGAAAACGTTTAAACGTTTGATTATCAGAATACATGACCAGCTTTATTCAAAGTAACCAATATGATTTTCTATTTAAAAAGAAAATGTACCGTACGTAAAAAACTTAAAGAAAATCATATAAAATAATAAAAAGTAATACCCGCTTCCTTTCTATCATGAACACCACTAGAACCTTCTGTATTCTACATATGTATATGTGTGTGTGTGGGCTTTACTTTCACTGTAAAACCCTCACAGTTGAATGTAACAACCGTTTTGTATTCATTGTTTCACCTATATAGAGGTTTAGTGCTCAATACCCTTAGTACTCAATAGTAGAACCAATTTCGACGTTGTATAAGTAAAAGCCGTTTTGAAAATCGTGCTAGCTGGTCTGCTACATAGACTTGCTGTACTAGAAAAATAATGTTTTCTTTAGTTATTAAAAACGGCGCGATATAGAAACGAAAACTTGAGACGAAAATCAAGAAAGAAAAATCCCGTTCGTGTTCATAACATAAAACTTAACGCGCTTTTTTGATCTATACACATAATAACTGTAAAACTGTATTATGTTTTTACGATGGGTTTTATCTTAACAGGATCTCGAGTAAATATTTGTTGGTTGTTAAAATGTAATTTCAACACTGTTAATTAGTGACAATGTACATATTATGTATCAGATATAATAAATATAAATATATTTATGGCTTATTAAAATTCACAAAGTGGAAATTGATGCTTTTTGTAAAAAAAAAAAACGGTTATAAAATATTTATTACAATAATTTAAATATGCATACGAAATGCATATATAGATATTTGTGTATTTATATATTTATTTACTAAAATTTTAAAACAAATTTATTTTCTTAATCATATTAAATATTTATTTAAACTATAAATCATTTTTTAAACATAATTAAGAATGATATATCTTACAAATTTATATATTTATGATTTGTTTGATTTAAATAAATACCTAAATTAAAGAAATAAATACCAATATAAGTGTAAAACAATTTAATTTTTTTTTTATAAATTTATTGAAATATTGTATACGAGTATATACAAATAAAAAATATATAAAAATATTTGTAACTATTAAATTCGATATATATCGAATAAAATAAAAGTTACTTATCATTTCAAAAAAGTTATGCTATAATAGTTCAATTTTAAAAACATGAAAATTAAATAATTTTATATTCACAAAAAAATTTGAAACATACTAAAATAAAATAGAATTTGTCTTATTTCAAAATGAACAATTTTATCTTTCTGATAAATGTAGATTTAGTTGACTTATTAAAATTAATGTTGCTCTTAATAAGAATACCCTATAGACAAACCTAAAAAAATATATTAAAGAAAAATTAGATATCATATTTTATTATATTTTCGTATTATTGAAATTATTTGTATCTTCGTAAATCAATATCAATAACTATATTTATTGACGAAAAAAGTAGTGTATTGAAAAGAAACATGCAATTATTTAATAGGAAGATTTCATAGAAATACATTTTTTATTTCCTGATTACTGGATATGAAAAATAAATTTATTATCGAAATAAAATTAGAAAAATAAGTTGATTTTTATCTAGAAAATCAGAACAGCATAAAAAAATAATTTCGTTCATTATCTTTCTTAGAATATAAAAATCTTCTTCTCTTTTTGATACATTTTCAATTGATAATTTTTGTTCTATCTACTAATATAATAATAAAATCGTTTAAGTATCGTCACCATATACATCATCTAAAGCATGAAATTCAAGAAAAATGACAAATTTACAGATAATAAAAAGGTTGCTGCCATTATTCACTATGGTAACACCTCATCAAACAAATTGATGTAAGGCGAATGGAAACTAAGTTAAATTAAACTTTATTCACGTTTTGTATTTTCAAGATATGTTGTATTTTTTCCATCAGATTATTTCTTATTTTGTTCATTTGAAAACAGTAGCTTCATTTAGAAGGTTTGTTCAAATTAGGCTGCAAATTAGTTACCTTTATTAGTTTTTATATATATATTATTTATATCAGTTTTTACAATAATAATACTTAATAAGCCAATTTAAACGTTAACAATAAGTTACAAGAAGTAGAAAAAAATATTTATAATCTAATAAATAAACATGTTTACAAAAAAAGTTTTCAAACATCATATTTTGTTTACAAACTGGTTGTTGATAATTAAATATAAAATAATTGTTTATTTTAATAACATTTTTTTAAAAATAATTTATTGTAACGTATACAGAAGAAAAAGTTTCATAAATGTTTTTTTATTTTTTTCTCTGATGTTTTAATAATATTTTAAAGTTCGTTTAATTATATTTATATTTACTTAATACTTTTTATGAAATATTTATTAAAACTTTAAATAAATTTCATTATATAAAATGACAAAATAAGTTTATTCTTTATTTATGAATAATTTTATATCATCATCATCTTTCTAAACTTCCAAAACGTTTACTTCTATCAATTCAATACTTTTCTTTTCCATTTCAAATCGACGATTTTTCCTAAGTCTCTTTCCTGTTTATCACATACTTCTTCTTGAAGACATTTTTGTATATATCTAAGTTATTAATCAATAAATTATGTTTTTCATCGGTAATCTTCCATTCTTGTTATATTACTGGCTTATTCCACTTTAAACTTTTTACTGTTGATACAGTATTTCTAACTTTAATTTTCTTCCAAATTCACTAATATCTATTATTTCTAATATAATTTTTTTCATGATTTTCTCTATTGTAATGATTTTTTCTATATATATATATATATATATATATATATATATATATATATATAAATGATTAATTAATAATTAAAAACCGTAAAAAACATTATCTATTATAAAAAATATTTATATAAATATTTTTTTAATAATAATTGAGATATTTATATTAAACGAACTTTTTATTTTTAAAACTATTATTATACGATTTTTGAATCAGTATTAAAATTAATATTTTTATTATTTGTACAGTTCTATAATTGTATTTTTAATAACTGTAATATATATGACAATAAAATTAATTGAACTCAGTATGCAATATAACAATTTTCATTTCAATTAGAACTAATCTTCTATTAATTTTCAATATGTGATATTAAATTTCTAACTAATATTGTATTTTAATTGTAGTTCAATATTGATTTACATACCATTTGTAAAATTATGTAATAATAATTATTGAACATAATATACAATATTGATTACTAATAGAATGGTAACATTTACATGTATGTATAATTAGAAACATAAAAAATTGGTGCCCTAACTTATATATTTTTAAATTTATTTGACTAGTCGTATTTTAATAAACTATAAAAGACATACACATATCTAGATATAATATTTTAAAATTCTATATAGTAAAAAATACGTATTTAAAATATTAATTTAATTAATATATACAAATTATATATATAATCTGATTAGGATGAAATATATATCTTAAACAACAAAAATATTTTTGGATAAATAATTGCAATTTTAGTACAGTTAAATATTTAATCTTATACCTTCTTGATAAAACAAATTTTCATCTTCAATTTTTTTCCAATGGTAAAGTCTAATTTAATTCCTCAGAATCGTACACAAAAAGATATAGGGCTTATTTTCCAAGAATGACAATTCGTTCATGCGAATGGAATGAAACCACAGTGGATTTAATTAAGAAAATATTTGAATACTATAATTCCTTAAATATCTTGAAAATTCAGTTAATCTTAAAAGGTGTAAATATTACACAATTATTCAAATTTATTTAATTCTAAGTATTGAATCGCAAAATGATGTTGGAAAATATTTTTTGATTTAGATTTGAAATTATAGTATAATTATTAAACTGAATATAAATAATCAATATAGTAAATGTTATATTTATTTTATAATTTTATTCTTATTTCTCACAAGAGTAAGATTAACAAATAATATACTTTTTTTGTAGACTATTTTTTCCACAACGCAATTATTTATAAAATACAAAAATATATTTATTAAGAGGTATAATTTATTAAATTTTATATATACAAATAGAAATTTTCAAGAGAGTAATAAAAAAATCATTATTTTAATTAATAGTCTATTTATAATGTTTCTAAATTCATTTAAAGCTCAATAATTGTTTATCTCCAATACGAAATATATTCCAAAAAAGAATATGTTCGAACAATAAACTAATATATATATATATATATATATATATATAATATATTTTATAAAATTAGCGTAAATAATTTATGAGATTCTTATTTCTTTAATATATTGTACTAATATAATGATAGAAATGACACATTTGAATATACATTACAATTCATGTCAAAAAGACATTACTGTCCTTTCAACCAAATCAGAATCTTATAAATATTTAGATTCATTTTGTATATCATTATATATTTATATGAATATATATATATATATATATATATATATATATATATATATATATATATACACATTGCATTTTAATAGAAATGATATTTTTATTGTGGAATTAAAATTATAATTTATGAAGCAATAAAAGTGTAGTGTATTATGACATACATTTTGGTCTTAATATGAATTTGTAAATTATTTTTTAATTAATTTATGTAAATTACTCAAGATATGTTGTGTCGATAATTTTAATTGCCAAAATTTGCATAAAAATCTATGTTAATAAAGAATACCATAATTTGTAATCCCTAAGTCAATATAAGAACCTTATATCTTTTGTATAGAAATTAAATTGCCTTTTTTATTCGAAAATGAATATAAAATGAAAAATGATTTTGAATGAAAAATTTAATTAACAAATTTCTAAGAATTCCTATAAGATTAAATTATAATTGAACATTTTTTTCTGATTTTTTTAAGATAATTTCATTCGTTTTTTAAATATAATCATCTTAGTATCATTGATGTACAGAATGAAAATAAATAATATTTTATTAATATTTATTTAATATTTACCAGTTAATTAAAAGATCGTAATCAGTAATAAGTTGTGTAAATATTCGATTATCGTTTAATTTATTTTTAATATTTTTTTTTATTTTTTATTGAAATGTCTCAATTGTTTTAGTTGTAATCAATTTTCATAAAATATAAAGAAACCAAACAATAACAATATGAAATAATGGTCAATATAAATCGTTGTTAGTGAGATACCTGGTTCATTTTATTAACTTATTTTAGCGACATATGAGAAAAATCCGCCTAAGTCATATAACACCAATAAAGATTACACTGTATCATTTTTATACGTAAGAAAAAGTTAAAGATATATAAATTTCGTTACAGTCGTACACAATTTATACCATTGCCGTACGATAAATATTTACGAAAGAAAAAAAGTCTAAAATCGCTATAAATATGTATTTACTGTTTAACTTTACGGCCATGCTGGATATAGAAGAATGAAAGATAATCCAGTAATGGCTTAGATATGGTCGAAAAACAGAGCAAAGTAAAATCCAATAGTATTCGGTGACCTCTTGAAATGAATGTGAATGGACAAGATCCGTGGGACCAACGGAATCGATGCTCATAAAAATATATTGCCGCACATATAAACTGAGAACAAAATCAAAACAATGGTGATAATGGCGGACAAAAATGGCCGGTCATATATGTGCCGCCGCGTTGCGAATGAATTGGTGTGGGTAATGGTATGTGAAGACAGAAAAAAAAACGGTAATAAATTTAAAGAGCGCACTTACATTATTTCTAACGAAACAATCTACGGCGAATGTGTATGTTTTTAAAAAGGAACCGTCTGACAAGAATGCGCGCGATTAAAGACAAAAAATCGACGGAATTTATTAAAAACTGACCCGTCTCCAGTTCTTAAACAATTGTCTTTGTATGATTTCGTTCCAAATTTATATGGTCGTAAAAATATAACAGTGAGTTATTGTTATTATTGTATTCTAAAAGGATATATATATATATATATATATATATATATATATATATATATATATAACAAAAAGTCCGATAATAAAATAATCAAATAATTCTCTAAAATGATTTATTCTATCTCTACCTACATTCGTTACTGCGGTTACCTTTAAATTCGTATTGTGTTAGGTACAGTAAGCCATTTATCCTTCATGCCGAATACACAACCAATACTAGTTTATCCTGAAGTATCAACAAAAATAAGTGATATATTTGTTAGTTGTGAGAATATAAATAACATATTTTTATTATGAAAAATTATTAAATATCTCGTTTTTTAAGAATTAAAACATTTCCATATTTGTAATAAATTTTTCTCTAATGTAATAAAATATTTTATTATTTCTTTAACTGTAATAAAAAACAAATTAATTTTTTTGCAACATGAAAATGATTTAATATTATATATATATATATATATATATATATATATATATATATATATATACAATTATTAAGTATACCTTATACATTATAAAAAAAATGTTATCAATGTTTTAACCTTATTTTTTCTTTAAAAAATAAATTATAGCATATAATAATAATTTAATATAAAAATATGTTGAAAACACAAAAAAAAGTAAATTCAGTTTACTTTTTTTATTATTATTATAACATAAGCTTATGTTTCAAATAATAATATTTATTTTCAATTTAATTTTTATTGAAACCATTATTATTGAAAAATTCAAAAACGCAAAAACAAATTTAAAATATTATTTTGCCAGCTTTTTATTATAACTATATAACAAAGTTTTGAACTTTAAGACAAGGATTTTCACTTATACGAAAGATTTACTGATGTAGTAAATTAATATAATTATTCCATTATTTATCATAAAACATTGATTGTTTAAAAATTATTTTTGTATATTGTTTATAATAAAGTGTATTTTTAATAATTTCGACAAATAAGTAAAGTTTTAATGTTGTAAGAATATAACTACACTTAGTTTTCATTTATATATATATATATATATATATATATATATATATATATATATATATATATATATATATGTGTGTGTGTGTGTGTGTGTGTGTATGTGTGAGTGAATTTACAAATAGAAAATACATTGGGAACAAATGAAATATTTCTAGAAATTAATATATCCGCACGTCAGTGTAAAATTACTTCATAATTCATTTTCTCTAATACTCACACTTTGAAAAGCAGAAGCAGGTCACCGAATGTATTATTTATTTTATCTAAGATATTTGTCACAAACTTATTCAATATCGAATACAAGTAGTAAAACGACTTTGTTGAACTTACGGAATTGATTTATTCCTTGATATTCTATTTCAAATATTTCCTCGTCTGTAAACTTAACAATTACAGAATAGTTTGTTTAGATATTGGCGTAGTATTAAAATAAAAAAATGATTGATTCATGTATGAAGTTTTATATAAAATCATGAAATTCAGTAACCTAGATCATTCATAATATGTTTCATGTACAAAGATATTTATATTAATTTTTGTTTAAAAAAAATTGAGAAATTTTTAATTTACTGTTATTCAAATTATTATTATGAAAAAATTAGAAATGTTATGCAGCATAAATATTTTTATTGTACTTACTTTAATTACCGGCGAAATATATATTCATTAATTAGTCTCTGTCAACAACCTTTTATACAATTATAACTTACGAATAAAGAAATGTGTTTTTTTTCCAAATAAACTATCTAATGATCGCCAAATTGATCACTCATTCTTAATTCTAACCAGTTTGGTAGAGTTTTCGTTGAAATTTATGTGCGTGTTCGTCATCGTATATTAAACGACAAGACAAACAAAACGTTTCCAAGTTTTGCCACGCTCAACATTGAAGGATTCGCATACTTACACATATATTCACCCACACGACCGATTGCATATATATATATATATATATATATATATATATATATATATATATATATATATATATACAAGCAATCAAATACCCGTCCTTATTTCAACACATCTAGTTAAGATACAGTTGTTCAACACACAAGTTACATTCGTATAAAGGCCGACGAACAAATTGCTTTTATAAGCTTGATTTTTTTATTCAAAATAGATTGAATTTTTTTATATATAATATATATATATATATATGTATGTATGGATATGTATAAATACATATGTTAATAAAAATATTTTGCTCTAAATAACTTTCAAAAACTTAATAAAATGCTTTTACAATAATTTAAATAACGCACTACGATTAAATTTCTTATATTTACTAATATTTAGAAAATTTTATGTTACTTTTAATTCATTTTCTATTAAAAAAAATCTTTAAATACAAAAAAAAATTTTTAAATGGTTATAAATTAAATATATTCACTAATAGATAAATAATGAATATAGAAAATGTATAAATTCTCTATTGCCTGAGATTTCTAACTACTATAATTAAGTTTACAAATCAACAAATCTTTAAGTATTATATATATATATAGAGAGAGAGAGAGAGAGAGAGAGAGAGAAATGATACTGAAGTATGGCAAATAATAATAAATTATAATAAGCAACTAAATATATGTCTAAACTCTTCAGTCCCATTTCTATATATGACTTGATTATGCCTAGATATGTGGATTATATTCCTGTATCATTAGCTTATTAATTAAAATTTCGTGATTTATTCAAATGTTACTAAATATTTACGTAGATTTCAAATTGTTTATTCCATTAAAAAAATATTTTAAAAAGTGATAAACAATTAATATGAAATAAAAATATTTGAGTTCAAATATCGAAACAAAATTCATTTACAATTTATATTTCTCTTCATAATCTATTAAAAATAATAATTATACAACAGTAAAATTATTTCTAAAAGTATTATTTTATTTAATATCTAGTATATATATATGGTCATCCAAATGTGACGCCTAGATTTGTTTTTAATAAAAAAAAAAATGTATTTAGGGAGGTATATAGTTTCTTTTTAATAAAACACAAATCTAGGCATCGTATTTGGATAACCCTATATTAATAATTTTATTTTGAATATATATATATATATATATATATATATATATATATATATATATATAACAGTTTTCCATTTATATTCACACATAAAATTTTGACGTTACTTTAGAGTGATTTTTTTATACACAGTATATTTCTTTGTAAATGTATTCTAATTCTTTGAAAAAGCATCGATTTATTGTTCACGTTCGCCATAACGTTATACATGAATCACTTTTAATCGTATTTTTGTCTCTGTCGAACATTTTTTTCTTACTATAGTCCTTCGTCCGGTTATATTTATGATGTTCTGATTTCTCCATAGATATAGGAACCATATATTTACTAAAAGCACCGATTTCCGAGATAAGAGAAAACCGCACACAATCTATCTGTTGTATATTTTCGACAAAGGGTCGAGAGAGTAACTGTAATCTGAACAGTATGACCGTCATTGTCATTGTAATCGTTATTTCAAATACACCTAGAGTCGCCTTTAATAAATATATAATACACACACAGGCATACATACATACATATTTATATATATATATATATATATATATATATATATATATATATATATATATATATATATATATTGGAATTTTATTTTAAAATAACGTACTCATCAATTTATTTAAACAATGATATACATAATTTACTAAAATATTTATCATTCTTCATTAATGTTTCACGGTGTCAATTAAAATATTTCGAATTTTCTATTATTTCACTAAACTATTAAATCCTAAATGTCTGTATACAATTTTCAACTCTTGGAATAATTATTGCATAATAGTTTTTTTTGTTTTTAAATATATATTTTTAATAAATTGAAATTGTATGATTATAATAAATTATTATGAAAAATAATAACTATAATATATACATTATTCATTATATGTATATGATCTTTTAATAAGTAGTAAGAAAATATTAAATTACAAATTATTTCTTATTAAATTTAATTGAAATATATAAATATAACAACCTTAATTAAATTTAATAGAATGATTGATTACTGATGTTATTTATAAGGTATAAATCAAAACGAAACATTTTATATAATATGTAAAATTATATTTATTAATAATTATTATTTTAAAATATTTACATCATAATAACATGCGGAATATTATTTGAAATTAGAGTTACTTTTTATAAGAAACCAAATAGTAGAGAAAATTTCAGATTAATTATAATATCAAATTAAGCTGTTAGATTATATTAATTTTATTATATATTTATTAATATATGTTTTAACATATTATTTATAAAATTCAATATTGAAAATAATTGTTTTCTTTATTTTTCAGGTAAGCTTCTTACATATGTTGTTTCTTAAAATTCAAATAGTGGTGAGTTTTGAAATTAATTACTTAATATTTTAGTAAATACAAAATAATTTTTGTATTTGAGTCATATATCATTTTTTTATATACATACACACACACACACACACACACATATATATATATATATATATGTGTGTGTGTGTGTGTGTGTGTATGTGTATTAATTATAATATAAATTCTGTTCAAATATTTGTTAATAAATTTCATAGTCAGGTTTACAAATATGTGCGAATATATATCATGAATCATAATTAACGATAATGTGTTAATTTAATGAACATTTACCATTATACAAGAATCTATAAGATAGCGTTGACATCATCTTCATACTCAGCCCATCCTATTAAATCGCAACCATAAATTAGAGACTATTTGCGGTTGCTCGCACGTTATGTATCAGCCAGACGATGGCGGCGTCGCGCCACTCCCTCGCATGTCTCTTTTCTCCCTATAACACCGTATACGTCCTTCTACAATAACAAAGCTGCAAGAATCGCCTACGGCGGATAAATCATGTTGATTAACCTATTTTTAAATCTGTCGTTTTTATGCTCATATGACAGCAAAGTAATGGCAATGTTCCACTTAATTTATGGTCGTATGCAGCATGCGCACGGAATGATAACTAAACGGTGGGCGACTCCGATGCTGGGATCAGCGGATTCAACAATGTACGTGTACCCCAATTTATCTGCGGTGGGATGTTGCTTCATCGCCGTCTGACGGCTTCCTCTTGTATACTTTTTGAAACTAACGTCGAGAATGTTTGAAGAAAATACAGACATACAAACAATCGTCAGATAATGCTGTCGTCGTGAAATTATCACCTTTCCTCTTTAAATACACATACAAATATTAACATATATATATATATATATATATATATATATATAAATTTAAACAATTTTAGATGTTTGAACTGTTCTTCTTATAACTACATTTTGTTGCGTTTATATTTTGTCATCTCTAGGACTTAATTCCTTACCAATAATATTTCAATCTATATTAATATTCTACTTTAACATTTGTTTTTCTTTTTATTTTCAAATCTCAGGAATAGTTGTATTTGATATATATATATATATATATATATATATATATATATATATAAACTGATTAAAAATCATTAATAGTCTGATAATTCATTATTAGCCTAATATGAGTTTTTTTCATTCTTTAAGTTTCTGATATTAATATTTAATAATAAAATTAAAATAAATAATAATATTAATAAGAAAAACTACCTCTATTTGAAATAATTCAAATAAATATAATTCCTAAAAATAATTTTTAAAAGTATCTCTGTACAACATAATTAAATTATTACTCTAATACCAGAAGATGTTATAAAAATTATCAGTAATTTAATATTGTTAATTTTATTTATTTTTAAGTTAATAAATACTTCGATGGCCACGTCATAATTTTTTAAACACTATATCATAATATAAATTTCGTTATTGTGATGATTAATTTGTGTTGAAATAAATTTACCACAGTATGAAAACAAATAGTGATCTTGCTTTATACTTTTCTCAATGATATTTTTTTACATGTTTATAAATCAAATAAATAGAAAATTACCATATCAACACTCTTTAGAAATATACATTTTTGATTCAGTGATATTTAATGTTGAATTTTAGTTTTTATCATTGAAATTACCTTATTTTTAAATTATTATTGCTGGACTTTACCTAATTGATTAATAAATAGAAATAGAATTGTTATTACAAATTATTGTCTTTTTTAAAACAAAGTGATTTCATATATTTTTTAAAACTCTTTAAATCTATTTTTAAATAATTCTTAGTAATTAATAACAATATAATTAATATAAAATATGATCATTTTTAAGAAAATATTAATTTAATTTTCTATTCGATTTAAAATAATTGAAAAAATTCATAATAAAATTTTTGCATATTCAATTTAGAAATAATTTTGATTGAATAATAAAACAAAGTGAAATATTTTTAGAGAAACTCATATTCAAGAATAGTTATAAAAATTAATAAAAAGTTATCGACTTTAAAAAGTAATTGTTATATAATTTAGCAAATGAAAAGTTATTAAATTTACTTATAGATATTAAAAATTAATAACTAGACTTCTCTCTTTAATATTAAGTTTAAAAGAATTTCTATTTTTTTAAAAAAAGTTATCATTCATTATTAAATCAGTTTAAATGCTAGAATTAATTTATTATCTTGAATCAAGTTGAAGGCGATTTTATCTTTCAAAAGCTTATTATATATATATATATATATATATATATATATATATATATATATATATATAAACTCCTTACATTCACAGAAATGTGGTTTGAAATGCAAAAAACACAATTCTTTGTTAATATAATGTTATTTTTTTACTAACTTGTTAAAATTAAATTTTACAAATGAGTATAATTAAAAGAGAATGTTTTAAAGTTTTCAATCATTTATTGCAACAAAATTAAAAAATCATTATTTTTCATTTATTCTTATATACATATGCTTGCACACACACACACACATATATATATATATATATATATATATATATATATGTGTGTGTGTGTGTGTGTGTATGTATGTATGTGAATATGTATATATAAAAATACATATATTAAAAAGGTGAAAAAGATTAAAAGTATATAAAAAGGAATTATAAAAGTTGTACTATTGCAAGATATCGTTATAAAAGAACTATCTGCACAAATGTCAGTACAATAAATTGAAAAGAACTATATTTTGAACCAAAAATAACGTACGTGGACATATATAGACGAAAAAAACTCAATATATACAGAAATATAACGATGCATACTGTATTCAAAAGTCATAAATGTACATATACAACAATAAAATTAAAACATAAAAATACACAAATAAGTTATCACGATAATATTTAATTAAAAATTCTGTTTGCCATGACAATAAAAATGTGAAAAAGTTGTTTCCTGAACGGCAAAAAAAGTCGACTGATAAATTTATTATCTTCGTGTAGCTTATTTTTCACGCTTGATGTGTTATTTTGAAAGAGCATGTTTGTATATATATATATATATATATATATATATATATATATGTGTGTGTGTGTATATGTATGTATTTGTATTGAGCTTACCAATCAAAATTCAATTATAAAAAAAATATAAAAGATATCAGCGAGATTTAATAAACGAAATACACTTTGTAAAATTTAATGCTTCATTATTTTAGATGGATTTATATAAACAACAGTATACACACACACACACACACACACACACACACACACACACACATATATATATATATATATATATATATATATAAAGAGAGACAGAGAGAGAGAGAGAGAGCTTTAGTATTTCTAGATAGGAAAATTCATAAATTTTTACCAAAATTGAACATTTATTAAAATGATTAAACAAACACACATTGCAATCTTATTAGAATTTTTTTATAAATTCCTTGTCAGAAATTGTTATTTATATAATTTTATTACAAATATAAATTTACTTGTATGGTATTATTATTATTTATCAATAGACTTCATCTTTTTTTAAATGTAAATATAATTCAAAACCTATACATTTAATAAATTGTTATAATATGTTATTTGAATTATTTAATTTTGAATGTAGATATAATAATATTATTAACGCAAATAGGGATTATTGTTGTCATCAGATTATATAATAATAATAACATAAATACCAAATATGTAAATATAATTAAAATAATTTTTATTTACTAGAGATAAAAAAAAATTCGAGAGAAATTTCCAGATAAAATAAAAGAAAATATAGAAAAAATCTTTTATCACATAAATTATATATTTAGTATATATATATATATATATATATATACATATATATATATATGTACGTACCAAAAATCTTTATTCAGTACATTTCCTTCTTGTAAATAAAAACATATCATTGTTTTTTTACCTCACTGTTTCATGATTTTCATAATTCATTTCTCTGCAGTTTTTAAATGAAAATCCATCTAAAAAAATTTTTGGTCACATTTTAATTTTTTTATTCTTAATGAATGACTTAATTATTTTAGTCTTCATCTATCGATAATATCTGTCATGCTGTCTGGGGTGCTCTTTCTATACCTTATTTCCTCATTTGTTATAGTTTCCATTTTTAATTTTCCTAAGTTTATTTTAAGGTAGATAATCTTGGTTCTTTGATAGAAAATAGATAATTTTGCAGAAAAAATAAATAAATTTATTTTGATATTAAAATTTGTATATTTAATAAATAATTATTAAAGAATTATTAAAATTTAAGTACTAATAACCTATATAGATATTTTTAACTTAGCCTTGATTACGAAGAAATTTCTATCTTAACTTAAATTGCATTTTACAATTGAAAAATAGAAAAATGCACTTAGTTTTTCAAGATTATTTAATAATTAAATAATATTCAGTATTATTTATTATATATATATATATATATATATATATATATGTATATCGACAACATTATCATCATAAATCTCTTTCTATATATTACTTCATGAAGATCTCTCCTAATATTCATATATCCAATAATCCAATAAATTTCTCTTCCATTCTACTCCGACGAATTTTCTACATCTTTATCTCTATTTGAACTTTCCAAGGGCCTCTCCTTGGCCCTTTTTATTTTTCATAGTTACCAAACTATAATTTTTGTTATACATTTGTAGTCTTTTCTTTTTCTTATATAACTGGTTTATTTCCATTCTAAAATTTTCACTCTTGTTTTTACATTCGTAATGGTTTTTTTTGCAATCCCCTCGTTTCTTTACTTATCTTAGTGTATTATACGAGGGTTGTTTGATAAGTATGGTAAAAAAATTAAGATAAAATTTAAATTTTTTTAAATCTAATAAATTTTTAAATTTTTCATTAGTTTTAAAATTTACCATACTTATCAAACGACCCTCGTATATTTATATATATATATATATATATATATATATAGATATAGATATATAGATATAGTATATGTATATTACATATATTAAATTCAAATTATTAGTAAATTCATATAATATTTAAATTCAAAAAATGTTATTCATATTTTCAAGTGTATATTATTTTTCATACACACTACTATGAAAATCTCCATTTTTGAAGTACAATGGTATATTCAAAAACACTCATTTAATATTCAAATGTATACTCGTACATACTTTAATTTTATTTGTATAGTACTGAATATATATAGTGTTTATTTTATACAAAACTTCAAATTATCTGAAATAGTTTTGTTAACATATAATTAAAATATTTACAATACGTATTATCAAATCAGTTTTTTTCATTAAAATTAATTTCATGAAAGTAAATAAATTTTTTTTTTATTTATGAATTAATATAAATACTCAATTTTATGTTGAAAATTTTAAAATAAAATTGTATTATTTTTTTAGTTTTATATATAAACTTTCTGTATTTATTTTTTTGTTATTTGTAATTTGTATTAATTATTCACTACTATGAATATATATATATATATATATATATATATATATATATATATATATGTGTGTGTGTGTGTGTGTATGCATATTACTCATATATTAAATAAATATGATTTTAATATAACAGTGGTTATAATTAACAATTTTTTATTAGTATTATTTCTTGTTAACATATTTTATGTTTAATTTATCTGCCTACTACATTAACAAAATATTATTAAAAAAAAATGTTGTTCACTAATTTTTGAACAATATTTTTAGTAATTAAAAACACAAAACCCTAAATAAAATAAACTGTCTTAATTACAAATAAATAAAATATTACTTTTATACAGTGGGATAAGAGAAATTATAAAATATATTGATTTGTAAAGAACTTTTAATGCTAAAAAACATTGTATATATATACAATTTTTCTATTAAATCATAACAGCATAAATCATATTTTTAATGAAAATCAAACCTATAAATAAATATATTTTACCACCCAATTATATTGTATCATGTATATAAAGTATGCAGAAGTGAAAGGTCTCTAGTTATAGATTACAGTTTATACAGGAGCTGAAACAACAATGAATTCATGAATTTTGAACAGTGTCGGTTTATTAAAAATGCACGGTTGCTCGAAATAGTGCTGAAGGTATTTTCGTACAATTTACTGTGCTCACCGACTCGTGAATTAGATACACTATTTTGATAATAAAGTGACTAGATAGTTTGTATTTACATTGTTTTGAATCCCGACTAATGCTTTATAATGACATTTACTAACTTAATGCTGTATTAAAAACGAAACACATTTTAAAACTCGAACATTTCAAAACTTCTATTTAGTAAAAAACCTTTTAATAAAAAATATTTAAATATTCTACAAAATTATATAACAAAATAATGATTTTTAATTGATGTTTAACATCAATATATATATATATATATATATATATATATATAATTTGTAATTTCCTTTTTTTGATAAAAGAATAGATCATAAAAAAATATTTAATATTTTTTTAATAATGTACATTATTAAGAACAATATTGTACTAACTAAAGTAAATTTAAAATATTTATAAATATACGATTCAATAAAATATTTTTAATAAGTTTCATTTGAAATTAAAATAAAATATATTACCATAAAAATCATTGAAAATACTATATTTTATAAAAAAATAATGTTTAACTGATTCAAAAATATAATTGCCTCAAGTATAAAAATATATTAAATAAAAAAGTATAAATTAGTTTTGAAATTACATGTGGTTAATTTTATTTTATTAAGATATATTTTTTCAATCATAAAATAGTATATTTATTATTAAAAAATGGTATTTATTAAATATTAAGAAATATTTTTTCCTTTTTATTTTTATAAAATAACTAATGATAATCTCTGATTTTGTGATCTAAACCTTCATCTCTAAAGTTTGACATAGATTGTGAATAAGGTCGAAACGTTTTGAATTTTTCATTAATAAAAATGATATTCTTGTGAACCTTGATTCAAGTTGAGAGTATAATTGACGTTTCTATTTTCAGCACAACCTTCATCATGAGAATATCTAACAAAAGAAAGTTAGTCGTTACTCACTAAAAATTGTTTGAAATATTTTCAAAATTATAAAAAAGATGTTCATTTATATTTGTATTGTATATATAGAGTTCTAGATAATTAAAAAGAAAACTTCATTTCATCTCATATATAATACATGATATTTTAATAATTTATCTATTACTGTTTATTGTATTCTAACATTTTCTTATTTAATAAATTATCTTTTTATCCCAAGAAATGGAAAAATAAAATTTCATAATTAAAGCACAGGTTTATATCTACTGAATTTATCAGTCCGAAATAGACAATGATGACGTGTTTATAAAACAAGATAGAGAATATCTGTGTATGAGTTGTGGGTACGATTTTGCGACTTTCGCCCGTTTAAAACATATATTACGACATTTCATGTATATAGCGGACAACGAAATACATACTCGCTCGTACACGCACATATATAGAAAATCTTGTATGGAATACGAAGGAAGAAGAGATCTTTGTGTGTATACGGGTACGCGAGAGGCAACGTGGGTCGGGCGAGAGTATTGTGTTCAGTCGTATGATAAATGACTCTGCATGTTGCAATGGCTTTCCCACTAGAGCTCTCTCTAGCCAGGTTCTGAACGCGCGTTCTCTTCCCCGGCTGCACGTGCTGATGTATTATCACGATAATTACCCCGTGTTTAGTGCATGAATATTTGTTAATTCTTCATACAAAATGGTTTCGTGAATGCGACAACGAGCGACCTTTTTTATACGTACTTTCCTACTAATTCATATTTCACAGGAACTACTCGTATTGTTTCAGTGACAACAGAAAGGTTTCCTAGTTTGTTATGTTTTGTACAGGCGCTTTATTTGTCATTTTTTATGTTTATAATTGGATGAGATTATATATGGGTATTCGGGAGATTAAAATAACTTTATTTCACAAACTTTTATACATAAAAGTTTTTTTTAAACAGTTGTATTGGACATAAATAATAATATTTATAGTAATTTTTTAAAATATTTAATAGAATTTTCAATAAAAATAGCATATATTATTATTTCAATGATTTTAATTATTTTTTCTCTATAATTTTAGGAAATATTTAAATTTAAATTATTGAAAATAAATCATTCAAAATAAATGTTTAAAAATATATTAATTTAATTATTAATATAGTTTGTAATTATTCAATTATTATCATATATAATTTTAAAAATATATTGAGAGAGGCCAATGATTACGTTCAATTTAAAATAATAATAATAATAGACCTGGTTAGGCTTAATTTAAATGTAAGTTTCAATTTTTACATTATTATATTTTACCTTTCTTAATGTAGTTTTTAAAAAAATTAACTGAAGAAATTATTTTTTTTTAATATAATGATGAAAGTTCAATATAATTTCTGAAAAATTCTGTATAAAATTTATTTTTTTTCAACTTATTTTTTTAATTCTCAAATTTAACTTTTAGCTTCTATTCATTTCTACTGTAGAAAAAAATTTTTTTGGTTAAAATCCTACTAAATCAGATATCTCACAAAATCGTAAGCATTCAAAATAAAGTTCGTAATCTCTGCGTATTTTTTAAACTCTTCCACTCGAGCTACTCTATGATTTTACGAGAACTATCCATTCTATAAGGTCGTGTAATATAAAATGTCGGATTTTTATTTTATTTCCGATATAATAATCCAACATTTCATATTACACGACCAATAACAAATTTATTAATCAGAAAACGAACAACTTTTATTTTAATTTTTTTTGTATTTCAAGTAAATGAATTTGAATTACATACACTTCTACACTAATCAGGTAAAGGCCATAATACAAGAATAAATAATAAACATAATCAGAATAAATAAAAAATAATAATAAATAATTTTCAATAATAAAAATTTCCTGTAGGATAAAATATTATTTAATAATATAATTGATGAAATTGTACTTAAAAAATGTATTTTTAAATTATTTTCTTATTATGTTTTTGTAAAAAAATATTTTTCAATCTCTATTGTATAACTTTAATCTTAGATAACCTTTTTTCAGTTTTATTCAAACTATTTAAAATACTTTTAAATTTTTATATAAATTTTTTAAATGCTATAGTTTGGATATTCAATGTCAATATTTAGAATATATATATATATATATTATATATATATATATATATATATATATATATATATATATATATATATTATTGTTCTATTTATTATTTGTAAAGTCACATCTGTGTTTATTTCAAATCATAAATTATTTTATTTGGAAAAATATTTATACTATATTAAAAAAATTGTTTATTAACGAACTTGAACAAATATAAGGATTTTCTGAAATTAATATTCAGTTGCTACTGAAAAATCACCATTACGTATAATAATTGTTATTTGGTAAATAAAATTTAATTATTTATGTAATTTAAGATATAGAAAAAGCCTTAAAACATATAAGATAAGTAAAAATATTTTCTGTAAGATATTTTATGTAATTCGTCGTTTTCTTTATATTTTAACTTTTATTCTTTAAATATAACATTTCTTATATATATATATATATATATATATATATATATATATATATATATATCCTTATAGAATTTTATTTTATCTGTGTGATAGCCTCTTCTTATTTAATAATAAGTTATCTAATTTTTAAACCATAATAATGACTCTAGAGGGAAAGAAATTCATCATTATTATTTCACAAAGTAAAAAAATATACCAAGTTCATCGTCTCCTGTTGAAGAAACATTATCTATACATGGTTTCGGTTGTATTGAATGTACGAGCTTAGTGGCAACATTAGGGAATATCGTGTAATTAGTATAAAATTAATTGAAACGTTCAGAGATCAGAGAATACGTACAAGTGGAGATGAATCGTTTCCAAGAACCAAATATTATATATTTTCTTCCAAGTCGGTAACACACATCACACAATAACAATTCGTGCGTCGCTATGGCATAACGCCAAACATTTATATTGCTAATTCTACACGACGCAATATTTGCACTGGTACAAATTAGATATTTAAATTGTGAACGTCAAATATTATACCTTTCTTAACATATATGAGAAGGTGTACTTATGAAAGTTTTAGTCCTGTTTTATGAAGGATTAAATACATCGTTTCGCACAACAAAAGCACACAGTTTAGGGAAGCGTCTATGAATTTGTTATGAAAATTAGTACGACGACGAGTTGTTGTAATAATGCCACAGGTTCGAGTTTTGTATGAAGGTTTACTTTTGTGCGTGTTTTTGTAACTGCTTTTAAATTAGCATTGAAACTTCTAAAATAAATATTATTTCGTCTTTGAATAACATCAATCTCGATTTAAAATGTAAAGTAAACAATATAATGTAAATAAACTTTCACACGCTCTTTATGTGAATTGAAAATATTCCACATTACATATTAACTTTTCATATGATATTCTGAGAAGAAAATATGTAAGTGAGAATTTATTCTATTCGACTGGGATTTTATTCACAATCATAACAGACACATACATATATACATATTATATATATATATACATATACATATATATATATATATATATATATATATATATATATATATAACTAAATTTTCATATCATTTTATATGAAAATGTTAAAAATAAAATAAAATAAATAAATGTAATTTTTCTATTGATGTAATAACTATTTTTGTATATATATATATATATAAATATGTATGTGTATACATATTTTTTTACATACTTCGTAATTGAAGTGATATTGAAATGAATATTTAACTAAAAATATACGGAAAAATTTAAATCATGTTCATTCATTTATTATAAAAGTAAAATATTTCTTCAAGTATATTTTTTTAATCACAATGTATTGAATTAATATTACAGACAATTTCAACATAAATTTAAATGAAAAAAATTGTCAAATAATTTCTTTTCAAATTGAAAGAGAATTTCGAAACCTAAATATATTTCAATTACAATGCAGGATCTATTAATTTATATTTCTATATTAAAGTTACGTCTGTCATGCAGACAAAATAAAGACGACCGATTCAAAGATAGTTATGTATCAGTGGCTTTCAAGAATGACAAAAAATATCTAAAGTCATCTTCGCGTTCCATTGGCGCAAGTCTCAAGTGGCGCACTCACAATAGTTGGAAATGCCATCATCCGTTGCCATTCGTACAATCAATTTACAACTTTAATGCCAATTTGAGTTCGTGATGTGCTTATGTGAAATCCTCGACGATTGTGACTACTGTGCGGGTGGAAACTTCAAGTATTTTCACTCGTACTAGACAGACTATTGTCAAATAGAATGCTTACTAAGACAGCAAAATATTTATTCGTACATACATACATAAATATGACATTTTTATTAATATATGTATTTATATATATATATATATAAATGTACGTTTAAAGATTGATAAAATGTACATAGAATTAAAAGAATATATTTAAATGACATCGAATAGCATTTAACAAGAATTTCAATTGCGAGTAATTTTTTGAATCCATCTATTAACATTTTGAAAAATGAAAAATTAGTGATTTATAAGAAAGCATTAAGAAGAAAGAACATGTTTTCATTCAAGAAAGATTTCAATGAAAAAGTTGATGTTGTGTTATTGATGGGATCACAATAGGTGATGTATTACGTGCTCTTGAAATTATCTAAAACCATTAATCGGTACAACGTATAGTTTGACAATTTCAACTAAAAAAGTATATAAACTTTCGAATTTATACAATATAAACTATGTTGTCGTATATTATGACAATACTAAACAACACGTGTCACTGAACATTGTTAAAATATTAAATGAATGGATTTTGAAATTCTGTATTAATCACTATATTTCCAAATATTACATTGATAAGTTACTATTTATTCAAATAGATAAAAAATAATGAGTTAAAAATTCTTAAATTATGAAAAATAAAAATTTATTTCAATTTTCTATCTCTAAAAATTGTTCTCTTTGTAAACATTTTATTGAATATTTCTTTTTTAACAAAGTACTGCAGTTTGCTGATAAATTGCAAAAATTTGTTAAACGAAGTAAATTATATTTTATAATCAATTTTAATCACATAATTAAAACAAAATATTATTATGTTTTTTGAAAAAATAAAAATATATTATATAATATAGGGATAAAAATTATCATTTTTAAAAATTCAGGAAAGATTTCTTTTATTAAAGTGAATAATAAAAAAATATAAAAAATTCCTAATATTATTGATTTATTCACTCAAGAATATATTTTTTTTATATTTATATACATACATACATACATATATATATATATATATATATATATATATATATATATTATATATCAACCTTGATTATATTTTTCTTTTCCTGTTAATATTGACAGAATAAATATAATTTTCTATATCAATAAACATTCTAAAACATTTAAATATAATTCAGCTTTCAATATAAATAAACATCATGTATTTATAATTTAAAAATAAACTACAATTTTCAAAAAAATATATATATTAAAATTATTTCACATTTAATTTTTCGGGTAAAATAAACATTTTAGAACATTCATACATCCAATGCTGAAACACGTTCTAAAAATAATAAAAAAAAAATATTTTCGAAATCAAATATTCTATTATTATATTTCTGTTATCCGTGTTTCGTCAAAACATCAAAAATGAAAAAATAGTAGTTCTCTAACTGAAAACAATAAATGTGTGTATTTATGTATAAAACGAATTAACATTTAAATACATTTTATATGATTGTTGCACGCCTATTTCTACGTTGAACATTTTATTTTTATTAGTGTGCGTGAACATTTGCTTTTTGTATGTTTATTCGATTCATATTTACATATTTTTCTATTTAATTCTACAATGTTTCACGAAAATATACAATCACGCTAATAGCTTAGAATAGAAACTATTGAAATTAACATATCAGACGCATTTAATCGATAAATTATAACCTAAATTGTGGTATCGGTATTTATTAAAAAAGTAATATGATTAGTATGAACCAAAACTATTTTCTATCGCTCCTTAAATTATTCTAATGTATAACGATTTAGTGTTTTATATTACAAATCATTTATGTAATGAAATAAAAAGCTCAATTACATTCAAATAGGTGACTTAATAAATTAGTATTTCAACAAATCATTTTATAAATTAATGATAAATACAAATTCTTTACATTTTATATTTCAACAAAATCACTTTTAGCTTTTTATGAATTAAAAAAAAATGACAGATATTTATAGAAGTTAAAATATCATTAATACGACAATATTAAATTTAAAATCTTTAAATGAAAAATTTCTGAAATATTTTAAATTTTTCATACAAATCAATTTTAATGTTATTTTAATGAAATAATATCTGTCGTAAAATCAATATTTTCTGTCATTTGATTTTGTTGTTTTATATTTTGGAGTTTATAAACTCTAAACAGAAATTATAAATATATAGAGTCATCCAAATGTGACGCCTAGATTTGTGTTTTTTTTAAAAAAAATAAAATAAACTATACACATGTTTCCCTATAAACCACCCTATTTACATGTTTCTTTTTAAAAAAACACAAATATAGGGATCACATTTGGATTACCCTATTCTTCTAGAAAATTTATAATAATTAACTATTGAATTTTCTATGCAACAATATTCAGAATATAGAGATTAAAACAAAATTTTAAATATTATATGATCAGTACATTTTCGTATAATTTGTATATATATATATATATATATATATATATATATATATATATATATATATATATATATATATATATATATATATATATATATATATATATATATATATATATATATTTATACAGGAATACCTCGCATAATGCGGCTAATCGGTTCCACTGATTTTCCAGACTATTTCAAACCGGACTAATCGAAACATTAACTAAATACAAAAAACGTTAATTGGTTCCATACAAATTTTTTTCCCTGTTTTTCAGTAAATAAAACGAGGGTAATATATTCAAATGTTTGTATGTATCAACAAAACGAAATTAGCAGTTTATATATTTATTTTAAATACATTTTAAATTCATTTTCAATTAAAATTTAATTATTAAAAAATCGACTTTACTCTAGAGTTACGAATCGAAAACTAATAGAAAAAAGACCACAAAACTATAACTGCGCATGCGATACGTATAATGTACGCATGGACATATTTTTTTTAAATGTTAAACTGTACATTGTAAAACCGTACTAATCGAAGCCGCACTATGCGAGGTATTACTGTATAATATATATATATATATATATATATATATATATATATATATATATATGATGTGGGTGTACAAATGTATACACATATACAATTTAATGTGTAACTGAATTTAGTGAATAGTATATAAGAAAGAATACGAGCCAGCACAAAGTTACGAAGAGAAAATAGAACCATTCGCACGTTTAGTTTTCCGGACTAGTAGTGTATCCGTAATAAATCATCTTTCGTACTGACCGCGAGCATGGAAACAATTGCAAACGTTGGTACCAAACAGAATAAGAAGAAAAAAATAATGCGGCTCATTGGCCGAACGTAAGAAAGCCATCTATCTCTCTGCCGTACGAAATGATACGTTTATAATGGAAGAATGAAACGAATTGATCGTAGAGACGTGTGTGTGGGCGTGTGCGGTCGAAACTATCTGGGATGCGCTAAGATGTTCGATAATAACTATTATTTCGTAATGGAATCGAGTTCGTCGAAATATTATGCCACAAGATGATTGCCGATGATCGAGTGCTTGCCTCTTCTTACTCAGACATAAAAAATTAATTGAGTTCGTAACTTACACGATAGAAAAACTGATTCTTATTGGTATAAAAAGAAGAAAAACGAAAAATCCATCTTGTAATAATGTACGAATTTATAGATTAGTTTTTCTTATCTGATTGTGAAATAATTATTTTTATGTAGTTACTTTTTATATAAGTGATTTCTCTACGTGCTACTATTTCGCAGAAAAATTATATTTTTAAGAGTACTTCTCTAATATTGTTCACCTAATACAATTTCTCTCTCTTTCTATATATATATATATATATATATATATAATGTAGAATAAAAAAAGATAATAGAAAGCTTGGAATGTCAAATCTTAGTAAGGCTTTCATCCAGCAGTAGATAAAAAAGGCTGCTATTGATGATATATAAATATATAAGATTTTCCAATAAGAATGTCAGAACTTTGATAGCTGGTGACAGCCATAGTTGAATTTTTTTAAGCTCATTTTGACATTTCAACTCAGTATAATTTGGTGATTAATCGTGTGACATTTAACACTTCAATAACGATTAGAAATTGAAAAACTTCAATAGACTTATTGAAACAAAAGTTTAATGAGTCCATTATTTCACGAAATAAATCCATCAATTGGCCACCAAGATCATGTGATCTAACTCCACTGGATTATTTTCTGTGAAGTTATACAAAATCATTGATTTATGCTGATAAACCACAAACAACGCAGGCATTAAAAATAAACATTGAACGTGTTTTTCATGAAATTAGATTACAATTATGTGAAAGAGTGACTACAAATTGGACTAAATGAATGCACTGTGAAACGAATGTCAAGCGAAATCATATGGTAGTCATATGAGTGAAATTATGTTTCGTTATTAATTCCATGGAATATTCTTAAAAAAATAACTAATTAAATAAATACTTTTTGTTTTATTTCTATTTAAACTTCTGAAGCGTTTATCTGAAACCCCTATATAGGGTCATCCAAATGTGACGCATAGATTTTGATTTAATTAAAAAACAAACAAAAGAAACTATACACATGTTTCTTTTTAATAAAACACAAATCTATGCATCACATTTAGATGACCCTATATATATATACATGTATAAATCAAATATTAAAAATGATATAATTTTTATGGCCATATTATATGGAAACTTAAATATTAAAATTATTTTATTAAAATTATTAATCCTATATTACGATATTAAAAAATCACTGAATAAAATAGTTTTTAAAATTGACAATGAAGACATCCATAGTGTTAGAAAATGAATTATTAAGGTAATAAATATTTAAACATATGTTTCAATTTTAAATTTTATTTATTTTATTATTTTGGAAATTCGCATTTCAAGACTTTAAAATACAAATAATAGACACATTTAAAAATATAAAAAATACTAAAAATCACTGCATTTAATCACAAACTATTAAATTATAATAAAACATATTTATTTAGTAATATTTCTGAAGTAGAAAATTGATTAATTGTAAAAAAATATTTTTCATATTCAATTTTAATTTCTTAGTATATTATTTTCCTGATTTAATTTTTTTATTAAAGAAAGTAATAAATACAATATATATACTTTTGTGTGTATATATGTGCATGTATATATATATATATATATATATATATATATATATATATATATATATATATATATAAATATATAGACTAATAAATCCTTAACACAAAAAATGTAAATGTCTTCATGTAAAATACGTAAAGAAATCGTACACTTAAACATTGTGACAATAATTGTAGGGCAAAAACGAGTATATACTCATACTAACTCAAATACACACGTACATTCTCATACAGACAAAGACGAAGAAGAATGACTACGTAATAAGAATAATAGTTAAGTGCGGATAATAAAAAACAAGCCCGGCGTAAATGAACTATCGAGCTAAAAGAGTAATTCGTACACATCGCACGACGTCGTAGTGATGTAAATGCGACACTTTGTGTCAGATAAAGGCCTCGCAATGCACGCCACTATAGTCTAGTCACGTTTTACGGCAGGACTTCTCTTCACTAAAGAAAAGACCAGTCGGGGGCAGTGATTGAATACATCGCCTATACGAGATATTCGGATACAAGAGAAAAAATATATATTGTATAACGAACAGGATCTTGCTTCGAATGCCGGTTGCCTCACATCTACACATTTATGACCGCTTTCTCATCCGCACTGTAGTATATCTTCACTCGATGTACACACAGAACTTTCGACGTGTAATGTATGTTTGTGTTTGTTTATTTATCATTCAGGTAACATACTTAATCATATATATGTATATATATATATATATATATATATATATATATATATATGTATATAATATTCATTGTTTTGTGGCCATTTTGAATATAAACTTCAGTCTGAAGGCAAAACATAGTTGTAAACCATTTATGTTTTTTTTGTGTATTTGGAAATTTTGCATTTAGATTTTATAAAAAAATAAATTTGGTATAGATATATAAATATTTTATATCGTTATTTTAAAAATATCAAAGAAAATTTAAATACCTAAAAACAATATAAATTTAAATTTTTAACTATTTCTTTAAATACTTAACCATCATCTCATATTAAATTTAACAAAAAAGTTGAAATTAATTTTTATTTTGTATTTTTTTTAAAATATGACACTAAGTTGGGAGTTAAATATAAAACTGACGACTTAATCTCGTAAAAAAACATAATCGTCATAGAATTTTAGCAAAAAAATATCTACTGGGCTAGCATTGTCAAAAAAGGCAATGCTAAGATCCTACAAGACTTAATTGTCAAAGATAGTGATGATTATTTTATATATGTATAATGGTCCAAATGAAACTGAATGATAGTAAAGAATAATAAATGATAGTAAGCAAATATATGTATATCTAAACCCATTAGTCTTATTTAGGCCATCCTATATAACGAATAACTCTTAATAACATAAAAATATTTTCAATTGAAAAAAAAATAATCAATTCAAAACACATTTTGAAAATCAAATGAAAAATCCTCGTCAACCCACCTGGCCAGCGTGGCGAGTATAATCAATTACCAATTATTGGTAACATTCAATGAGACTTTCATCCAACAATAGACTGATATAAAATGATTTCATTATACAATATATATATATATATATATATATATATATATATATATATATATATATATATGCACAGAATTTAGAAATAAAAAAGTCCTAAAAAGAAAATTTGAACAGGAGGGATAAACATATAAGAAAATTTGTCTACGTAGAATGGAAGACAAAAGTATTGGATTACTAAAATTAAAAAAAATGGCATATTTCTTTATCCTATAATGTCTAAAGAAAAATTAAATTAATGATATATTTATATATATATCGTATTTTTAAAAAACAAAATCATAATTTTAATATTTAATCGCAACAATTGTTATTTTAATATTTAATCGCAACAATTGTTATTACTTATTATATTTTTTAATTCAAAAATAATTTTAAATTTAATTATGTATTCTTTTTAAAATTTTATGCACTAAAAAATATTTTTTTCCAATTCGCCAAATATTTGATTTGAAAATATCTTTTTATAGCAAACAAATATTTGTTTTTACAAAATATGTTATATTTATCAATAATTTTATAAAAATATATTAAGTAAACTATCATTGTTTTAAAAAACTAATATCTTCTTAGTGAATTATGTATAATAAAAATAATTATGTTTATTTTATTTAATTTTTCCTTTTAAATATTTAAGTTATAATTTTGATATAATAAAAAAAAATCAAATATTAATATACATACATAAAATTTTAGTTTAATAATATAACTAAAATTAATTATAAATTTATGAAATTATACTTAACTCTATATATAGGGTAAGCTCAAACGAAACTAAAGAGTTTAGATATATATTTACTTATGTATTATTATTTACTATCCTTTACTATCTTTCAGTCTCATAAGAACTACCCTATAAAAATAATATTTTTTCAATATATATATATATATATATATATATATATATATATATATATATATATATAATATATATTAGAAATTTTGTAATTATTTTATATTCATTTAAAACAATATAATTCTACCGTATCTTATCTATGTTTCCTAGTTATTTTCAAACTATAAATAAAGTCACTACATAGAGGGTATTTCTTGTAATCAGTAGGAAATTTCCGCTGCACTTAAATTATTGCTTCCAGTTCTGCAAGCTGTCAAATAGGCTGAGCGTTTTCTAGTCTACCTTCTTTGTTACTAATTAAGATAAATGCAAGAAGGGACAGGAAAACGAAAGAAAACATGTTTTCAAAGAAAATAACAGATTTACACTTTTTCTTGGAACGAATTTTTCTCATTATAATATTAAAATATATTTCTGTACTTCATTTAAATTTATAATTAATGTAACTTTTGAATAGATTATAATTATATTATTAAACAGTATATTTTTAATATAACTTCATAGTTTTATTTATAAAAAAAAATATTTTAAATAAGAGGATGGGCACATAAATTAAATAGTATGCTATAAAAAATCATATTTATTTTTAAAATGTATTTTTTTAAAAAAATACATTTTAAATTTCAATTTATAAATTACATATTTTATAGAAGTCTTTCTAATTCAGCATTATTAATAACTTATTAAAATAAAATAATTAAATTTATTAATCTAATATTTTAAACTATTCGTAATACATTTATTAAAGTAAAATACATACAATTAGGTTGTACTAAATTAAGATTCTATTGAATTAAACTAAATTTTAAATATAATAAATATATTTATTTCAAACAATTATTAAAAACAGTCATATAAAATAATATTTTTTTAAAAAAAAAATATCGTGTTTTTATTTTTTTAAATAAATATATATAAATAACGTAGAAAATTTTTTGAAAATCTTTTTTTTAATTTTTTAATTAATTTACATCATCAAATAACAATGAAAAAATATCTTTAATTAATTTTAAATAAAAAAATTAAAAATTACTTTGAATATTTTGAAAATTTCAATTATAATCGATTTGAATTATTTATAAAATTGAGAAATGAAGTTATGATTTTCAATCTATGATATTTAAATAATAATAAAGAATATTTCCATAAATCGTTATTTCATATAAATAGTAACACACTTATTTTTTTTATTGAAAAAAATAGTAGGACGTAACATGGAAGTCAAAAAAGAATTTTTTATAATCGAATTGTATTTCTTCCACTAGTTCATAGAAATCCGAGTGTCGTGTCAAAGGTATATCGACTTTTAAATAAATAACTACAAGGTGTTGTACAAAGTAAATAAAACGAACGAATTCAAATACTGTAGCAATAAATTCGACCGAATACAGTGTCACAGAAGGAATCTTATTAGTGTATATTGAATCCGTCTTTTTGTCCTTGCTACGTATCTATGGTAATTTCATAAAACGTCGCACGCTGAACGTTGACAATCCGACCGTTTGAACTGGTTCACCCACACACTCACTTTGGAAAAAGGCATCCATCCAACACGTCCGTACATCGGTATTCTTCACTAGCGTCATCGTCGTTCGCAACATCATCTCCCCTTATAATTTCTTTGTGCATCATCGTGTTCTTTGAGAGCGCAGAAATATGAAAGTCGTTTTTTATTCGCACACACTATCAAAGTAAGCTTCGTTCATCGAGTCTATTCAAGATGCAAAGCCGAGAAATTTCACACTTCACAGAAGCACTAGAATAATACACTCGCGCTCCCGGTCGTCTCGTTCGTCGTCGTGAAAAAGATTCAGTGAATAATGTAAAGTATACACGATTGTGTGTGTATTTGCCACGACGATAGTGGCATCATTTTGTTTTTAACGAGTTTACGCTTTAATAAATGGACAGAGGATGAGGACGAGCGGTGGTTTCGACAATAGCCACTCTTTCTTGTGCCAAATAAAATACACCATTATTATATTATTTGTACTCGATTCAGAAAAGACATTATAGTATATACATATACACACATACACCCTTGTATAAGTACACATGTGTATGTAATAGTAATATTACAGACAATACAGCTCTTCGTAGTCACTTAGAGATTTATTTTTACAGACAAGTTCATTATTATTATTAAATGATAATAACTCGGTTTTTATTTACCAAATATTTCACTTTTATTTTTAAGATATTTTACTTTCATATATAAATTACATACAATTTTCAATTCATTAAACAATAACAATATTAAATTGTTTATTTAAAAGAATACAACGTTACTGATTATAAACTATAAAAGTGTAAATAAAAATATACAAGTAAAAAAAAACGATCAAATTTTCAACAATCTAATTAAAATTGGCTTTAGACTCATCTTTTATAATATCAATAATATTTTTTTTAAGAAAGTAATAAATGTATAAAATTTATTTTGTACTAAATTAAATTTTAATTACTTCCATCGAATTATTTGCTAAAACTTGAATAATTTCGATTTGAATTAAGTTTTCTTGTCAATTATATTTAAATATCAATTCATGTATGACTAATCGATTACATTTAAAATTAAATTCAATCTTGTTCAGTGTATTTTGCTAAAAAATAAGTATTTAATAGAGTGGATAATACTATATGCATTTTAAAAATGAAAACTATATTTAATTGAATATAATTAAGATATAAATATATATTGTTTAATTCACCTTTTACATTTTTTAGAAAACACACACACACACACACACACACACACATATATATATATATATATATATATATATATATATATATATATATATAGTATAATTAAATATAAATTTCTTCCTCAAATTTAAATTAATTTTTCATTATAACTTTAAAATACATATTTATTCTCAATTAAAAATTCGTTATATCTATCATATATATTACTTTAAATTTAATTTATGTTGAAAAAGTTATATTTTATTCAAGGATATATATTTATAATTTTTTATAACTTAATTTCAAAAGTTATTAATTAGATAACAAATTAAAATATAAAATGTAAAAGAGAAATTTATTGCTACATATATATATATATATATATATATATATATATATATATATATATATATATATATATATAATCATAGACTAGTGAAATAAACTTTTATGTAAATAAACTCAAATTTAACCTAAGTTACTTGGTGTCAAGATATCACGTTTTGATGTTCAAGAGAATATAATCTTATGATTACGAAAATGTTTAATGAGTTGAAAATTTTCATTTTGTGATTTATTATCTTTCTTTAGAAATGAAAAGTTTTTTGATCGATATTTATTTATTTAACACCAGTGTATTTTGAGTAAATTTATCATTAATTTCATCTTTATTATTAGATGATAGTAGCATTAAGAAAATAAAAATTATTACATTTAATCTCTGTGAATCATTTTTAGATACTTATATTAATTACTTTGTATGTCTTAACCAAACATTGCATTTTTATCGCCTTAACACAGGACGTTTTAAAAAAGTCGATTATTATAATGTATAAAATGTCAAATATTTTTAATAATCATTCAACAAATAGAAATATATTTTCATTAATCTTAAATAAATGGAATTTACATAACTATTAATATAGATTTCTTATAATTACATAGCATTAATTTTGGAATAAAATTCAATAAAACAAAACTACAAGTACCATTTTAATGTTCTGAATATTATTTTTAAACAAAGACAAAAAGTATCTTTATAAAAAAGCATAATTAAAACATTTTTTTATAAATAACTAAAATTAAAGAAAGATTAGTATTTGACAATTAAATGTATTAATAGTATAGAAATCTTACAAAGACTAGAATTCAATTTTGTGTCAGTGATATAAAAATTAAATTTTAAAATTAAAATGTAAACAAAACAAACTAATTAAAATTAAAATATTGACAACGTTATATATATATATATATATATAATAAGTATGTATAAATACATATACATATGTTGTATCGTCCATATTTCAAGTAAATAATAATCAAAGAATTCAGCAAAAACGTTGTTCACGGAAATATGGATTTCTTTAGTGACGAAATTCTTTTTTGTAGTTTAGTAAGAACATGTTCTATTGATTCTATTTCGCGGTTTGTATCGCAAAAAGGTGTTTCTATTCAGATTGAATCGATAAAGATGTTATTTGTTGTCACCATGTCCTACTTTTCAATCTATTATATTTTGTTTGTTTTGGTTGCATTTCTTATCTGTAGGAAATAAAAAAAAATCTGTTCGATTTATGTGATTTATTTTTAATGCCAACAACAGATCTGTTTTCTTTAAATATTTTCACTATTTCACAAAGCTGTCATAAATACATTTGTTCATACATTCTTATATATATATATATATATATATATATATATATATATATATATATATATATATATATGTAAGTATATATGTATGTAATATATGTATATTTTGAAATAATTTAATTCTGGAAAATAATCTCTCGATACATTAAAATATTTGAAATTATTTTAAAATTAATAAACACATAGTTGGAATCATAGAAATATTTTTTCATTGATCTATATCAATAACTATCTATTGACATATTTATCAAGATAGATATTAAAAAAAAAACAGTTATAATTACAATGTACAATGTAAAAAGTACTTACATGTAACAATATATGAAATTTAAATAATATTATTTATTTTATATATGAGAATAGAAATTATTGATATTTTTTTTATTTTTCATTCTTAAATTTAACTTGTATTTCCAATAATACAATATATAAAGGATTATCTAAATGTGACGTCTAAATTTGTGTTTTATCAAAAAGAAACTATACACAATTTCTTTTTATTAAAACACAAATCTAAGCGTCACATTTGGATGACCCTATATATATATATTTATATATATATATATATATATATATATATATATATATATATATATACATATTCAAACATGTTTATAGATAACATTGTATTCTCAATAAACATAAAAATGATAGAGTGCGTAAATTTCTTGGAAAATTTGGCAAATAAAAATTACACTCTGGTTATAAATCAAAGAGAAAAGTTGTTTTAAACACTGTTAACTGATACGTTCGTTTTTGGGAACAAGCTGCCGGAGTCGTTCACCTTCATATAAAACAATATACAAGTTGGTACTGTTATATATATTTTTTTTTCGCGAAGAATACAAATCTTGCAGATAAGAATATTGTAGATGAGGTCGAGGCAGCTTAATGCGTCCCCCGGGACTGATAATCTTAAGTTGGTACAAGCGGCCCCGGACGACTATAGGGGATTTTATCTTTGAATTTCCCACCCGTTGTATCGTTGTTCGAGCGACGGCGGGCCCCTTGTCCATAACATGCCGACTTGTTTTTTTTATTTGTCATTCAACATTTTAAACGAACTTTTTTACGCTTTGAAATGCAAATTGGTCTATTTTATTCTTTTTGTTCTTGTGCGTAATTTGTTTAATGTTTGTTAACTCGTACGAATTTATTTAGAAGAATTTACATTTCTTTCGTTTTACTTCAACTACGTTTACATTATTTTCGTATGTACTGCTAAAGCGGTGTGTTCGAGGTGATAGCCATAAGGGTTTTAATTTTTGATTTTTCAACCCATTAAAACGTTCATTTTAATGTTAAAACTTTTTTATGTTCTATAGAATATCCGATTTTATAAAATTCATTCTATTGTTTTCAAAATTAAATAAAGTTTATGTTACTGTTTTCGAGTAGAATATTTTCAAATTTCCATTACAATACAGCTTTTATTTTATTTTTTCATTCATTCAATAAAATTAGTAGTAATAAAATTGATATATTTTGTACATTTAAATAAATTTATTTCACCGATATTTTATTATTATTAAATTATATATATATATATATATATATATATATATATATATATATTTATATGTATATATACATAAATGCAATTTAATTCTTTGTCATTTTATTTTCATAAAGGTCCAAACTACTTCCATTAAACTAATATTGAAGGATAAAATGAATATTTTTTCATTATTGTTTATTTTTAACCATTTTATTAAATATTCAGATAAGAAATAATAAATGCATTACTTGAGAATAATTTATTATATTATCTTTCAATAAATATCAGTAATGGAACTTAATTTGTTAAGTTTATACAAAATTAAATAATCAGATATTATTACTATATATTATTAGTTTCGTACCAGAAAAACAAAAATAAAAAAATATATTTCTATAATATCTCTTTGCAAAATGTTTTTTGAAGTTTTTAAAAATAAACACCAATTTTTTTATACCATATCCTCAAAAATTCTTAATGTTAAACACACATACACACATACACACACACACACACACACACACACACACACACATATATATATATATATATATATATATATATATTTATTACAAAATCGATGAAATTTATATTTTTTTCTATAATTAAACTTTGTGTATATTGTATATATATATATATATATATTTGTATTTCAATATATATATATATATATATTTGTATTTCAGAAATACATGTTGTCATTATATTTAAAAAAATCAAATTAAATTTCAGTTTATAAATAAATCTTTTTAAATAACTATTATTTATGTTACTTATGAAAGTTATAATGTATTTTTGGTACATTCATAAATTAAGTTCAAATTTTAAATTAAATTTCAAACGTTTTTACATTTTATAATAAATTATTATTAAAACTAAATAATATTTTGAAATTACATTTTTTAATTTTTTAACTTATTCTGGCATATAGAGAATTCATTTATAATCATTTATATTTTGTGAAGATAAAAATAATAAAATTCTTAAGTCATTTGAAAATTATTTTTATTGATGTAATTCAGAAAATCTATTGAACAATTAACGTCGAATGTAAGTTTAATTAAGTAACAAATCTTCTACAATGAAATAAAAATTTTAAAATTCCACTCAAGAACAAAATTCCTGATCGAATAAAAAAATAATGTTGAAAGTAACGAGTGAAAAAGTAGACGTCCGGAAAGCAATGTATTCCCTACGACCGACGTCCACGTTACACAAGTCGTACGCAGGAAATTGAGATTTGATTTTAATTACTATTCCATCCTGTAATAGAATTCGCTCGCACGTCTCTCATGTCTTTGTGAACGAAGAAATTGGTAGAATCGATACGTAGTAGTTGTTTCCCGAAATGTGGTCATGTTGATCGTTGTAAGCAGACGTATAGAATGTGTGTATCTATATATGAGTATATGTGTGTATGTGGAGACGACGACGACGACGCATGAGGACGCGATGCGAATAAACGGTAACTCAAAACAAGTCGCGCTGCACCTCTATTCGACGACCCCGGAAATTAAATTTATGGTTCATCGGAGATTCACTGACCACAGCGAAGCATTCGAGACCACGCGTTTCCTTTTTATACACAATAAAAGATCCTTTTTCCCTCTCATCGCAATGCCGCTATATTACTAAATGGATTGCGTATAGCGCAGAGATATATTTATTTTCAAATAACAGACTGTTTGATTGGATATTAAGATTTTTTATTGTTTTTTATTTGAGGTGTTTTGTATTTGTTTGTGAGCGCTATTATTTTTGATCAATATTTCATATATTTTTGATTGTAACAATTTACATTTCTTTATATATATATATATATATATATATATATATATATGTATAAATGTACATACATACAGGCAATGAATTAATTTTGTTGTCTCTGATGGTAACAATATAAAATTAATACCAAAAAAATATTATATTCATATATAGTGTGACCCAAATGACATTCAGGGGTTTAAATATATATTTACTTGTTTACTGCTATTTACTATCTTCTATTATCCTTCAGTCTCATTTAAGCCATCTCATATATATATATATATATATATATATATATATATATATATATATATATATATATATAAAAACATAAAACCAATTTATATTTTACAACAAATAAAAAATGAAAATAATATAGTTTTAAATATTGTAATAATTTTATAAAATAAATATTTCACATATATAATTTTTTGTAAAAAATATATTCTTGTTAAATACAAAAAAATAAATTATATTTTTTATTATTCAGTTATACAAATATTAAATTGTCTATGAAATATTACTAATAAATTCTAATTTTTAAAATGTTTAATTTTAACTACTTGTTTAAAAGTGTAGAAATCTGATAACAAAAAGGTTAACAAAATAATCTGTCAATTTAAAATGTATTAATTTTTGTAATCATAACTGATATATCGTTATTTTTTGTTTTGTTAGATTTATTTTCATATATTTTTTAAAATAATCTAACTGAAATCAAAAACAATTTAACGTATTTAAAATAAATTGATATTTTTTTATTTTCCCTCTCTTAACAATCACTTGAAAATAATAAAATTCTATTTTTTTCAAATATAAATATTACTTAGAAATATTATTATTTTTTTTAATATACTAGTTTATTCTAATATTCTCTTAAATTCCAGTATTTCATTTATAACATTTATTATATTTAGAAAACATCATTAAATGAAATGAAATGTATACATTTAAATATCCTTTTAAAACACTGACATAAATATTTTATTTGATAGTAAATATGTTTATTTGGAAAGTCATCTGTGAATTGTTCTTTTGCTCTTAGATACTGTGACATAATACAACGTGGGTGTTATTCATAAGTAACTCAATAAAGCTATCAGCTTAGATCTTTCAAGAATTATTTATCAAATATAATTCAAATCATAATCATATAAACAATAAAGCCCACATTGAAAAAGTAAGAGTGAGGAATAATAAAAAAAGTAAATTGATTACTGGTAATTTTCTTACTAAAATTTATTTTAAGAATTTTATATATATATATATATATATATATATATATATATAAATGTGTATGTGTTTGTATTTATGTACATGTGTGTGTATAAGATCTATAAGAGCAGTCATATATATAAAGTTAAAAAAAAGGTTTTAACTGACATTTAAACATAGGTGGATTTATTCTTTATTATAAAATCAATTATGTACTAAATAATAAATGATATGAAATATAAATGTCAGATATAAATAAAGAATATACATCCTTTGAATTATTTATTTCATGTTGATTGATACAAGTTAAATCGAAAATTTTTCATCGTCTACATTTCTATTCCATCTTCGAAATTTGTGTAATGTTAGTATTATAAAAACCTTAATTTAAACATTACTATTCATTATAATGATAATTTTAATGACAGCCATAATATTGTACATTAACATGTTTTGTATATTTATTGTTTATAAACTATCAGTAAATAATAGTTTATTGTTAATAGTTAATTACTTTTAACAATTTTATTGAATCTGATGTGATGTTGATGTAAGTAATTCTTTTGTGAAAAAGTGATTTAATAAGTTTGAATTTATTTTACACTTAATTTTTATCTTTCAGTTATAATTTCTTTTAAAATTATTAAATTTAGTTTAGTAATCAAATAAAATACAAAACACATTAGAAAGTAACTTCTTTTCATTAGAAATTTAATAATTGTTTTTATAAAAAAAAAGAATTATACAAAAGAAATATTTTACAGAATTAACTTTTTCTCGTACTACTAATATTGAACTAAAAACAGACAAAACTCTATTCATTTAATTTTCCACAAATTTATTTAAAAACAAATTATTTATAATTTATTTATAGTTTACAGTTTTTTTATTTATAGTTTATATATATTTTGAAATTTCAGGAAATATAATTAACAAAAAAAGTAAATTTAAGTAAAAAAAATATAGCTTATTATAGAAGAGTATTTGTTTTTGATTGTAAAATGCATGCCTATTTTCCGTAAATATTCAATACAGTGAATAAATTTTATCCAAATATTTATATTTCATTATAGTATAAAAAAAATTTTATTTAACTTACTCATAAAAAATCATTCAATGAGTTTTTTAGTTTAATTTAACAAAAATAAAAAATGAAATATTTATTTATTTACGAAATTTCAACACTTTTTTATTAAAATATAAAAAAAGAATTTTTTTCTTAAATTAATATTTTAAAAATTTAATAATGTATACATAAAACTTTTACGTTGCTTATTTAATTAATAATATAATACATTATATTTCATAGTTAACCACTAACCTTCTTATCAAGCTTTGACCATACTAATTAAGTTAATCTAATATTCATGTAATTAGCATCTTGTAGTGGTTATGTTATAGGATTATAGATGCTTTGATGCATCTCTGTGTGTGTTTTCGAAACTTTTGGACAGTTTGGACTATAATCACAGCTATAGAGATTAAGGAATTATGACAGGATTATTTAGTATTATTGTTTGTGTAATATATTTTTTTAAGATTTATTTTCACTTAGGAAATTATTAAAAATTAAAATTTATAATTTAGTTTATGAAAAACTATATCTCGCTTTATTTGTTATTGTTAAAACGACAAATAAAGTAATTATTGTTTTCAAAATAATTATGTATAAAATTAGAATTACGTAATAAAAATTATAGTCAATACAAAACTAGATACAAAATTTAAAACATAAATCATTTCTTTTATTATATTATAATTTAACATTATTAACATGAAAATAATTATTTCCAAGCATTATAAATTCATTGAAATTTAAATCAAATTTATTACTCATATATTAGTTAATTATTTTTTTCATAACTTAAATACTTTTTAATATTTATATTCATCAATGATGTCATTTATATAATTTATTTTGATAATATAAAATTTTCATTTATTTTATATGCCTAATACATAACGAAATAAATTTAAATATCAATGTGTTAAAAATGTTTATAATTAGTTTTGCTTAAAAAAACAATGTATTTTTATATTTTACATTTTATTATTTAAAAATATAATTGATTATCATTTACATAACTTGTTATTTATTATTAATAAAATAACAATTAGAAGTTGATTTTATTTTCATATATGCACACACACATAAACATATATATATATATATATATATATATATATATATATATATATATATATATACTGCAATATTTTTAAAAAAATATCAAATATCCTGAGTATGAAAGTGAAAAGAGAATTTTTGTTATATATTATATATTGTTTTTTTTATTATTTTGATTAGAATTTAAATCACTTTTGGAAAATAAACAGAAAATACTGTTAAAATGTAGTTAAATACTTATTACAAATTAGAAATAACTTATAAAAATGATGAATATTTCTATATAATAAATAAATATTAATTTTATGAATTTTTGTCCTTTAGGTAAAAAGTTAATTTTTATGGAATAAAATATTCTGTACAAAATTTCATTAACCATTATGTCATTATTTACTTACTCTTTTTAATCCCTCATTTCCATTTACATTCACCGACTTTACAAATATCTATATCCTGATTTTAAATTTTAAACAGTTATAAGCTGTCGAAAAAAAATACATTTTTTTAAAATTTTCTGATGTATTAAAAAAAGGATATACATCAAAATTTTAATTTTATATCCATCCTGTACTTGGAAAAGGAATTTGTAGTAAGTGGAAAATATAATATTTTTGCTGCATAAATTCTATGTTTATATATATATATATCTATATATATATATATATATATATATATATATATATATATCATATATCATATATATATATATATATGGATATATATATATATATATATATATATATATATATATATATATATATATATATATATATATATGTATATATATATATATATATATATATATATATATATATATATATATATGTATTTATGTATATAATTCTGAGTTAAAATTAATTACTGGTAATTATTATGAGTAATATATAATTTTTAATATAATATGTAATTAAAGATCGTTTCATAGAATATATTATTTAAAATATATCCTTTTTCTCATCAATGTAGCGCTGGACACCCTGAAATTATACATGGATGGATTTACTAAGACTACTTTTAGGATGACCTTAATGACCTTCATCATGGTGATTTGTACGACTTCAACTTCATCGTACAACATTGATTTCATTACCATTTTCACTTTTAGATAAAATAGTCTCACTATGATGAATCTAGCTAATATATATGTTGGATGCTGGATAATGCATATATTTGCTTTTTGGCCGAAAAATTCGTGTAAAATAACGGCTTTGTGAGGTGATTTATTATCGTAAAACAAGTACTACCTACCAAGTTTCCGATATTCTGATCTAATTCATATTATCTTACAACACAAACGTTCCATAACATCTAAATTGTACTCAGTAGTAACAATCTCACCTTCCGGAATGAATTTGCAATGAACGACGCTTTTTTTGAATCGTAAAAACAAATGAATATTGTCTTTACTTATAACTACTAAAAATTTAATTTTACGATGCACTCTGATACTTGCTTTCCGAGTCGTACTTAAAGTACCATGTCTCTTCCTTAGCAACAATAGAGTTCAAAACTTTGGAGTTTCTTTTCGACGTTTTAATAATATTTTGTAATTATCAACGCATGCCCTATTGAATTTCATTTAGGTTGTGTGGTAGAAATCGAGCACGTATTTTGTAGTTTAAGTCAAAAAATAAAAAAGATTTAATCAAATTGAAATAAAATATTTTATTTCTACATATATATGTATATATTTTATATTTCAAATCTAATAAAATCAATTATTATGTATTTATTCGATTACATATAATATAACAACTGTAATTGAATGATTATTTGACTAAATACAATGACACACGTAAAACTACAATAAATAAATGTCATGAGATAATAGAATTTTAAAAAAATAATTATTATTCCGTCTAGAACAAATTAACACATTATTTCATATATATACTATATTTTAGATTCAATATATGGTTCTATGAAATATTCTGTGACAATATCATAGTTAATAGTGAAAATTTCACAGTCCTAATAAAAAGTTCAGCAAATGACGCATAGAATGCATGCAGCAAATAAAGTAATAAAATCGAATTTTATATATATATATATATATATATTATTTATTTTATCATTTTTATTTTTATTCGAAGAACATAACAAAAGCAAAGATGAAAATTTTAAAATTTAATTCAATTTTTGCTATAAAAAGACGTTGAATACTACTACAGTATATGAATTATTTATACACATTTAATGTATTAATATTTGAAAAAATCAAATTTTTCGAGTTCATAAAAAATATCCGCATATAAAACGATATAAAAATGTATAAAAAAATAAGTAAATTTTCTCTTTTCCGTTCATCCTGCACCGTTTGTGAACAACGTACATATACTTCATACGAATATATCTACGGGTCCTTTCATGAAAAAAGGTACGTTGGAAAATGTTTCAAAACTCGGAATTTTCAAACATTTTTTCTCAATTTATAGCCAAGCGAACACACAATAATTCTGCAAGATGACAGTTCGGTCGGTCGCAAACTACGTTGTGCCAAAAATACCCCCCCAGGTGCAGTTACTATTAAAATATATGAGAATTTCTCTCAGTCGTGTGTTCGTGTATGATTTATTCACTTTTGGTCAATGACACAATTCTTTTCAATTTGTTTCAGACTTTTCTTATAAATCGTTTAAATGAGAGTTGAAATATATTCGGAAAAATAGTTCGAACTTCTGCTGAACTATGATCGTCGTCCGCGGCAACGGTTTTACTTGTTGAAGTGAATAATGTGTTTTTGTGCGCATTTCATTCTCTTTTTTACTCTCTATCTACGACAAAATTTACGACATTTCTTCGCAAATATAAATATAACTGTATACCTGACAGATCGTGTTAGAACAATCTGTCTGAATAATTTACTTTAACGGACTTTTTTAGATAAAAATTATTAAATATAAGATAAATTTAAATAAATTACTTATAGTGAAAGTCCATCCAAATTCCTCTACTTATAAATAATGAACACCTATATTAATTAAATTGAGTGTTATAATTAATCATTACTTTAATATTTTATTATTATCTTTTATAAAGCAAAAATGTAAATATTGTTTAATCATCACATTTATCTATAATATTTATCAAAACATTAATATAGTTTTTTAATAAATTTCATATAATTTAGTAAAATATTTAATAAATCTCTTTTAAAATATCCTTCAATAATATAATGAAAAATAAAATAGTTTATAAATTATTGAAAAACGTGTATACTTGTCTACATAAAGAGCAATATATTTTTTATAATTTAAAATGAAATTTCGCAAAACTAATTAAATAGTCACTTGATTGAAATCAATAGTAATTCAAATACTATATTTAATATATATTAATACCATATTGAAAATCCCAATCTGAAATATATATATATATATTTATATATATATATATATATATAAATTATATATATATAAATATATATAATATATAAATATATATATATATATATATATATATATATATATATATTATTTAAATACATGGAATGGATTTTTATATATTTTAATCAGATAGTTTTATTTGATATTATTTAAATATATCATATATATATATATAATATCTCCCTACATTTTTTTTTGTATATATATAATACCATATATATATATATATATATATACATATATATATATATATATAATTATAAATAATCAATTATATAAATTTACAAGATAGGGGTTTTAAAAAAATTGTAACATTTTAAATTCATTTTTAATAAACATTTCAATAGATTAATTTATATATATATATATATATATATATATATATATATATATATATGATAAGTATTTTATAAAAAAATATTCAGATCATTTATATTGTGTTTACGAAAATAAACTAATGACTATAAAATTTTCTAAAATTGCTACGAATTGAAACAAAATTACATTATTTCTTGCTTTATACAATCATTTCGATGCACTTAACTTATTTCCCCGGAGATTATTATATGCTATTAAATATATTCTCTTTTGAATTTTCAGATAAATTTAATATTGATTTTGACTGCTTTGTCATACCAATTTTTTATAAATTTCAAAATAAAAAATACAAGAGACAAAGTTATATACATGTGAATAAATTTAGAAAACTTTAGTTCGAATTTTAAAGACATAGCCTTAAAATTGTACAATTCTATATAAATCAAATTAAATGCATATAATTGAATTCATATAATTATTAAAATATTTCAAAAATAATGGTTAAAATATTGTAAATATTTTCTAAAATAACACACACGCACACACACACACACATACACACACACATATATATATATATATATATATATATATATATATATATATATATATACAAGGTTTTTCAATATGAATGTCAGAACTTTGACAGCTGGTGGCAACCATGTTTGAATTTTTTTCAAGTTCATTTTGACAACTCAATATAGTTTAGCCAATTATCATGGTACGTTTAACATTTTAACAACACTTAGAAATAGTGAAAACTTAAATAGATTTATCGAAACAAAAGTTTACTGAGCCCATTATTTCACAAAATGGACCTATCAATTCGCCATCAAGATGGTATGATTTAACTCCATTGGATTTTTTTCTGTGGTATTATCTGAAATCATTGATTTATGCTGATAAACTGTAAATAATAAAAGTATTAAAAATAAACATTTAATGTGTAATTAATTAAATTAGACCATAATTATATGAAAAAGTGACTTATAATCGACTAAAGAAACGGACTATGTCAAGCGAAGTCATGGTGATCATATGAGTAAAATTGTGTTTCATCATTAATGCCATAGAATATCCTACTTAGATCGAATTACTAAAAAATAAAACCATGTTGATTTGCTTCTTCGACAGCAAAGAGGTTTCACAAAGAGTTCGTTTAAATCAAGTTTAAAAGACTAATCACTTATAAGAAAAAATTTTCCACAACCGCCTATACCGGACATACCCTACTTTTTCCTATTCCCCCATATGAAAAATTCGTCAAAGGTATTTATCCATAAAATATTTTTAAGTGTATTTATTTAAATTTTTGAATCACTTATTGGATATATACCCTATATATATATATATATATATATATATATATATATATATATATATATATATATATATATATATATATATATATATATATATATATATATATATATATATATATATATATATATATATATATATATATGTATTATTGTATAGTAAGACAAAACGATGTATACATTTATTGTATAATTAATCTGTACCGTGTATAAACATTAGTACGAATGTATAATTAAAGATAATCAAAACAGAACGGTAGCATAGGACAAACTAGAAATAGAACATCGACCTATATAACCATTATGACCGTGTCCACCTCTGTATTAATATTGAAATGTATGCGTATCATCTATGCACTTAGGGATTTACGCACAAATGAAATCACTTGAAATACAATTCGGTCAATGTGTTTTCTGCGGTGTGTGTGAACGTAATCCCGCAGTGACCACGGGCACGAACATACCGGAATCAAACTAGAGGATTTTGGGTTTCTTGAACCGGAAAATTCACTCCGGTCTAAGAAACAGACGGCGTCGCAGTCGTTGTTCTCGTAACGCTACCGATGCGTTGGTAACGCATTACTGTTCCACTGTTCTTGTTCTTGTGTACATGAACGTCGTAGACACACGTCTTAATGTTTGTCACTCATACGCTATTACCAGACGAAGATAATATATTTCATTTGATTTTGTGTTTTATTAACAGAATATATTATATATATATATATATATATATATATATATATATATATAGAGAGAGAGAGAGAGAGAGAGAGAGAGGGTGAAGAGAGAAAGAGATAGAAATATAATAATTGTTAAAATTATTATTTTTCATATATGTATATACAATATTATTATATTTCAAACAAAAATGTTGAATTATTATAAGAGCTTACTTTTACACCTAGTTTTAAATCTTATAATCTTTTTGTATAACATATAATACACTGTATCTATGTACATTTATTAAAAATATATGTCAATATTATTTTTTTAATTTTTTATTACTATTTGTTAAATATATTCATATTATAATCATACATTCTAAATATATTCTCTCATTCGAATTTATTTTAATTCCCAAAATAATTTTTATTATTAAATATATATATATATATATATATATATATATATATATAATATATATATCAAGACTAATCATGAAAAATAATAAAATGTGATTAAATTTATCTATTATACTATTTCAAATAATTTTTATGAATTTTATTTGTAGTAAGGTCATTAACTATATTTTATTGTTTCTTAAATTTTAGTTTTTTTATACTTATTTAATGTATTTTATTAAATTTATTTAGCTATTTATCTATTACAATTATCTATTTTGAAACTGTGATGAATTTAATTTCGCAAATAAATTATCACTATAACACCACAATATAATAGTAAATGTTCAATAATTACTTATTGTTCACTTTGTTTGTTTAACTTAACGATAGGCTGATGCGCATTTCGATGGCGTTACTATCAACATTAGAGCGTCACGTTATGAACAAACAATGTGAACAATAAGTAATTATTGAACATTTACTAATATATTGTGATGTTAGGGTGATAATTTATTTGTATAAAAAATATTCTTATGTGAGTGATATATTTATTATTATAGAAATATATATATATATGAGTTTATATATTTGATATTATATATATATATATATATATATATATATATACATACATACATACATACATACATACATACATACATTCGTATGTACATTCATACATACATAATATAAGAATTTTCAAAACTGTATTAAAAAGTATAATAATATAATATATTAACCCATAAATAATGTTTGTTTAAGTTTAATTCTTGATTTTTAATGTTGATTTATATTGTTCTTGTATTTCTTTATATTGTAATTCATCGCTATAGAAAAATATCATGTATATATATATATATATATATATATATATATATATATATATATATATATATATTACTTAATGTATATTCTCCCTGTACAAATGAGATTAACTGAACATTAACTTCGCATTAACTGTTGACATGACTGTCGTATTACCGACATAGTGGTTCCTCGTAGCGTAAACCAACTCATACTGACACCCATCTACACGTGTCTAATTTTCAGATCTTTGACCTGAAAACGTATCTCAAACATATATGTGGTGATAGACGTGTGTTTGTAGTAGTGTGCAAATAGTGCATGTGCATTAGAGTGTGTAACATTGTAATATAATGGTAAAGGGGTTGACCACAAACAAGTTGCAGAATCTTCATCTGATGACATCGGCATTTTGAAGAAGTCGCATTGTCATTAAAATAGGTAGATTTTAGTGATTCTATACTAATTAATCGTGGTTTATTAAATCTGACTATCAGAATTTGAATAGTTTGAATAGTTGCTTAAATTATTCAAATAAGAGTTGATGCATTTTTTATCTGACAAAATGTTAAAAATATATTTTTTATATTTTAATATGAGTACGAGTATATATATATATATATATATATATATATATATATATATATATATATATATGTGTGTGTGTGTGTGTGTGTGTGTGTGTGTAAGTATACATAAATAAACTCTATATTTTATAATATTGATTATAAATAATAATTAATTCCTTATCTATAAGTAACTTTCTATACAAGAATTGATTTTTAAGTTAACATTGACACAATTGTTACTTTATTGGTTTAATACATATTATAGTACCAGTTTTATAGATATTGAATAACTTATAAAAATAACGCATTATTATAATTTAAATTTGGAGTGTATCTTATTTTTTTAAATTTATAATTAAAATCATTATGTGAATATTATTTTTTCTAATAACAAAATCATTTTGGTTCTTTTTTATACAATAAATTAAATTTTAAATAAATTTAAAAATTTTTGTACTTGAATATTATTTATACAATTATTAATAAAATATTATATAGGCAGAAAAATCAATAATCATTTGTAATAATGATCGATATTTATATATGTTTTTTATATTTATGTATAGGTTATTTTTATTTATAGTTTATTTTAATTTATTATATATAATAATATTACTTTTTATATTTTGGAATTTAAACAAAATTATACACACGCACACACATATGTATATATATATATATATATATATATATATATGTATATAATAAAATAATTGTAAAAATAAATTGGACACTATTTTCTTACATAACTAATTTTCAACAATGATTTAATCATGACTTCTCATTATATGAGACAGGGAAATCTCTGTTCTTCTCTACAAAATGTCTGTACTTAAAATTCCAGTCGAATTCATGAAAGGGAACAATTAAACTGCCATGGTTGTTTTTTCTCGCATGATAAACGTGACGTATATAAATGAACGAATGGACACAACGAATGCAACAACAACAATACTGATGCATGAAGCAAAAGTCAGTAAGCGAATGAGTCAGTGAGCCATCTAGTCAACAAGCCAGCAGCAGCTCGTCCAAACCACTGTCAAAAAGTAAATGTTTAATTACGCCCTTTTAGCGCGAACATCATCCCCAAATACGAGTTGCCCTCTCACGTCCCATCGTGGCTGTCAACAATGCAATTAAACCACGTCTGCTTAATGCTGATTAGACACAAAACGGGCCACGGTTTTAATTTCATTTTTTTTTTTGTTCACGTAGTCTAAACGCGTGCTCAACTAAAATTTATCGTTGTTTGTTTTCCACGACAACAACGTTTCCATGTCTGTCCGCCGTCGTCGTCACCGGTTTTAATCATTTCTCGTGCCATCATCTCTCGCTAACCTACATGTTTTTTCTCTGTCATTATATTGTTTCATTTACACTCACATACGTGTCTATATATATATATATATATATATATATATATATATATATATATATATATATATATATGTATATATATGTATGTATGTATGTGTACAAATTAATCTGTTTTCGGTTTTCATCGTCCCGGGATTTTATTCGATTTACCTTCAGGTGTTTCGACGATTCAATATTTCATTGAGTTTTCTGTTGCTTAATTATGTAAATCGGAGGCGGCGCGACGCGGCATCCGGAATATTGAATTAAAATTTATGAAAATTAATTTAGTTCACAGTTGAGTGTTCCAACCGGAAAATTCTACGTAGATTTCAACTGTACGAGTAATGTTCCGACGTCTTCATTTCATGAACGTGATTTATAGATATCATAATTACTGAAATCCAATTATTTAAATAGTTTATTAACTCTCTTACTGTGAATATCGAATCATAAAATGAAAATATTTAGAAAATCTTTCAAATAAAACCGTTTAAAACGTATTACTTAGAATTAAATCTTTATATTTCTGTAAATAATTATCAATGATAAATCTATTTTATTTCATTAAAATTTGATTTTTTTCAATTTGATATCATTGACTACTCGTTCGTATATATTTTATATAAATTTATATTAATATTTACCAATACTGTATGTTTCATTATTAATATATTGAGATATCGAAAGCAGTAGATAATTTTTTAAATAAAATTTACAAATATGTGTTTCATATACATGTTCAATCATTCATTTCAAACTTATTATCAAATATTATACAATTATTTTGTAACAATAACATTTTTCAATAAATTAATAAAATATCAATTATGTGAACATAACATAATTTAATTCTGTTTAAGTTTTAATGAAATATGAATAAATTTACTTTTATAAATATGAAGAAATAAATTATTTTTCACTCGTTTATAATTTACTTCCATTAGTAATTATTTCTAATTACTCACTTAAAAATGTTAGTTAAAAATAGTTTCGATAGAAAATATTTAAATAACTATTAATTTATTAAGTATTCAATTTTTTAATTATCCATAAAATACATAATTTTCATTTTCAATTTTTTCAAATACACTTTTTTATAATTTTATTATGTGGAATTGTATATAGTAAGATATATATGTATATATATATATATATATATATATATATCCCATTACTGTACTTATAAAAACTTTAATAAAGTTTAAAAATAATATTATTTTATTTGTATTGGTTATAGATAAGAAAATATGGGATTTATAATTTTGAGAAAAAGTAAGATTGATTTTTTATACCAGGAATATTCACAGGTGTTCAATTTATGAAAATACAAATATATTTAAAAGTTCAAGAGAAAAATTGTCTTATTCGCATCTGCCTTAATTCTGTATCATTTTAAATTATTTAGACAGATTTCGAATAATATTTTTTAAAAAGTAATTAAAAAGTTACATAAATAATTTTTGGAAAGAAATTTACTAATAGCAATATTATTTTTATACAGAACAATTTAAACTATTGTTACATTACTAAGTATTAATCTTTTTTAATGGTAACATGAAAAGTTTAATAATTTTGCTAAAGAAATATATTCAAGAGAACAAATATAATTTACTATCATTAAGGACATTTATAACTATTATAATAATAAACGATAAGTTTATAGATATATAATGTAGAGATTTGTAAAACAATACGTCGAATAGCCACAGTAAAGGCTCTCCTAAGAGTAATAACTGCCTTCTAGCGTTTCATTACAAGCTATCGAAACTTATCTAATACGACAAAGTGGTCAAGAATCTTTGAGGTATAATTCAAAGATACATTTCAGTATCGTATACTGAATTTTCATTAATCTAATTCCATCTTAGTTTCTCCCTGCATAATACATTGTTTATAGAAAGTTAGTTTCTCTGTACAGTACTATAATATTGAAACTAAGTTACACATTGTTTAATTGCAAAACCTAATTACACCTAATGTAATTGAATTCAATTAAATACAATAGAATTTTTAACCAAAAGATTTTAATTGAATCATTAAATTATTGAGCTTGATTGAGACCAATCAACAAAAATAAATATGTCATTATAATTTATATAAATTTTTACTGAAACATAATAAAACGATAATAAAATATGTTTTAAAATTTTTGCTCTTTTATTGTTTCATGATTGCTGTCATGAATATTCACGAAACTATCATGAATATTCAATTTAAACTTGAAACAAAGCAATCACTTGCAAATTCCGAAAGATTTTACGAGTCTATTCAATAATTCATTATTTTTTTTCTAAAGTTCATTTTAACAGTTATTAAATCAACTTCAGTATACGATTTCAATGATAGCATAAAATGGCACAAGATTAAAAAATCATATTATTAAAACTTTTAATAATTACAATTTATTAAACACACTTATGGAATTTTATGGTGTTGGAAAGAAATTATATTGTCTATAGTGAATTTGCCTAATTAAAAAGATGTCAAATTTGTAATTTATACACAAAATTACAAATATGATCCTAAAATTATTGTTAATTTTATATTTATAAAAAAATAACATAATAGTATTGGGTAATATTAAAAATAAATAATTATAAAATTTAAAAAAATAAGTGTGTTTAAAAAAAGATTAATAATCAGAGACATGATTTATATAAAAAGAAAATTGTAAACATCAACTCATTTTTTGTATAATAAAAAATTAACATTTTAATTGCAAAAAAATGAAACAAAATCTTTTGACAATTTAACGAAGAATGAAAAGAATAATATTAGGAATTTCTAAACATGATTTAAAAATATGTAAATGTATACGAGAACGGATAGAATAGAACTGATAGAATAAAACTAGTAAAAATCACTAAAATAGACATGAGTTAGACACATAACAAGAAAAGAACAATAGATATTTAAATATTGTAGCAAAGGTCATTATAGAAAAAGACCAAGAAAGATAATACAATAAAGATGTAAAGATAAAATTGTGTGATATACTGGAAGCGAGGTTAGGTAGCGATTTATGTACAGTAGGTAAAAAGCCAGTAATATTCGGTGAGACTAACCTAGCAGTGGAATGATCAAATCTTTATTAATTATATATATATATATATATATATATATATATAAATTAATTAATAAAAAATATCACTTTTAATGAAAAAAATATTGTCAAGAAAGAAATTTAGAAACTAATTTTATTTAAAATTTAATATAATGAAAAGAAATGAAAATTCACAAAAAAATCAAATAACACATACATATTTTATATATATATATATATATATATATATATATATATATATATATATATTAGTTTAAATTTGAAACATTATTTCAGTGAAAATTCAAGATCCGAACTCAAATATTGACCCGACAAACATGATTAAATAATAAAAAACAAAATATTAACTATTGCCGCAGGAATATCGTTACTAAATGATGAGAGTGTTAGATATGTGTAGATCGGTTCACTTTGCCAATAGAAGATAAAAAATTTATACTAAAAAAACTTGGTAAGGCCACCAGTTATGACGGTCAACGAATAACCTTTATCTTTGTTATTCAGGTCAATCCCTCGAGACAACGGGGGTTCTACGAATCCGCGTTGTACAAGAAGAAAAAAAATTCAATAACCTTGATCGGGTGCACAGAATTACATGCGTGTAAAATTTTACACGACGACGGTACGTTTACTTTTATTCTGTTAGCGTTGATACGGACTGCGTTTTGATTTTTATACGTGTTTTATTCGAACGTGTCGTATTCGAGAACTTAATATATATATATATATATATATATATATATATATATATATATATTCATTTGTAATTGGTTTTTTAAAAAAATGAAAACAAAACATCGAAAAATCATTTCATGAATATTTTTCCATCTATATTTTAACAAATTCGAGCTAGTATATATTTTTACTTTATTTATTCAAAATTTAAACTAAGTTATATAAAAAGTTTTAATGGAATAATTGATCATATTTTCCAAATATTTTGTTTTACAAAATTAATTTAATTAAATTTATTGAAGTATTGAAAATTATTAAATAAATACAAAAATTATTTTAGCACAAAATAAAGATGTTGAATTATCTTCTATTTTGAAAGAAATAATATTTGATATATGTGCATATAATAAACACAATAGATTTAAAAATTATATTAAACGAATACAAATGTAAATATGTTTTTATGTAGTTTTAAATGTTAACAATAGCTGTTGTTAATTAATTCATATTTAAATTTTATTTTATTTTTTTATTAGGAAATCAATTTGAAACCAACTATTTTCTATTTTATTTTATTAGTGAGAATTTTTTAAAAATATAGTTTAGTACAAAAATAATAAATGAATAATAAATTAGAGATGAAATATTTAAATTAATTTAAATCAAAATTGTTTTCTGACTGTAAGCAAAATATTTAAAAGGCATGAAAATACGTCTCTCTAAGCTATACAATGTATTGTGTATGAATATAGAATGATAAATGTGAATAGAATGTATGAAATGCGAATATAATATGTGGTTCTTGTATTGCTATCGAAACGATTCTAAAGTTATGTTAACCAAAAGCATAGTAAACAATTATGAATAAACTCATATAAGGAACGTTCAAGACATATGGTCTCAATCTATGTAAATTGTACATAACGTCGTCATGTTGTCTTTGCCCTGCTCTACGCCAATATCCCACAAGAGAAGTTCCATTCGTCATAGCGACATTCATACATACATACACACACACACACACACACACATAACTTTTCGAACCAGCGTTTCGTGCACATGATGTGTAAATTTACGAAGTTTATGACAGGTTGCAAGTCGAAACTTTGAATTGTTATCCCCCCGTGATCAGGCCGCAACTTCGTGCCGTATTCAAACGGTATGTGTGTGTGTTTCGAGTGGAGGTTGCTAGTTGTGCCTAGTTCACTCCCATCACGTCTGTATCCCCATAATACTACGCCCTTCCTCTTTATTGTAATCTTCCTATTCTCCCATACCAGAATTAACAGACTATGGAATAATAATTATTTCAGTTTCGTACAACGCTGAGCAGATTCGCCATGCGTATCAATATGCTTTGTCTTCCATGCATATACGTGCTATCTAAATATTAATGAAAGTGATTCTACGTTTATGAGATTAACAGATAATATTTAGTTTAATCAAAATATAATTTATTTAGTTCCAGATAAACATACCTGTACAAATGTATATTCATAAGAAAATACAATAACATATATATATATATATATATATATATATATATATATATATATATATATATATATACATACATATACAAGCATATCATATTGATAAGGATTCAATTAATATCAAATATTTTATGAAAGGTTACGAACAAGAAAAATATTTTGAGTTAGAAATGAAATACAGTTTTTAAAATAATTAATAGAAGTTGTAGGAATTAGACTTATGTAAAAAAGTATTTATATTTGATAATATTTTTAAATCGTATTCCAAAATTAATATAAAAGATAAAAAATTATATATTTTCATCGAGTTATTGAACAATTTATTTAAAAGTATATATAAAATTTGTCTATTTTAAATTTTATAACAATTATTTTATTTGTCAATTCACCCATTAACGTTATTTTTTACATGGATATCATAATATTTTTTGTATAATTACACACACACACACACACACACATATATATATATATAATTATTTGAAGTTTCAAAAAAAATATTGTTTTATATTTATATTAATATATCCTAACATATAAATTAATTATTATTAAATCATAAAAAGTATTATACTGTGAAAATTTATTATTATTTATTTTTCAATTAATACTAATTGTTACTTATATGATATTTTTATTTTTTATTACCTTTCATATTACTGATTATTATTGTAATTTTTGCTAATCTTTTATTATTTAAAATCTTTAATTTTATGTCATATATGATATATATATATATATATATATATATATATATACATTTAATATTAAATAAAATTCTTATATATATATATATATATATATATATATATATATATTTAATAATTCTTAAAAGTCAATTTTACAAACTTTGTAAAAAATGAAAAACAAAGTTTATTAATAGATTTAAAAAAATGAGACAAAAATCGATATATTCAATTTGTCTACTATATCTCCGTTGGAATTTAAATATATTTTCATATTTTTTTGAAATGATAGACATTCATATTTTGATGATATTACAAGCATGACAAATGGTTTTCTGAAAAAGTAGTAAATCTACTTTTGTCGTATGATCAAAATATTCTTTAAAATCATTTCCATAAATATTAATCTAAAATCTCTTTGATATTTACTTGATGTATAGTAATAATTGAAATTATAAATAATAATTTGATGTTCTTAAAAAATATATATTTATATATTAAAATATAAATTGCGATTAAAAATTTCAGATTATTTATTTATTTAAATATTATAAAATGAATTGTAATTTAGTATTTAAAGAACACATCATTTTCATCTACTATTTTATAAGAATTTTCATATTTCTACATAATTAGTTTTGCATTGTGAATAATTTATTTTTATGCATCTAAATAATAGTTTAAACTAAAGAAATATATAATTTAAACAATTTACATAAATAATACGTATTTTTTTATTATCGAATAATGAAATATTTTTTCATACACATCTTAAAATAATTATATACACACATACATGTATATATATATATATATATATATATATATATATATATATATATGTAGATATGTATGTATGTATATATTCAATTTTCTTATTAATATAAAATAACACGAAGTGTATTAAATTGAAGTCGAGAACTTAATCCTTGATTTTGTCATAAATTTACACATAGTGTTCATAAATCTATAGTGATGTACTCTACTGTATTATCAGAAAGATGAATTACATTTCTGTAGAACATTTTCTTTCTACTGACTTTATATCACTGTCTAACGTGAAGAGACGACCCTTCAATCATGAAAGTTATAGGAGGAGCCATCGGAGCTGTATGAAGTACTTTAGAGCACTTCTCAGAGAAATTTCCATAGATCAGTCGTAATTCTTGCAAAATGAGACCAAGCATGTTAACTGGAATTAACTTAAAGCACATTTTCGTACTGGAATATAACTAGAGGTATATAGAAATTTCACTGACAAGTATAGACTCTTTATTGAAAATTTTTCATATGTCAGTATTTATTTTGTGAATTATACTTTTTTTATTCAATAGGTTACGATAAATAAACTTGTCTATAAAATCTACATTAAAAATTGAAAATTGTGTTTTTATTTCGGAGAAATAATACTTATTTTTTTATAAAAATAAGTTTAGTTGAAATTCGAATGGTCTTAAAAAGTATTTTATATAATTTTTCTTCTAAGTGTATATAAATAAATAAAAAAATTAAATCTTTTTAAAGGTACTGAACTTTTTACTAGTCAATTTTAATGAAATAAAATATTATTTATTTATTCAACTATTTAACAAAAACAATTTTAATTAAACATTTACTAATTTGTATGTATAATTAAGAAAAATAAATATTAACTTTATTGTAAACAACTGTTATTTGAAATATTTAATAAAAATACACTTATTATTTTTCCAATTACAAAATTGCTTAATGTATTTTAATAAAGATTGTAATTTTTTGAATTTTTACTTTAGTAATCTATTTCATAATCATATTTTTGACACATTAGTTTTCAATATACTATTTTCAGAATGAATAATTTTAATTCTGAAATATTTCCCTAATTATATGATTTAACCAATAAGCTCAAATTTTGTAGAATTATATAATAGGTAACAAGAGAATTAATTAAATTTCACAAAATTTCCTATAACTTAAATAGTTTACATAGTTTCTAAATGCACCATAAATTTTGCTCTGGTACTAATCTATAGTATTATACTTATATATAGTCCTAATCTATAATTTAATTTGTTTAAGGTTACAAATCCCAACTGGTTTTAACGATAATATTCTAAAACTAAACTTAATTTTATAGATTTATATATGAATTAATAGAATTTTAATAAATATTAATATAATCACTAATTTAATACAAGCAAGAAATTAATTTTAATGAAACTTTAATTATAATTTTAAACTGTAATATTGTGTTGTAATACAGCAAAAAACACATTTTTTTACATGAAATATTTCTGGAGTTTTTTCAATATAATTATTTAAAATATATTTATGAAAACCTTTTCTAAGTAATTAGGGGATGCAAAAAAATCTAACTTAAATATTTTTATCAAATAAAAATGTAGTAAAATAAATAAAGGCCAAATATTCTGGATTCGTAAAAAAGATCATTTCAGATGAAAGAAAAATCAGCAGTAAATTCATTTTAATTAATTTATTTAATGTATATAATAATATGATTTTTCCATATATAAAACCGTAAATTACTCCTCAATGTTGAGATATTTGTAAATGATTCATATAAAAAAAGAGTTATACAAAATTCTTAATTATATGTGTGTTAATTATAATTAGATTAATATACTATTTATAAAACTATATGTAATCAGTCATTTAAATATATACATATATATATTTAGCATAAAAATGATTAAAATCGTATAACTGAACAAAGGTATTCTTCTTTTGTCCAATATAAGTTTTAAATCAATTTGTTTCAAAATTCTAATTTAAAATAATCTCTTAATATTAATTTCATATTTTAATGCAAAATTTTAATTTATCTTTACATTATTAATAAAAATAGTATTTTGGATAACAGTTAATGTTAAGATGTTTAAAAGAGTAATCATCATTTAATTAATGTCAAAAAAGATGTTAATAAGCTGTTATATTTTAAAATATTTATTCCTAAAACAGAAACAATGATTCACAATATATATATATATATATATATATATATATATATATATATATTAGTACTTCTTAATTTGATTTGACATTTTACATCATCGCATGTCATCATAAACTAAACAAACATCTCGGTAGAACAAAAATAGTACACGCACACAGATACGAACTGAAAACGAGTGCGAACAACGTTTCCGTACACGAATTATATTGAGTTCCAACACCATCCCGAGCCATCAATTATAAAACATCAGTTTCCGTTGAATGACAACGGGCCTAGTGTAGTGTTAGCACCCGGATGGATAGTGGGCGAGAGACACCAACCGGATCCGACAATAGGTATGAGACAGAGAGACGCGTGAATTCGATTAGTTACGCGGCTCGTCAACAACACGGAACGGCGAGCGACGCTCTTGTTCGACGTATGTGCGAGGGTGAGAGAAGTGCGTCGTTCGTGTACCACCCATTTAATTACCTTAAGCCCCGTAACAATCAATTTGATAGCGGGCTAGATAGCTACCAATACGCATTTACAGTTCTTTTACATGTCACAAAAGCCTGTCATTGATTCTTTTGTGATTCGGTTAAATACAAGAGACGTTTGGATCAACTACTTTAACAATTGCAAAGGACGATGCGTTTTTAATCGAATGTACGAAAATTGAATTTAATTTCAGATTAACCTACTTTTAATATCAATTTATGGAAACAGTCAATATTTCTATATGTACGTGTATTATTTAAACGAACCAATGAATTTTCATTGATCAAAGCATATTTTGAAATTGCATTCATAAATTATATAAACATACTTTTATATAATGAAATTAACATATAAATTAAATAATAGTTTCTTTTATACAAAAAAGGTTTTAATTATTTAGGAAGAAATTTTCAACGGAAAATAATTTAAATTAAAGTAATTACGAGTATATTAAAGCACTATTAATAATACTTATTATAAAGGTAAATATAACATAAAAGAAAATATTCATATCATGTAGGTCAATGAAAAATATATGAAATAATTAAAAATATTTGATGATAAATTTTCTATCATATTACGGATAATCCAATAATAATAATGTGATATTTTTATACTATATCAAAATAATTTGATTGTATTTTAAAAAATAGTATACGTTACATTCAGTAAAGTTTTAATATTTTAAAATCCAGCTTACATATTACTTAATGTTAAAATTTATTTAAAAAATATATCAATATTTCAAAACTGATGGATTAGCAACTAATTATAACAATTCTCAATTACATTTACATTTTCTCTCGCTTACTGCTTTTTTAGATATATTGACATATTTTTTACAAAATCTCACAAAAGCCCATGTTCATATTTTATAGAAAAATAATATATACGTTACATTTAGTAATGTTTTAAAATGTTAAAAAGTTTTGTAGCTCACATATTAATTAATGTTTAAATTTATTCGAAGACAAAAAAATTATCGGCATATTTAAAAACCGTTGAATTAGCAATTGACTAAAAAAATTCTCAATTATCTACATACACCCACATTTTTGATATTATATTTAGATGTACTAATATATTTTTCGCAAAACCTCGAAAAAGTGTGTGTTCATATTTTAGATAAAAACGATATTCAAATTGTTATATAAATATATAATTACTTTTTAATTAATTCAAATTATTCTAATTAATATTTAAAAATAATATAAAAAATTTAGAACTGTAACAAATAAATCATTATTTTAAAAATCCTTTTCAATTATATTTTCATAAAAATGAATATAAATATATAATGAAGATTGTATTTTGTATTAACTAGTTCATTTTTATTACATTTGAAATTCTCGTCAAAAGTTCATAGTACGTGCTTAAAATATTTATAAAGAGACAAAATACAAGAATAATGCATCAAAGTTAAATCAAAAGGTAAACTTTACAATTTTTCAGCATGATTACCGATTCATCGAGATCGCATATCATTCGTTAAGATAAAAAGTTATGCAGTGCAATATATACATACGTATATACACATACGTATATGTATGTGTATATGTAAATATATGAAAGACAAAGATGAATGATATTGAAGAATCACTGGAAACATATCACATGAAACGTAATAAAATATTGATATACAGCGCAATTCTAAGTCTCACCAAGTTCTCAAATAAGTGGTAACATGTTTCTCGTCGTGCATACCAGACTAATCTCATCATGCAGAATTGGGATAACAACGCATACTAATGTAGTTTCGTTGAATATTTTATGGTGCGCTTAATAATCCCGACCGTAAAACCATCTTAACATATTAAGTAAGGTCCGGGTTATGTGTACATAAATATATAAAGTTAACTCGACGATAGAGAAAATGTTCATAGTGGAAAAGTAGAATGAATCGAGAGCCGTTTCGTTTCTAGTCGCAAAGTTCGTTTATTATAAACTTTAAGTGAATATTTGATCAGGTAATAAATTACCTTTACTACAACTTTAAAATTGTGTATTCTAAATAATATAGTCAATTGAATAGTTTTATTTGATATTTTACTATGAAATAGAAGCTCTTTTTCATACATTTTACTATACAAATATTCTACTGCAAGTGAACATTCACTACAAATAAAATAGCTTCTTTACTAAACAAATGTCAAATAAATTTAAATTAAATTCTTAAAAAATACAATTTTTGATTCCATTATTTTTAAAGAAATACAATTTATTATAACAGTTGTTTCAAATTATAAAATTCTTTTATATAAAATATAATACTTTGTCAAAACTAAATAAACATTAGAACTAATTATATCCTCATCTAACTCAAAATTTATTAAAAATAAAATGAATTTCGTTTTTTTTAAAAAAATAAAAAAAAATCATTTTACTCAACATAACTATTTCTCAGCTTTCAAAGAACTTTTATGTCGTGTTTAAAAAACTTGTTTTACTATATGTACAGCCATGTTTATATAACATTCATTATTAATTCACCTAATGAGAGTAGTTCATCACACAGAGATGTCTTCAGTGATGCGGATGAATGGTAATCGCTTGGTACTAAATTAAATTTACAGGTATTGTATAGTACTACATTCTTACCAAGAATTCCAAAGACAATATTTGTTAAGTTTATATAATAAAGGTTAAAATTTGTTTAAGATTATTGTTTTTTTCAGTCCTTTGTTTTGACTAAGTATTATATTTTCAAATAAAATATAATATTATATAATAAGAAATATTTATTTTTTTTCTCTTGCAATTTTCAACGAGCTATTTGAGACAATTAATGTCTTTTTTTTAATTGAATAAAATTAATGTAGATAGTAATTAAAATTATGAAAAAAACAAAACTTTCCTTAAATGACTCAGATATTAGCAAAATAGACAACCATTTATTATTGAATTAAAATTTAATCTCATGATAAATTTCACTGTTAGTTTTCTTAAAGAAATAAACAATGTAATAAATAAGATTAGTTGATAATTTATTATAATGCATTAAAAAGTAATAATTTAATCATTTTACTGTAACAGAGTTTAGCAAAAAAACTGATCTTACATTAGAAATGCTAAATGGTCGTACTTAGGACATAACACATCATTTGTTGTATCAACATAATTAAAATAGTTTTATTTATAAAATTTTATTTACGGTTACAAAAATATTACTTGAATTTTACTAAGATTACATAATTGTTTCCAGACAGGTCATTAAAGTTAGTGTGGTACCTAACATAGTTTTACATATAGCGATTATAGATGTTTTTAGTAGGAAAAGAGTAGAAAAAACTAAAAAACGTTTAAAAGAAATTACATAAATATACATTTTTATTGAAATATTTCTTTTCAGTTTTACAACCTTTTTTTATTTTACGTTCCATTAATTTTCATATATATATAGAGTCAAAACAGCTAAAAAACATTTTTAAAATACATAAAATATTAAATTTTTCATGAAATATAAATTTCTATTGAAATATTTTCTCGGTTTTTTTAGTTTCGTATTTCTATAGCTTGAATTTAGTTAATTTTTTATTATATATATATATATATATATATATATATATATATAACCTGTTATATCTTTGAAAAATAGGTACAAAGATATTTGAATTTCTATTTATTTATGAATTTATCATTTAAGAAAAACTTATTCACTTCTCATATTTGAATTATTAATATTCAAGAGAACACGTTTGTTTACACAGTTATTTAACTATACTCGAATTTCAAAAAAATTAACATTATATATAACTGATTTTTGTTATAATTTTAACATTATAATTTTAAAATGTTTTAATAGCGAATGATATAAAGTAAGGACTTCATATTATCTCTATATTTAAATGATTAATGTTTTCATTAAAAAATCTTTATATATATATATATATATATATATATATATATATATATATACTTGTGTATTTCAAATATACTTGGAAGAAGTAATAAACAACAAATTCACGACAACAATTTCCACTTTATGTAGCAAACAACAATAAAAAAAAATGTATTTGAAATACACGATATATTCAATTTTGTATTCAGATAAACTCTTACGTCTAACGTATGCGCTAACATGAAAAGTGATTCTACGCATCGTAAAACTTTAATTTCCTAGAAAGTATTTGCCGATGGGTGCGCGCGTGGCTTCGACACACATGTTCCGTTTCCGGCATTTGACATGGTTGAAGAAGATGAAGGGAATGACGCGGATGTTGAGTGGATAAAGACGACGGGCGTCGTCGCCGGTATCTTCTTCTTCGACTTTGTTGTAGTAGTAGAGAAAGCGCGTGTCTCTCTGCGTTCCTTTTATGAGTTTAGCGCACCTGCTGCTCCCGTTGGGCAAATCTCTTGTAAGTCTTGAAGCGTGCGCCGGTACTCGAACGAAAACCACAAGCACACGCCATTCCCACAGATGACTTACGGTATACTTAACCTTAGTGACGTCATCGCCCTTAGGTAAGATGCACCTGACGAGGTGCGATTGTGTTTAATTGAATGCGATCGTGATTTATGCAAGACGTCATCTCGCACCGAATTCAATTTTCATACGAGAAATTCACGATGCCATTGTATATAGAAGAGCTGCGATCGTTGACTTGCAAATTAATAAAATAATAGCTGGTTCTTCTCTACATTGAGAACATGACGACAAAATTAATTATGCAGTTCATGAAATGAATACGAGTTTTCGAATCGGTCTTGTAAACGCAAATAACTGTAAACTAAGAAAATTATTTGATTTTGACATTTAATTTTCATAGCCTTGAAATATTACTAATTATTTTTATTAATTACATTTCACGACTTTCGGCATTTATTAAAATTGAAAATCAAATCAGTACTCATAACAAATTGCAATAGGGTTTTTACTAATTAAGTTTCTTGAATCCATAAACAAATCGAATCAAAATCTTTTGAAAACACCTACTATTTTCATATTCTTTTTATATATTTTTTAACATCTTAAAAATTAAAATATAAAAAAAATTTTTTTTAATATTTTTTTCATTTATGACATTAGTTAACGGTTTAATCAATCAATCATATATATATATATATATATATATATTTATATATATACGAGGGTCGTTTGATAAGTATGGTAAAAAGTAAGAAAAACTAATTTGAAAAATTTAATTAAATTAATTAATCAATTAAATTAAACAATAAATAAATTTATCATTCTTATAAAACGACCCTCGTATATATATATATATATATATATATATATATATAATATAATATATAAATTAACATTGGAAAATAAAATTAAATAATTAAAACAATAAAAATGGTTTTATTCATTCTAGAAATGAAAACACAAAAATATTTGTTAAAAATATGAAAAAAAATATTTTTGCTATATTCAACTTCATTTATAATAAATTAGATTGTAAATTATACGATAATTTAATGAACATATAAACTAATTCCAATTTTTCTAATACAACTGTATAGTAAAATTATTTTCCTTCTATTACAAAATTTGTTAAATTATATCAAAACGTTTTGAATTAAATTGTTTTTGAATTATATGGAAAACCAGATATTAATATTTTTTGAAACTGATTATTTTTGATGTAAGAATACTTCTTAATATAAATAAATATTAAATATTTCTTAAAAATCAATATGTGGTAATATTATATATTATTTTGTAATGAATTCTTTAAAATATTTAATAGAACATATGAAGTAGTGGGCAGTAAGTACAAAAATAATTAAATAGTATAATAATTAATTAAATGGTACAATAAATAATTTGATAACGAACAATAAAATAAATAAAAAGTAATTATTGAATACTTATATAATATTGTGTAGTACTGAGATAATAATTCATTTGTGTTAAAATATGTATATGATAGTGTTTAGAAAAAAATAATGTTTAATTATTTTTTTTTTTAGTAAAATGAAAATTTACTTTAAAATATTATTTAAAATAATTAATAGTAATATTCGAATTCGAAACTTAATTAAAAGTATATTTATACATAAATGTCAACCAAATTCTAATTAACAAACGGATAATCACAAAAAATCTTCAAAATACTCCTATTCTCTTCTATGTATCTGATCATTGTTGGCACCAACTAGTAACAACGGCAATAGCAGAAAAAGCAGACGCGTATATTGCATTCTTGCCGCATTCGGGTGGTCGTTGACCATTTCAATTTGTCAAGAGGCCGATTTAATGATATCGTCGAAACACACCCTCAGGACTACGACGCAGCACACAACAACTCGTGTGTCGATGAAAACAGATTAAATATATTACATTTTTACATCTGTGGCCCCCGTTATTCCGTACATTTGCTCTGTTGTACGTCAATTAGAGGCCGTAAAATGTTTTCGCCAATTCAATTTCTATCCTTTGAATTACTGTTATACGATACGTTTTATCTGTACGATTGACAATCATCCTACAATTCATTCTGTGTATCTTAACGTACGCGCAATCAATACGGTTTTTTATTTTATTTTATGAGCATTCGAATATATAGAATCTGATTTTTTCAACAGAATAACACATACTGTATATATATAGATATATATACATATATATATATATATATATATATATATATATATATATTATATATATATTACATTAGTTAAATTTTTAATGTAAAAATGTTTTTTCAACATTATTTATTTTGAATTAAATTTTCATATTCATTTTTCTTTTTATAATTAAATATAAATTATTTGTTCAATATAAGTTATTACAAAAATAAATATAGACGTCAAAAATATATTTTTTATTATATAATAAAAAAAGTAATAAGTAAAATTTATTTTATAGTTGTGAAAGATAACCAAAAGAGTTATTTTACATTTTAAATTCAGTATATTATAATATAAAATAATTATTTTTACTTTTATATTAATTTACATTTATAAAAGATGTTTTTTAGGTTAGATAGAACTTTCGATAGGGATTCAATTTAAAGTTCTATTACGCTTAAAAACACCGTATATACAAACACACACACACATATATATATATATATATATATATATATATATATATATATTAGATCTACTGAAATGTTTTGTCAGCATAGCGCACAATTATTTTAAGCACGTAGAAAAGAGTTTTAATGAAAATACGACTCATTCATTCTACCGTTGAATTTTATCATTGACGCCCTTTAACATACTCTGAAACAACTGTTTTACAATCAGTATTTACCAAGAAAAAATAAAAAAATATGTCTGTCTATAACATCATTTACGGTACAGTAAACTTTATGAATATCAATAAGAAAAAAATGCTGCAGAAGCATATAAAAAATTGTTAAAAGTTTCTGAAGCAAATGCAGTATCTAAAAGAACATGCAGAACATGGTTCAAGAAATTTAAGAGTGGACACTTTAACCTTAAAGATTAACTATACTCTGGAAGACTTTCTATGATCAATGATAATATTTTTCACAACATTTTGGAATAAGACTCATTAATAAATGTATGAAAGTATAAGAGGTGAATTTTGAATTGACCACATAAATTAACTGCTGAGAATAGGTAGGTTTGTGTAACCGTTTGTTCATCTCTATTTTCAAATCATGAAAATTAACCATTTTTGTAACATCTTGTCATTTAGGATAAAAAGTGAATTACATGTGAAAATATAATGAAAGAAAGAGCATACTGTAAAGCTGTAGAACCAGCTTCGTCAACATCTAAATCGAGCTTAAGTATAAACAAGAGAATGTTGTCTATATGGAGGGATTTAAGAGGATCAATTTATTATGAATTTCTAAAATCAAAATAAACGCTATTAATTCTCAAAAATATTATCAACAATTGGATAATTTGAAAAATGAATTAAAAAAAGCATCTGGTTCTTGTTAATACAAAACAAGTTATCTTACAATATGGCAATATAAGACTAAATTTTTCTTTAGCAATTTAGAAAAAAATAGCAAAACTTAGTTGGGAGGTTCTAATCACGCAGCATATTCTCCAGATATAGCATTTTCCAACTACCATTTATTTTTGACCATATATTTTTTTAAATGGAAAAAAATTAATGAACCTGAAAATGTAAAATTGGCTCTGAATGAGTTTATAGGTTCCAAAAACAAATCATTTTATCTGAAAAGAATTCAAAAACTTCTATGAAAATGGAAAGAAGTTGTTAATAACATTCTCAATTAAATATTAATAAAGCATTAAAAATTATTATGTTTTTGTACTTAAAAAAAAACACAAAACTTTTTATAAGATCTAATATACGAGTATATGATTATATATATTATTTTATATTTTAAACATTTCTATTTAATTCTTTTCATAACATGATTTTCTCAAAAAATATGGTTTAAAACAAGTTTTTGCAATTTAATGTAGTTTATATATTATATATATATATATATTTAATGTGTTAATAAATTCACTAATTGCATATATATATATATATATATATATATATATATATATATATATATATATATATATGAAAGTTATAGCTACAAAGTAATAAAATAGTTTTTAGCTGGTACGCGAGTGTATTCATTATAACAGTTTTATAGAACTACAGACTTCGTACAGTGTAGTATAATCAAAATAAATTTACAAGTATCAAAATGATTAGCAAATTAGTACACGACATGAAATAACCAAGTTTAGTAAATGTTTATCATTTGTGACTGTGAAATATTATATATTAAAATAGAACAAAGAAGAAACATTAATATTTGTCATTGTGAAATAATCTTTTTATATGTACTTTTCTACAAAAGACAAATATTTTTATATGTCCCCCAGATGTATATTTAAATATCATAAATGAATTATTAATAGTAAAAAAAATTAGGTGGTGATATTTTTTTGAAGCGATATTAATATAAAAATTAACAAAATTATACATAAAATGATTTCTAAAAAAATTGAGTATATTTTAATGATTTTACAATTAAAAAGGCAATTAATTAATGAAATTGTTTGATTTTGCAATTAAATAATACACTAATTCATAATCAATATATAAAAACAATCTTTTTAAAGAACTTATTAACTGTAATATCTGTGCTATAAATGTTTAAAATTTTGAAATTAATCTTTATTAATTACAATGTATTACAAGTAGTTTCATATGCAAATAATCAATGATAAATTTCTTTAGATAATTACACATTTAACATATCATACAAACAAATATTCAGCTTCTCTTCTCTAGTAAATAAAGAAAAATGAGTGAAAAATTAAATATCATTTCCTTTTTCATTTTTTAAATAAAATAATCAGAATTAAAACATTAAATAGTGATCTTTACCTCAGTTATCTTCAGTAATATATATTTACAATTTAATTATACTATATTATATATATATATATATATATATATATATATATATATATATATATATATATATAATATATATAAATATATATATATATATATATATAATATAGTAAATTCAAATAATTATTAATAGCAAATTTTCTTTAAAACTCTTAAAGTTGTTTAAAAATATTTAGTAATTTTTATAATATATTTTATTTTTAATGAACTTTTTTTTATATAAATGAAAATTTTCTTTCCACATGAAAAGTTTGCAATGTTTATAAAAGAATAACATCTACTATCTTGAAATATAAAATACAAAAATGTAAATAAACGTTCGTTCATACCAAGACATGTCCCATCCTCTGTTACTTTTCAACTTTTTATTGTTGTTGAAAAGTAAATTGCTGTCTTGCTATATATGCAATATTTTTTTGTAAGTTATCACTAGCATCCTTTAATTTTTTTGTACTCAAAAAAGAATTTTTTTAAAAAATTGATATTTTTAATTTATATTTTAATAGGAATAAGATATTATATTTGTTTGCTTTTCAATGTAACAAAATATTTTTTAAACAAAGAATATATATATATATATATATATATATATATATATATATATGTAATTACTTAGTTTAATATTATTGAAATATTAAAAAAATATTGTCGCTCGTAAAAGCAAGTAATTAATTTGATCTCGAATAATTTTCTGTCGCAAGTAATTATGATAATTGTTCTGTAGGAAATAATTTTGTCGAGTAACGTAAAGTTTGAGTGAAAAGTATAAAACAGGAATAAATTCGAATAACTCCAAATAAAGATTATAGTCAGACGCAACAGACATTATATTAACTTTCTGCTCACACATACAGAGAGATATTTGAAGAGAACTTCTGAACTTATGATGAGTGAAAAAAAGGACGTGGTAGAGAAGTCGTCAACACATACACACGTACACGCGCGCGCGCGTTCCATGACCAATTTCAACATTGCCACAATCTCACCCCCTGCAGTTTGGTCTTATCACTGTGGAGGAATCTCGAAATTACATCATCATTCACCCCTGACCAACGTTTTATGTTCACTTTTATATCTGGCCCGTTATCCGCACCTCTAACTTTCTCCACGCCACTCTTCTTTTATAAGCAGCGCAGCGTCGCGGTAACAGCGGCACGGCCCCTTTATGTAACGATGAATAAAGTCGTGTGCGCTGCTGCTGCTAAACTGAGACACAAAATCGATGACAGGGGGGAACAACAGTCGGTTGTGACTTCGGCAACGCGGCCGAAAATACAACGGCTCACTATGAACCCGTCGCTGAATTGGTCGTGCCGGAATGCGAAATGGTCAATAGTTAATCTAGAACGGTATAATGCGTCGTGTTTTTGTGTTCTCTGCATACTTCACTTTTCATTTATTGCTTCGTTCAGGGGCGGATTGGCTCGATTATCATTACGAGCACTATCGATCGCACGCAACTATAATGATGTCATTGCCGTAAAGTTTTATTTGACACGCGTCGAGCGTATTAACAATTTTTGATTTTTACGACGTTCGCTCCTTTTGAAACATCCATCAACCTGATTGCCTCTGACATATTTATTTACAACTTACTCTTTATATTCATTCCATCTGAAGCAAATGTCGAATAAGAACTGTTCTATTATTACTGCAGTTCGAACATTATTACATGATGTCGAGAGTACCTCATAACAATACAATTGTATTTTCTCTGTTGTATATAACTTTTCTCTTAATAACAAAATAGTTATATTATAAAGCACGTTTATTTTTTTTAAACAAATATTTCCTAGTTTAGAGTTAATTAAAAACATTTTAAAAATCTAAATATTTGTATATTAATTACAAATTGTAATATAAAATTATTTTAATTTTAAAATAAATATTCTTAAATGAATACAAACAGAATAATTTATAGTAAATATATAATACACATTAGCTGACTTTAAAAATAATATAATTTATCGATTAATATAATCATTAGAGTTCTAAAAATAATCAATAAATAAAACAGATTTGTTAATATTTAAAAAATGTACAAGATCAAAATAATATATATATATATATATATATAATATCCAACAAAATAATAATATATTTTTATTCAATAAGATAAGAGTTTACATTCCTTTCATTGAATTTTTTAATTGCAATTAACTTAGTATTTTTTTTAAAAAAAATGTGTAAATCAAATAATTATTGATCCATTTCAGTAATGTTGTTTTAAATATTTTATTAAAAGAAAAATAAAATTGAGCAATGGAAAATGTATTTTAAAATTCCAATTTAAATTAACAGATGTATTCACTCAGTACACAAATTTATTTAAGTATACCAAATTATTTTAATTGTTTTTAAATTACTTATACATACATACATATATATACACTCAATTATTTAAGTATATATATATATATATATATATATATATATATATATATATATATATATATATATATATATATATGTAAATAGCATTCTGGATTTACAAATAAGTTCTTAAAAGTTGTTCATTATGCTTTTATTCGTTAATTATTAAATATTTTAAAAACCGAAAAATACGAAAACGGCTTTAATTACTAGTAAATGTAAATCATTACAAATATAAACATTATAAAAACTTATACAAACATACCATACAAACTCATAATAATATAGGGTGGCCCAAAGAACACTGAAGGATAGTAAAGAATAGTAAATGATATTAAACCAGTAAATGTATATCTAAACCATTGAATCTCATTTGGGCCATCCTATATATAAATAAACATTTATTTAAAATATAAAAAATATCTAATTTTAAAAATCTTTTAGTAATTAAAAAATTGATTTTCTAGTTCGAAGTTTATAATTTCATTATCAAAGCTCATATTTTTCTGAGTTTTTAAAATATATGTGTAGATAAAATCAGACAGTTAGTTTTCTTTTTTAATAAAAATGTTCACTCTAACATTCTAAAAAATTGAAAACATTTCTTGCAACTCTAGCAATCATTTCCATATTTGAATTAAAATTGCCTATCATCAACCTAAAAACTTTAACCATTTTATTTGTTATATTTTTTTAGAAAAATGGTGACAAAAGAACTAAATTCTTCTAGTTGTTCTGTCGTTTAAGCTCTTTCTAATTTAATCAACTCTCTAGTTGCTAATAATTCTTCAGCGTTTAACTCTAACTCTATCTTGTTATTTATTTCAACATATAATTCCATTCCTTTACCAAGCTCTACAGTTTTTTTGTCATTATCTCTACTTGATTCTCAAAACCACTTCAACTGTGTACAAACTATGAATACAATGTTTTCCACAGGTTATTTAAATTCATTTCTGTTATTTGTCTTCATATATTGTGGATATTTGGACATTATATTATTATTTTGTACAAAGCTCGATATGCGTTAAGTGCTACGTATATATATATATATATATAATTTATGCCTACACATACAATAAATAATTTTGAATTGAAAGCAAAATAATACAATAGAAAATAACATTTTAAAATGATAACTTGAACATTTTTATAATGTAGTACTAGAAATTCATTAACGAACTCATTATTTCATGTGAAAATAATATGAAAAATAATATAAAAATTACGAACATGAGTTTATTTACGAAGTTTTCTAATTTACTTATGAAGAACTACTGTTAATTGTAAACTTTGAAAAAGGTAAATATGTTCACTGGAATATGAATTATTTTATGTGAATATTAAAAAGTATTAATTTTTTTAATAAAGTAAGTATAACAATATAAAGTATTTTTATAAACGAATGAACTGAAGTACAAAATATCAATTAAAATAATTTTACATAATAAAACTTTTTCTTAGCTAGTAATAAATATACAAATATTTTTTGTCAAAGTTATTTCGAATTAAAAATAGTGTACTTAATAAAAAAAATGTAATATGAATAATTTATTTCAATCCAAGTACAAGATGACATTTGAATAAATTTAGTTTCAATGCAAATATTTCCACTTCTGAATGAAAGAAAAATTTAATTAGTTTTTCATAAAAGCTTCAGAATTATATTTGCATTTACTGAAATATACATAAGAGTAATAAGAGAAATCAGAATAAGTACAGTCAATTTAAAGTTTGTGTGGATAGATGAATATATAAGTTTATATGGATAATTGAATAAATTAAAATAATTGTTTCTAATTATAAATAAATACAAAAATATTTCTTGTAATCAAAAGGAGCAAATTGTTTTTAAAGTAGGATTTTTATATTAAAAATTTCATATTACTTTATAATTAGGGTAAAAATTTAAAAAAAACTAACTAATATATACAATCATCAGATAAAAAGATATGAATGTCAGTGCTTGCTAATTTATTACTACTTCAAAAGTTAATATTTTTTTATATCATTTTAAACTAATTTTATATAGACATTTGTAATTTGTTTCAATTGAAATTGTGAGTGTAAATTTATATTAAAAAATAATCATTATATTATTATGCATTTATAAATATTTACTAATGAGATTTTATAAAACTATCCTAATAGATAATATAATAAAAGTAGAATGATTAAAATTTTTTTACTAAAATTGCTTCAAACATTTTAAATAGAAAATATGTTAATCTCTAAAGTTTTGTTTAAAGATTTCTTTTAAACGATCCTATTTCAATTTATATTTTTCAATCATCGTTATCATCCTATTTCTATTCACAGCTGTATAAAAATCTCTCGCAGAACATTCTACTTTCAGCAATTCTTCTACTATTTTTGTCTTCCATTACATATTAACGAATTTTTCAAATACCTATTCCACCTGTCTTTGGATTTTTTTTATGCTTTTCACATTTTTCATTCGCAATCACTAATTTTTGTTTTATTTTACTACCACAAATAAAAATAATTAAAACGAATAAAAATAATAAATAATAACAAATTTAAAGATCCATTCATTAAATTCTTTTTCTTTAACACTAAACCTACCGCGAGGGGTCCCATCTGGTTTTCTCTTTTTTCTATATCACTTGTCTATTCCAAAATTATACTTTTTACTCTTGTTATAATATTTGTAACTTTGTGTGTTTTTAAAATCGATTCGATTTTCATTCTTTCTCTATACATGTCTTCAATACATGTGTTTTTCCTTCTATACTGTTTAGCATTGCTGAATTACTTTGAAATAAAAACCTTTATTTTACTACCACAAATAAAAATAATTAAAACTAATAAAAATAATAAATAATAACAAATTTAAAGATCCATTCATTAAATTCTTTTTCTTTGAACGTAAAAAATATTCAACTCCATATATTTTATCAACATATATATATATATATATATATATATATATATATATATATATATATATATATATATATTCAGTATATTAAAATTGTGTGAAAAGAAGTATAAAACTTAATTTTAGTCTAATCATAATTAAAAAAGTCTTTCCAATATAATCGTTTTTAAATTTTTGTTCTCTAAGTAAACTTTTATAATTTTTATTTTCATAATCTAATATATATATATTGTCAATTATTTACTATACATTATTTATAACTAAATTTTTTTTTAATATTTATTTCTACTCTCAAATATGTATCTGATATTAATATAAGCTTAGAAATTAAAACAGCTTAACATAGTTATATTAAATATCAACTCCTTATATAGAAAATAGTAATACAGTATTTTAGAAACCTGAGATATAATACAAGGCCTGAAAAGGACTGAAGAGTTTAGATATACACTTGCTTGCTTACTATCATTTACTATTCTTTACTTTCCCTTCAGTCTCATTTGAGCCATCCTATGTACACACACACACACACACACACACACACACATATATATATATATATATTCAATTTAAATATATACATTTTTATTGTAAGATATTATTTTAGGAAACTTATTTGTTATTGTTGAAAATAAATGTTTTCTATTTAAATTCCTTTTTTATTGAAACGAAATTTAATTTTCTAAAAGGTAATATCAAACTGGTATGTGGGAAACATTCCAATTTATGTCGTTCTTATGAAATTATTTTTTTCATTTTCTTATACGAGCACAAATCATACAAATACATAAATTACTTTAAAACATTCCCATTTTATATAATAAAAAAACAATCTGAGTTACAATCTATATATTTGTCTCTATACTAGAAATATTCTAAACTATCATTTCGTATCTGATCGTAATTAATCCGTTCCTGTACATTTCGCCACACATTTTATTTGACAATAATTCTTCTGAATGTGACCATAAACAAAAAGATTAAAACAGCATGGGACGTCATCAAAAAAGTATTGTAATGAAACAGTCGTAACAATAATCATTAAAAAGATTGCCTCTCGAAAATATCAACAAGAACTCATGACGTTTGATAGTTATGACTGTAATAAATGAAAATTTAAATTCGACACCGCCAAACATGATTTGTTACTATCACGGTTTGAATATTTATTCTTAATTATATTTTTTTCAAAAAATTTAATTCAAAAGTATTTATATATAATTTTTTCAAAAAAATCAAACTCCATTATGATTTTTTAAAAAATTGAAAATTATTAATAATTTAAAGAAATATAAATATTACGTAAAATTAAACATTAAATTAACTTTGGATTGGATTTTTATTAAATTGAATTCAATATCCAATAATAATATACTCGTATCAATGTATTATTTGAAAATAATATTTCATTTTCATTTTAAAATAGTTGATTTAAAAATTGAATAATCTTATATAATATCATATATATATATATATATATATATATATATATATATATATATATATATATACAGACATAGATAGATAGATAGACAGAGAAAGAAAGAGAGAAATGATGGACCAAATGAAACTGAAAAATGATAATAAAAAAATAGTAAATGAGAACAAACAAGTAAATGTATATCTAAATATTTCACTTTCATTTGGGTTATCCATATATATATTCATATTGACTCTCTATATATTTTAAATATTATATAAATATGTTTACATAAAAGTGTTTCGAAAGAAATAATGAAATATATTTTATCCAATATAAAATATATTGATTTTTCCATCCATCTCGATTCAAGCGTTACGACATTCTTCAGAAACGTCTAACGCACACACACACGTGTACAAAATAAATATATTTATATAAATAAGAGTCTGATACAGTTGTCATTATACGCCATTCACGTATGCTTGAAATATTTCCTCATGTATTACAAACACTGTTATTCTCTGTTTGCATAAATTTCGTCGTACTGCCTACTTCGTGCCGTATTATGAAACGTATTCAAATCGAACGAAATACGCTTATATGTTACTCAACTGGAACGTGTTCATTAGGCATTAAATTTAATTTATATGTTGAGTATTTGTAGAAGCGAGTGCTGTTTCATTTAAATACGCCAATTAATTACACTTGTCTTACTGAAACTCGTGATAAGTCAGCTCGCGATTTTCAAGTTACGTGCGTCGTTTGAGTTGTGATTATGAAAAAAAAATTGTGCCATATTTTTCCACGGCGACATTCTCTTTTCCTGGCTGTAATTTGATACAAGGTAATTATTTTCAGTCTTTAAACGTTTGTAGGAGGTATAAGAAAACACTTGTTTCTTTATTTTCTTTTAATTTGTATTTAGATTGTATTTTAGTAAATAAATACAGTTTTAGGTTATCCTATTTTTAATGTTTGTTATGAAATAGTCACTGTTAGTATACTCGTAGATATGAAAAACCATAAATTTGTTGGTTAGTTATATTTCAATATTATTTTCAATCAATGTGTTCTTTGTGACAACAATACTTTTTAATTCTATAAGATACTAGAATTATTTGTATACATTATAAATATTTATATTATAATAATATTGAATTGAAGTTATCAATTAAATTAAAATATAAAATAAAAAATATTTTTAATTTCGAATTTTGTTATTCTTCAATTCAACAGTTTCATAAATTTAAAATTATTTAGTTTCAAGTTAACTTATTACCATCTTAAATTCAAAATTTATATTTTCAATATTAAAAACTCAATTCGTGATTCTTAGTATTCTACTAAAAATGAACTTTGTATTTGTTCACGAAAATATCAACTTCTAGTCAAAATATCGGTTAATATATGAATAATTTCGTTGAAATAACAGTTATATAATTTCAATACTTTAGATAATTTAAATACAGTTAGACAATGTACTGATAGTATTTTGATTATATTTTCATCTAAAATAAATTATTTTCAAATTATTTACTTGAAATAAATTGTAATAGTTTTTTGTTTTATTTTTTTTAATAATCTCTGCAAATATACATACATACATATATATATATATATATATATATATATATATATATATATATATATATATATATATATATATATATATATATATATATATATATATATATATTATATATATATATATATATATAAAAAATATAAGGGATATATATATATATATATATATATATATATATATATATATACATATATATATATATATATATATATATATATATATATATATATATATATATATATATATATATATATATATGCATTGAGGTATATCACGTGATTTTTATATGATTGAATTTTAAATACTAGAAAAAAGAAAAATTAACATATATACCTAAAATATTTTTAATTCCAACAGAAATTTAAAAAATATATCAATCTGTTTACTAATTATATATATATATATATATATATATATATATATATATATATATATATATATATATATATATATATATATGTACAATTTCGCATATATGTACAAAAAAATATATATACATATATATATATATATATATATACTTATATATATATATATATATATATATATATATATATATACATATATACATACATATGTATATATATATATATATATATATATGTGTGTATGTGTGTATTTGTATAAATACAAATTTATTTAACAAGAAAATGAACAAAAAAATGATAAGGAAACATTTAAACGCATCTTAAGTAAATACAAAGTAATATGAAACTTCATGTAAATGACATCACCATTATCCATAATCCGCCTACTTAACAATTTCCTGAAAAGAGAAACTTTCCTCTACTTCCGCACATGCGGTTACAATCAGTCTACGAACTTCTAATGCTTTGTCTACAAACACGAATATCTTTTATATACGTTCACAAAACTCATTAAATATAATTCTGTAACTTTCGTCTAACGTTCATTTAATATTATAAAAAACTAGAGAAAAACATACGTAGCAAGGTTTCAGTAATATACAAAATTAGTAAAACGCTATTAAACGAAATTAAAAACTATTCAAGTGACTTCAGTTACAAAATAATTTCTTCTATTTTGATATTCAAGTATGAACAGGAAAATTAATCTCTGTTTTCTTCTTAACAAAAAACTTAAATCTTTATGTAAACATCCAGTCACGTACTCTCTCTCTCTCTCCCCTCTCTCTCACACACATTTATATATATATATATATATATAGGATCATCCAAATGTGACACTTATATTTGTGTTTCATTAGAATAAAAAGAAAGATATGTATGGGGTGATGTATAGGGAAACATGTGTATTTCTTTTATTTTTTTTAATTATATTATTATTATTAATATTTCATATTTTAATTAAATATATATGTATATAATTATGTAATTTCTAAAAAAAATATAAGAAAATGGTTTTTAACTGAATTATAATATTCACTGTATAATTAGATTACACTCACTAAACACATATTTGGAATTGTTTGTTTTGGAACTGTGGCGGATTCACTTCAACACAAATGAAATTCTGTCCTCAACACCACAATGGTGGTTATGAAATGTTCAATAATCACTTGTTGTTCACTTTGTAAAATTGTGTTAAACAATTCATAAAAAGTATATTTCTATGAAAATTTTGTTAATGTATATAAATTGTATTAAATTTTACTGATTTTGAAAGCAATATTTTTGAATAAATACTGCTTTCTTCGTATTTTATTCTATATAACTTCTTTCAAATTTCTTAATTATTATTCTTATTATTATTTTTCTGCTTAATATTTAAATTTGTTTTCCGTAATGGTTAAAACTTTGATTTTTGCCTATACTTTATCAACAGAGAATGTTTATATCATTTTATTACTGCTATAGTAAAAACATTAGAAGTAATTAAGTTTTTATGGCCGTAAAATTTTTTGTGTTTTTAAAGTGATTCAAAAAATATTTATAAATACTTATACGTTATACACTTGCATATATATATATATATATATATATATATATATATATATATATAAAATGGAATGTTACATACATTTGTGAATTAATAGATATCTCTTGACCTATTTCAATGTAAAGTTCTTCCTGTTCACAAGAATCGTCAAGTCTGCACTATCAACAAACAAGCAATGAAGACGAAATGGTCGGCGGGCGTCTCGGAAGTAAAATATCCTTTTCAGAGAGAGTAACATTCAATCAATGAATACGCGAGGTCGCCACAAAACCACCTCTGCATCATTTTCGTTCTACGTCGCTATCTGCGGCCTCTTTGCATGTCCATCTTTGATCCAAGCTCGGGATGCAGGGGAGATGTGAAAGATTCACGGACAAACGATCGTCGATGTTCGTCATTTCTTATCGTTACAACTCTTGTCATGGAGAGACAGACGTATTTTGGGATGACAGTGGTGGCAGTGATGGTATGGTGTGATGCTTCTGACACACGATGGTGTTTTCGCCAACGCCGTCGCTTTCTTGACATTTTTCTCTCTTTTGAATCCTTTCAAAAATCAAATAGTCGAGTGAACGGATGATAAAATGTTGCCGACAAAAACCGTATCGACCTTTATTTGTGACGACAAAGGCCATCGACGACTACATTAAAGAATTTATATGTAATTCTTATTTATTGTATAATTCGTGTCCTTTATATTTACATTAACATAAATAATATTGATTTTCAATTAATTTTTAGATATCGTTATATATATATATATATATATATATATATATATATATATATATATATTATCACATTAAATGAGATTAACTTGCTAGCAAACAAAATTTTTGAAACTTGTAAAATAGTTTAATACCTGTGTTAATTTATTGCTTATGAAATATATTATAAATTTAATGATTGTAATACTTTTTTAGTATTTTAATCATTTTCTAAAATTGAAATTTATTTAATATATATATATATATATATATATATACACTTTTACAAATATTCGGAATTCGGGAATAAATATTTAAAAATTATTATTATTAACTTGCAAGTAAAACTAAGTAAACTATACTTAAAATGAATGTTCATATGATTACTATTTGTTTTGTAACTGTGGGAAATTCACTCTTACACAAATCAATTATAACTCTAAGAACACAAATATTGTAAGAATGATCGGTGAATATTTATTGTTCGCTTTATTTATTTATAAAATAATGTGCATTTTGATTTCAGTGCCATCATTGTGGGGGCATTACAAATTTTATAATATAACTCTAATGATTTATCTGCTATGAAGTTGTTTGTAAAGTTATAATTAAATAATATAAACAGTAACAATTACTGAACATTTCGACAATATTTTGTGGTATTGAAGTAACAATTTATTTATTTTAGTCAACTTTATTTTCAGAGTTGATAAATATTTAATTTCAATTAGTATTTATTTTTTTCATATTTTTAGTTTTAAAATCATAGTAGTTAACAATATTATTATTTGTACAGTTATTATTAACAGTACTGTACATTATAAATACTATTTTACATTTTTTATATTCATGTATATATATAATACATTTACATATATTTTATCTGACTTTCAAAATCTATAGTAAGTTAATACAAATATACATACATACATATATAAATATAACATCATCATCGGACTCTCTCATCTATTGCTGAATGAAAATTTCTTCCAAAACATTCCACTTCTAAAAAGTCAATGCCTTTCTCTTCAATAGAAGAGATTATTTTACGTTTGTCATTTAATTATAAACCTCTTCTTTGGTTTTTTTCATCTTAGTCATATATATATGTATATATATATATATATATATATATATATATATATATATATATATATATATATATATATATGTATGTATGTATATATATATGTATATGTATGTATGTATGTATGTATGTATGTATGTATGTATATTCTAACTGTTATAGTCAACAGATTGTTGCTTTTTTTCAAATAAATATTAATAGAATAAAATAATCTATTATTAATTTTTCGAAAATCAAAAGACCAAAAAATATATCAATAATCAAGTAATGATTAATAAAATTACTAGAATTTTTACAATTTAAATTTTATATTGATATAATAGAACTTCAGTTTTTTCATTTCATAAGGTATACCATTTTAATATTTTATTTAGAACACAACTGTCTTTGATGACAAAATTTTTACATTAAATATTTGTAGAAGATTGTAACCAAAAGTGCACTTTTTTATAACTTTTTTTAATATACATAAATAAAAATATATACTTATATACTTATATATATATATATATATATATATATATATATATATATATATATATATATATATATATATATATATATGTATGTATGTATGTATGTATATATATGATAAAAATAAACATTTTCCATCCGCTTACGAAGAAATCATATCATGCAAACACGACAACACAGCAAATCATAATTTACATTTTCACATAAAGCGAACATCAGAAAGACATTCAGAAACATCTATGATTTTACACACACACACACATACATGTAGAGAAAAAAAGAGACGAGATGGAGTAAAAAAACTGGGACGCGCATCACCACACGAAGGTCAACACCATCGGTCCTTCGAATAATGCTTGTTATTTTTCCGCAGCGGGTGCTGTGGCGTCGGCAGCTGCGGTCGCCGTGGCAGCGGGTGGAGGCGGCACCCTGGTGGGCGTCTCGCCCGAACAGGCGAAACCACGCTTCACTGACACGTTGAAGACGCCACACGAGAGACCGTATTTCGACGACATAGGACCACGCAACGTTACCGCCATCGTCGGCCAGTCAACAATACTTAAGTGCCGTGTTAAGCATCCCGGAGACAGAACGGTGAGTTCGATTTGAAACATATTTTTTCTAATGTGGACACATTTTGTGTAAATTATTGATAAGTCGTTCGAAATGAACTGATATTTACACGAATATCAATATTTGTCTTGAAAATATATCTTTGAAAGCAGAAAAACAACTGATTAAGAAAATATCTTAATGTAAATATTAACGAAAACTATTTCAATAACTTCCTTAATTTTTTTTGTGTACATATATATATAGATATATATATATATATATATATATATATATATATATATATATATATATATATATATATATATATACATACACATGTATACATATACTTCATGTAAATATATATGTGTAAGCGTGTTTTATATTTTATCTATTGATAATTATTTTTTAAAAATAATTTTTCTCACTCTATATTTTTTTTATCTTATAAATGTATATAATAATTTTACTTGATGAAACTCAATATAGTCGAAAATACTTTCAAAAAGAAAATAGCAGATATACGTTAAAAACTGAAAAAAACTAATGAATTAATTAGTGAGCAACAAAAAATTATTGTTAATATTTTATTTCATAAATTATTAAGTGAAAAATATATAATAAAAATTTAGTGTTATTTTAATTAAATTTTTTAATGTTTAACATAATTTTTATACGAGTGTCTCCACTTTTGGGATGAGAACAAAATATATTTCTTTCGTTGTTCATTTTAATTTATTCATTAATCAATTTAATTGTATCTTCAATAACATCTTAATTATTACTTTTAATTCAAAAGAAAATCTTATTACTATCTAAACTAAAAAATCTAAATCTCAAAACTCTCCAATTCTGATAAGATGAACCTTTTATAATAAATCTATTTTTCTAACAAAGATGATAATTAAGAACAAAAATTAATTTTCTGGAAATACTTCAAAAACATGTTACATAATATAAGCAATCCTCTTTGGGATACTCGTAGCTCTTATGGGATCTTAACCTTTCTGACAGTATTAGCCCAGTATGACTTTTCTTGTCAGAATTTTATAATAAATATGTTTTTACAAAATGAGATTGTCAATCCCATGTCCAATTCTCAATTTGGGGAATTTTACAATCTAGCTTCAAATATAATCTCTCGAATAACAAACAGTGATGCATGTTACTACGCCACCGATTGGTGTAATTGAAGAAATATCTACGAAAATTCATTGATATTATTTAGTATCAATTAAGAGTTGAAATTATATTAGCTTCGATAATTAAACTTTAAATGAATAGATATATTTGATATAACTAGTCGAAAAAAAATTAAAATTTTAAAAAATGTTATAAATAGACTTGATTTTAACAAGTATGACAAAAAAAAATTAAACGGACAGATATTTGGTCAAACCGAATATTAATTTATAAAATATCTTTATAAATTAATGTTCCATTTTTATTTCTCTTATATATTTTAGGTAAAGAAATCATAATTATTTTTTGCCATGTTACATTGTTTTTTTTAAAAAATGTTTTTCAAAAACTTCTTATTATAAATATTAACATGCTCTTTATATGTCTAACAGTATTCATTATTTCATACTATCATTAGAAGCTGTTAAAAAATATATACTTTAGAATTTTTCTAAAGCAATTCTTATTAAAAAATAATAAATATTAGATGTGTAGTAAAACAATGACACTCAAGACTATGTTCGATAATTTCAATTTAACTTATAACTTGTTATTACTTTACAATATTCATATTATCTGATATATTCATAAAGTATTGAATGATTTTAATTAATTTTGTTTCATAACAACATAAACTGTATTTTTAATATTAATTCCAATTGTTATTCATAATTTCTTTTTCAATATGTGAATTTTTAATAAAAAAAATATTTCAATAATGTATTCGTATATTTTAAATCGTCATTCTCTTAATTAAATATAAATTACTGACTATATTTCATTCAATTTTGTTCCTTTTGTTTCTAATATTTTTTTAAAAAAATCTAATATATTTATGAATTTATATACATAGTGAATCAAAAATTAAATTATACTTTTTTAATATTTTAAAAAAAATTAAATTCTATATTACTGTTATTCTCACTTCTTATCTATTTTTAATGTAGATTGGAATTATAAAAATGTAATATTTTTAAAAAATCTATCATTTTAACTGAAATAAATTTGTTACTTTTTAACTATTTTTTAACAAATTGAATGTTATTATTGTTCGAATTTTACATAAAATAGCAAACTATTTTTACATATTTGATTTCAATGTATAATAAAATTTATATTGAATCAAATATCTAAATATTAGAAACTTCCATCATTTTTTGAATAAAAATATTTTATTCCATGATTTATCAAACTTATATATATATATATATATATATATATATATATATATATATGTCTGCATGTTCTATAAGTATGTACAGATGACTTTATAACAAGTCTGTAATTTAGGACAAGTCAGTCAAAGTTGATCGTAAGTTTTGATTAAGTTCTGTAAAATTTCACCGCGTAGATTTACAGAAGCAATAAAATTTGCAAGACTGTGCTCTGAATTCACATAACAATTTTACACGAAACTTTACGGACTTTCCGCAATTTGTTTTTATTGCTGAATACCTTAATACACTCGGTCGTGGATTTCAATTCCTCTCATGGCATAGATTACCAGCGCACTTACATACAAAATATCTGTACAGCATTGTTGTTCTTCCAATGAATTTATATATAACGTGCATTTATATGTGAGAATTTCTTTTTTCTTCTTACGGTTCATTTATTCAAATTAAACCGTTTATTTGTTATCTTTATTTCATTTGATTATATAAATATTAATCTTAGTTTCTTAATTAGAACGTTTAGTGGAATGACAAATATTTTTGATATATGGACTTATTAAAAGATTTTCCGGCAAGAATAATTTTATACATCAAGTATATTATTATTTTGAATTACTTATAAATCAATTACATGCATCTATTTTAATCTGTCTCACTTTTTCTCTTTCTCTCGATCTTTATAATTATATATATATATATATATATATATATATATATATATATATATCAGTAAATGAAACTTGCCTAAGAGAGCACACATTGAACAAAAAATTTTCTACAGCCCACCTGGTCAACGTAGTGTGACTAAGTGCCAATGAATGGTAACATTTCACTTTATATTTCTGTAATTAAATTAACTAATATTTATATGACTGCATGACAGATTAATAACTTATTAAATTTAACTTGCAATTTAAATATTAACTCATTTATTAAAAATATTTAAAATTAACTCACTATATACATATTTCACTTGTTCCAAGTTTCTACAAAAACTCTTCTCTTTGTTTACTCAGATAACAGAATAATATTATTCTCAATCTCAAATTCTCACAGGTGCGCGCTAGTTTTACTTTATGATCTACATACACATAAATTTGATCTACAGCAGGTTATTACCATGTTGAAAGCTTACTGATTTTACGCTATTGTGCCAAAATAGTGGTCGGGTAACGTCTATCAAGTTGAGCTTACAGAGTTACTGTAATATTATATACTCACATTTCTTCTTTTAGTATATTTTCATATATCTAAAGGAAATATGTATAGGATATAATAGTATTCTAATTGAAGTACATTTTTGCTTACGAATAATACTTTTTATTTAATTTTACATTTACTTTAAATATTATTTTTAACATGGTTATAAAATGAATACTTTTCTTTTTGTATTATTTAAAGTTATAAAATTGGTCAAAAAGTTTTTGAATAAATAAAATTAATGAAATATTCAAACTAAAATTATTACAAAATCTATGTAATATGCTTTTTAGAATTATTTCAAAGTAAACAAAAAAATTTTTGAAAATTTATAAGCCTTTATATTTTTACGTAATAAGAAGTAAACAATTTCTATTTTATTTTCATTAAAAATACTGTATTTATACTATTTTTATTTAGTCAAAAGTTAAAAATAATCATAAAATATAAATATTGTAACTATTTTCAAAATTAATTAATGGACATATTTTAAAATTTCAAATCCTGTAAATCCTAAGAAGTAATTCCACAAAGAATTAATTTTATCAAAATTTGCATTTTTTATTTTTATACTATTTAATTATAAAGTTTAATAAACACAACTTTTTCCAATTTTGTATGTTTAAAAAATATTTATTTAACAGTTAATTGAAATGATTTATGTATTCAATAATTAAAAAAAATATTTATAGTTCCAATAAATAAGATAATATTTATAAAAATAACGTTAAATAGTGTCATCAGCAGTAACAACATTTTCATAATTTAAGAGAATATATGTGATAAAATGTAATTTTTCTAAAATTAGTTTTTTAAAGGTAATTTTCGTGTATAAAACTCTTATTTTTCTAGAGAACACTGATATTTATTTTATTATTCTACACACTAATTTTAGAATATAATTTATATAATCAAAATCAAAATTATAATCTTGATAGCTGCATTTAAAATATTTTTTTAAAAAATATTTTTTCTCTATGTTAAACAAATCCTCTTTAAATGAAATTATGTCTCTCCACGAATGAAATCTCGTCAATTCCACTAGATATAGAACATTTTTGAAAGTAGACCAGTTGTAATAATGAAAAATGTGTAAGATCTTTTTCATTAATTGTATGGTAGAATGATTATTACTTTACGTTATAGGTCATTAATTGTTTAAAAATAAATTATTCTTGTAGTTTTTAGACAGCATGACACCAAGGTAAATTCAATCTTTTTAAATATTCTTAATTTATTTAGTATCCAAACATTAAAATATGATATTTATTAAAACATATTTAAATGTTTAATAATCGATCGTTACATTAATGAAATTCCAAGTCATTTTATCCAAGTTATTTTCTATGATCCTTTTAAATTTTATCATTTACTTAATTTTCTAAAAAAATCATTTCAGTCAATAAATGACAATTCTAAATAATTTTACACTAAGAAGTCAATATCAAAAAATATTTATGAAAAACGTTTTTAGAAGAATAAATTAACATGGAAAATTAGACTCGTGTCAAAATAAAAATATTTCTTCCAACTTAATGTATCTATGTATTTTTAGAAATAGATTATAAAAAAAAAACATTTCGGGCTATTAAAAAAACACAAACGTCATCTTGTTTTCCTTGTAGAAAAGAAACGAACAGTACTAATGATTGATTAAAAGTCTTTAAGGGATAATTCTTTAAATTTTGCCGTTTCGTCACGATAAATCATCGTCGATATTTCAAAGGAGGAAAATCTTTCCACCAGTTCCTTCAAACGAATTCGAAAACCGAACAACGAACAGCCACACTTGCACGTGTTTCGTGTTATTTCGTTTCACCCGGGCCGACATAGAGCGAACGTTTTTTTTAAGTGTTTTTGCGCAACGTACCGAATTAGCTCCGCATAGGGTGGTGTTTTCTTCGAGGAGGAAAATGCAAATTACCTTCGTTCGCCGGCGCGTCGGATTGGCGCTTCGTCGTACGACCGTGCGGTAATTAACATTAAAACTGTACAGCGGGATAATCTCGTATCTATCACGGACACCCTCGGTGATAAAACTACCCCTAAATAGCCTACTTTGCCAAGCACTCGAACCAAAGTGGGCCGAGAAGGTGGCGGCCATGCAAACAGATTGCTCCAGATAATAGAGATCTAGATGTCTTGCAGTGACAGGATTCGTTCCGTTTGATGTCGTGTCCTGTTCGTGGACCGTTTTGTAATTTTGATATCGTTTAGTAATTGTAGCCTAACGCGTTGAGCTTTTAATTATTTTTTTTTGTTTCTGGCAAGATAATATACTTACATACGTCTTTCGACGTATTTATTTTTAGAAAATAATTTAGTGTTCTCATTCTGTATAAAAATTTTAATAAGAATATTCACATTTTTCCTCTTTATAATCAAATTTTAAAACATGTTAATTTCAATGCATTAAAATTATTAAAATATTTATGAATTTTAAATATCTAAAATTTATGTATAATTATATTTAATTTTAAATTCATATTTTAATATTTCAGAATACGTTAAAAATCTTTTTTTAATTTATAAATACATATTTAATAAAATAAGTTTTTGTTCTTTCATCGAAATATTCCTTTTCTTACTTAATTAATTTTCTTGGAAGAAATAAGTTAATTTTATAGATAAGGTTTCAGTTGTTACTATCTTATAAATATTGTATTACATTCTGTGAACAACATTTTCAAAATATAATTATTAATATTATTTTCAACTTCTTATACACTAATATATTTTTTAATCATAATTTATAAAATATTATAGTATATTTTTTTAATTAAATATTGTTTAAGTAAAATAACATGCAAATAAAATCCAGATTTTTAATAATTGTCAAAAATACCAATTAATATTAATTTAGAAAAATACTAAACATAATTTTTATTATAAAATATTATTTTTGAAAACGAATGCATACGCGTATATACATACATTTTGTATATATATATATATATATATATATATATATATATATATTTATATTTATATAAACACAAACTTTCAATTGAAATACAGTAAATGATAAGACGAAATATAATTTTTTTTTATATATTAGAATTTCAAGACGGAAAAATATATTTAATTTAAAATTCATAAAGAGAACTCTTTATTTATTTCTTCTTAAAAAAATATTATTTAAGAAATATGTTTATAAATTTATTTTCTTAACAACATTATAGTACACTTTTCATATTTTTCAAGACGTAATATGATTTACATGAGTACTTTTATCGGATAATATTATATGGAAATATTATTGAAAATTCAAAAATTCTTCCTCTAGATATTTTACTTTATTATTATATAAATTTATTACTAATCTTCTCTTTTATCTACAGTAATGTAGTGTAGAATATGATCATAAATGGATATTTTGACTTATACATGACAATTACAATATCTTTTGATCTACATTCGTATTATATATTTATGTAAACGACAGATACGGAGACCCGCGAAAATTACATTTCAAAAAAGGATATTTTCTGTAAATTATTCAGGTATCTTCTCAACATTTAAATTGGACGATTCGGGTTAGCGTAGAAAAAGGAAAGTTTAGGTGACCGACCTCACGAGATTCAATCAAATGACCTTTCGTGATGCAAGTAGGTCTCTCGTACTTCGAATACGAAACATCGATACGATTACATAAAATTCTTGTATGTAAAAACTATTTTGGCTTTATGCTATACTCGTGTATATATATTATATATATATATATATATATATATATATATATATATATATATATATATATATATATATATATATATATATATATATATATATATATATATATATATATATATATATGTATATAATATATATATGTATATATATATATATATATATATATATATATATATATATATATATATATATATATATATGTAAAGTAGTTTCCATGGCTTAAAAATAATTATCACAATTTCTAAATAACTAAGTACAAATTCACTACTGAGAAAAACTATTTAAAAATATATACATAATAGTTACCTATCAAAACTTATCAAATTAAGGTAAATGAAATATATATATATATATATATATATATATATATATATATATATATATATATATATATATATATATATATACAATGATTCAGTTAAATTATTGATATTTAATACATATATTGCAAGAATCATGATGTCTCAATGTAAGAAAACTTTAGTGGATAAAAAACAAATTTGAATAATGAAAAATTTATGAGATATATTATTTATTATTTTCTATATATTATTAGTAAATTATAAATATTAGACTAATTTTATGTAACAGTTTTCAGGTATGAAAATTAATAAAATATACTATTTACTAAATTAATAATAAATTTTATTGATATTCTTATTTATGTATATAAATAATAACCATTAAAAAATAATCATTAATAATATAATAAAAATCTTTTAATTATTCATATATATATTTTTTTAAAGGAATGTTCGACTTTTATAAAAAAGTAGGTTCTTATCTCATCTTCGATTATTTTTTAATTTCAACAATAATTTCAAGTCCACGAATGAATTATATTAATATTGGATTAAAATATTTTTATTTTGTTTATTAATCATTAAGAATGATAAATAATAAATATTTAAAAATAAAAGTTTTTATATTCATATTTTTGTTTTTTATATTTTTTTTGCAATTTTCACATTATTTTCTCAGTATATAAAACTTTATTTCAATATTGTTTGTTTCGAAACTGTGACGAATTCACTTACACAAATGAATTTTTACCCCCAACACCACAATAAGTTATAGAGTGTTCAATAATCACTTACTGTTCACTTTTTTGTTTATAACAATAGTCAGCTGATACGCATTTCTATGGCGATGTCATGCCTTTTTGCTGTCAAAATCAAAAAAGTGAACAATAAGTGATTATTGAACACTTTATAACCTATTGTGGTATTGAGAGTAAAAATTTATTTGTGATAAATTTATTTCAATAGTTAATTCATATTCTATTAACATAAATAAAAAATTAAACATATTTGTTAATATAATAAGTAAAAATTTGTTATAAATATATTTTTACTAAATGTCTTTATAAAAATAAATCAGTTTATAAGTAAAATTATAACAGTTTATAAATATAGGGTCATTCAAATGTAACGCATAGATTTGTGTTTTATTAAAAAAATATGTGTATAAAGGGTGATGTATAAGGAAACATATGTATAGTTTCCTTTGTTTCTTTTTAATAAAACATAAACCTCGGAGTCACATTTGGATAACCCATTATATTCTAATATCTAAAAATAATGAATTTTGATTATTAAAAAAAATCATTTTTATTAATTGTGTGAATATGCCATAAATATTCTCTTTTATGTATGGAAAATAAATTGATAATATTTTAACACACAAATACACACATACACACACATATATATACATATATATATATATATATATATATATATATATATATATATATATGGATAAATATGTAGAGAAATATAATTATGTTAAAACATAAAAATCTGTATATTTCTTTAAAGAGCTAGTTTTCTTGAATTGAATTAAATCTGAATATATCTTTTAAAATATTTGAAACAATTACAACAAATGAAATTATTTCTATTGATGTTTAATAAATCCGTTGTTGCTAAAAATACAGAAAAAATCTTATTAAAAGAAATAAATGAAAATTGATAATTTATTAAAGATACTATTTGTTCGAAACGGATAAAAATAAATCCAATAATATACTATAAAACTTCGCAAAAACTATTACGATAATGAAAAAATGTCCAATCATAAGACCATTCTTCTTATATAAAACGAATCATTCGCTTTAAATAAAAATCTCCATCCCCTGAACATGCTACAATAAAAATAATTAAAAAAGATACCAGATCGTGGTAATAATCCAGACGTCAGTTTCAATGTCAACGAATTCTAGTAGACCGCAAGATAGTCGAATTGGACACTGAACGTGTTACAAAGGATTTGCACTGAAGAGCGGACTGTTTTGTACAATTAGCCTACGTGGGGTTGAGGAACGTTTAACGTGAGAAACGTACGTACGTACTACGTCCCGGTTCTAACGTCGCAGCAGCGGCAAGACAACGAAAGAGGATTAAAGAAAGCGATATTCATGCGCTGCAACTTTTTGCGCGAGAGAGTTGTTCATGTCGAGCCTGGGGCTCTTTGCCACTGCTGCTTACATTTCCGTTCGCTCGGAGCGGCGGGACGCTTTATAAGCTGCTCTAACAGAACGTGTTCAATTCAAGAAAGGAATATATTTTATGTAGATTAAATATATATATATATATATATATATATATATATATATATATACACATACATAAGTACATATAGAGCTTTTACTACAATAAAAGTAAAAAAACATTTTTCGAACTTGTCTCGTTCGATTGCTCAAATGTATATAAATTGTTGCTACTCCATTTAAAGGGGAAGAATATTTTTATTTTGCAAAATATTTAGCATCAAAAGATGTAATATTTTTCATACTAGCATACAATATTTAATATTTGAGCTATTAATAAAAAGATTACATGTATTTGATGTTTTCATATAAAATGCTTTATGATTTTTTTCTAAAAAAAAAACTCTTATATTAATTACATTTTAATCAAAAAATTACTTTATATTTATTTATAATAAGAAATCACATCGAAGACAAAAATATAACTCATTATTAATAATAAAAATTATAGTTTGTTTTTCTTCAATAAAAAATATATTATTAAAATGAAGTTATATCACATGATATAAAATACATCTGTACTTATTAAATATTTGTAAAATATAAAAATTCAATTTTCATGGTATAAATTATTGTGTTAGATAAATGTAATAACAATATTAAAATTATTGAATTATTATAAAAATATTTTTTTTTATTATTTACGTGAGTTAGCTTTTGAAAAATTAATAATTAATTAATTTGTCAATAATTTTTTATCTTCTATAATCCACATCTATATTAAGCTTTGACGAAAATTAAATTTTATTTTATAAACCCTAATTAAATTACAGTTAATTATACAATATTCAATACAAATTGATTTTTCTTTAATTATTCTCGATTAATTTTTTCCCACATTTTTTAATAAAATAATATAAGTATTTTATACTGATATGCTTTAATATATGTATATATATATATATATATATATATATATATTATTTTTTACATATAAAATATTATAATTAAGAAAACTTACTTTTTTGTTTAGAAATAAAATCAACAACTTATATTTAAAAATAGAACACAAATTTAATTCTAATTCTCACTTTAAAAATAATATTATTATTGTTGCCTAAATGGGCAATCTAGGTGATGATAAACTCGCTTGTTATATTATTGGATACTAAGACCTCCATCCTTAATTGTGACTAAAGGATTAAAAAATTACAAAAGTCTGTACAAATGAATTATTATCTCCAACACTAAAATATTATAAAGTGTTAAATAATGATTGTTTATTTGTTATTTATAATAAAAATGGGTTAATACGCATTTAGATAGCAATGCCAGCATCGTCAAAACCTTTTTGTTTTAAAATTGATATATTTTATAGCAAAAAAGTTCTTGTCAAAAAGACGATTGTCATCGATATATGCATAAACACATTATTGTTATAAAGAACAAAGTGAACAACAAGTGATTATTTAACATTTTATAACATATTGTGGTGTTTGGGAGTGATAATTAATTTGTGTTAAAATAAATTTACCACAGTTACAAAACAATTAGTTACAGAAGTCTAACTAAATTAGATTTTTTAAATTATTTAAAAAAAATGATTAACTAAAAGATTTTAGTCTATCAGGTGATCTTTAGCCTGGAATAATATTAATTAACCTGAATAAAAAAACAACTAAGAGAAAATAATTCAAACAAATTATAATTATGTTTAAATATTAAATACGTTTCTTCATTATTCCATTTGTGTAAATTTCCAGTATGAAGAAATATCTGAAAATATTAATGAAATCAGATTTTTTTAATATAAATTAAAATTATTTTTAAATAGACCATTACGTATTTTATTCTATATTTGCTTAAACAATAACTCTTTTACTTATTATTTATTTTAGTAATAACTAAATAAATTTATTTTTATATGTTTTTTAAATATTTTTTTCATTTATAATAAAATATTTAATTTTTTTTATAATATCTTTTTATAATTTATGTTCCGGTTTATTGAAAATAAAAACTTATAACGAATATGTAAACTAATCCTGATTTTATTATACAATAAATTATTAATTTTGACTTTTGTATTCTTTTTAACAAAAAAAGCTTTTTAAAGCAGTAAAAAATCTATAACAAATTTACAGATATTCTAAGAAAATCCAAACACATCTAATCTCATTTCCGTGAACATATTATTTTCTCTTTGACGTTCACAAATTGAATTTAGAGAGTTTCTTAAAACTTTCTAAGCTTACTTTAACAACTTTTGACACCAAAACTTCAATTTTATTCTTATAAATTCTTTTTTTCATCTCTTTTAACTATAGCATTTTTCATAGCTTGGTATTATTCATTTATTTTTAAATAAATTATAATTTTCATAATTCAATGTTATTTTAATTAATTATATTTATTAATTTAATGAAAACGATAAAAATATTATTACACGAAAAAATATTTAGAAAAAGTACAAAGAAAAATAAAGTTGTTACACACATTACGGAAATAATAATAGAACAAACGCATCGTCTTATTATTACGAAATAGTAAAATGTAGTTACACACTATTCTATATAAAGTTTAGATGAAAAAATACGTAAAAGATTATGGCGAGACAAAATAAATTACGCTATGAAACAGAGATTTACAGCATGACGACGGTGGTTGGGATGACCGTGGTGTGCGACGATAAAAAGTCTCCGAGAAGATTCTACTGCTGCGACAGTTGTAAAACCTCTGCATATATATATATATATATATATATATATATATATATATATATATATATATAAGGAAGGTCGTTCAGTGAAGAAAAACCGTCAGCAATACATAAACATAATTTTAAGAAAGACGTACGGTCTTCGGCGCTAAAGTTTCGTATCGAAACGTTATAAATTTTATATTTTTGCCTTGTGAACATAGAACGATTCAGTTCATGTTTAATAACACAATCATCTGACTATAGGAATATCGTAATAGTAGTTTTTTCTTTACTGATTACTCTGTTCTATATATAAGTTTTAGTACAATACTTTAATCAACTTATAACAAAGCAATGCGTATTGAAATGAATAGCAAATAAGAGTGTTCAGAGAATACATATAAATTTTTAACATAAAAATGATTTAATAATTAAATAGCTCTACATACATATATTTATATGTGTGTGTGTGTGTATGGATTAACAAATCTATACAAATTCGCATAAAATAAAAATTGACATTCATATTTAATAAATTATTTATATTAATGTGTATTTAAAATTTTATAATTAAAATAGAACAAAAAGCTTCCTGGAATATTTGTGATTTTTTTATATGATTTCATATTTATGATCCCTATTTCAAAATAAAAAAAATATGTTATTTTCATAGAACACATAATATTTGTAGAATTTTAAACATGAATTTATTTTTTTTATCTGTCGCAATAGAATATTTATTTAATACATGTAAATGAGTTTGTTTAAAATATCAATATTTTTTACTGTTATAATTTTACAATAGTAGAAAGAGTATTTATTATATCGGTATTTTTAAGGGTGATAAAACTTTAAATTGAATCCTTATCAAAAGTTCTATCTAACTTAAAAAAACATCTTTGTATGTATGTGTATGTATATTTTTTTTATATCTACTGTTAGCTAAAAAACTTTTGAAAACTTTTTATTTGTAATAATTCAATACTTTTCTCTTCCATTCACATCGAAAAATATTCTCATGGTTCTATTTAATATATCTTTCGATATCTTCTGGGGAATTTTTAGCTATCTGGGCCTTTTCTATAATTATTATTATCAAACGGTGCTTCGTATACATATCATCAAAATGTTCAGCTTCTTTCTCTTCACTACTAGTAGAAAACCTCTCCTAAAAAATCCACTTAAATTGATTAAATGCCTTTTTGTTTAATCCATTCCGATTAATTTTCTTATATTTTTGTCTTATCTTTCTATTGTCCTTTTCCTGAGCTTTTCTAATATCTACGATTTGAATTAATATTTTTTTTACCTATCGATGGTCTATTCTTTAATCTTAACTTCTCACATATACTCTAATATCCATAACTTTGTTTTCTTCCCAATGCATTAGATTCTCTTTTTTAAATTCTTATTTTCTTAACATGCATCTTTCTATACTTTTTGTGTTGCGTAAAGCTGCTGAATTATTCTAAAATTAAAACTCATGTTTCACTACCCTAAATGAAAAATAAGGTACATTGATCAAAAGCTTTTCTTTCTAAAAATAGAAAAGTATTTGACTTTATAATACAAAATTGTCTTTTAAATTGATACCATATTATTTTTATTTTTCTGCTCACTTTATCTTTACGTATATATATATATATATATATATATATATATATATATATATATATATATATATATATTATGTATATATATATATATATATATATATATATTATATATATATATATATATATATATATATATATATATATTGCATCAATATCAGTTTTTGAATAATGTTATTTAGATCTGTACATTTTACTATATTGAATATTCTTTATCAAATGAGAATATTTGTATACAAAATGAAAAATGTAACTATGTAATACTTCATGATTGTAAATCACAAAGCAATTTTCAGTTTAAAAATAAATATCAAAAGCTTTTTTTAAAAAAAGTATATAAATTTATGTACTATATTTATGTACGTAGTTTGGTGTAGAAAAAGCAATATGTATTATATACAAAATGATACGTATAGCTTTAAAAAAAAATATTTACTGCATTTTTTTGTTATCCAATATTACAATAGAACAAACTAATTTAAAATATATTTTTTTAAATAAAGTTATATTTTTTCAGTATAAACGGATTTAATTATAAATCCGATTTTTTATTTTTGTTTAGAATTTAATATTTAGAATATTTTAATTTTATTACTGATTTCATTTTTTAAGAAATTATTATTATTATTTATGGGCAAATAATTTACAAAATTTTATTTAATTCTATGTTAATATAGATAATTAATCAATGTTTTTTATGTATGTTTGTTTTAAAATATTGCATGTATGTGTTAGTGTGTTGAAAATATTATTGTGTAATTGTAATATTTTTTAGAGATTTTACATATCAGTTAATATTATCATGAAACTTTGTAAGAATTTTTATTCGAAGAAACTAATTAAATTCCTGACATATTTATTCTTGAACTCGTTACTTATTAAACACGTTACAAAGTAATTTGTTGTTGTTTCATCAGTGTATGGTCGGTTTTATAATATTATTAAAAATTTACTATTAAAAAATCTATTAAAATTAATTTATTTCTATAAGTTTACAGAAAAAATCTGTATAATCAAATATCATTTACAAATAGAATTTCGTTTATACATTTTTATTAATAATTTTATAATATTCAATTTATTATTAAAAATATGTTTATTGTACGTTTCTAATGTAATTAAATATAATATTCGTATTAAAATTAATTATGATAACCTTTAATTAAAGTTTGAAATATATTTTTTTCTAAATATCTAACAGAAAAAATTTCAAGTGTATGAATGATATTTATTTACTGTTTATATACTTATTTTTCTATTTAATAATTAGATAAGTAAATTATCTTAACAATTAAATTATATAAAAAATTGATAACATCATTCATTTTGTACACTTTTTGAATATTTAAAATATTTTAGCGATAGTAAATATAGAAATAATTTTCATAGTTTATAAAAAAGAAATATTCCTTTTAATAAAAATTTTGATTTTTTCTTAGTTCAAATAAAGTTATATCAAAATAACTCAGTATGAAACAAATGTTTTTTTCTCTTCAATAAAAAATTGGATTTTGATAAGAAAACACGTATCTAACAAAATATTTCAGTTAGCTGTTTATAAAATCGCATGTTCTTGACGTAAAGGTAAAATTTGTAATGTACGAGCTAAACGAATTCGATACCCTTGTAAGTGCATTTCCTTTTATTCCATCAGCGTTGAGTATTGTCATCGGTACGCATTCCGTCAACGGGTCCGGTATATCAAAGCGTTCGATACGCTCTACAGTCGACTGCTACCACTACGACTATACGTAAAGATCCTAGTGTAAACATATAAATGAACCTGACATCTCTGATTGACGTAAAAAGCAAGGAACCTTTTGAATGCAAAGCAGTCAACCATGGGTTGCTGTACCAGGGAGTGAAATGTGTCGGTGTACACGTAAAACATCACAAACAACTCAAGTGGCTGTAGTACCTACACGCAAACATTAAAGTGATACTGAATTCATTACGTTTCCATCATGTTTTAGCTTAATGTGTGTATTAGAGTGATTCGAGCGCATGTTTGTATGTATCAATGTGCGCCTGTCTCAACGGACACGTATAAATTACTACCTCGTATCATATTCAAATTAATTCAGTTATGAGCAATTCAGTATCCATTTTTAACGTTGCGTTCTGATTTAGATTACGCTTTTAATAGATATGTTAATTAGAATTAAAACGATCTTATAATAACGATTTCTATATTTGATATAAAATATAAAAGTAACGTTCGAAACTTGTTTTACACGCCATTAATACTAAATATATGTTTCTATTCAACATAAATGTTAGTTACTAAATAATTTTTTATTATCATATTTCTTTTATAACTTGGCATATTTCTTATAAAAGTAATTAATAATATTTTTACATTCGCAAAAACAGATATTTTTTTAATGATATATATTTATATATATATACACCCGTCCTTCAATTTACGCGGAGTATCCCTTCCACGTGGATTCGTTTTACGCGAATGAAAATCGCGTAAATTGAGTCTGTCAGTACAATAGAAAAAATATTGGAAATAAAAGCTAGTAAAGTTGTAGAAACACATATTTTTTCACATAGCTTAACAAAAAAATAATGACGTTTTAGAAAACAAAAGTAGATAAATTTTATTCGGTGTCACTATCGCTACTGTAATTCAAAACAATCAACCTTTTATATATTTATATCGTGATTTTATACGTTCAAGTAAGAATTTGCGTCACTCTGATATATAATAAATTCCATGAAAAATTATATAAAATGAAATCTATTTGACCGCGTATAAAAAGTACCACGTAAATCAATACCACAAAAAAAAGTCACACGTAAATAGTGTATAATTTGCGGTGTAAAAAAATCGCATAAAAAAAGGCCCACGTAAATTGAAGGACGGGTATATATCTTTATATTATCATTTTAATGATTAAAAAATATTTTGATGAAAAATTGCTCTAAAGAAAATGTAATGTTTTGTGCATTTGTTAACTTTGAAAATTAATAATTTTATTATGTATACATCTTACGGTTATATGAAAAATTATATATATATATATATATATATATATATATATATATATATATATATATATATATATTTAAAACAGTATATTATAAATTCGCATCAGGACAAATATTTACTGAAATATAATTTAATTTTTCCCAAAGGAATTTTTTGTTACTTTAAGTTTCAATTCATTTTCTAAAACATTAATCATGATATCATTTACATCTTTCTGATTATTTTTCCGTTCCATTTAATTATTTATGTTGTCAGCTGATTTTTCTTCATTATATATACAATATATATATATATATATATATATATGATCATTTATAGATAAATCTTTCTGATTATAGCTTTAAAGTTCCATTTAATTAAATATTGTCAGCTGATTATTATATATATATATATATATAATATATATATATATATATATATATTAGGTTAGAAATATCTCCCTTCCGCCTTCTGATAGCTTTCGCAAAGTTCTATCACGCTTAAAAATACACACTATATATATATATATATATATATATATATATATATATATATATATATATATATATATATGAATAATTCAGTAGATCAAGACAAGCCAAAAACCATGCAAAACTTCATGTTAGGTATAACATAAAGCGACAGGTAGCAAAACAAGTGGATTTGAAAGAAAGCTAGAGTTATAGATAACAATAGTAAAAATGTTAAAATGGATATGGGTGGTTTATATAGCAAAAAAATAAATCCACTTACATATAAAATAAATTATTGACTAAAAATGCAAGGATATAAAAGGTCTAAGAAGAATCCCATGGATAAATTGGACAAGGACATAAAAAAAATCGGAGTGGAAGGAAAAAAAGATTTTAGATCTCTGGATGTGGACATTTTGGACTTCCAACAAAGAATAAGAAAAGGTTGATAATTATATATATAGAGAGAGTCAAGTGTGTGTGGATATATATTATTCATGCAAAAAAGAACTTTTTTAAATAACATTGTAAAAAGCGATCAGATTACACTTGTTAATCGCATCATTTAAATAACATGATGAATATATTGATGTAACATCTCATTAAAATAATATCGTGATAAAACCATAGTTTGATTTGTGAACAATTTACTTATACTATCATATATATATATATATATATATATATATATATATATATATATATATATATATATATATTGCGTGTAAAATTATATTATAGAGCTGATGTTACATGGGAGATGGTGGGCAGTGCCAATCATATTTCTTGTTGTCGTGTAGCTTTAACATAAAGCTCACTTCACAGAACGAAAAAAGGTCAGAATGATCTTTGAGAGTAGAACGCATCGTATATCGCGTGCGGAACTATTTGTTTTTCTTTTATTACAAAAATCAACCGCTTAAAGGAAACGTATAATTTTATTTTCATTTCCCGCAGTTCGTATCAGCCAATGTTATTTTACCACTGAAATATATGTATATATGTAAATATGGAGTGTACGGAAAAATCTTTGTTTTTTTAACAAAATTCAAGGATGAAATGATTTTTAGTTTAGAAAATAAGTTAATTTCTCAATAATGATTCATATGTAAATCATTGTCGTATTATAATTTCTTTTTAATTTATTAACGTATTATTTATTATAGTTATTATAAATTTCATATACAATATTTATAAAACATATATATAAATCCTTAAGTTCGCTATTAGATTTGATCTCATAGGAAATAAATACATTTTGTCACTTTTATCCTCTAATATTACTAACTATCAAATAAAATATTTTCCAAATATATATAGATATCGTAAATATTAAATAATATAAGTTTAATACTTGATATACTAGAAAATATTCATTTAATAGAAAATTCCAAGAAATACATCACTATTGTAATTTTAAAATAACAGAAATTTCTCTAAATATTTTCTTTATGTTGGTTACTTGACTTGTTTAATTATTATTCAGTTTATTCAGCTATATTTTTTGTTTTTTATTTCTAAATGCTTTTCTTCGAATTCCGTTCATATATTTAAAAATAATTTAATGCGAGATGAAATCTTTATCAGAAATGCATATATTAAAAATCTCTCGATATACAATATTGTTTGTATGTGTATATATATATATATATAATGTATTTATTTACACACGCTATATATATTTACATATGCATATAATAAAAAATATTAAAATGAATTCCTCAAAAGCAAAAATTACAACAGAAAACATTCATTCAGCTTCTTCGTGCCGCCATATCGTATTGTCAAATTAAATATGGTCGCAATTTCAGCTTTATGCATAGAATAAACAAGGAATTTCCTGAGTTCCCTTTCCCTTCTTCCTGTATCGCTCCGCCCTACCATCATGTCGGCTGAACGAAGTTTTTTTAATAAGGCCACGGTGAAAAAAAACTAGAACTGACGTCGGCGTGGAAATTCGTTTTTCCCATGCTGATGGAAATTTTCGCGCTCACTTTGAAATTCCCTGCTGACACATGTCATCCCCACTGTTTGATGGAAATAAACATGAAAACTCGGAATTTTTTTCGCCTCGTACAGATCTAGAGATATGGCGATGAACAAGGTTCAGCTATTGCGTCGTTAATACATTATTTCGTTATTTACTTTCCTATACGTACTTTATGTACACATACACTTACATACACATACACACACGCATATATATATATATATATATATATATATATATATAATTGATTTTATATGAGAAAAATACATAATTTAAATTCCGCTACACATATTTCTCATCCGACTCTCCATCATCTCGTGATGAATTTTAATTAGACAAAAATGTTAAACTCGATGTACGTATATGTAATTAATTTTTTAATATATTTGTTCGTCATGTTATTTTTTATTATTTATTTTGATTTTTACCTGATCATGTTTAATTGTATTTTAAATATGTTTAAGAGGGCAGTTATTTTTCGTAAATAAAACAATATGTTATGAAAATTTAATTTTCATGTAACAAAATTATAATTATCATACATGAAAATGTTAAATTATTCTTTTAGAATGAAATATTTTCAAAAATTTTATTTACATAAATAAATTAATAATTAAATATTTATGTTCTATATTCTAAATAATGTGTTTTAATATAAAATGGAATTGAAATTCTGTAAAATTGTTTTTTAATCTTTTTTTAATTATGTGTCCTTTGTTTTATCAATATATATATATATATATATATATATATATATATATATATAATTTGTAATTATGAAATATTACAATATATTACAAATATTTTATTTGTATATTATATACTATGCCGTATTTGTTTATTAAAATTTTAATTTTAAAAGTGAAATGCCTATGTATTTATTATAATATAAAATAATATTTTTCTAAAATAATAAGACATTAAGATATTTTATCATAATCTTTAATTTTTATTTCTAACAATTATTTTAGTATATTTTTTTCAACATTGATTTGTTTCAAAAATTCCATTTTAAACACATTTCATTTTGCGGTGCTTTTACATGACTATTAATTCACACTCTAAATTATCGGTATCCAACACGAAAAGATTTATTTTAAACGATTATAATTCATGGCGAATAATATTTTGTTATAAAAATTATTATAATATTCATATTTACTTACAAATAACATACTAAGTTTTTGTAGAAAAAACGAATATTTTATTTTAAATAATTTATAATTAATATTTACTGTACGAGGATTGTTTGATAAGTCCGTGTAAAAATAAAAACTGCTTCATTTTTTTGAATAAATCGTTTTTATTTTTCAACATAGTCTCCTTTTAGGCTTATACACTTCATCCAACGCTGCTCTAGTTTGTTGATCCCTTCCGAATAATAGGATTTGTCCAAGTCTGTAAAATAGTCATTCGTTCCTGCAATCACCTCCTCGTTCGAATAAAATCTTTTTCCCGCGAGCCATTTCTTCATATTAGGGAACAAATAATATAGAATAGGGATGATGTGAAACGATTTGGAACCCTATTTCCATTAGATTTGCGGCCACAACTGCTGAGGTGTGAGCTGATGCGTTGTCGTGATGAAAGAGGACTTTTTTGTGGGCTAATCGGGGACGTTTTTCTTGCAACTCGGTTTTCAAACGATCCAATAACAATGAATAATATGCACCTGTAATGGTTTTACCCTTTTCCAAATAGTTGATAAAGATTATTCCTTGCGAATCCCAAAAGACAGTCGCCATAACCTTTCCGGCCGAAGGAATTGTCTTCGCCTTTTTCGGAGCAGATTCCCCCTTGATAACCCATTGTTTAGACTGCTCTTTGGTCTCAGGAGTGTAGTGATGTATCCATGTTTTATCTACAGTGATGAAACGACGCTTAAAGTCCTGCGGATTTCGCTGAAGCAGCTGCAAACCGTTCTTGCAACACTTCACGCACTTTCACTCTTCTGTCATCCATCACCATATCATGGATTTTATCAATGATTTCTGGAGTGGTGACCTCAACAGGGCGTCCAGAACGTTCAGCGTCTCTTGTGCTCATATGGCCACTCCGAAAATTTTGAAACCACTTATAAACCGCACTAATCGAAGGTGCAGAGTCACCATAATGTTTATCAAGCTTCTGTTTAGTCTCCTGAGGCGTTTTGCCTTTAATGAAGTAGTGTTTAATCAACACGCGAAATTCTTTTTCGTCCATTATTTGACAATCACTCGATTTCCTTGATTCCAACGATTGTCAAACACAAAGGAATAGACCGATATGGCTGAAACTTGATGTGTGTTTTTCCAAGAGGTGCTACTAATTAAAAATAACCTCGATATGGACCAGTGGTGCCATCTTTCGGAATTTACACGGACTTATCAAACGACCTCGTAATTTGTTATATTTAAACATGATAGATGTAAATTATATTTACTAGAATTCGTTTGAAAATATCATTATTTTATAAGATAGTTTTTTATTTACAGTTATTTTATAATTTAAATTTCTTGTATGGTTTATGATATTTCCTTTTTTATTATTTAAATAACTTTATATTTACGTATCAAATTTATTTTATTACTAATTAAACAATATTTTAAGGAATATTTATTAATTTATTTTTTTTATTCGATATTATAGAACAAACGAATTTATAATTTAGTCAATTTTAAGGTTATAAATGTTTATTTCTCTATAAAAAGAACAAAAAATTTAATAAATATTTTAACTCAATTTTACTAGAATTGAAATTAGTAAAATAATTGACCGAATTAATTGATGTAAATAATATCGAATAGATAATGATAAGTTATTATCAATGATTGAATAAGCTTCAAACAAAAAGTTTATTTATTCATTCATACACATTTACGCAGCTTTCGTACCATTTATTCGTCTTCAGCGCTCCTACATATTTATTATGCAGTACTTATCTGCTCGTTTTTGTGAATCATCACTCCGTTTTAGTTTTCAAGGTGAAAAATAAGAAGCTTACTTCAGTACGTTTATCTCGCATTTAGAATATAGTAGTGACGACGATGGTGGCAGCGTACAACCTCCAGAAAAAATGTTGCACATTTCAATTCGACCAGAATTCTCGTCGCACCGTTTTTTATACCTCTATATATTTTGTACGTTACACTAGTCTCTCGGCTTTTTAACTACAACATATGTCCTACTTTGTTGCGTGAATTATATATCAGGTCAGATTACGTTTTCTTCGTTTACTGTATTTGGAAAATTAGGGACTTTTCGACATACAGAGCCGTTGTTCATTTCCCAAGGCAATTGTGTATAGCCTTTTTTGCTTGTGCGGGTAAAGTGTGTGAGCCCGCGAGCGCGGTTATATATTCTTTTTATGTACATGTCGACCAGGCGTGTTTTATTTTTTAATATACTTGAATGGGGCGCTATCAAAACTTGAAGTAACTTATTGCATTATGTATACTTGCAAACATACATACGCATAAAAACACGCACACACACCATTTATATATATATATAATTCTATGAAAATATTTTAACGATTCATAAACTTTCTTAAAAACAAGATTAACTCCTAATCAAAACTTTTTAAGTTTATTAAAATTTTTCATCAACTTAATTCATTAGAAAACAGCATATTTAATATTATTTTATTGTTCAAATATAATTTTCAATATAATCACAATAAGTATTATAATCTATTGTAGTTGCAAAAATTAGGTACTTTAAAATTGATATTTTTTATGAGATATTTATTTTTATTTCTTCAACCGTAATTTAATGAAAGAAATTAAATTTAAAAACGAATGTTAGAATAAATTATTTGTTGAATCATTGACGGAATTCAGTACACTATATGTAATATATATAAACATATATATGTATATATAAATGTTGTTGATAGATTTCCAGCTGATTTTAATCTGGTCCCTCTCATCTTTTGTGATGAGTTTGAAATCTCATTATTATTCTTTGCATATATTGTACGAATTATTTGGCTCCGTGTTTTAAATTTCTCGGTTCTTGCTCTGTTGCAATCGACCAGACCTGGGGTACGACGTACTGGGTGAGCAGAATTAAATCCACTTTTTGAGCTTGATGCAAATCAAATTAGATTCGAAGAAGAAGACGTTAAATTTATTCAAATGATAATATATTTATTGAAAAATCTCGAGGTCTACGAAATAAAATGAGAAAGTTTTTTTCCTTTACGATTCTTTTTTCCAACGACGTCTTTTGCTCTGTTATCGTTACGACACAATTGTATGTATTCATTGTCCTGTGACTTCCTTTCTCTTTTAAAAATATGCGAAACAAAGAATTCGTTTGACAAACTGAACATTGATAAAATATGTTAATAAGTTATTAGATGCTTGTCAAAAATCATATATATATATATATATATATATATATATATATATATATATATATATATATAATGCTTTTATTTTAAATATAATTTTCAGTCAAAAAATTTGCTAATAAAATTTTATTTGTAAATAAATCATCGAAAAATATTATAGACACATACATACATATACCATACACACACACACACATATATATTTATATATATATATATATATATATTTGAAAAAAAATTATTAGAGTATAGAAATAAAAATTAATTCAATGTGTCACAAAATGAGATGAAAATATTTAGAAAACTTAAATAGTCGTGAAAAAAGATATTTAGCAATATTCAAAAAATATCATCAATATAGTATTGAAAATAAAGAAATTAAAAAAAATGTATATACGTTTTCAAGGGTCGTTTGATAAGTATGGTAAAAAAGTAAGAAAAACTATATTAAAAAATGTAATTAAATTGAACAAAAAATAAATTTTCCATACCTATCAAACGACCCTTGTATATATTCTGACAAAATTATTATTCCTTACACATATTCTGACCGTGATAAATGTCTATCCTAGAACTTCATTGATTAAGATGATAAAAAGCTTTTCACTATTATTTTTTTAAAAAAATGTATAAAATCTCTATTATACGGAAAATGAACATATTTTCATTTAAAATAGATCCATTTAATATAAAATTATGTGCCTACTGATTTAGTTTTTGTACATAAATTATTCATAGATTTTTAGTTTTCGTGAACACTAGAAACATTTTTTATAAAATCAATATATTATCTGATACTTCAGAAAACATAATGAAATCACTTATGAAATTCTATGAAAATGAATTAAACAGTTTTCAAATTTTTATTTAAGAAACTAATAAATTGATAATAAACTAATATTTGATAATATAATCATTAGCAGTAGCTTCTTTCTATCCACTGCTGGATGAATGTCTCTCTCAAAACTTTTCACTTTAGCCGATCGAATGCTTTTCTCGTTCAATAAATTTTGATTAATTTTCTTGTTTCTATCTCGTTTATCTATGAGGCTCTTCCTGGTCTTTTTTATGTATTTAAGTTTCCAATCAATATTTTTTCTCGTCCATTGTTGGTCTTTTCTTCTTTTTATATGACCAGCCCATTTCCAATTCAAACTTTTCACTTTTGCTTTAACATACATAACTTTTATTTTCTTTCTGATCCACAAGGTTCTATTTCTTTCTCTACATGCTATTCGTAACATACACCTTTCCATGCATCTTTGTATTGTCTGTATTCGCCGAATTATTTTGGCATTCAAGATCTATATTTCACTGTCGTAACTTAGAACAGATATGATTTAATTATATATATATATATATATATATATATATATATATATATATATATATATATATATATATATATATATATATATATATATATATATATATATATATATATATATATATATATATATATATATATATATGTATATATATATATATATATATGTATATATATATATTATTGTCCATATTTATTTATTATAGTTGAAAATTAATTATTTTTTAAAAAATAATATTAGTATTTTTATTTTTGCAACTTTTGAAAATATTTAATTAATTTAATGCGGTGATGTACACATTAAATTGATAATACAAGATCATATTTTGTTAAACATAAATAATTTTTAATATATTTGTACATAGTTTCAATTAAAATCAATTTTATTTTACATAAACACAACTCTATAATTAATATTAAAACTGTAATTTCTAACGAGAAATGCACAATTTCCAACAATTCAACGAACGATACAATTGACAACTGCTCATCAATGCTCTCGTTTTAAAACTAGTCCGCAGTAGTTTCATCGTCATGTGTATTTGATCGAATCGCATCAGAGAATTTATGTTCGGGCCGTAACAGAAAGTGTCGTTAATGAGGTAGCTCCGTTGTTATATCTGTGTAGTCAAAGGGCATTATCATAGCTTCCGTTTTGTACATTGTATCTCGAGGACACTCCGTCGCTATTCAATTCATCGAGTTCCTGCCGCCAATTGTTGTATCCAAAGCGCTCGCAGATACTATGTTCGACTGGCTGCCGTTGTGCTACGACGATGAGTTAGAGATCGAGGGGTTGGAATTAATTTGCCGCTCTGTGGCGTCGTAATTAACTGCCTCGGCCCTCGCTGCTTAATTAGCCGCGTTGTTGTGATGGAGGAGTTACGCGAACATTGCACGACTCAAGAATCGCTCTGCTCGCCCGAAACTGCCTCAAAGCTGTTTCATCGGCGACCAACCTCACCATGTCCCTCTACAACCCCATCACTATGCAGTATATCCTCATCCCATATTCTATCACAATTTCGTATAGTTACTATCACACTGACATTTATGTCTCTCAAGAAAAGTAAAATGCTTATAGACTTTTTTATCTTTAAATGTTTCCGGTTCTTATATATATAAATACTTTATTAAATCAACGTATATTAGGAAAAGTACATAAATGCCAGGAAACAAATCATTAAACAAGGAAATCTCTTATAAATTAAATCGTTAACAGCAAAATAAAATTTATTCTAAATAATCATTTTAGTTTAACACATTATTTAAAAAAAATAAACCATAAATGATAAAAAATCGGTACTAAGATATAAATATACTGTAATTTATTATATATTCATACATTTTATATAATTTAAATCATATTGTGGATTTATTTTACAAACACATTTTTTTATTACTATTTAAATGTTTAACAATTCTCATTTTTTGACAAAATTTTAATATAAAATAAAAAAGAATTTATTTAAACATATACATATATATATATATATATATATATATATATATATATATATGTTTGTATGTATGTGATTATATTTCATTTCTTCAGAGTTATTACTGGAAATTTTATTTATCTGAAACACTCAAATTTGATTGAACTCGATTGAACAATTACATTTAAGTAAAATTCACTTCCTTGTGTCATTACAACCATACACATTTTCAGTAACAGATGTATCCAACATCGTCGACGGTGGCTAAAAATACTAAAAACACTACAGACCGTGTGTATCTCTTGAATTTCACCAATGCTTTTCTATGTAGTACGTGAGTTATACCTGAAACACGTATTTTCAACCAAAATTTATTCTCCAACCCACGTGGATAAAATAGAATGTCACGTTATATTGGCTGTATATATTTTTTCTTTCAATATCCATTCACTTTTTTATTACGATATTCTTTTGAAATGTTTACTTAAATGTATTGAATTACTGATTTTTATATCAACGTTTTTTACTGGTATTATTTCTAATATTTACTTTCTTATAAGCAACTATCACAAATGAATATAAATTAAAAAATAACAGAACTTATCTATAATAAAATAAATTTATTCAACATCGTAATATTAAAAATCATTGAACTATCTAAAATTTAGATTATATCACCATTATCAATCTATTTCTATTTGCTACTGGCTAAAAGATACTTGTAAAACGTTCCACTTTCAGTGTTCCAATGTCTTTCTCTTTTATTCTACATCGACAAGCATCTCATATATATATATATATATATATATATATATATATATATATATATATATATATATATATATATCCCATTTATCTATAGGTCTTTTCTTTAGCCTTTTTATATTTCTATGTTTCCAATAAATATTTCCTGTTGTCCACCAGTAATCTTCTCTTCTAGCTGTATGATCAGCGTATTTCAATTTTAAACTTTTTACTCCTGTTATAATACTTGTAACTTTTGTTTGCTTTCGAATCTACTAAATCCCTCTCTCATCTTTACGTATTGCTCTTAACATGAATCTGTTCATGCTTTTCTGTGTTATCTGAAGTTACTTAAAATTATATGCACAACAACAATTACTTTTAGTTAGGTACTTTAAAATTGTTGAGTATTAAATAGCATCTTACGTACCAACTTCTATCAACAAATGATTGTTACGAATTATTCTGAATAGATTTAACAAATGAAAAATTCTTAAACTTGTTTCTAAAATTGGAAATTTTATATATATTATATAATATATATATATATATATATATATATATATATATATATATATATATATATATATATATATATATATATATACAATATATGAGCTGTCTTGTAATAACCTCAATCATAATAAAAACATCTTTTTTTTAAAAAAAATTGCTTTGATCACATAATTATATTTTTGAAAACGTGAACTAATTATTATATAAATTAATTGTTAATAATTAAAATTTATATTTTTCTTAATTTATAATTTTATCAGATAATGAAAAATCAGTAATGTAAATTAAAACTTTTTGATTGAGAAATATTAGATTTTTATTTAATTTTTATTTATACTAATACTTAATATTATTGAAATATTAATGATTGTTATTTTATAAATACAAACGTTAATTTAAAAATATAGTTTATTCAAAAATTAATAACCCTATAATTATATATATATGTGTATATATATATATATATATATATATATATATATATATATGTGTGTGTGTGTGTGTGTGTGTGTGTACAATGAATGCTGTGTACAAAGTTAATGTTTTATTTTAATTAATTTTTTTACCATAAAATATTAAAATTATTTTCAGTAATGAAAACTAAAAAAAAAATTTACTAAACAATGACTACAAAATAATCTTGTTTTTCAATTTTTTGCGCTTTTTTGATACAGTTGCATTACTTGTATTTGTATATACTCATTCAGTTATTAGCAACTGACAGCGTAGTTTAAATTGTGAACAACATAAAATCATCCATGAATTTTTAAAATAATACCTTTCAAATTATCAATTTGCTACTTTTAGTAAATAACGGAAAAATTAATAGAAATATACAATTATATTTCGTGGCAATCAAAATAATTTTAATTAAACAATATAGAAAAAATCATGTTATATGTTTATATACATATAAATATATATATATATATATATATATATATATATATATATATATATGTCTTTATTTGTATGTATTTATGTGTTTGTCATAAGAACTCGTTGAAAGTAATTCGTCAAAATGTATATACGTTCTTATAAACAAAGAATAGAGATTGTAGCAAAACTCCATTAATGTTTTTATCACATGCCACAAACGTAAAAATCACCTTAGATAGAGGAAAAAACACATACACAACAAGGAACAGTAATATATAACTCGAGGCGACTTTTATCAGTAACGTCGACTCGTCTCGTTGTTTTCCACGAAGCTTTAAAATCCCCACTACCACGTACGGTAGAAGCCTTTCCACAAAACAGGCGACACACTTCTCTATGACAAAACAGGGCAGAAAATGATTCTTGCAACTGAAAAGCCAGTTCCCGACACAAAACCGCACAACTCTCTCGCTACCATGTATCTTTCATTACAAACGCATTGTCTGTATGCGTTACGGCTGAAATTCAGCGCCCCCGTCATCGTGCATTTGTTACAAAAAGTGTGTAAATAAAGGAAGACGTTCATTTGTCCTAGTCGCTATAAAACATTTCGCGAGCAGCGTAGTGTGGCGGCAGTAACTAGCGTCGAAAACCATTCCTCCATCGTTTTTCCAGCTACCTACGAACACCACCCGTCATCTGCCTACCTACACAAGCTCAAACCACTATTACATCGACCCTCTCACACACAAATGGCAATGGTAGCAACAGCAGCCCATTTGCTACTCTGCACGTCTCTTCTGTTGCTTCCTGTGTTATTCAGGTGAAATAATATATACCTGCTGCAGCGACAGTTAAGAAAGATGAATAACGTAGTTCCGCATTGTGATTTTAGTTCATTGTACAATGACCTTTAACAACTTATGAAAGTGTAGTAAATAAAATCATTTTGTTTCGTTTCAACTATTTTCCACTAACAGTAAAATTAAGTTGAATTTATTGTAACAAGTAAAATTAATTCCAGTAATTTCACTTTTAAGTTAATACATTTTCAAATAGATTTATATTTAACACTTGAGATTTTTTTTAAATATGAAATAGATTTAAAAGTTGAATTTTATTTCTTAGATTATTTTTAATAATAAAAAATAGATTTGAGACTTAATTTTACAACATAATCATATACTAATTAAAGCTTCAAATTCAATTAACATTAAAAAAATTTTATAAATCTTATAAATAGCATAATACCATTCTTATATATTGAAATGATTTTTAAAAATACTCACAAAAGCATTGATAATATAGTTGAATATATAACGGTGTTATATTCATTATTTTTATACAATTATGTCAAATTTTAAAACGCTAATATAGCAATTCATTAACACAATCAAATGGTATTTTTTGTAAAAAAATAAATTATTTTTTTGAATATTAATAAAAATAACGAAATAAATTAAATATCGATTTTAGAAAGAAAACGAAATGATATGATATTTCTGAAAAGAATTACTAGCAGCAAAAAATGAATAAAGCCAATTATTAACTTTTTATTAACAAACAAAAACCATATAATATTTTTATTTAAAAATTGTAATAAAGTAGTATATCTTTGTAAAACATATATTGTAATAAAAAATATTTTTATGAGTAAAAAATTTTTCAATGTCTACTACTAGTAAACACAAGTATTATTATCACGTATCAAAGTTAATCGTAGCGAAATACGACTCTCTAAATAACCATCAAGTTGTAAAACTATTAAAAAAGACATAACGTAAATTTAATCTTCAATATTATAAAGAATTTAATTTAAATTTGTTATAATAACTGTAAATGTCAGTATTATCTCTGTGCAATACGAAAAAGCTTTTTTAAATCATAAGATTATTTTATATACTTTTTTATCATTTTTGCAAATCTTATCTTATTACATTTTTAGTACACGCAGTAACATCTATTAAGTCTGAATGTGTTTTTTAAATAAAACATAAAACTTTATAATCTTATTTTGTAAAAGAATGCGTTTTAACAACTCATTTCGAATAGTTTATATAAAAATATAATAGCAAATTCAGTCCGTAAAATTGTTACTAACGTAATAATAAACAAAATGAAATATTAGAAATGTAATATAAATTTGAAACAGTTTTGTGATTTGACGTTTTAAATATAATTTAACTTTGTAACGTTCTCGCAGTCTGAGTATCTTTGTGACAATACAAACAGTACAATTCATATAATATTCACAAACATTACGTCCCCTTATTAAAAATGTCGAATCGATTTTTCCATAATATTCAAACAAAATTTAAAAGGGGGGAAACAGGATGAGTGTAAATAAAGTTACGAAAACCATGAGAACATCACATTTACATAATGTCGAGACGAAAATCTTGACGCGTTCGTTTAACGGAAACGAAGTTAAACGGCTGAATAAGTTAATTATGTTTGATTTCGTCAAATGGAAGATGATAGCTAATTACTGCTAATTAACAATGATTCAAAAACACAGTGTGTATATATTGGATCACTTTAGCTGACGGTATGATTTAAAATTAGCATCGTAATTGTTTGAAATGTGTGTTAGGGATATTGGTAGACTTTGGTAATGTTCAGATACTCGATTATTTAAATCCTATGTACGATTTGTAACCAGTTTTCAAAAACATCTTCTATATCAGTAAATTATTAATTTCCTCTGTATTTTTATTTCTTTTAAAATCTTAATATATTATTTTAATATTTTTTTTATCTGTATTAATATTTGTATTCATGAATAAACTAATCATATTTCTTTTATTGAATTCTTTAAAATATTTTTAATTTCAAAATTAATTATAATTATGTATATATATATATATATATATATATATATATATATATATATAAAAAAAAAATAAGAAATTAAAAGCAGTTTTCAAAATAGAATGAATTCTTTTTATTTAAGAAATTTTGAAAAATGAGAGAAATGAAAACATTTATATATTTTATTTCAAGTTTTTATAACTGAATGAATTTCATATAAAAAATTAGCATATAGTTAATAAACCAAACCTCCCATTAATTAAGAAAAAATAATTAAATTTATTAATTATAAATTTTATTGAACTCTATTATTGTTTTTAGAAATGTTTTTGTTATAAAAATTATTAAAAATATTTTTGTGTTGAAAATTCACAATTAAATAATTTATTATTGTTTTAACTGAAATGAATTAATAAATATTTATTTTAATATTTAAACATTATAATAAAATTTTATACTTTAATATACATATATATATATATATATATATATATATTCATTTTCATTGAAATTACTTTCAATTTTAATAAAAATTAAAATGTGAATATTAGAAATGTGTTCATTATTCATTAAAACAAAATTTCGTTATGTTTTTGTATTAAAATATAGAATTATTACTTCTAAAATACCTCCTAAATAATAATAATAAAACAGCAATTTAAATTATAAATGCAGATATTAATTTAATTTTCTTATGTATAAAAAAATTTTGTTATAAGAAAAAAAAATTTCATTACGTTTAAGTGAAAAATAATTTATAGTAACATAGTTTGTATAAAACTTCTGACAAATAAAATATATGTTTTAATACAATTGAACAGATAAGTATTTATCAAACTTTAAGCAATAAATTAATTTAAAGTTTACGCAAGCAATGAAAACATTTCTAAAACTATTTAATAGTAAATAAATTTAACAAGAATACTGTTGTTAAAAATAATTTAATTTTCTTTTAAAAAACGTATCATACACTTTTTATAGAGGAGTATATATAAATTATCTTGTTTTATTTATGGCCCTGAATATTTCTTTATATCAAGGTAAGAAAATATAGAACGCATGTTAGAGCTAATAAAAAATTGTCCAGGAAGAAAGAGAATACATACATACATATATATATATATATATATATATATATATATATAGGGGCCATCAAAACAATGAAGCTTTTATAAATAACGAGATACGCTTGACAACAGTACAAAGGAAAATATTTCATTTCAATTTGTGTTTCTCGGGTTTAGCGGGCTTGCAGCCATTAACTTTAACAAGATAAAAAAATATATATGTATAAATTACAAGCGGTGTGTTCCACTAACTGTCAAATGAAGCAATATAATTTTAACAATGAGCTTGAGCTTTTTGAAAACGGCGACCGCCGACCACCGACGAGCAACACACTTTAAAAAATTACATTCGTTTCATACAATGAAAAGAATCGTTTTCAAAACTTAATTAAAATTGTTGTATAAATGGAGGTTCTTGTTTTGTAAATATACAGGTGAATATTTTTAACATATATATATTTCATATACATATATAGATATAGATATAGATATAGATATAGATATATATATAATCATTGTATTTTTATTTCTAATTATTATTTTGTAATTTCATATTTTTCTAATAATTTTAACATTTTCATTTTAACACTATTGTTATAAATCTATTAAATACTTTTTTATTAAATGTTATATACTTGAATAATAAAATTATATTGATATACTTTAATATTAAATAAATATTAAAATATTTTTTATCACGTATTGTTTTGAAACTAGGACGAATTCACTTTCTCACAAATGAACTATCACTTCAACACCACAATTAATTGAAAAAAAAATTATCAATTACTTATTGTTCACTTTATTTGTTTATAATCTGATATCCATTTCAGTATCAATACCATTAACAACAAAGCACTACATCATAAAATATGCTTTTAAATAACTAAAGTTAACAATAAATAATTATTGAACATTTTTCCAATATCTTGTAGTGTTGAGGTGATATTTAATTTGTGGATAACTTTCTTTATATTTAAATTGAAAAATCTTCTATATATACACAATATATATATATATATATATATATATATATATATATATATATATATATTTATAACGAAACGCGATATTGAATCATTATTCCACAATGCTTTCTTTGTGTTCACTTCTTTACAAACGCAAAGAATTCATTTGATGGAATTGCACCCTTTTATTGAATATTATGTTTCAATTGAAAATAAACATTGAATTTTTCGAAATTCCCTCTATTTATTTAAGCGTATTCATCAACGATTCAATAATACCTTATTTCCGAAATAGCCGGATACTTTGTTTACAAATAATAATTCGAAACAATGTAACGTTGTTTCATAATTAAAAAATTGCAATTTTTAATATAAATTCTTTCAAAGAATTCAATTTATTTCATTGCATATACATGTATATGTTTTTAGTGAATTTATGTGCATTTAATCTGCACATAATCTAACTCTTTAAATAATATAACTGTAACCCAAACGATACAACTATCAGAATGCATGCAATCCGTACAAATCGAGCAAATCGAATATTAATTAATTCATTTTCGACATACCACACGAGCGGAAACATTACAACCAGTAAAAAAATCATTACGCGTTTCGATGCATCGCTATAGAATGACAATAATATTTACGCAATGCAAATTTAATTAAATGTCTAGTTAATAACGACTGCCATTTAATATTCATACCGTTTTGTGTGTTTGTAATATAACGAATATTTATTTATTAATTCAGAGAAAGTTTCGGCGATAAATTTTTAAGTAATTGTTATTAAATTTGTTTTTCGTTCAGCGTCTCTTAGAATATAGTCGAGACCGCGAGACGATGATGATACTTTATTAGCTTTAGTATATAAACTAGGTAGCAATATTTGAAAATTATGCTTGAAATTTGCTTAAATGAATATTAAATCTCTATATTAAAAAAATTACCAATAATGTAAAAGTTTTACAAAATTAAATAAAATAAATTAAAATAATGATATATTTAATACATGTTTTATATATATATATATATATATATATATATATATAAAAACACCTGTATCACATTCTAAAATCAATATTAATCTTTTATTCAATGAAAAAAATTAACATCTTTATTTTCACTTTTCTAAAAGTTGAGCAATTTTTATAATAAAGTATTTAGAATCTTTAATATTTTATTGTTAACGTTTTATTATTATTTTTTTAAAAAAAACTTATATTACTGATGGTATTTATTATATTAGTATAACTGTTTAGTTTTTTTCTACAACTTTTCGATCAAGGAAATATTTGCTCTAAATTTAATCTCAAAATACAAGTATATCATCATCTATTACGCCTAAAATTATATTCGACTCCCGATCTAAAAGCTTTTTAAGTTAGAATTTAGGCATATGATTATCAACCTTATTTCATCAAAAAATTATCGTTACAAAACTAAAATACAAGAGAAATCTTTCTTAATTAACTTTATTAGAAAGAGCAAGATCTTATAAGAGCTATAATACCAAAAAATAGTAGTAAATAGAAATTTATTCGAGTAATAATAATTATTGAATAAATTATGTTATTCATATTTTATTTTCTTTTTCTATAGCATTAAATCAAATTATAATTTTGCCATTTTCTCTCTCTAGAAACTTCTATTGTCTTAATCACCTCTTTGTATACCTTTTTCTTCTATAATATTATAGAATTATGTTTCCCTTGTGGTTTCTACTCTTTCTCGTTTTCTTTTTTCTGTCAATGTTAACTGTAAAATATTCTAGGGCAACATTTAATTTTTCACTTATTCATTCTACTTCAAATGCATATTTTTTAGAATTTCAATGACAGTAATTTCACCCTTATAATTCTCCTCTTCCATACCCTCTTCAAATTTTACCCGGCCCTCCCTAGTAAATTTTGAATATTTTATTAAGTAGTTTGATTTTACTGTACTAATCCTCTCCTTGATTATGATTGTTAATAACCACAACTCTGCACCATGTAACACAGTTTTTATCACAGTTATAACTATACTGTCATAAATTATATTTTTATTTTCTTGTAAAATGTTATTATTATATATTGTGCTAAATAAATTGCTTGCATTCCTTTTTCTAATGTAATTCTCTTAATATATCTTTTCAAAAAATTCGTGTGGTATCTAATATTGTTTCTAGATATTTGTATTGATAACATTTTTTTATTTTCTACTGTCAAGCATGTGGTGCCTTTTTCTACGCGTGTATGTTGTTTTGTTAAAGTTTATATTTAGTCTCCCCTTTATCTACTCTTAATTCAGTTTTTACCTCATACACTCCATATCATCTTTGTTCACAACAAAAAAAATCTGTTTGCAGGCATACAACAATGAATGATGTATCTTGTACTAATGGAATACCCATACCTGTATATTATAGCTTTAGACCTTGTTTTATGTATATATTATATAAAAAATTAAATTTCATATTTCTTTAAAAAAAATACTTTGCTTTATTTTCCTATACAAAAAAAGGACATTTTTATTTTACACTTAATTTTTTAATCTACAAACATTTGAAATTATACTGAATTATTGCCTTTGTTGTTTCATTTTTTATCAACTATTATTTCTATTTGCCTGAAAGTTATTTTAATATTTTTATTTAACTCAATAATTCTGTAAATTTAATACTTATTAACTTCATACATTTTAAATACACTTATAATAACATGTCCTTGTATATATTTTCAAATAATCGTTTATTTTCATTTTTATATTACTCAAATTGTACTTGATTCAACTTTGTGCATCGTTGTCGTTGTTTACATAACTTCCTAAGAATCCTTTAACAGTGCGGTTGCTTTGTTGTGGTCTAGGACATTATTACAGAGAAATTTTATTTTCTCATCAATTTTAAATCCTTACTTGTGTTCAATTCTCTTTTAAAATTAATAATTATGATTGTATTATTTTAAAAATAGATAATGAAAAAATAAATAATAATATTCTAATAGATTAACTGAATATGTAGTTAATTTATTTGAGGCATTCTGGTGATTATTGGAACACCGCAAAAAATCATTTTTTATGTAACATTAAAATAACTAAATTAAGTGTTTAACACATTTCATTACTTTTATTTCTAACGTTTTATTTTCAATATTTATTTTTAATTGGATACAAGCTTTACCCAATTAAGTTGCAACGTAAATAACGTAGATTATTCTAGAGTTTATTTAATTAAAATTAATATCCTTTTATTAATTAAAATAAATATCCTTTTTATTTTTTTTTAAAAATTTGAATGTTTTCATAGTGTTTTCTAGCTCATCGTTATATATATATATATATATATATATATATATATATATATATATATATATATATATATATATATATATATATATATATATATATATATATATATATATATATATTCATCCAAATGTGACGCCTAGATTTGTGTTTTATTAAAAAGAAACATATGTATAGGGTGGTGTATAGGAAAACATGTGTATAGTTTCTTTTTAATAAAATATAAATCTAGACGTCATATTTGGATGAGCCTATATAATAAGTAAGTAGTATAAATTTATCAATATTTTTAAAAATAACTCTAACTAATTTTTCCCAGAAAATAAAATAAGATCACATTAACTTTATTTTTTGAAGATTTATTTCAGTAACTAATATATAAATAAAATATAAAAGTTTTATATATATATTTATATATATATATATATATATATTATAATTATTATATTAGTACATAAAATAATATTATACTAAAAAAATGTATTATTGTATAATTGTTAAACGCATAATTGCTATAACATAATCAAAGGTAATTGTGTATCTTACAAATTAAAAAAAATAGGTAATGATATATAATTTTAAACAAGTTCTTCCGAGAAATAGGTTCAAACGAAAAATCTTGCAGTCATTTATTACTTTAATTGATTGAAGTATTAGGTGGTTAGATATGAAAAGACAAATTTTTGAGTATAGTAAAGTTAGTTGTGATTTTCATAATAAAAAATCCGATAGGAGACTAGAGTTGTATTTGAAACTAAAACTTAACTATCACTGCCCAAATTATGAAATTATTTCTACTCCAGATAAGATAATTTCAATAAAATTGAACAGTAAAAAAAATAAAAAACATGAAAATTACCGAAAAACGTATATATTTATTTACTCCTTTAAAATTTGGACATAACTCAGCTAAAGCAAACAATAATATTGACAGAGCATTTGGGGTTGATACACTAAGCAAAAGAATCTTACATCAATAGTTTAAAAAAAATTTATCAGGGATTACGAATCTTAAGAGTAAACTCACAGAGCTCAAGATCATCTTTATATAACTATCAACTATATACAATAGTGAAGTTAAACCCTAGCCAATATGTAAGAAATATTACAGAAAAAATAGACTTGCACTATTTGACAATTTCTTATCACTTTCAAGCATTTTCAAAAATCAAAAAACTAGGTAAATAAGTTTCTCATGAGCTCATTAAAAAAAAACACGATGTATCGACTGGATATTTCAGTTTTTTACTCGCATTGAATTAAAGCGAGCTGATTTTGAATAGAAATAGAAAATGGATTCTATAAGACAATCTTATACATTCTTTGGATACTGGTAAGGTTTTGAAATGTAAATCTAAACCAAGATTTTATTCAAAGAAAGTGATAGTAACTGTTTGGTGATCATCAGCTAACATTATTTACTATTTGTTCTTGAAACCTGATGAAACCAGTAATGCCGAGAAATACTATTCTCAGTTAAAGGAAATTCATTAGCAAATATGCGTTAGGAAACTTGTATTAGTCAACATACTTGGAGTTATATTGCCTTATGATAATGCTAGACCAAATGTTTTAAGAACAATAGTCCAGAAATTAAAGAAATTGCCGTAGACTCGTTCTCATCCACCACATTCACCAGATATCAATCGTTTTTTTTTCTTCTCTAAATGTTATTCTTAACGTGTACTTTCGACCCTTCTTTGTATTATCGGGAACAGCTGAATAATTCTGGTATTCGAGATCAATGTTACACTACTATAAATGAAAATAAATTGGATGCATTGATTATTTACCAACGAATTGCCACTGTTTAAACATTTAGATCATGTTTTAATGAAAAAAATAAAATTTGAATCAATAGTCAAAAATGTCTCTGAAGAATTTATTAAATGTAAAAATTCGGATTTCTACAGAACTAAAATGAATGCTATTACATCTCGTTAAGAGAAGTGTATTGTATCCGATGGTGCTGTTTTGATTAATAAATAATCTTTTTGAAATAAGTTATAAATTTTTGAAGTTTCATTGAAAAATCTGGCATGTCATATACAAGAATTTAATATTTTTTAACAATATAACTATCTTAATTTGTGCACATCTTTTTAAAAAAATATATCAAACGTTTTAGAATTTCTTAAATTATCATGTATTTATGTACAAAATAGGTATACATTTTTTTATAATTTTGTATATATATAAAGCACAATCTTATCCACATACTAAATACTTTATATTTACTTTTAATGTACTTATTGCCAATCTTCAGTGTATTTTTTTCGTACAAATGTTTGACTAAACTGATATTCATGAAGCCAAAATAAATCTTGTTGTTTTCTTGGAAATATACATACACAGGCATATGTTTTTGTGTGCGTGTGTGTTAGCAGAGATCGTCGTCCTGTCATACGACACCATCGTCATAGCTATACCAACAACAAACACACACGACCGTCCTATCAGAGATGTGTAGGGCCATACGGTCGCATCATGATGTCGCCGCACACAAGCACATTGTGTTACCACACTGTTACCGTGTCACGTCAGGTCAGCCTATCTGTCGTGTGTCAACACTAACCTGCCTGTTTTATTGTTAGCTCGCGAGATCGTCGAGGGCTTTGTCACAAAAAATAATGGTGCGCCGTTAGAAATGACATCATTGTTATTTTCTCACGGAAAGCTGAAACTGAAATATTGGATTATGTCTCGTACGCTTTGTCTACACAACATACACGGTATCGCAAGCCATGCGTTGATTGCTCCTCATTTTGTTTGCAGGCGAACAACATATATATATATATATATATATATATATATATATATATATATATACATCGAACATTCTCGTATATGTTTTTCTTTTATTGCGGAACATTTTCTTCGATTAAATAATAAAATAATAAGAGTATGCCGAGAAAAAATTCAGATTTCACCAGATGTAAGGAAGGTGTTTAAGAAAGATTCGATTTTCTTGTAACATTTTATTTCAACTATAAAATGTATACATCTACTTTTATGTCTTCAACAATGATCAGTTTGTTGCAATGGAAAAAATAAATATTTTTATGTTCTTATTTTCTGCCCTTTTTACATATTATAAATTTTCATACCGTTATTTATTGTTCTATCAAGAATATAGCAAATTGTATAATTTGTATGGTTTTATTAACTGTAAAAAATATTTTCATATAAGTAAAACATATACATTTATGTATGTCTGTATGTTATTTTATATACGTGGAAATATATAAAATATATACGATATTGAATACAAAAAAAATATTAAATTAAAATATAATATTTCGTATGTTTGAAGGCAATTCTAAAATAAACAAAACCTGAATATGTTATAATAAATTAATACTAATAAAAAGTATACAGGAAATACAATTTTTGATGGAAAATATAGTCTACAAATTAAAAATTGTGATATTTCATAATCAATTTTTTTTAAAATAATTTTTATTTAAATAACGTAAAATTTAATGACGCATTTATCATTTTACACTACTTACATTTTTATTAGAATTTCTATATTAAAATACACATATTTCTATTAAAATTATATTTCTTTAACACAGATTATTTCAAAACGACATGATAATAGATGTTCAATAATCATTTATTGTTCACTTTATCTATCTAAAGTTGATACGAATTTTGATGGCTATGCCATCATCGTCAGAGGAATTTATTATAAATTCTGTATATAATCTTATAGTGTTGAAATAATAATTCATTTGTGTTAAAGTGAATTTTCTACAGTATCAAAACAAATAGAAATTATATTTTTATTAACGAATTTTTTTTAATTATTTGAATTATATTATTTATATATATATATATATATATATATATATATATATATATATAATTTAAGTAAATTTACCGAAATCATATCATAAAATATTATTCAAAAACATTAATAGCTTTTTATTTGTTGTTTTGGAACTGTGGCTGATTCACTTTAACATAAATGAATTTTAACCACAACACCACAATAGTTTAAAGTGTTCAATAATCACTTATTGTTCACTTATTATTTATAAATGTATCTACTGATGCATTTCGATGTCAACGCAATCATCGTCAAAACCTTTCTGTAAAAATCTAGATATAAATAGCTTTGTTACTTCTTATATTGTAATAATTGAAATTATTATGAAATAATTAAGTACATATATATATATATATATATATATATATATATATATATATATATATATGTAATGAATTTTGAATAAAAATTGTATTATATATAAATACAAGTTATTTTTATTTCTAGAAATAATTAAAAATATCTACAATTTTATAATCTTACGTTATTAATAAAAAATACTCCAAATATTTTGTAAATGTAGATATATAGGATGGCTCAAATGAAATTGAAAGTTTTGAACAAATATTTATTTTCTTATTATTATTTACTATCCCTTAGTCTCACTTTAGTCTTTGTCTCTTTCTCTCTCTCTCTCTCTCTCTCTCTATATATATATATATATATATATATATATATATAAATAAATATGTGTGTGTGTGTGTATGTATGAATATGTATATATCACTTAGAAATAGCAACATTTAAAGCTAAAATAAATCGGTCCTCCGTGACCTATGTTACTCATAAAACACCTAACAGAATACTCTTGAAAAGAACATATCCCGTCCCCTCTTTCAAAAACTATAATTTGTGAATGGACGTGTAGTAAGAGAGCGTCCCATCAAATATTTAGATAAGAAATTGTTGACTCCATCCGTTGTCGACTTCATTCTTCCCACTTTTTTTAATGTTATCAACACAATAACTTGAATATTTATTGCTCTAAGAGCATACCTTATCGTCGAGGGAAGCGTCTTTATTGTTCTTTATAGTTATTTGTTCAGAAAATTCCGCGAGAAAGACGTGTTTAGAAAGCAAGCAACGATTCTCATGTTGTCGGTAATGCTCCGTTGTCGTTGGCGTTTCCACTGCGCTGAAATTCGAACCACCGACAAAGACACATTCACATAGACATATAAATATATATATATATATATATATGTATGTATGTATGTATGTATGTATGTATGTATGTATATATATTCTGTGATCATGATATATTTTTATGTTTTATAACACTGCATTATACACTTTTTGCGAGTAGTCAATAGAACATTCGCCAAATACTATTTTTATACAATATTTTAACAAGTTCCATGTGTTGTAGGTTCATATATATTACTTTTTTCAACCATTTACTTTGAAAAACTTTTTAAAAATAATAGCAATCTATAAAAAATTACTTTTTTATATAAATCGATTTTTAATATAAGAAATATTATATATATATATATTATATATATATGTGTGTGTGTGTGTGTGTGTGTATTTGTGTGTGTTTATATTCAAATGACATTAAGAAAATATATAACCTTTGATATTGAAGTTTATAGTGTCTTTCATAAAACGTTGGAATAGTATTCTTTATTCATATCGTCAATAAAAACTGTAAATTGTTGAAGCTTACGGAAAACAACAATTTTGTAATCAAGTCAAAGGTTCTTTTTGTTTAGGGTCAGACATAAACTAATTTATATAGAAATAACGTTAAAAATATAAGTAATGCAAATAGAAACAAAAAAATAAATAAATCTTGATCTCATAGCCATTTCGTTTGGTTATTTGGTTCTCTTTTTATTTCCATTTTATATTTCTTTAGTATCTGTAATAAAGTTTATAGTTGTAGTAAATATCATGTATATAAGGTGTATAATCGAAATAAAAGTAGATAGAAATAAATTTTGCTGAATGTTTATATGTTCGTTGAATATTTATCAAATATGCGGACAAGTCCCATAGCTTATTTATTTGTTACTTCATGAAAGCTTTGTCGAAGATAAATGTATACTGAAATTTAAAATATTTATAATATAAATATATATATATATATATATATATATAACCAAAAAAAGTTGTTATATAAAAATGTTAAATCTCATTTGAGATAAAAATAATATAATTCAACATTAGAAACACTTTCAAAGAATATTATTTTCAATACTAATTTATTTTTTATAAACTATATTTGTATGTAACTTAAAATGAATTATTTTTGTTTTAATATAATAAATCGTAGAAAAATATAACACAAGAAAATATTATTATATTTTTTTCATATACTTTTTCTAGTCATTTCTAAAGCTTTTCTTAATTCATAATTTATTAATTTTCGTAATTATTGAAATTGATATTAGTATGAACATAAACTTCAGGGAACTTAAAATTTATTTACTATCAAATAAATTATATTTATAATTTTAAATAAACTCAAAATTCTAGAAACGTTTATAAACCTATTTGAATACAAATAAAGTAACAAAAAAATAACTATTAACTTAAATTAATTATTTAATGTTCAAGATGTATCAATATTTTGTGCATATTAACTATATTCACAAATTACTTATTTTTAATTAAATAATATGTGTAGTTTTAAATAGTTTAATTTGTTACAAACAAAAACAATTATTATATAAAATAAAATTTATCTTAAATGATCGAAAATCAAATAAAAATTAGAAACTATAATAATAATAGAAATACATTTTCCGAAATTAAAAAAACACCATTTTTGTTTAAATTTATAAAAATAACATTTATTCATGTTCACTTTCTTCTTTTTATTTGAAACTTGACGCATTATTACAATTTGAAATTATATTTAAATATTTAAACAAATAAAATATTATTAAAACGGTTCAAAATTTCAATGAATATTTTATGATATAAAAAGGTACGCGGAAATTCCCAATCGTGAGTAAAATACGACACTCCAACACTTGCAATCCAACATGCCACATGCTTGTCATTTTTGATAACACTTTTATGTGAACATGTATTTTTTTTAAAAAAATAAATTATCTCACAAACATATTTTTACATATGTTTACAAATAAGCATCAGCAACATACATGTATAATTAACTTAGTCAAATTTTAACTTTTGTATAAAATAATACAATTGAAAATTGTATGTTAAATTATTTTATGTAAATATTGAAATACCATAATTTTCTTTTTTAACCCTCCTTTTAATAATTCAGATTATCGAATTAACTTTATATTTTTTACTATGTTTTCTTTTTAAATGAAAATTTATTAAAAAGTTATTTGTAAAAATTAATATTTATTTGATCATAAATGAAATGAGAAAAACATTGATAACTTATGAAATATATAAATATATCTGTATATATATATATATATATATATATATATATATATATATATATATATATATATATGTAGGTTTTTCATAAATATTTTAGAAGTTTAAATGGAAATGAAACAAAAAATATTTAATTCAGTAATTTTTTTAAGCATATTTTATGAAATTAGTGATTGAATATAATTTCACTCATGTAACCATCACGACTTCGCTTGACATAGTGCATTCGTTTAGTCCAATTTTTAATCACTTTTTCACATAATTGTGGTCCAATTTTATGAATTGCACGTTAATTGTTTATTTTTTATACTTCTGTTGTTTGTGATTTATCAGCATAGATCAATGATTTTACATAACCCCACATAAAATAATCCAATGGAATTAAAACATATGATCTTGGTAGCCAATTGATGAGCCATTTCGTGAAATAATAAACACATTAAACTTTTGTTTCAATAATTCTATTGAAGTTTTTACAATTTCTAAACGTTTTTGAAATTTTAAACATTCTATGATAATGTTGAAATATAAAAATGAACCTAAAAAAAATCAAACATAGCTGCTACCAGCTGTCAAAGTTCTGACATTCTTATTGGAAAACCCTATATATACATATATATATATATATATATATATATATATATATATATGTAAACGTAAAAATATAAATATGCATTTAATGAAATTGCTTATTAGGGTAAATATTAAAAATGTCAGAACTTTTATATTAAAATAAAATTATAACAACAAAATATTAAACCCAAATAATTCCACAAAATTGTAATTAACGCAATTTATATATTGGTATATATAACTATACATTATTTAGTTATTTATATTAAATATTAAAATCATCTTAATGTATTAAAAAAAATAATTTTTACTCATATCATTTGATTTATTAGAGAACAATATTTCGATTGTCATTTTCTCGCTATTTTCATTACTGTTGTTTACATCAAACTTCATATCCATATATATATATATATATATATATATATATATATATATATATATATATATATATATATATACGGAAGCCATTTTATACCAAATACTTTCACTTATTTACTTTGAAAATATTCACTGATGCATCTTGAACAGAACACTGACTGCTGTCATCCTGTCATCCGTTTTCATTCAAAACAAATGGAAATTGATTCAAAAATGTCTCAAAATAAATTGGCTGTAGTCGAACTGTACCTTCCAATTCAATCTTTCTATGAGTTGTTTGATGTACAAAAATATATTTGTTAGGTGTTTCAATTTATTTCTGTCAAAATTCTTTATTTTCACACATGTTCATGCAAACAAATGCATAATAAACAAATATATATATACGAGCGTCGTTTGATAAATATAGTAAAAAAGTAAGAAAAACTAAATTAAAAAAATTAATTGAATTAAACAATAAATATATTTACCATACTTATCAAACGACCCTCGTATAAATATAAATTGGTAATTCTTAACTTTTCAATAATTATTATTAATGTTTCATAACAAATAAGTAAACTAACTTTAAAATAAATTTGTTTTTGATTTTATATTTTACAGAAAAAAAATATATAGTAAATAAGTTAAATTATTAAAAAAATAAATTGGATTTGTTTGCAAAAGTTCAGGTTTAAAATTCAAAATTTTGTATGCATATATATATATATATATATATATATATATATATATATTGCCACGTTTGAAATACACTATAAAAGAATACGGAGCGTGCATATGAAACATGTTGAAATATCCGATAGAAAATTGCGCATATATTCGCAACCATTAATCATGAAATACGTAAAAGTTTATATCATTTTTGTTATAACTTTAAACTCATTCTTAAGTTTTTTTTAAATACACCTCTAATGTGGTTTTGTCGACATTCGTTCATTCATGAAATATGAACGATTTTTAAAAACTCTTGTCTGCATATATTTTTACGCTTGTCTTCATAAAAAGAATAACATTCGTTTTTAAAATATATTATTCATATAAATCGTTATGATTTAGAGTGCGTTTTATTCATTTCGAACGTAATATTCACCATGTTTTTATTTGTTAAATATTAATCTCTCTCTCTCTCTCTTTCTTTATATATATATATATATATATATATATATATATATATATGTATGTGTGTGTGTGTGTGTGTTTGTATGTATGTAAATTATTTAAACATTAAATTTGTAATTTTAAATATTTTATTTATATTTAATATTATACCAACGATTTTTGGTATTAAATATTTCTTTTTTAATAATATTTTTATTTCGTTGCTTTAGTACTAAAAAATTCATGACCATTATTTAAATCAATTTTCAATAACGATTATTACTAAGTGTGATTTTGTAAAAAAAAATGGTTTGTATTAAACCTTTGAGATATAAATATCTTCATAATATAAGTAAAAAAAATATTAGACTTTGTTTTTTATAAAATAAAATTTATTTTATTATTTAAAATGAAAAATCTACTGATGAAGAAAATATGGTAACCTATAAAAAATAAAATAATATACTTTATTTATTCTAATTTTAGTGTTATTAAAAGTATGAAAGTTTTTGACAAAACTTAAAAATAAATTTTGACGTCAACATTTAACAAAAATAACATTGAAAAAATAATAATAATTTTGTATAATAATTGTTATAATACTAAAATATTTAGTATCTTTAATAAAAATGGAAATTATTCATATTTGTTTTGCGTATAAATAACATTGAAATAACAAAGAAAACGTATTTTTATTTTCATAAATGAAATTTAAATGTAGTTTTTGTTTTAAATGATATTCATACACGTCATCAAGTCTTATTTTTTAATTAGTAATTACATTTTTTATGTTATATATATATATATATATATATATATATATATATATATATATATATATATATAGATGGATGGATGGATGAATGAATGAATGGATAAGTAAATTGTTGTACATGAAAGTTCAGTTTCTATTAAATCGTCGGTTAGAATATCAAAAAAATATATGTACCAAAAAAATATAGACCGCTGAAACATCGCATAAAATTCAATGACCGCTCAGATCAGTGTTTCGAATCCGGCTTGTGTACGAGTTGTGTGGTCGTCTATTATTTAACCCTTTCGACGCATGCATTCATATTCGGGCAAT